>JAYKKI010000049.1:15869990-16587480 GCA_039881145.1 Druceiella hillmani | reverse complement strand
TTGCATGAAATTTTCCCTTCCTTAAGAAATTATTTTAGCAAATATCTTAAAATTATTTTAGCAAATATCTTAAAATAGTGAACAGGTTACATCACAAATGTCAACTCTATCCGCTCTTTTAAAAAAAAGTAGTTTCTTAATTTCACCCGTATGCTTTTTTTTCTTGGATATTGTTCAGTTCTAATTTTAGATGCACTATGTGCTATACGATTGTTTGTAGGGCGCTCTTCATTTCATATCTTTAGAAGAAATATCATATAGCATTAGAGTAATTGAAAGATTTATTAAAACAAATACGCTTTAATAAATTATTTCATACTCAAAACCGCTGCATATTTTGACACGTCATTTTATCATAAAATTTATGTACCTAAATTTATAAAGGTTTCGTTTTTAATAAAGAAAGAAAAAATATTTGGCGAGTAGATGTTTTAAGGAAACAAATTTATCAGTACCTAACTTTCTAAATGCTTTCGGGACTTGATGAGAAGTGGTCAGATTAGAGTGTACTCTTCCATTAAAAAATGTTCTTCTAGTAATATTTGGCATTTTCTTTATATTCTATACGTGGGCAAAACAAATTAGAAATTGTGCTGGCGATTAGAAAGACAACTACTAAACATTTTTTTGCCATACTCTTCATAATTCTGATTCAGTCACTACCTTGAATAAGATTTTTTCTTCTCCTTGTGTGTCTTCGAGTCAATTATTCTCAATATTTAAAACTTATGATAGAGTAGTAAGAACTAATATTATTCTCATTAAGACAAAATTCTGGTAGTGATGGCATTAACATTGATGTCCTTAATCACATCATAGATATTATTACTCCAGTCATCGCTGACATACTTAACTCTTGAATTACTAGTTCTTCATTTCCTATTGAATGGAAAATATCACATGTCATTAATTTACCCAAAGTTACGGTTCCTTCTTAACCTAAAGATTTTAGACCCATTTCCATCTTATCTTTTCTATCAAAAGTGTACAAACGCATAGTTCATGGTCAATTAGTTAAATTTCTTAAGAAGTACCATCTTTTCAATCTAGTTTTAGAGCAGATTCACAGTACCTCTACCGCGCTAGTTAAGGTTACTGATGACATAAACGTAGCTATGAATTATAATCAACTCACTATTCTCGTATTTTTTGACTTAAGTAGTGCATATAATTCTGTGGAATTTGATCTTTTATTACCCATGCCTGAAATAGTATAATTTTCTCAATTCTAGCTGAATTTATTTAAATGTTATCTGTACGACCGTAAGTAAGCCGTATACGCCGTAAGATTTGGTAGCTGGTGTTCCCCATGTGTGGAGTACATTTTCCGCTCCTTTTTTTAATATTTATTGACAACATTGTTAAAATATTCAGAGCGGATATCATTTATGTGCTGATGATCTGCAATTATACATAGATATTAACTACAATAATATTTCAAACCCTATTATTTCCTTAAATGCGGATCTAAGTTTGATGTGCCAATGGGTTTGTAACATGGTATACATAACAGTTTGTAACGCAGGCTATTGTTATTAGTAGCAGAAAACTTTATTCCTAGAATTTGTGCACCTGATCTACCACAAGTGTTACTTGATGATGAAATTATTCCGTTCTTTGCCACTGTACGTACATGACTTGGGCCTAGTAATAGAACCATTTCTTAAGTGGCAGCCCCATGTTACTGATGTAAGTCGTCGTGTTTTCAGCAGATTGCACTGTCTTAAATGTCTTCAACATTTCATCACCTATGAAACTAAAACGTGTGCACATCCAGATCTTTCACAAAAATTTCTTAACACTCATAACACTCCTTCGAAATTTATATATTGGCTATATTTTCAACCTTACAAAATTTGATAACGTTTCTGACACAATTTTTATATTTTTTCACGGATTTATAACAAAACTTTACCAATATTTTTTTTCATTTCAATGACCTATTTTATTTTTACTCGTTTATTTGAAATATTTGTCTAAAAGGATCAAGCTTTTTCTTGTTTTATTGATACCTCAATTATCTTTTCTTTGATAAAATAAATATAAAAACAAAAAATTAATCGCTTGGAACTGTCTATACGTGATGAAAGTGAAACTTCTTTGGCGGTCCCTCAAACCCTTAACATGTAAGTGTAAAATAGGATTAAAACGTCAAAGGGAGAAAGAGAAAATATAGTGTAAATTCATAGATTGTACTCAAATCGTCTAAAAAAAGTCGTGATATAAATTTATATAAATAATTGTCAATTGATAAATAGCCGCGATATTACCAAATATACCAAATACCAAAACACTATTCAATGCAGCTGAAGGAATTCGGGATTTGTTGCCCCTATTGTAAACAATATTTACGAAAATTATAGATGCGGCTTCATTGGGGATTTATAAGTAAATTAAGTACAAATATTGTTCGCCTTGTTATGAATGAATTATATTATTATTTATAACTGTTAAAATGTAAAACGAAAACAATAAAACCTTAAAAATATATATTTTAATATGTGGTAATTTTTAAACCCTTCAGTTCCTTGAAAACTAATGTACGTACTCGAATTATCTTCTGGATTAAAGTTAAAATAATTGTTAATCGAAACCTCAATTTGATAGTTTGCCAACATTTTTTTCTTTTAGGTTTAGATACATAAACAATTATTTTCCACTAAAACTTATCGATATTTTCGCAAAAATTATTCTGAAACGAATAGGTCATGTCATAACGTAATCCGAGAATAGTATCGAAATAATATACAAAACGAGAGTAAAATAAAACATTATTAGAAGGCCGACAATATACTTGCACCGATTTACATGAAAATGTCAAGAAAGATTCGAGGTAAAGAGAAAAGAAGCATAATATTGAGAAAGAATAATTTGAATGTATGCCTCTTTTACAATATTACTCTAAATTATTGTACTAACTTTTATTAATTTTACATAAACCTATGGCCTCTATATTCTTGAAGAATGGAATATCCGTCAAAACTAAGAACCATCGGTCGTTATGCAACTTAATATTTACCTCGGCTGCTTATCAGTACTCATATATTATTAATATTTTTTCTGCTAATGATGTTTCATTTTCTTATTATTATATACTTCGTCAGTATAAATATTTTAAAAGGAGTTAAAAAGAATTTTCTTCCCCCACGGCATCGATCCTACTCGCTACCCTTGAGCTTCCCTGCTACCTTTAAATAAACAGGGTAGGCTTCCCTGACCTGTCCGAATTTGGGTTAGGGATAGCATAAATATTTAGGTTAAAATATCATAAACATATATCAATTATACATTACAGGAAATAATGAATTAAAAGGTTTTACAGATAGATGTCTCTAACATATTGTATTTTTGTCGCATAGATATTTTGAAAATTGTGTTTTGTTTTCAAGATTTGGTTTCGTGATTATGAAACGAATGTAAGTAATAATTACCCATGAAATAATAGATATACTATTATTTCATGGGTAGTTAAAATATAGCGATAAATACAAAACAGATAATATCTGTTTTGTATTTATCGCTATATTTTTAATACAAAATTTGTGATGCAGTGGCTGCTTCCGATTGTTACTTTCAATTGTCTTTTTTGTGGGAAGAAATGAAGTGACTCACTAAAAACTTAGCAATAAGTAATTTTGTTTTATTTACCTTTATCTTGAATTATTTTTTATACTTTTTAAGGCAATAACAAACATTGCACTTTACAAAGTTGCATGCACTTTTCAAACAGGAAACGGAGTAAATTTTTGTCTTTTTCATGATCGTTTACACCCATGACTACATAACTATGGTCCAAATACTGAACAATGTTTTTAACTTCACTTCTCGTACAATAAATTTTAGAGTTATCCATTATTTGGTTAGAAGTGACGAAACATGATAATAATAATAATATTTGTTACTCAAAGTAATAATATGTTTTTATCACGAAGATGCGGGTTATCAGTATAATACAAATAACAATGTAGCGACATCTATAACGTATGTGATTGTGATTATAACTATTGTCTCTGATATGTCAACCTTTTGTACATCACTATTATTAAGAAATAAAGTTAGTCAGCCATTGATTATCTAATTGAGTACACGTCGTTTTAATTTATAATAGGTTATGGGCTCAGTATCGCCCTTAGGAGAAAGTAAAAAGTATATTTACCAGTTAGCTAGCATAGGCATTCTGAAAATCAGTGTTAAAATTAAATCAGGTGTACATAAAGTAGCACGTGTTGTTACCATAATGGCGTCTAATTCTTGTCTCACTAACGTACCGAAGCTCAAAGGCCGAGAAAACTATCACGAGTGGGCCTTTGCAGTGGAAAACTTGCTGAGTTTAAAAGGCGTGGCGAATACCATCAAGGCGGAGCCTACTAAAGAAACAGCCGAAAATGATGCGAAAGCTAAAGCAAAATTGATCCTGACTATAGATCCCTCGCTGTATGTTCACATAAAAGAAGCTAAATCATCGAAAAGCTTATGGACAAAACTATAGTCTTGACAATTGTGAATCAATGACAAGTTATGTTACGCAAATAATAGAAACGGGACAGAAGTTGCCTGGAACAGGTTTTTTTGTGAACGACGAGTGGATTTGCTGCTTGATGCTGGCAGGATTAACTGAAAAATACCTTCCCATGATAATGGCGATTGAACACCAATATAATATTGTAAATTTATAAATGGTTTCTTTTTTGGTTTGCAATAATTGCTTCATCGTAATTACATACTGTATAGAAAGTTTTTTTTTTACAAATCAGTGAGCTATCTATAAAATATTAAGCTAACCGCCTAGTTTAACTTACTTAACAAATTCATAAGTAAACTTACTAAATGATAATTTTATTAATATTTAGTCTTTATTAGGTGTCGGGTCGTATGATGGTGAAGTTTTTTTAGATTGCGGGGGGCTACGTCTGCTATTCTCCACATGGCGTAATTTCTTCAATCCGCTTGTCTAAAAAGAAAATTAAATTACTAGCAACTTCTTTGTTGTTGATTATTAAAACGCGAATGTAATTTTAATGATGAGTTTGACAATATTAACAACAACATGTATAATTGATTCGATGCTATTTTCAAATTAATAAGTTTCAACTTACCATGAGATGTTTACGGCTACAACCCAATATACAAGAACGATCTTTAAAATAAAGTCCTTTTATTATGAACAAAGGTAACAAATACTGAATTAAAAGTGAAAATATTACAGATATTATAACCATATATTATAATCAAATGTAAAATTGTACTATAGAAGAATGTTAAGTTACAAATTTGCAGTTTGACAAACCAATTCAAATAAAGTCGATTTTAAATTTCATATCATGGAGTATTCGCTGCTCTATTTTCCATAAACAATATTTTATGTTTTACTATAGAATGATGTTATACAGATCGATATATATATACGTATATATATATATATATATATATATATATATATATATATATAAGTATATATATATATATATGTATATATATATATATATATATATATATATATATATATATATATATATATATATATATATATATATATAGTCTTTGAGAAAGAGATAGGGAAGAAATATATACGTGTTTTGTGACTGAAAGGTTGGTAAAATACTAAAATAACAAATACATTATCGGCATACCTACAGATTTTCATCAGTAAGCACAAACGTTTGGTCTATTTGTGTGTGAATTACAGTGGACAATGTCAGCAAAACGTAAGGACAACAAAACGAAAATCGAATACCTGAGTGTGAATTGATATTGTCTGCGTAGGGATCTACTTTTTGTTAATTTTGGAAAGGCAATGTAAGGAGCACGACAATATTGCTTACTATCTGCACAAATTAGAATGAGTTTTGTAAGAATTATTTTTTCTCTCCTGTTCTGAAATAAGATTTATCGATTTCACTCTAAAAAGTTCTTAAATTTTGAGATTATGACATAAATGTTACATTAGCGGTAAAATGAAATTATCACTAAGTTTTTTCTTTTATTTCGAATACAAAAACAAATTATTAGAAAACCTTGCTTTAACGAGAAAGCTTTAAGCTTTGCTGTGTGCAAGCTTTAAGCTTAACAATAAAAATATAGCGTTATGGCTGTAGACTATTGGTCTAGTTAACAATATACACATTAGTGAGGTTTCCAAAACTCGTAATTTAAAATAGCAAGTTGATTCAGAATATTTCATAAATATAATTTAACGATTCTTGTTTTTTTGTTCTTACTTTTCAACGGTCTGATTAGATTTATTGTATTTAATATATCAGCAACCGCTATATCATATTAGGTACTGATATGATTTTTAAGATCGTTCAAAATGTAATGGTATGCAAATAGTTAAAAAAGCGAATTGATAGCAAAATATTATTTTCTCTTTGAAGAATATTTGAAAGGGGAATAACGTTTAGGGCATTATGTTATTAAAAAAACATTGATGTGGGTAGGATAGTCAATTTTGTAAAGTAAATAGTTATGTGTCATTAGAGAACGGGAAATTTTAATTTTCTAATTCGAAAAAATTATCAAAAATTTTGTAGTATTGTATCTAAATTGTCTTCGTTACGTTTTCATGTCTATTGAATATCATCACTTTTGGAATATATGACGTATTTATAACACCTAATACTATCACTTAATTATTATTTTCCAGGCCTTTGAACATATTTTTTACTTTAGAATTTTAATGATACTCAATTAAATAAAAATTGATACATTCACCTCACTTTATTTAGGAAATATTAATAGCTATAGAAAGCAAAAATCATATTCTGTAGACTAATGTGTTTTGTCACAGGTATTATTCAGGTTATTTTAATTTTATATCAGAGATATAAAATTAAGATAATATTAAAGAGGACTTTGTTTGAACGATAGTACAGTGTTTATTTTTAAATTCATCTAATTCTTCATCCATCCCAAGATAATAATTTTAAAATAATAAAAGTAGAAACTATCATTAAGTCTATCAATCCATACTCACGAACCTTACTTTGATTTTTTTAGTTTTCATAATTAAAAATCAGAACGATGTTGGTGGCTGGAAATTTTAAATTAACGAATCTTAGAGGAAATTTACATAACTACATTAAGTTTTAAAATATCTTACTGATCACGTATGTCGCTACCTGCGCACGGTCTTATATTGCCTACGTGTCGCACCGTGGAAAATATTATTGAGAAATTGACTGCCTATATGTGAATTGATATTGTCTACGTGAAGGTCATATTTTTATATTAAAGCACGGTAAGAAAGCTCGAAATGACGACGCACTAAAGAAAAAATGATAATGAAAAGGATATATTTTACGTGAGATTTTTCGCACGTATCTACTCGATATTTTGAGTATATTGCATTTAAATTATAAAATCTTTCCGTCCGTAGCAGAAGGTTAGAAATATTGGAAAAGTAAGAAACTAATTTTTAGATTCTTAAATTTTGAAAATTGGAAAATTTACGGGAGACTTTGTTAAATATAACGATTAATAAATTAATGTCGCAAAAATAAAAAAAACGTCATTAAATAAAAAGCAGCCAGCTACGATGAAAGGAATAAAAGATAGTTGCAAAATTTTGGGCTGGCTAATAAGTTTTACCCCGGATTGCAGTGAACAATTTTTATTAAAATTTATATGTTGCATTAAATTTAATTTAAGTATGCACCATTATTATTTAGTAATTGTCGCCATCTAATTGGCAGTGACAATATGCCTTTCTTGTAAAATTCCCGTGACTTTAAATAAAAAAAACTGTGTGAGGTCGTTTTGGAGATCTTCTTTAAAGTCTAATATTTTTTTCAGGCAAATGGTTATTTAGAGTCGGGAATAAATGGTAATCAAAGGGTGCAACGTCTGGCGAATATGGTGGATGAGTGAGTAGAACCCAACCGAGCTCCTCTAATATCTCGAGTACATTTTGCAACATGTAGTCTAGCATTATCATATAGAAAACATACTCGATCCTGTAGACAACTCAATTCGTTAGCTAATCGGTCCAATTGTTAACAGTAAATATCTGCATTCATTGTGATTTTGCAACTGCATTCCCTCTGGAAGCAATTCCCAATGAATAAGTCTTTTGACATTCCACCAGCAGCTGAGCATCAATTTTTTGGTACTTTTTTCAGGTTTGGATACTGTAACTCCTGTTTCTCCGACACCCAGCCATTAACGTTTTCATGTACGGTTAACGTATATAACCCACGTCTCATCGTTAGTTACTAACTGATTCAGCCAGTTGAAGTTACCAATAAATGTTGACATCAACTATGCACTGAAGATATGTGACAACTCGTGGGGTATCCGAACAGCGTATTATGAAACTTTCCCAATTCGTGCAAATTTGTTTCTAGGGTGCAATGTAGTTCTAGGGGCAGTGTAGGTCATTTGCCAAATGACGAGTCACCAGTCAAGGATCCTCCTTAATTAGGCGTCGTAATCGTTGAACGTCCAATTCAACAGGACGTCCGGTACGGGGTTGGTTCTCAAAATCGTAGTCCTCATTCCTGAACTTTGTAAACCAAATCTTTGCAGTCGTATGAGACACCGTGGAATCACTCATTACATTACATATGTTATTTTTGGCAGCATTCGCATCGTGTTTCCGACGAAATTGATAAATTAAAAGAATCCGTATTTTTATATCGATTTAAATCCATTACATTTTATGTAATTGACATAAACCTTCGGCGCTGACTGCAGTGTGATCTATTTATATTATACAATAAAACTTTTTATAAGTTTCGAGAATATATCTAGAAAAGTCCCTAAGTGTGGCTAAAATTTGATACCCAACCTAATAAGAATAACTATTATATAAAAAATTTAATGAAAAACTGTAATTTAATACTTAGAAAAAAATAGCTCTAAAATTAACTTTCTAAAGTAAACAATTATTGTATGTTATTTTTTTAATGCAATACGTGTTCATTAAAAAATATTCTTTGCAACAATTATTTTACATACTATGGCCAATACCATTTTAATTTTTAATTTTAATATTCAGAGTAATATATAATTTTTGAAATATAATTTTTTCACCCTCTATTGGAATTGTTAATGTTAGATATTTCAATTTTTTTACATTCTTCACTAAAAACGTTAACAGCTTGTTTTCGTTTTGCAGTGACAACAATAATCCAACTCTGCGTCTGCTGTCTTTTGTTTGCAAATGACAAAAATTCTACGTGTGGTATAATACAAATAAAAAATTATTATAAAATGCGTCATAGCTCCTAGTGACGGCCCATTGATCAAAAAAATCAAGTGACATCGAGGGAGTTCGCAAACTTGTCGTCTTCTTTCAAAAAGATGCCCTTCTAGAGAGTATGTTTTCTAAACACAAACGTCTTTTTTTTGAGATTCGTTGCCAACACTTATGACACAAAAAATGTAATTAAAATCCTCTTTTACAGCTGATGGAGCTGCGAGGTGAGGTAGGACCGTTTCGGTAATAAAGAGGAATAAACAGGATAAGATAGGGTCTTCTGATAAACAACCTATATAAATCAGGCAATTTCTTTACTTTGTGACAAGATTTATTTCGACAATATTATTAATAGTATAACTGGTCAACGATTTCTATGATGATTTCAGATATTAAGTTGAATGTTATCATAGAGCCCTCCGAGCTTATACCATGTATTATTACAGCGATTTAAAATATGATACGAGATCTAAATCTTTATATTTATAGGTACATAACGCAAAAAAAGATGCCAGTTACCTCACTACATAAACAATTAATACTGTGATATAAAAGATAATTTGGAAATAAAAGAAAAATTGAAAATGTATCAAATTACAATAAAAATATTCCCGTATTTTATTTTGATATGTAGCTCAAGCGAGATATATGCCATGTACATAAGACGATCTATCCACAGTGCAACATGTCAATGTGCTCTTTTAATACGCTCCGTATATAAATCGGGTATCCTTTGCCTGTTGAAGCTCTGGGAATCTAGGCATTTTTTTTTATATTTTATTAAATTATGTCAAATACATGTCCGAAAGCATGCATGGAAAGAAAATTGTATCTTTAGGCATTCAGAAATAATGAAAAAGATACATAACGTAAATTTTTGTTACGTAAATATTTTAACATTTTTTATTTTTAAATAAATACCAATTATAAATGCAACACCTTTAGTAAAAAATCTTGCAAACGAATAAAAGATATCTAACTTCCACGCACGGACTTAAATTTTGGTGTTGTTTATTTTAAACTGTTTTATTAAGACATGTATCGTGATGTATTTGCATTTAACCCATAAAAGCCATATTTTAGAGACTCAGAAGATCTGAGAATTAAAGTAATGGAGGTAAAAATGTTTTGTAGTAACTCCATAAATTTGAACCGGTCACGAATATAACATTATACTGATCGTGTTATTATACAATTTTATTTAAGTTGCGTTAAAAAAATAACAAATATGCTATAACTCTTGAAAATATATGCATCTCGTCTGTTAATTGTCACACAACTAAAATGTGATTAATGATTTCTGCTTTATTTTCTTAATGTTATTAAAATTAAATCAATATGCGTAAATAATCTCCATGCAAAAAGTTCTAAACATACATATTTTCCACTGATTTCCGAGGTAAATGGGAAAATGCAAACACGTATACATATATATATATACATATATATATATATATATATATATATATATATATATATATATATATATATATATATATATATATATATATATATATATATATATATATATATATATATATATAATATATAAGGACAATTTATGTTAAAAATGACACATTATCTTTTTACTATATTTTCTTCATATTACATAAAGTTTTTCAGATTTCCAAAATACTCAGTCATTTTTTTTCTTAACAACGTCTATTAAGGTTAATTAAAATTTATTTTCGATATCAGTTTTTCCTTTCCTTTTATACATAGCATAACAGGAATCAATCAGTAACATAGAAGAAATTAAATAAACAAGTGACAAATACTCTCGTAGACTTATTCGGCATTCAAAATTGTAATCTTTTTCTGTATTATTTTATCTTAAAATTTCGTTTGTGAACTTCAATATGTAGATCTAATCTGATGATTTCTTAGAAGATGTTTTGAATATATATCTAAATATTAACGCTTTAGACAGCATGGTTTTCAATTAATCCGAGGTTATCGTGTATATTCAAACACTTCGTTTGAAAATAAAAAAAGGCTGATCTAACATTATAGATCACTGATAGCCAATCGGTACCTTTTCTATTTTATTGCAAAAAATCTTGGCCTAATGATTAAATAACATCTCACATGTATCCTAAGGTAAAGTTTATTTGGTACGAGATAAATACCCTTAAACACCGTCAAAGTGTTCTTAAACTTTAATTTAATAAACAACCGTTTCGATTGTAGGGATAAACGTTACGAGTACCTAAACTTAAATGAATAAAAACTTTACAAATGAATATGCCGAATTAATTAAATTAAAAATAATATATTACAAAAAAAAATTATGTATTGTATATAAATTATATATTTAAAGAGGTAATCCTTTATCAATTTTATAAAATATTCGCATTAACCCTTCCGCTCTTTCACGCAACAGATATCATCTCCAAAACTTATCATCTTATGACCTTGAACTGAATTCTAATAATAATAATAACCTCCCTTACTACAGAAATATATTCCCAGATAAGTTTTTCATCGTTTCTTCTTGCGAAATTTTGAAATCAAATGTACATTAATACGCAAAGTGCACCTTAATTTGATATATTAAAAAGTCCCGTGTACACATTTTTAAATATTTCGTTTCGTTTAGTTTATTGCTGTTAACTAAACAGTAGTGACTGTTTATTATATCTAATTCTAGATTAGAGTGACGTATTATATAAATATATAATACGTCACTCTAATCTAGAATTAGATATAATATATTGTTTTTGTAGTGTTTATATACTTAGGATTCGGTGTAAAACTTGCCAAATATATAAACCAATTCAATGAAAATCTACAAACTGTAATTTATCTTTTGCAAGACGCTATTGATTTATTTACATAAAATAAACAAATAAGGGAACAATGAAAAGGGTCTTGAATATAGACGTTATATATAAATAGATAGAGAATTAGATGAATACTTTATATATATATATATATATATATATATATATATATATATATATATATATATATATATATATACATATACATATATACATCAAATAATTCTCAAGTGCTCAATGTTTCAACTCTTTGTTGCCCACAAAATTAATTGTTGCCCGAATTACGTCGGGTGATGCAACTAGTTATTTCGTAATTACACAATCTGCATTGCAAACAAGATACCATATACACAGCGTTGCAGGTGTGCTCGACTGCCGCGGGGCGAGTACTTGCGGAAGAACGTAGGCCCTCTTTGTTTAACTTTGGGGCTAACAAATAAACTAACAGTGTAATATATTAATATATATTTGTCCTAAAGTGGAATATCGGGACGGGAAATTTAATGTATATAAAAACGTTGATCGTGAAAATTGTGGAGTAAACTAACGGCGAATAACAAAACTGCGGATACATTAAAAACTTCTAGGTTTTTGAATAGTTTTTATTAGTTGACAAGGAAATTTAAATACCGCTTTTATTTAACAAAAAAAAAATGAAATACACGTTTTATTTTGACTTCATTTTGCTTATTAGTAGGTTAATTATTTCCATAGAGTCATTGTTTTTCGTGATGAACTTTCTTGAGTAGATAAATTTTCATAACTTTTATGCATTATGTATTATTTGTAAAGTTGTAATATTAATGATGAAGCTGCTGGAACCATGTAACTCAACATTAAGTTTTAAAATATTTCTGTATATTTTTCTGTTTCGTAGAATTATTAGAACTCATTTTAAAATGAAATTTTAGTTCATATTGTAACTGGGTGCAACATTTGTCAGAGTGGATGACATCATTTTCTATATCAATAATAATTTAAAAATTTACCGTTGATAAATATCTTAAATCCAATAATATATGTAAAAAAACATAAATTAAGCCTTTTATTTTATTAAAAAAAACAATACACTAAATAATAAAAGATATCTGTTAGTCGAACTAAAGCTATTTGTTGTTTCTTATCTATGTTGGTTATGTGTTACAAAAAATACATTAATAGGATGAGGGGGCATGCTTTACATTTAAAGCAAGGCGTAGTAAATTAGCATTGCTTTAGATAAAGTTATTTGCAATTTCTAAAGTTCTAATATTAAGTATTTTATATTCGCAAACAAAAATAATACTTATTAAGTAAAGGAAACATGCGTGCATAAATATGTATTACTCCAAAAAAACTGGATCCAACATGGAAAAAAATAATATTTCGTGGTTTAACATATCACGTTTTTTTAGGAAAACAGATTAGGAATTATAACAATTATTTAAATTAACTAATATTACACCAAATATCATTGTGTACCAGATATGCAAGATGAGTATTTGGATTTTATAATAAAATATTAAAGGACAATATAAAGATGAAACTGAAGAAATGATTGCATTGGTATCTGCTTTATAATTTAATAATGATTTACATGAGTTAAAAATTATGATATTAAGTTTAATTTTTTTTCAATCTACGATTATTAGCAATGGCTTACATTTCAATAAAATATCTAGATATTAAGAATGAAACATATTTTAGGGTAAATTTGTATCAAAAATTTGCACAGCGAAGCCTTAAATAGATCCAACATAAACTGGAACCTGTGTAAACAAAACAATATAAGTAACCATAATAATGTAAATATATACGACTAACATGATTTCATTTATATATTTATTTTCAAATATTGTTTTAGTTTTGAAGAAAAAGTTTTGTTGAGGATAATGCACTGAACTTTAGTAAATAAATGAAAAACTGGTAGACGTATATACTTACGTTCATCATAATTCCATCTAGTTATTTATTCCAACATATTTTACTTTTCAAGAAAAAGCTTGTTAAGAATAATGCGAGGATACAGTACTAGACCCTTGAATATTTTCTCAAATAGGAATATTGACTAACTGTAATGTACTTTATCTATTTACATTTCTGGAATATAATACAATAATATAACAAGGATATCTCTTTTAATTGCTTCCAAAAAAGAGTATACACCCTTATAGCATTATTAAAAATTTAGGTTAGTAGCATATAGACAAGAGTGATATCAATTATTTAGTTTCCTTATTGAAATAAAATACAGTTAGTTAAAATGGATTACTATTTTAACTGATTTGAACAATGAATGTAATTTCAACAGCATTATTAAAAATGGCGTGGTAGCACATTTATTAGTGTTGATGCAGTTTATTTACTTTCATTACTGAAATATAATTCAGTTATTTAATAACAATATTTTTCAGAACTTACTTTCAAATAACACTACTAAAATTATAGAGTAGCATTTTTATTAATATTTACACAGTTTAGTTATCTTAATTATTGAAATGTAATCAGTTAATAAATATTTATTTCTCTTTTAAGTTACGATTTAAATTAATAGTAGGCTAATTTCTTCAATTATATCTAGTCTTGCATACATTTTTCACCTTATTATTTTATATACGTTAAATATAATAACTGCGATACAATGGCATAAACGTGAAAAATATCTCTCCCTATCTGCCCTAAATAATACATTTTTACTTCGAAATATAAGTAACTCATGTATTATTGCTACGATTACCCACACATCACATCCTTTTGGTCGGTCACGTAGTTGGGTCCGCGTATGGCGTAACACGCACTCCTTATTACATCACCTTCATGTCTCACGGCGCGTAATATTAAAGGGAAGTCGGATACTTAAGTGTGAATTGATATTGTATACGTGGGGACCGATTTTTTGGAACGTCAATGTAAGGAACACGATTATTTTGTTTACTCTCTGCATAAACTAGAGTGAGTTTTGAAAGTATTATTTTTGTTGTCCTATTTTGAAATGAGCTTTATTGATTTCATTTTAAAAAGTACTAGCATTTTCTTAAATTTTGATGATTATAAACCCACAATTCAACCTACGGCTTAAAATAAAAATATAGCTTTATGGTTGTAGACCATTTGTCTAGTTAACACTATGCAGGTTAGTGAGCTTTTAAAAATTCAATAATAATGTAATTTAAAACAGGAAGTTGGCACTGAAGATCGCATAAACATAATTTGATGGGGCCTATTCCTTTGTTCTTACTTTCCAACCGTCTAATTAATTTTATTGTATTTAATATATCAGCAACCACTATATCATTTGAGATATTGACATAACTTATTTAGGATCGATCAAAATGTAATGGTGTGCAAATAGTTAAAAGAGCGAATTGACATCAAAATATTGTTTTCTCTGCGAGGAATATTCAAAGGGCAATAACGTTCAGGGAATTATATTATTAAAAATATATTTACGTGGATAAAATAGTCAATTTTGTAACGTATATAATTAGTCATTGGAGAACAGGAAATTGATAAAATTTTATAATTCAGAAAATAATTAAAAATTCTGTAATATTGTATGTAACTTGTTTTGTTACGTTTTTGTGTCTGTTAAATATCATCACTCTGGGAATAAGTGTTCATCACTCTTCTGATATATGAAGTATTTAGAACACTTAATGCAATCAGTTACATATTATTTTCAAGCCTTGCAACATGTTTTTTTCTTCGAAATTTTAATGATATCCAAATGAATAAAAATTTATAGTTTCACCTCACTTTATTTTTGAAATATTTATAGACATGGAAAAAAAAATTATTTTGTACAGTACTGTGTTTTATCACGGGTATAAAATTAAAATTACGGGAAAGCAGACTTTGCTTGAATAATAGTACAGTGTTTATTTGTAAATTAATCTAATTCTTCATCAATTGCAAGATAATAATTTTAAAATAATAAAAGTAGAAACTATTATTAAGTTTATAACCCATATTTACGAATTTTACCTTGATTTTATTGTAGTTTACATAATTAAAAATGGAGGTCATGTCGGTGACTATAAATTAAAATTTTAAATTAAAGAATCTTACAGGAAATTTGGGTAACTATATTAGGTTTTAAAATATCTAGTAAACATATCACTTGAGAGTATTATTTAAAATTTTTGACAAATTAAATTTTAAATTAATTCTTAAAAAAACAACAATTCTGTTTTAAATCTATCAAATAACGTGCAGGATGCACAGGTCTACGTGGTATAGCTACTATAGCACTATAATAGCTATGTGTTACTTTGTAGTATTGTGTACACAAATTCTGTATTTTATAATTTGTAGAAAATTCGACGATTTCTATTGAGAAACAGTATATCGCTGAAAAATATAACCAGAATGAATAATACATTATCTATAGCCATGAAAGTTAAGTTTAACCTAATCTAAGAAAGGTGTTAACACATTAGAATACCGAACTAATAATTGACTGACTTTTATTACCTAATACCGTGACTTTAAAGCGAATTGCATTCGAGTTCGGTATTTATCTCTACTTTCAGAAGTTGATACAATTTTTTTATTTTCCCCATCACTTTAATCAACGAATCTACGTCATTCATATGTTAAAAGTTCATTAGAACTCCGCATCCTTTTGACTGATCACGTATGGTGCTAGCTGCGCACGGTATTGCCCTTATAATGCCTACGTGTCGCACCGTGGGAAATATTAACGAAAAATTGGCAGCTTAAGTGTGAATTGATATTGTCTACGTGAAGGTCATATTTTTATATTAAAGCACGATGAGATAGCTTGAAATGATGACGCACTAAAGAAAAAACGATAATGAAAAGGATATATTTTACGTGAGATTTTTTCGCACGTATGTATCTACACGATATTTTGCGTATATTGCATTTAAATTATAAAATACTTCCGTATGTAGCAGAAGGTCGGAAATATTGGAAAATTAAGAAACTAATTTTCAAATTTGGAAATTTTATTAAATATTTTTTTCAAATTTTTGTTAAATACAACGACGCACAATTTCGCAAAAAGAAATTACCTCATTATATAAAAAGCAGCCAGCTACGATGAAAGGAATAAAAGATATTTGCAAAATTTTGGGCAGGCTAATAAATTTTTAACCCCGAGTTGCAGTCAACAATTTTTATTACATAAATTATATGTTACACTAAATTTAATTTAAATATGCAACATTATTATTTACTAATTGTCGCCATCTAATTGACAGTGACAATATGCCTTCCTTGTAAAATTCCCGTAATTTTGAATAAAAAACTGTGCGCGACGTCGTTTTAGAGATCTTCTTTAACATCGAATATTTTTTTCCCGTAAATGGTTATTTAGAGTCCTGAATAAATGGTCATCAAAGGGTGCAATGTCTGGCAAATATGGTGGATGAGTGAGTAGAACCCAACCGAGCTCCTCTAGTATCTCGAGTACATTTTGCAACATGTGGTCTAGGAAAGAATGACAGCAAAAATCATCATGGCGGCGGTGTTTTGTCTATGAACATGAAAGTCAACAAAACGGACAAGGCGAATATACAATGTTATCGTTGTAAACAATTTGGAAACTACAAAAACCAGTGTAATGAGTCAATTTATTATTCCGAGAAAACAAAGAAAACACATGCTTTCTCAGCTGTTTTTCTAAGTGGTAAATACGGAAAACATGAGTGGTATTTAGACAGTGGAGCGAGTGCTCATATGACACATGATGAAAACATGTTGCAAAACAGAATGTTTACATCCAGCATTAAGGAGATTATAGCTGCTAATAGGAGTACTATGCCAGTTTTGTGCTCGGGTGATGTGGACATTGCAACAGTGACTCCAAACTGTAAATACGAGATTACACTGAAAGATGTGTTATGTGTTCCTGACCTTACTACGAATTGGATATCCATTAGTCAGATGATTAAAATTGGTAATAGAGTAGAATTCAAGAAGAAGAGGTGTGATGTTTACAACAAAAACAATGAATTAGTTGCAGTGGCGAATGAGATTGAGGGTGTTTACAAGTTGTCTTTAGAATATAAGCACTGTCTGTTTACATCTTCTGCGGCAGTGAGCGGTGCAGTATGGCACAGAAGAATGGGTCGTCTAAATATGAATGTATCGGGATTATTGTACACTGAGAAGCCTGTAATTAACAAAAGTTCGTGCACAGTGTGTTGCGAAGGAAAACAAAGTCGTTTACTTTTTGATCATACTGGAACACGGAGTGGCAGAGTATTGGATATGATACATGCTGATGTATGCGGACCGATGGAGACGACTTCGATAGGCGGAGCAAGGTATTTCCTAATATTTATCGATGATTATTCTGGAATGGTTTTTGTTTACTTCCTCAAAGCCAAGAGTGAAGTTTACAAATACTTCAAGGAATTTAAAGCGATGGTTGAGAATCAATAAAGCAATAAAATCAAAATGTTTAGGACATACAATGGCTTAGAGTTTTGCAGCAGGGAATTTGAGAATTTTTTGAAAGATGCTGGAATAATTCACCAAAAAACAAATCCCTATACTCCTGAGCAGAACGGGTTAAGTGAGCGAATTAATAGAACCTTAGTTGAGCGAGCTCGTTGTTTGTTATTTGATGCTAATCTAGAGAAAAGGCTTTACCTACCTAAGATACCAAGATATCTATCTTACCTAAGATATCAAGTCACAAAAACACATCCTGGTTGGTTTCTCTGAAAATGTCAAAGGATACAGAGTTTACGATCCCATCAAAAGATGTGTGATTACAAGTAGAGATGTGATCATTCATGAAAGTACTGACAAAAATTATTCACGTGACATTGTATCAGTTTCAGTTAAGGATACTTGTGAAGAAAAAGAATCAGATCATGAAATGGGGTAGGAAGTAGCGATGTTAGAGAACGAAACTACTCCCTCAGTCCAGGACATCTCTAATTGTAAATATGACAATGCTATATCAGATTTTGCCTCTACATTCCAGCAATCTGTAAGCACAGATGAAGAGCTAAATACAAGAGAACAATCTGAAGATAAAGAAGAGTCAGATCTAGCAGAAACAATAACTAAACGTATTAAAAAGAAACCAGAGCGTTATGGTTTTACTAATCTATGCATATCATCAAGCACAGAATGTGTCAGTGATTCCATAAATGCTGAAGAAGCATTGAATAGCTTGGACAAAGAAAAATGGATTGAGGCAATGCGAGAAGAACTGCAAGCGTTTGAGGACAATCAGGCGTGGGTACCTGTTGTGGAGTTGCCTTCTGATAAAACTTTAGTGCAGTGTAAATGGGTATTTAAAAGAAAAGTGAACAGTGATAAAAGTGTGCGGTATAGAGAGCGTTTAGTTGCTAAAAGTTATACGCAACGGCCAGGTGTGGACTATGATGACACTTTTTCACCAGTGGTTAGGCATTCAACACTTAGATTATTATTTGCTCTAGCAGTGCAGTTAAACTTAGACATTACTCATCTAGACGTTAAAACAGCTTTTTAAATGGTTATCTTAAAGAGGACATTTACATGGTGCAACCTGATATTTCTTGTGATAGAAATAAGAAAAAGATTATTGTAAAACTTAATAAAGCCATATATGGATTAAAGCAATCATCTAGATCTTGGTATGAGAAAGTTGAGCAATGTTTGTGTGAGTTAAATTTTAAGAAATGTGAATTGGAACCATGTGTATTTACAAAACTGAATAATGATGTTAAAATAGTTATTGCTTTATATGTAGACGATTTCTTTGTTTTTTCAAACAGTATGAAGGAAACAGATAAATTATTTTCAGTATTGTATTCAAAGTTTAAAATTAAAAATTTAGGACAAGTTCAAAATTGCCTAGGAATGCGTGTTAAAATTGATAAAGAAAATAAGTTTATTAGATTAGACCAAAAGTAATATGTAGAAGAATTGTTGAGTAAATTTAATATGTTAGATTGTAAAGAATGTACTACTCCAATGGAATGTAAATTGACTATTGAAAAAAATGAAACTCGTAACCAACAGATTCCATGTCAACACCTGATTGGAAGTCTCATGTACTTATTTGTGCTAACAAGGCCTGACATAGCATTTAGTGTGAGTTTTCTAAGTCAATTTAATAGATGTTATACTGATGTTCATTGGAATTATGCGAAATGGATTCTCAGATATCTAAAGAAAACAAAAAAAATTTGCTTAAAATATACTAAAGAAAAACCTGAACTTGTAGAATATGTTGATGCCGATTGGGCAAGCAATGTGGTAGATCGTAAATCTTACACAGGTTATTGTTTTTTAATGTCTGGCTCAGTGATTTCCTGGGAGAGTAGGAAGCAGACGACAGTGGCTTTATCCAGCATGGAGGCCGAATACATGTCAATTGCTGAAGCATGTAAAGAAGCTATGTATTTGAGAGCTTTACTATGTGAATTACTACTGAACTATGTACTATACCAATATTCAATGATAGTCAGAGTGCACAGAAGTTGGTGGCAAATTATGTTATAAATAGAAAAAGCAAACATATTGACATAAGACACCATTTTGTTAAAGATGCAGTAAACAATAAAATTATTAACTTAAAATATTTGCCAACAACAGCTATGCTTGCTGATGTATTAACAAAGGGACTTAGTGCTAATAAGCATTACAAATGTGTTGAAAGTATGGTAGTTAATTTTGTAGATGGTAGAAATTAAGATATTCTGTTTTTTTTTGTAAATTTTGTAAATTTAGTTTATTTGCTGTAGTTGGGGTGTTAAAATATATAATTAAATTAGTAACATCAAATAAACAATGTAGCGACATCTATGACGTATGTGATTGTGATTATAACTATTGTCTCTGATATGTCAACCTTTTGTACATCACTATTATTAAGAAATAAAGTTAGTCAACCATTGATTATCTAATAGAGTACACGTCGTTTTCATTTATAATAATTTTGAAGATTATTTATTTAATTTGCTTTAGCGGCAATGACATATGAGTAAGTAATTACTTTTTGCTAAGCTGTTTGATCAATCTGCATCGACATATTTTGCTGAAGATTCATTTTTAATTAAAATACGTATATTAATAAAATATACCTGGCCAGAGTTTAACCTAACGGAAGAAAATTAATATGATTGCGGTCATTTATAAAAAGAAAATAAAAACAGCATAAATCCAACAAAAAATCTTGAATTCAATAACAAAGATGTATAATACTTGAATATTTTGAAGATTAGTTATTTCATTTGCTTTAGCGGCAATGATATACGAGTAACTACTTTTTGCTAAGCCGTTTGATCAGTCTCCACCGAAATATTTTTTTGTTTCTAGGTACGATTATAAAATAATTTTATTATTGTTTTACTGTTAATTAGTTTAGCGTGAATTTACTTTCTAATTACTTATCGAAAAATGTTTTGGAAATCTTAAACTCGGTTAAGTGTATTCAATAGGAAGCATCGAAACACTTTTTGTTTATAATGAATGTAATAATACCAATATGACCTATAATAATGCAAGTCTGTTGGATCCTGATCAAATCTGTGAGAGTTTAAGTTGGCCCAATTAACACGTTTAGCTCTAATTTTATGTCTTTCTGTGTCGTTTTATGTCTAGTTTTGTATACTATAGTCAGTTCATTGACTAGAAAGTGTCTTTCTACAATTGATATTTTAATGTCTTGCCTTGTCTAGAATTGTCAATCAAAATAGCTACCTAACCGCAACGAGCTAACAAGACGACAATGGCTTTTATATGCCGGATACGATGAACAGTTAGACAAAATTTGGCTTAATTTGAGTTACATTGCTTTATCTAAACACGTTTTTTGTCTTCGGAATTCAATTCGGACCATTGTGCTGGAATTAAGGCCGGAATATTGTCTTATTAAGAAAGAGCTTTGAGTAGACTGAAGACCATAACAATAATAAACAAAATACTGTAGAAGTGAAATTAGGGCTACCAAACTACGGCTAAGGGAGTATTAATTTTAGCATTCGAGTCTAATTGCTAGAATATAAAAAATAAATGAACTTGTTACCATAGAAAAAAAATATGAATTGGTTACCATATGAGCAGAAGTAATACTGCTAATACGGTATGTTGATGTATGCCTAAGAGACGCATCCTTTGTATTGATATTTTCAAAATGGAAACGGCCAAGCCAATAATGTGGTGTATCAGAAAAAGAACTCTCATACTGATCTGATATGACAGTTTTTTTCGTTTTAGTAGAAATTGCAAGTCTTTTGCGCCGCATCATTTATCTTACGAACATTTCTTTAAAACTGACATGATTTTTAAATTTTTTTAAGGGCAAAATGAGGAAGTCTAAACAGAGATAATAAACAAAAAAAAAATTGATTATGTGAAAAACAAAATACCATGAGTTTATAATAAACCATATTAGAATCAGTAATTTAAAGCTATACTAAACGTAATATATTATAGAAAGGTCACTAAGGAAATAGACAACTTCGTAGGCAAATTATGTGCGCACGTACATTCTAATAACAAATATTCTATTACCAGACATATGTTTTTTGGCATATATAAATCCGCTTTAAATGTTATCACTTACGTATTCGGTTACAGTCACGGGATTTAATTATAAATGAATATTATAATTATCCTTGTGCATGTAAATAATGGTGTTTTTATTAGAATATTTAGGAATATATAATGTTCCCATATCTTAAGTACACACACATATATGTACAAATGTTTAGACGTACACATACGAAACGTAAATACACTTTTCCCATATTCGAGTGACATTTGATATTATCACAGTTATTTACTACAAGTAAATGTTCAAGGGCATATCATGTTCCAGTTAATAAACGAATTGATAACTAAAAATGTGGAAGTGATTTCCACTACTGAAACTGTACTAAATTTAAAACTAGTATCCTAATGACAACTTATATTTTTTTCCTCAAATCTGCGATAATTCTTGAATGAGAATGTTTTAATTTTTTAGTAATAACTCGTAAGATAACTGCCAGAGGGTATGACTTATAGGATACAATAATATTTTTATGACTTTATTCATAAAAGGTATTTCCAGAAAACGGGTTAGAGTGAACAAAACGAGCCGATTGTTCCCTGAAGGTTAAGATGGAGGTGGCCAAGTTTTACATCAGACTACAAAAGCAGACAATTTTCGGGCGAGGACGTCGCGAGTAAAAACGATGATGGGGACACTAAAATAACCATAAATAGGAATTATGGATGTAATATATGGTATGTTATCGCTTTTAACATGAAGGGTATTCATATTTTATTGAGCACTATTTCGAATGTTAAGAATTGTTTCATTATGCTATCAAAAATTGTATTAGTTTCGTGTAATACAGAAATATTATTAGGTAAATGGAAAAATATTGCCTTTAGAATAATTAATACGATTATATGATAGCGAATAATGAATATTTTACCATAAGAACTAAATTGTTATTTTAATAAAAATGGTGTTTTTCCAAACATACAGGACCAGGTATAAAATCGTTCTACTAAAATTAAACGTAGCATTGAAATTGCATTAAAATATCGCGAGCTAATATTTAAGGCAATATTAATTTTAAAAATACTATATTAGGGATTATATGTATTATACATTAATTATGAAATTATCAATTTAATAGGATGGTTGAAAACGATAGACCGATAGTTGGAAAGAATAAACTAATGGTGGGCACCGAATTATCATAAGAGTTTAGTTTTTCAGCTACTAATATGAAACCCGATAATACGAAATACTCAGCTATGTATTATATTTAAGAACAATTAGTTTTTTTTTAATTTGACTATTATAAGTATAAAATATTTCTAAATTAATACTTATATTAAAACTTAATACTAAAAATCGGTAAAATGTTTAACATTGTTTACAGAGATCTGTTGCCATAATTTCATCAATATTGTCACTGATATCGAGTTCAAGTTAAATTGCGACATATTAATTAGGAACTCACCCTGTTCACGTTGCGGGCTATTTATTTATATGCATGTACAAATCCATTCTATGGATTAAAATAAGATCAAAGCTGTTATAATATATAGAATGCATCATAAATGTAGCTACTAGATCTAAATATTGAGCGACTTAAGTTGTCACTTCGAGTGTTGGTGACAGAACACCCTTTTACCTGTCATTTTAGTTTACACATAAACCTTGCTTTCTTACACATCAAATTTCTATTGGTTACAATTTTGGTATATGTATCGTAATGGGGTGATTACCTAGCTTTCACGTGAAGTGTGTCTAATAAGGCGCAGATCCTTTTGTCGGCTTGCCACATTTTATTTACAATTATGTCTAAACGTTGTTTATGAACTCAATTTTTAAACAATATATTTTTAAGGTAAACTTTTTGTTTGGAAATTATGAGCCATAAAAATTCTCTCTTCGATATCCAGAAAAGTAAGTGGATATATGCTATAAATAGTAATATACAGACGTATAGACTCATGGGGAAATACGTGTCATAAAATAATATTATTAAATTTGTTTAACTAATACAAAATGAGTACTGCAAAATACAAATTGTTTGAATATAATATGAAGTTGAAAACTTAGCATTTTCCATACATGTGTGCTTATTTTGTAACAAGAACAAAGTTATATAATTTTTCAAATGATTAATACAGAATGTAATGCGTTGCCGTCATGCGCTATATATACACTTTGCCTAGTTGCTTTGTTTATGTACTTAAATTATTTTAAGTTACAAAATATCTGAATTTAACAAAATTATCTGAGTAACAAAAATAGCTTTTTAAAACATGTCATTTCCTTAAATGTGTAACAACATATTTCCGAGGAAAAAACGTGACGTATATTTACATTCGTATGAAATATTTAATAGGAATGTACATCTAATTTTATTATATAATTATACACGAAGATAAATACATCTGAATAATATTATTATATAATTATACACGAATGTAAATACATCTGAAGCTACTAAATGGACAATAATCTGCTTACTGCTCTTTGCTCTGATGATGTTATTTTCACCATTCCCTCAAATAAGATCACATTTTCAACGTACAATTTCACAATTTTTACTGCAGCTTAATCAGTCTCTCTAGTGGTAGATACCCAGTTAGTATTTATTATTGTTAATATCTGTATTTTTATTTATCCGTAATAGTGTTAATGTTTGTACAATGTAATAATTTGCGAGTCATTTTCATGGCTATTGATTGGAATAGTATTACTAAAATATTATTATTTTTATCATGTTAAAATGTGATGATTCGAATAATTAAAGAACGTCTTATGTTTTTGTGTCTTCAAACTAAACGGAATTGCGTATTTTATGTTTTACATCGCGGTATTACAAAAGTTCATTAGAATTTTACATTTTTATTTGGTTTTCAACATTAAACTATACAAGTATCTATAATTTTTGTCCAGAACCTCTTTTGTAGTGAGTAGATTATAAGAGCGAAGAGCATCTGGATTCAAGTTGCTTTTCACTTGAATAAAATCCTGTAGCTCCGTAAATTATGAGTAGATTTTAAAATTATTAAATACTCTTTCAATGTACCTGTTATATACCGATGTATATATGATAAAATTGGTATATACATACGAGGTTGAAGAACCACTTAAATTATTGAGAACAGATCTAAAAGAACAAAGAAGGAACTAAAATTTAGAAAGAATCTATCATACCGGAAGCCATGATTTTGAAATTTGTGAATAAGTTTTACGTTAGTAAATATTATTATCGATATTCTTACCAAATCCTTATTAAATATACTTCTGTGTAATATTGGTCTTGAAAAGTAACTTAGCTTCACGCAGGAAATGTTTCTTTTTTAGGTGCCATAAACCTAAACTATCGTTTTATTTCACTTCTTAACTTGGCGTTGTAAGATATTTTCCACTGAATTCATTACCTTTTGAATGATATTCTAGGCTGTTAAGAGGATTCGGTCGCATATAGATAATAGCTCATATAATTCTAAATGTGTGTTGTAATGAAATTATTTAAATTGTGCTCAGTAGTATAATGTGTAATTTAAATTGTGCTCTTTAGCACAATGTTTTTATTTTATTCATGAATTAAATTTTGTTTTGGGAGTGAATTATTAAACATGTTATTTTGAGAATTATTTATGTTATGTTAAGATAAAAAATTGTAAATGAGTTTTCTTGATTACAGAACCGAAAATTTACATATTGATAATATATAACACTCGTTTATTATACCAGATACACAGTGTGCTATTCATTAAACGCGTTTAAAAATAATGTAAAGTGCCGTGCTATTGAAATACACAAATAACATAATTCAACTAAATCGAAAGCATTTAATATAAAATTGCAAACCATTTAATTCGTTCATGAGGACTAAATGTAAAATAGAGTTGTTTTATCCTTATGTATTCCAGCTAACGACACTGAGTGATGCGGTTTATTCGAGCTATATTAATATGAATATATATATATATATATATATATATATATATATATATATATATATGTATGTATATATATATATATATATATATATTTAAATATATATATTTTTTTACTTTTTAAAAATTTTTTTTTATTGTTTCACGTTTTAGTTCAGTAAAAGACCTATTGATACAAAAATGTCATCCATTGGATTATCTATGAAAATATTCATCAAAATTTTATCTATTTCATTAATGAAATTTTTTCAATATTTATAAAGCCAGTTTAAAGGTAGGAGGAAATGAAGTTCGCTTCTATAGATAAACTGTCCTTATCTATTAAAACTCTAATCGGCTAACAGTGTCCTTTCATTCATAATTTCAAATTAAATATTTTTATTTGACCTGGACCGTTTTGAGGGTTTGAGAAATAAAGACAAGCTAACAGACAAAATCTTCTAGTTATTGGTTGTAGATATCCTTTCTAATGTTTATTCATAAAACAATTCAGAACAAAATGTTCAGATTGTTAATCAAAGATTTAATGTTTTTGCAGTAGTGTTGTTAAAAATACTATAAATCTTTAAATGTTAAAACTGTCATATGTATTCAAATATGTACAAAACAACTTTTATTTTGTCTAACAAAATGTAACAAAATAAGACTTGGGCAGCAAGTCTTATATATATGGACAATAATAGCGAACCAATTGTATGACATCGCCATTCGAATGTCGACTTCAAAGCCGATTAGTCAATTGTATGCGTGTAGCGCGGATATTCAAAGAGCTCAAACAAATAGATTACATTTATATTAAACATAGGTAAAAGGAAAGCTTACGCATTGTTCCTGAATATTCCTTTTCGTATGTTTTTATTTATCAATTATTGTCTTCGCTTTAATAATGACTTTATCTATTTGTAGGTCACAAATAAAAAAATACAAAAATAATGCTTCTGCAATAAAAATGATTTCTCTCTAAAAATAGGAATATGTGGGAAGTTAAAACAAATAAAATGCCCATAAATACCAAATGAATGTGCCGTGATTACACAATATTTCTACACAATTAAATGAATCTACGTGATGTAGTATTATTTTTACTTTCTTTAATTTCTTTACCACGACCTAGGTTTCGTTGTATCACAACATCTTCAGGTGGGATATTATATATACAACGAAACCTAGGTCGTGGTAAAGAAATTAAAGAAAGTAGAAATAATACTACATCACGTAGTTTCATTTAATTGTGAATAATGAATTTCTACAAAATTAACGCCAAATATATTCAACAATATTTCTACATAAACTTACGTTTATGTATAAAAAATGTCACCAAATGTGATACCAATTTGTTTTACTTTATTTATGAGACAGAAAAATATTTGAAAATGGGAGAAATCAATAATCGTGAGGAAGCTGAACGTGAGAACTATGCTATGGAAATTTTATCTGGGATACGGCGATATTACAGAAGAAAACTACTAAAATGAATGCTGAAGATGAGTGAGTGAAATAGAAACAAGAAATGAGTAAGATTAATTTAAAAACTCTGTGCCTTTGATTTTAGATGGTTTTAAAATCAGAACCAAATAAAAAATGGATAATAATATTTTAACTTATCATCAAATATAAGTGAATATTAAATAAAAAATAAGACAAACTTTTTGAAAAAATCACGTAGCGAATGTCGTTCATGAGATCAAGGATATTTTTTTTTGTTGTCCCTACATGTATCATAGTTTAAAAGTAATTGTAATATCATATTTTATTAAATAAGATATGACCATCCAAATTGTAGTCTCTAAACTGTAAATTTTCAGATCACACAAAAAATTACGTACCCCGAATTATGGAACTAAATTTAATTCGATGTATATATATATACTCATGCACACACACACACACACAAACGCGCAGGTGCTTCCGCGTAACATACACACACACATACTTGCTCGTGAATTTGTATGTGTTTGAGCGCTTATGTGTGGGAGAGCGCGTGAGTTATGAGTTGCTGTACGGAAGTGACTTCTTAAAGAAATTCGAGTTTTGGAGTTAATATAAAAATATATTATTACTTTATTTATAAATGCAATTACAAATATGACCTTGACACCAGTCATTTACAATTAAAGAATTGCTGCTGAATTGTCTACGAGTGGTATATAAGGCGTCCGTCTTCTATTGTCACGTTCTTCTCCGGTCTGCTGTATTTGCTTATTTGTGAAAATTCTCGATGGGGTTTGTATGATCAGCAAAGTGGTCGATTGTTGTCCTTCAGCGTAAATCATATAGTGAGTTCGAAGTTCCACTAATTTATTTGGTATATCGTAAGTTCCGTTAATTCATTAGATTTCGTATTCTCCCCCGATTTGCTTTGTTAGCTTCCTTAGGAGAATTGTCGCTGGATTTTGTATGATCAGTATTGCAGCTAACTGTTGTGATTAAGCATAATTCACACCGTGAGATATGCCGTTAAGCATATTTCACGCCGTGTGGAGACTGAGTGGTCTTAAGGATTATTTGCATCTCTGACGTTGATGGTTGAATTAGGGTTTCTTCTTTATTACATGATTTAATATGCCAATACAATCTGCCTATAATATCCAAGACATAGCAATGATGACAAATAATAATATTATATTGGAGCTTCCGACTGGTAGAAATTGTATGACGTATGCTGTAATTGGGTTCTGTAACATATCCTCATCAATTATTTCTAGTTTTATATTAAGTGGCTATATGTCATTAAATTCTTGAAACTTGTCCATCATTATTGGATGGTTATAAGCTGCCTATAAAAAATTGAAGTCAAAGATGCAGACTTACTTTATCGACACAGAGAATTTTAAAATTCGCGGACATAATTTTAAAAGATTTTTTTTTCTTTTAAAATTATGTCCGCGAATTTTAAAATTCTCTGTGTCGATAAAGTAAGTCTGCATCTTTGACTTCGATTTCTTATAGGCAGCTTACATGTTTGTGGTAACGTTATTAAATATGATCCATAAAGTTTGAGGTTGTCTATATGTTTGGCACAGGTATTGATTGCTTTGATGTTAACATTCATTCATTCATTTTTCTGTTTTTTTTATTTATTGTTTCCATAATCCTTGTCAAATTATCGGTATCACTGTACAGTTATCTAGATCTTGGTTTTCTGTTATATTTTTCATTTTACACGGCGTATTTGTATCATATTATACTACAGAAACAACTTGGCAATAAAATTGTTTTTGTGCAATATATGTGCATGATTAATTAAGTTGACCATACCTATCGGACTGATTAATATATATCTTCTTCGGATTGGAACCACGTGAAAAGTATATTCCCATCATAAAAAATATTTTTTTATGATGGAAACGTAATAGATTTGGAAATAACGGAACGAAATTGCCTGTACCATAGGTATTTCAGTCAGAAATGTGACTGTATCTTTAATCATATATGCTCTAACTAAAATTTCCAAAAGCGCAAGGTCTAGTGATATAATTTAATTTTATTATCGTTAGGTATTTCCTGAATGGCTTCATACAATACGCCTAAATTCATTATACTACCATGCATCCCAATCTAGAAAATACCAGAGTATTTTCGAATCTATATATTACATTTGTAAAAATTTCTGCATTAATAAATAATTAATATAAATTTCTCTATACTGAAACTCCTCCATTTACTCTTTCATGTGTAATGAAAGAGTAAGTGGAGGAGTTAGTCGAATTACTTAATTCTATTTCACTTTTCATTAAAAGCGCATTTCTTTTACTAAGCTTATCTAATCCCGATTGTGTTTGCGCTATTTCTTTATTGATATAAATCTTTAAATTCTTATCACCTATTTTAAAATAATTAATTTCCATTTCAAAATGTATAGCATCCGTATAAGCTTCATTACCTGAAATGAATTATTACAGGTAATGAATTTTAATTATACTGCCAAGTGGACTAATGTGTCCACTTTCTCGACTTTTCCTGAACACTCCCAAATTATCACTTGTTTGTTCTGAAGCACTCCTTACTTGCTCCAAACACATTTCAAATTTGATCTTCTTCATTACCAACTGTCACTATTTCCCTCGGTATTCCTACAAAATCATAATTAGGGTTTCTGCAATATGTGTCGAAATCATAATTTTCAAAGGTATAGTTTTAAAAATTTTTGAAAATATTTTAAAATTATTAAAAATGCATCATAGTTTCATATATTTCTATATGCCAAGACTGCATTGATGCAGTTGCGGTCCCTGAGTTTCATTGGTGTAGTAGTGGGTGTCGTTTTTATATAAATTTGTTAGATATATTGCAACCTTGTATGTGTTTCGAAACTGTTTTTTCTTTAATTTTGGCTAATAATGAGCTATTTTAGCACAAGGAAAAGTTTCTATTATTTGTCGTTTTTCTTCATTACATTTTCGCCAACATTTTATATTTCCCAGTTTTGAACACTCAATAAATTTTAGTCCTATTTTGTTAAATAATTTTCTATATATAATGATTAAATGTTCATAAATTCCCGTTTCATAGAAATAAAAGTAGTATGTAGTTTTAGGTTTAAGGATTTTTTTAAATAGTGTACCGAGAATTTCTTGCTTGTTTTCTTTATTAACGATAACGTTTATGTCAAAATCTTTTCCTAACTCCATGTTATTCTGTAGGCCTGAACTAAAGAAAATTTTATATTAAAATAAGTACACCCATTGTTTCCTTATCCTCGGAAGAATTAATAATTATAATGTCGTCGGGGCTTTTAGGATGCATTCTAGTTATATCAATCGTATCGAGGTTATCATTATCTAGGTCTAAATTTTCATGAAAATCCAAAATCTAATTTTTTAGGAGCCGTTTTATTATAGTTTAATTTTATCCTAATTAAAATATCTACATTATTATTAGCTCTACCCTTTTTATGCCCAATTTTCATATCATATTCACTAAGCTTCAATCTCCATCCAGTTAATTTAGAATTTGGTTCTTTCAAACTATTTAACTATACAAGTGGTCAGTTTTATATGACAGTTCCAAAGTGTCGACCTTATAACTAAAGCCAGAAATATTTGGTGTCCCAAATATTTATAAACAAATTTATTTTCTGCACAGGAATATTTGGTGGCCTGTTTGATTACATCTTTGATAACGCGGTTCCCAGCGCTAAATCACTAGCATCGGTTGTTAGTGTAAATTGTACATTTCAGTTAGGATACTGAAGAATTGAATTTTAAGGTTTGCTTGTTTTAACCTTTCAAACATATTATCTAATTTAATTAAATGATCTTCTCAAGAGGTTGAGAAATCTCAAATGGTCCTAAGTAGTGAAATATTGTGATTTACACAATTCATCTTAAATTTATTCAAGTAATGGGATTGAGTACTTTTATCATCAACCATTTGTTCATAAATTTACGGTAATTGAAGGCCACTTGCAATTTTTGTGCTAGTCGCATTCTATTGTTTGGTACAATGTGCACTGAAAAGGACCACGGTAAGAAGGAAGATTGGATAATATTGTTTTTGGAAAGAATTTCTATCTGTTTATCTATTTCGAATTAAAAATTTTATGGGTGTCTATACACTTTAATATATGTAGGTTTTTCGTCTACCATAACAATTTTGTGTTTAATTTTCTTCCTGGAATCAAGTGGGATGCCCTCACAAAAAAATGTATCTCTGAACTCAAAGTATAGCTTACCAATTTCACATTTTTCTTTTTCATTCAGGTGTTCTAAACGCAGATTTACGAGATTTTTATTAATATTGCATCACTATCATTGTGTTTATATTTGTATTAACTATATTATTTAAATATATTGGATCCCAAAATTCCTCAATCTCTAAAGTAGTTTGATTTAGTGACATTCCTCAATATAGTCAGCATATCGATATTGATAATTACGGCAGAGACGAACCCATTGCATACTTCGTGCATTGCACTGAGCGTTTCAATAAACTTACCAAATTTTAATATTTAATGGTGCTCTGGCTAATTAACCTATCGACTGAATTTTTCAAAATATTTTTACATCTAGCGTTGGAAATTTTGTTTTTAATTTCTATATTAAATAATTTTCCATGGGGTGTTTTCAAGATGTGACTTTGCGAAAGTAACTCCTTTAATTTTGGTATAAGACTTTATCAACAATATTTATTAAAATGTCACTTTCTTGAAAAATATTTTGTACCAATAATGAGTATGTATATAAACTTCATTACGTAAAACACAGAAGTTTGAAAAAGAATGGAATTAAATTACAAATAATATTTAATAACACTTTCAAACAATTAAGAAACCGCGGAAATTTTCGAAAAAATTTGATGTTTAAAATCATAAAGTTTGTAATTTTGACCAAGATTTGAGAGAATGGGAATCGGTGAAAATATGTTTCGTAGTAATCCAATAATAGTGTGGGTTTGCACAATTTATTGTCTATTTTTCTTAATATGAATATTTACAACCAAATAAACTATACTTCCTAAAACTACAAAGAGTTTTTTTGGAAATTTTTATTAAAAAAAAACAAATCTTCACTTATCTTAGGATAATTAAATTGTTATGTGTTCGGAATGTAAAGTAATAAAATTTAAAATGTATTAAGATCACTCTCAATGAAAAATTCGGTCATTTTTCCTCATAGCCATTTGTAAAATATTTTTTCTCCATCATGGTTAATTTTCCTAATAACAGAAGTATTTTGAGCTACAATATGTACAAGTTAAATACGGGAAAAAGATGAAAAATAAAATAATTAAATCAGGTAGAAGCAAACAAGACATACATACAGGAAATAGAAATAGATAAGGGCAAACTGTAAAATAATAAAAAAAAAATCACGAAAATATATGAAATTGTATTTTGATGTGCATGAAATTGTAGTTTGTAGTGGGAAATGGGGTATTACTGCAGAAACTTTTGACCAAAAATATTCAATAGGACATATTTTTTTAAGGTATCTAAAATTCATGGGTGCAAACACTCTTGTTGCTTTTGTTTGCCTATGAAGATTTATGCTCTCTGGAGCTTTGAATATATTAGAATGAATTTTGTATTTATTAGATCCTCGACCTCAGGAAATTTGACAGTGGTTCCGATTACAGAGCGTGGCTTAAATAAAAAAAATTTGCTGCTGGTCCAATCTGCACGTTTTCTATCAATTCCCTAATGTGATAAAGTATTCTTGAGCCTGAATTTTCTTAGGGCTTGATTCTCAGCTTTAGGTGTAATAGACTCGGAGTTCGCTTCTAATATAACTTTACTTTATTTGTCCCCAAATTTCTCCTATGAATATTTTTTTTGTGTTCAGCCAAATTGTGGATTAAGTTGGCCTCACATCCGAAATGACCCTGAATTCATGCATTCAAAATTTTATCGAAAAAATCCTTTTGAATTTCCCATTCGTCCCTACTCATCGTTCCCTTTCTAATATTTCCTAGTAAATCTTGCTCTTTTTTATTTTAGTCATTGCTTAGCGATAAACAATATCGACGTATATATGTGTATAGTTTTTCTTTTTCAATTTGCTACCAAACGGATAAAAAACCTAATGATAAAAAATCGGGGGATACAGTTTGGCGTTGCAGTTTCGAATCTATCCTCTAAATCAAAAATTAAATTTAAACAAATAAATAAAATATTACGTAGTATGTTTTTCAATACATCTTTAATCTTTTGAAAACCTAATGATAACAAAATCGGGGTATACAGTTTGGCGTTACAGTTTCGAATTTATCTTCTACATCAAAAATTAAATTATAGCACTGGATAGCTAAAGGAACAAAGAATTCATTACGATGCGAGAACAGTGATGCATCGCGGGCGGTGGAGGGGGAAGCGCCGCCATTTTGAGGTTATTTTGCTGCATATCGAGATTTGCAATTAGTATAACTTTTGATTCAGAAAAGCTACGATGTTCGTTTAAGTTTTAATCGTCAGCTGTCGCTAAAATCTATCAATTGTATATAAAACATTAGTTTTAAGTATGACAGTGAATATAATAAGGTGTTAGAATAAAAAAAAATTGTCAAACATATATAATGGCCTATACGCGTCGAAAAGCCAAAACCAAATACATAGATCGTATACGGCTGGAAAAAGCTTCTCAATAACAATCGAATGGTAATAATAAAACACCATATGACCAAGTCAAGCAGTGCCGGGAACGTAAAATAATGACGACGGTGCCAGTACATCTGCAGCTGGGGCGGTTAAACTAATGTAAGTGGATGATGAAATCGCTTCTAGATCCGACAACGGACTGTATAGGCAATATAACCCGTTACATAAACGTATTCACGTACAACATACGGCCGTGTCCATGACACAGACACAACCCATTTTTTTGTTATGGCGCCTTCTTCGTGAATTATCACCTAAATATTTTGCATTTTTCTCCCTCCATTCCTACTCATTAATTAGATACATGAAAAATATGAAAATATTTGTATGAAAGCATTTAAACGGAACAGGTTTTGTGACGGATGGTTTCGTTTAACTTTTTAATGTTTCGTGGCTAAATTGCCAAAACAGTACACAAATGCAATGATTTTGGTGTCTCTTCGGTGAAATAAAAATTAGAAATGTAACAAAAAGATAGAGCTCAGCGTCCGCCCCAATTATAGATATGAAATATAAAAAAATTAATTTTGATTCTGGGAGTTATTTCATGGAGGGAGGCGGATTTAGAAATAGAAAAAAAATCTTTCAAATGTTTCATGTGATGTTAGATATACATTGATATATTTTTTCATGAATTCATTTAAATATTATTTGCTCAAGAGAACATTCTTTATAAAAACGCTTAAAAATTGCTGTCTCCCGCCCTAATTACAAAAATGATCGCTCAGAAATCTTAAAATGTCATAACCATTGAGAATTAGGTGTTAATTGTACCAAAATTATCAGGACTGACAAAATTTCAGGGCGAATATTTTTCATAAAAATTGTTCCAAACCATTTGTTTGGAGAAAATGTTTCTTTGGCAACTGTGTAATCTTTTGTCTTAACCTTTTTCCACATTTTTTTTGCTTATTTGGCTTTTTTGAAACACTTACTAAACTTAGTTCCGTACATGAACGAAGTGATATGGCACTGGGGCGGTAAACGACGAGTAAGTATTTGGAATAGCAAGTACTAGCGCAACTACCAATATTTAAGTGAAGGGCTGATAATACGGAACGCTAATTGTGCAAATATGAATTGTTTCAATTAATGTTATGCTATGCATTAAAGTTGACAGATTTCATAAATACACTATCTACTCGTAATGCATTATTTCCTAGTGAGCAAAGTGGAAAACTATTTCAACACTTATTGTACTTAAATATTTATGGGCTGCTCTGCTTTTTTGCTGATTGGAAATTTGGTGACTCCATAACTGTGTTTATCTTTAAGTTGAATGAATATTTCGATTTCATGTGGCGATATAATATCTATTTATGCTGAAGTTTTCGATGTTGTGATGGGAAATTGGTTGATCAGCCGTCAAAATTAACTTTTGATAGTAAGTTGCTGTTGAGTATTTCAACTACTAGGAAACTTACAGTTTTAAAAATAATGACATAATTATGAAATACCTCAGCAAGAATCTTCTATTCCCCATATTTTTTCAATCACTTTTCTTTTCCTTTAATTTTTCTTAGTAATTTTATGACACGCTAAAATGTCTTTATAACACCTGCATTCCTTCTCTTATAAATTGGTTCACCTGTTTAATCAACCTAAAACTAATATTTATTTTTATTCCACGTTCTTTATTTCAAGCCTATATGAATAAAAACATGAATTCTAAATGGAATGTATTTTCACCATATTTTTTTACAACGATCTTACAGACCATGATAAATTATTTTCATTTGTTACACGATTTAATTATTTTCATATCAAAATATTCAAGGAAATTACCACATTAACTTAATTATAATGATGTAGCTGCCATGAATATTAAATCGCGGTTTAAGATAATTATTGTAACCGTGTATTTAAATTAAATAATTAGAATTCGTTATTTTATATAAATAAAAAAAACTTATGCTAAAAATAAAAAAATATTCAACAGATATTTAACGAAACAAGTTTGGTAAAGCTTCACAACAAATTATGTCATTTTGGCAAATGAAGAATATTAATGATTTCAAATGAATATTCGTATAATTATTTTTTGATTTTTTGTTCTACCTGTTATTTGAACATTCAGAATATTCGTTTAAATAATGTCTCTATCTATTTTTATTAAGATTAGTAATGATTGAGATGATTGCAATGTAAAAACATTGAAATATTTTAATACATTTAATTATTAACATGAATATTGCGTATAGATTTCAAAAATATAATTTGTTGTATTAGTTGTATTTTGGCTTTCTTTTCATTAATTATACCTACTTATAAGTACTTCTCTGTTTACAGATGTAATCTATTTTCCTTGAGATTTAATAATTATTTTACATTCTATCAATTTACTCGCTTGTAGAATAATAAGCGAGTATTATTTTGTATTTTAGAAGGATTCGGAAAGTTATTTTATAGTAATTGATTATATAAAAGGAACGTATCTACCCATTAATGGTAAATATATTGAGTTAACTAAACACACAAATAAACTCACTTCCCACATAAATCTTCCGAAGAGCGATTTTTAGAAATATTAGCAGTCCGTTAAAAATTCATATTTGTGTATATAATCCTAACCTCTGTACAAAATTCATTAACAAATATTAAAACAATTTACAAGAGCAGGAAAGTAAACAATTTGACTTATAAAACTTATCAACTCGTATACGTCCGTTTTAATATTCAATAAATGTAGATATATCCTGTTTACGAAATTAAAATCTCCATATATGTTGTTTACAAATGTAAAAGCTCCATACGTACTGTTTACGAAAACGAAAGCTTTTCCAAAATTTATAAATTCCAAATCACAAAGTTTCGTAAAAGCTTTTCCACCGGTCCAGTGATTAACTCCAATCGCTGTTAACCTATTTAATTGCATATGCTTGTCAGCTTTCATGTTCCATTACTTCTGATACGCTTTGCTACAAAACTGCCATAATACTGCATACCTTCACTTCAGTTATAAACTTCAATTTAATGGAATTTCAAATAAATGTCTGCAAAATTCGTTTCCAATAATACTGATATCTGTTTCATTGTTGTGAGCTATTACCGTATTAATTTAAAACGGCTTAAATTCTAGAAACTTTTGTGCATAACTCACAAGATAAAAATATTACTGGTCGTTAATGTGAAGGATGTAGTTGCTTTAGCAAAAGAAATCTATGTTGACCTTGTTCAAATAACAGTTATGAAATACAATCTTTCATCTTCATATTTTCTTCGGAATTAGTAAGTAGATATATTCCTTTGGAAACCAATAAATAAGTTTATGTCAACTACCGAAAGCTACCAGATATATGCTGATTTATCAATTGCCAGACATGAGAAAATAGATGTCGTAGACATCTGCTGCAATACAGATTCGTGTTAAAAAAAAGATAATTTTAATGTGTTACCTGCACATAAATTTATGCATAAATTTTCGATAAATTTAACACACTTTTATGAACTTCACTTCACAAAAAGCAACTAAAGCTGTTAGAAAATTATAATCTACGAACAATTGCATGATCAAATCGTCAACGCCATAAGTAAACTGAAATATCTTCAAACAATTCATGAATATTAATCCAAAAAATTATCGGATCACCGTAATTATTCCACGTGGAGGTTTTCCGTAAAAACATGTCTTCAATACAATTTAAAATATTATTTAAAGGCGACATTACTTTGTTGGTTTACACATCGCTTTATGTTCATATTCCAGACGATCAGACTTTAAAAGGAGGGCTGGAATAATCTAACAGTGGGCAACCTTCTTCGGATACTATGAGAATACAGAAAGATACCGATTTGTCATGTCCAATTAGAAAACCGTAACAAAAAGCAGAGATGCAATGTTCCTGGCATCTGCCGTCAAAATAAATTGTGTTTTGTTAAATCTAACTCAAAGTGCAAGTTGAGTACACTTCGAAGGACTGAACAAGTACAAAACAAGTGCATCATTTAAGAGGACATTCCTCAGAAGGAGCCTTATTAAGTAGGAACCTACATCTATCAGACACAAAAACTAAGAGCCCAACATTTAACATGACGTTAAGGCCAAGAAATAAACCAACACAATCAGAAAAGAGTCACTTATGATATGTTGAAGGTTTAGCTAACCACACTTCTGTTTCCACTAGAGACGTTAACTGTGGCCCTATTTGCCACATAAGTAGTGTTCGTAGCAACCCGTGCAGCCAAAGAAGTAATATTGTTGAAGAAGTTATTGTGTGATCTTAGTGAATCCAATAAAAAGACTGTACGTTTAAATATAGAAAACAAAAGTGTGATAAAAATAATAAGTTTCACAAAAAACATATAGACGTTAAATACAAAATATTTGTAGCTGAGAAACTACTAGAAAACAATATAGAATTGAATTATGTAAGTACAATCAACCAATATGCAGATATTCTTACCAAAGCATTATACAAAACAAAACGTAAAGTGTAAAATGTAAAATGAAATATGTAAAGTGTAACAAGCTGTTTTTAACGCTAAAGCTTAGGTAATCAAAAAGGTAAAATATAAAATGTAAATGGTAAAACCCTTTATGTCAAACTAAAGTTTAGGCAATGTAAAAGGCAAAATATTATGTAAAGCGTAAAATTTATATGTAAAGGTCAGGCTTAAGCAAAGTAAAGTGCAAAATATGAAATGAAAAAAGTGAAATCTTAATGCATGTGAAAAGTTTAAACTTAGAAAAGTTTGTTGCATATCCATGTGCGTAATTTACAGAAATTTCAAGTGAGGGTTTTCATTTAACCAGTCGCTCATATACCCATCAAGTAAATACAGTTTCCACTAACCATACATGGCTATAAATTATGATTAATTTTAAGGTGAATTTAGGATAGGTTGTATAAAGAAAAATAGGTATTATTGGCTATTTTTCATTTGATGGTCAAACAAATTTTCACAAGGCTGTAATAGGCAGACACTCTGCATCGAAACGTGTTCAAATGATGCTAATAAGATGAGGAAAACGCTATCTAATATGTTATTTATTAGGCGATCTTAAGAGAGGAGATCTTAAGAGTCTCTCGGAACTTTGAGATCTTAAGAGACTTTAAGATCTCAAAGTTCCGGAATACCGATTGATTTACAGCGTTTTTGGATTAAGATGTTAGTTGTTTAGAGACTGACAACGGAATCGAGATTGATAAATTCAAACAATAAACAAATGATCATCATTCAAATGTGGCGCAATTATATAAGTAATTATTCCCAAAATGTCCTGTTCGGTATGAATTCTCAGTTATTTGTCACATTTTATGGCATATTTTTTATCTTCCCTACAAATATTTTTTCTAACTTTGGTCATGGTCAGCCCACGAATACCGAATTCTTCCTTAAATGGTAGTAGTTTATAAAATATGCCACGTGATGCAGTTGTCATCAAGGTAGAGACAATCTTAATGTTGACATCTGAAATGAATTGTACTGCCTGAATGCATTTTTCGTCCTACTAGCTAGATTAAAACTCCAATTAAAATTAAAAGTACCTAGTCTAAATATGTTCATGATATACTCGTACATAGTTTTGAGATACATCGATAATTTTTTAAGTATACGATTCTTTATCACACGCCATTTTAAATTTCACTAAACTGATTTTTTATCAGTTCTCATCGAGGTTTACACATCTAAAGAGATCGAATTTCTAATTCCATTGCGTACACATTTACATCGGAAAATTTACTGTCTGTAAGAAAGATTGTCCCATATATTTCTCTTACGGGCTATGGTTGCGCCATGAACTTTTCTTGTTACTTTTTAATCTCTTAAATGCATATTTCTTGTTCTTCAGGATAGAAGAAATTATAACTAAGAGGCAACAGAAGCGTGTTTTGTCAATAGAAATAGTGTTATTGTAATGTAAGAAAATTGATTTTCCACTTATATAGTCTACGTGTGTAATTATAGTAGAACAACTATGTTGATAGGGATATTATTTCCCCATAACTTTATAACATTTACATTAAATGTTCATATTTCAAAGTACCATAAGGCAACGAACAACCATCCGCGCAGTGCTAGAGGTGCATTCTTTGCTCCATGTGAATTACTCATATTAATGGTGCCGAAATACTTCATTGAAACTAATTTTTTTGTCAAATTCGAGCTCAATGGGTATAAATGGTAAGATATTGATATTAATACTGATGGAAATATATTTTTTTGCATTTTTAGTTCAATAGACTCTGAAATTGAAAGCACGGTGAAAAGGTAAAACAATAAGATAGCTGATATGCAACTTTCCTGGATTTTCTTTTCAAAGGGTCGGTTTTTGACTCTTTTTAAAATTACGTAGTCTAAGAAAGGTTAAGCTGACGAGAATTTATTTCCATATTTACTATGACGTAAGCGTTTGACGCCTGTCATGGCTCTTTTTATGAAAAATGTCTACAGGTCTCATCTTCGTAAAATAATATTTTATTTTATCATTATTTTCATTTTGCAGTTGGAAGTATTGCGTTAACATTCAATAAGAAGTTCATAAAAATCAGATAATCGTGTGGCGTTTTACGTTTTACGAACGATAGTGAATAAGTACGAATTACACCGGGGTCTGTGATTATGTATCTATATATATACTCTTCGTGCGCTTTCATAGCCTTATCAAAATTTTAAAAAGTGACTCTTTTTCCCTGAACCTACGATTTTTTTGTTTTAAAACGCATAATAGCATACATGTAATGGTATGTTTCAGAAATAGGGACATTCTGAAGATACGAGGCTGTATAATTTAATCTCTTGTTATATAAAAACTTAAGTAAAACTAATTGAATAACAACAGGTTAGATTTCAGGCAGTTAGTCTTAAGATGTAAAAAGTACCTATTCATTTCAGTTTACATTGGTTCAGTTGTTTTGGAGACTTGGGAAACAACTTTTTTTCATATGTCTGAAATCACTGGCAGACCTCGTGTGCGCAAGTAAAATTGCTGGTTTTTGGAAATGATTTGTGTTCGATCCTTGAGATGTTCCTGAAATTTTTAGATAATTATGTTGTTAGTACGAATTTTTGAGGGTATTTCTTATTATGGACTTACTAGCCCGCGCCTATACCGTTTATATTGCTTAATTTGACATTTTCTGCTCCCTGCACAAAGTTCAGTCCAAACAACTTTTAGTTGCCAAAGAGTTAAAAAATTGTAGGAGCATACCTTAGCCCGAAGGTTGGCACGTTTAATTTGTATAGTCTGAATGGGAGTAATTAATGTAGTTTTTTTATGTCTACTCAAGAGGGGGAAGTTATAAAAGTATTCATATTTATCATTAGATAACGGAGGAAATAATTGTCGAATTTAACTACTGTAGAACCTTGAACGAGATGTATATTTTGTTATGCGTTTTATTTAATCATTCATTTTATTTCATATTTGTTGGTAAGATTACAAGACAAATTGTACGAATAAACACTGAAAAAAATTACTTAAAGCCCTTGATTAACTTTATGGTATTGTAATTTGAATATAACACTTGAAATGAAATTCTTTGTGAAAATATTCATATAATTTTCTTCCTTTAATTATGATGCTAAATTCACAATAAACACCAGGATTTAACCAAAACTGTTTATCTATTGTAAAGCTGATTTGCTTCGTTTTGTCTTTTGATATGTATTTACCCATATTACTGGGTTGTATTAAAATTATATATACAGGATGAAAAGAAAAATATTTAAAAATTAAATTGGGTAACTAGCATTTGTTTTACGTGCAGGAAATTTATAGGCACTTGATAAAATCTTCACAAATATTGAAATTAATAATTGACCTTACCACAAAATAAAAATAAAATTTTTTATAATATTTTAAAAAATATATTTCAGGAAATTTTAACAAAAATTTTAATAACTTCCAACAATGCTTTATTTTTCATTTATTAACTATATTAAAAAGCAAAAAAAATGATTAATTTTTTTATATTTGATTTATTTTATTTTTACGGTTTTTTTCTAATTTTATTAAATGTTTATTAAAAAAATTAAAAATATAAATTTAAATACATAACATTTTTCCCTAACAATATTCTTTGTTTTTCTGTCCGCTAGAAAATGTTTGGCCTCAACATGAAAGTTCTATTATTTTGGGCCATTTAGGATCGCAAGTTCAAAATGCCGCAAACACGTCATAGCATCCAAAGTAGAACTCATGTATATAGCGAGTGAAAAAAGCGGACCACCAGTGAAAAAAAGACAATACAACCGCCTTTCCCAGCCCTTTCCCTGCAAACTTTTTTCAGTTTTTGTCATGGTGTCTAAGATCTCACTTCTCAGCTTTTTTTCCCAGCTTTTATTTAGGATGTCTTTTCCAACTTCTCAGCTTTTTTAGTTGTTATGAATAAAATTAAGTTTTTTGATATCAATTTTTGTATACATGCCGATTAAAAATTTATTTAGAAGACTGTGAAGAATAACAGATAGCAGACTTCATTATCCTATAGCTGTAAAATTCTGAAGCACGGTTTATCGAGATGAGTTTTAGTTTTGACATCGCGTTTAGGTATCCGTCTTCCGATGGCAAAATATCAGTGGATATTATAGAGCATCATAGGCATGGTGAGTCTTATTATTTCGTATAAATTTTTTGTCTCTGCTGTAGAGAACGATATCTCTTTTTTTAAATTTCATCCGACAAGAAGAACTATTACTTCTTTAGTTTTAAGAGCGCTATACCACCTTTACCCTATACCACCTATAGCCACATTTACATCCAACAGAAGACTTTTTATCTACGTAGAACTCTTTCCGGTACTGCAAGGAACTGTATTAAAAGCATCCGTAATATGAAAATATAATGATTTTGTTTGAGCAACATATTCTGCAGTTATCTAACCAATTCTGTCTTAATGCAAAGTAAATTCTACCAAGATCATCATCGCCAACAAGGTATATCTATTCATATAATAAAGCTCAACCTCACTATTTTATGGTAAATCTTCCACTTTGAAGATCGGCATATAAGCTCACTATTTTATGGTAGACCTTCCACTTTGAAGATCGTCATAAAATTTCCCTCACTTATCTCTCTGGCTCAAAAAGACGTCATTTGAAAGCATTCATCATAGATACGAATAGTGTAGACAAAATATCCTGCTAATGGGGGCTGATGATCAAGGAGACTAGTACAATGGCAGAGAGCTAGACGTTATTGGTAAGGTAGCACATTCCCTGAGTATTATTGATAAAATTCATTGTGAGTAGGTGCGAAGTCACGTAAGACATATGCCAAGTTTCAAGTTTGCAAGTTTTTTTGGTAAAGAGATAGTACCACCAACTCATTCCATCAACCCAGCCCCACTCACCCCTTCTTTAAAACCTTTTAGTGGACGTCTATGTCACATAAGACATGTACGTGGCAAATTTCAGGTTTGTAGGTCTTATAAGTCCAGAGATAGTGTCACCGACTTATTCCACGAAGTCACCCCCACTCATCCTCATAGGGCTTGGTTATGGTAAAATCCATTTTAATAAGGTATTTATGACACGTAAGGAATATTTATGTCAAATTTCAAGTTCAAAGGTCTCATAAGTCCAGAGATAATGCCACCGACCTATTTCACTAACTCATCCCGCTAATTAGTTGGGGGTTGCTTTCGGTAAATTTAAGTCGTTTAAGAAACGTACATTACAATTTTAAAGTTTTTTGGTCTTATAGGTAAAAAAATAGTACCGTCGACTCATTCTACCAACCCGCCCCACATGTTAGATTTCGGTGAAGTTGGGAAACAACAAAAAGGTATTGACCTTGAAAATCATTTTAATCGTTCACGCAGAATTATCTTCAATTTTTCATTTTGTTCCACAATTAAAAGCTGCCAATAACCGAAGAGTAAGGCATTGTTTTATAAGTTAACTTTGAATTACATATTTTTTTACAATTGGTTTTTACCCGGATTCTTGGAGTGAGACATGTCGTCAATAGCCGTGTTCGTTTTGTCCACGGCGACGATTTTTTTTCTTATTTTACTAAAAATAAGGAAAAAATGTTTTGGAATAGTGGGTACTCTCGCTTTCAATTGATTTTCTATGCAAACAAAGCAATTTCTGTTTATACCAAACTTGTTTCCTCCAAAATTCTATTTAAGTTGAAAATTAAAAATATCGAGTTTAAACATGGTTAGGTCTTACGTTTGTGAATTCGAACTTTCCATGTTAAACTTGACTGTGTAAAGTAGCTTTGAATGGGTGCGCTTACAACTCGCGAGTAATCCTATAGTCACAAGAAATCGTTTGGTAGTTTTTTACTATTTTGTCACTATTATATGTTGAAGTATATAATACAAAATTGGAGATAGATAAATCACGTTTTCTTAAATTACAAATATTTTCTTAAATTTAACAATTTCCATATGCAAGTGATAGTTATAATTAATTTTCAAAGAAATGAAGTAAAAGTGACAAAATAAAAAAGATGTGTCAGAGCAGAGCTAAACATTCGGCCGATAAGAAGTCCCAACGTATATATCTCAATATGAAACCGTGCTTACAACCAATGATCTATATAATTTGAAGGGAAGTGAGGGATGAGGATGATGCCTCGAGCCTCAATAACATATATTTAGCTATACGGCAAGTTTTTATTGAAGACCAAGTGAAGAGTTTATGCAATTATTTGCTTATGATTACTCAATTTTTTCATAGACTAAGACCTAGAGCAGTGCAACGCTTAGCATACGATTGCGCTATCAAGTTCGGAATTGTTGTATCTGAAAATAAAATGGCGAGCAAAGACGTGGCAATAGCCTTTTTAAGAAGACCCTCTTTTTTGTCTGACCGAAAACCACCGGAAGCTACATGTCTTTGCAGAGCTACTTCATTCGAACGTATCCATGTTCAAAACTATTTTGATAAATTGGCTAAAGCGATGGACAGGTATAAATTTCCAACGTTTTCTATATGGAATGTCGATGAAACTAGGGTTTCGACTATCTTAAAATCTTCTAAAATTGTTGCCGCAAAAGGCAATCAAAATGTTGGCTCTGTTACTTCTGTTGAAAGAGGTATTAATATCACTCTTGTGCTAACAGGCTTTCACATCCCTCCAGTGTTTGTATTTCTCAGGAAATATTATCAGAATCAATTCGTTCGTGATGTCCGCCTGACTGTATTGGAAAAGCAAATCCAAGTTGGAGAATCATAGATGAAGAATTTTATTGCTTCTTTCAACATTACTAACAGCTCTTTTGCCTGTTAATAGTATCAATGGCTTAAAGCATCAAGCGTAATTCCATTAAATCGCGAAACATTCATAGATGCAAAATATGCATCAAGCAATGTTACAGATCGTTTCGGTGCTGTTAATAAGCACCGATGCTGGTATTGAAAATATGTCACTTCTTATAAATGAGTTTGACAAAACTCAGCCAGCACAATCGAGCATACAACAATCAAAAGGACGCTCCGAACCCAAATCTCCTTAACCTTCTACATCTAAAGCAGTATTTTCCCCTGAGGCCATTCGATCTATGCCTAAAGCCGTAGTTCCTAAAGGCATTAAAGAAAACTAGAAATTCAAAATTAACTTAGCAACCGTAATTAGATATAAGGTTGCAAACAAATGTTTACCAAGATTGTGCATATGTATTAAGAAACTACAATAATTTATTACCATCTGATTCTCTTGACTTTTATTTCGAATTTTAACCTTTTTATCGAAAAAAGGGCATAAGTTGATTTTGAAACAGGTTTCTTGTTTTGTTGTGTAAAAATCTGATACTACGGAGAAGAACCAAAAGCACAGGCTTATAGTAAATAGTTAGCACATGCTTATCATAATAATAGATTTCACCATGATGTTACTAAATTATTGTCATTATTTTTCATGCGCATCTGGCGATCAAGAAGAAACGACCAGGCCAGTTGGCTGAAACCGGCTAGTTCGCCGAAAGGCGGGCGTCCGCGCTACACCGCTCTCTGTGATCAGTGGGCACCTAATATCGATAGCGAATGCACGGCTGTTTCTTTGCGTACCGCTATATTCGAATTATTGTTAAATTAAATGCCATTACTGTTAATCTTATATTCAAATATTTGGACATTCGTCAAATCAACCTTAATACCAAAAATACAGGTTGATTTTAAATATAAACACAAGGACTGCCACACGTACATTAAGTACCCATGACGATTACCAATTGTTCTGTTTTTGTAGTTTATTCCTACAGAGTCGATTACCGCACCTGGTATGAAATTTTATGAGGAGTAAATTCAAAGTTCAGAGCGTAGGAAGTTAAGAGCGTTAAAAAAAAATTAACCCTCAAGTGGCCTTGCCGTGCAATATTTCTGCGCATTTTTAGAGTGAGATATCAATATGTTCATTTGACATCGCCTGCGCAGTACATATTCCGCATCAATTGTTAGTTAATTCAGGCACATTTTTATGTAACATATTGAATTATTTTGGCTGAAAGAATTGCGTTTAAAAAAGTAGTAAAATGAATATGAGAAAAAGAAACTACGTGAAACATATTGCAGATATTGGCCTCTAACAAAGATGTAATTGAAAATAAATGCACTGACGCAGCAAACGTAAAGATGAAAAAAATGCCGACACACACACACATACACATATATATATATTTATAACGCTACTGGTATTATTAATGAAAGGCTAAGTACAGTAAATGTTCACGTTTATAACGAAAATATATATATTTTTTATTTATTTATTGAAAGGCACACAAACAGTCACATAGATACATAGTGAAAATAACAGAGTACAAAACTAAACTATAACTCTAATATGGTGTGCATAAAATGGTTAAAGTATTTATGTGTTTATTTTGAAGGGTTACTCATGTAAATATATGACAAAATGTACTGATTAATTATTAAAGTTAGTATTAACTTAGAATTATATTTTTTCTACATACTGAACAAAACATTAATTCGATCGTAGCTGGGTTTAATTTATAAATAATATGTTTTGTATTTCGTTCTAAAATTTTGATAACTTTGGTTCGTTTTTTTCGTTTTAAAATGTTAATAACGTTGAGAAACAATATTTTTATGCAAACGGCACATTCGAATTATAGGGTTATAAAAAGAGGTATTATTGTTATGAACTTGTAATACGAATAATATCTGTAATAGCATATGGGATCGGAGTCGAGTATTGAAGTTGAGTAGAGAGAGAAAATTAACATGCAAGTGTGTGACTTTATATAAACATAATAGATTACCGCCTTTTCCCCGTGCAGGTAGTGATGACAAATTAAATCTCTACAGTTGAAGTTCGTAGGATCTGTACTCTCATCCAAGATGAAGTTTGAATTAATTTGTTTTGATGAATACAGAATCAATGTTTTTGCACGAATATAATTTTCTTTTCTTTTTAATAACCCGCTTAAGAAAAGTGCACTTTATTTATTTCTTTAGGCAGAAGGAAGTCAACTGTGCCAACTTTAGCTTAATATAAAAACCAAGTAGAGAAGAGAGTTGGCAAGGAAAAGACAGCAGCAGACAACCACCGACGGAGGAGCCGCAATTAGCGGCATCCAAATTGACCCATCATTTCTTTAATAAGGCCAGGGCTAACAGTGGAAGTGCCATCAAACGATTCTGCCCACTAATTCAATAAAGGTAAACAACGCAAATTTCGGTAAGATCATATCAATAAGACAATTAATCCTTTATTTATATTGCTTTTTAGAAACTGATTAAAGTAGTAACTGGGAATTGACATTTTTTAGATTTATATGAAGTGAATTTTATTCGTATTTGTATTTAATACTGAAGAAGCAGTATTACAAACGAAAGTAGATTGTAATTTGATCAATTTTAAAGTTACAAATTGTAAAATTCATTTTAGAATCTTTGTATTGGGCTTTTATTTTGTTTTCTCTCTTATGGTATGCAAAAACGTGTTGAAATTTAAAATTTGTAAATTTGTGATATTCCCAAATTGACATTGAATTAATTAGAGTCAATTATCTACAGATCCACCTGAGCAACAATTAACGAGTAGAAATGCAATGGAAGATGTTCCTACGTGTCAGCCTAGGAGTGATGTACAGAAAACCATGTTGGATGAAGACATAAATGTACCGATACGCAGGAGATGCTCCAGTAGCCAACATTCAGATATCCATTTCCAGTAAAAGTCAATTACTTCAGATGGGAGAATTAAAAAGAAATTGCATGAGGAATGAAATAGAGCAGAGACTAGTAAGATAAGACAAGCTTCATGAAATCCATAACGAAATTTGTTAAGTCAAGATCGAGAAGCGAAGGCACGTACTGAAGTTGCAGAGAGGGAATTGATAAATAAATGAAATACGTTTTTAGATTATTAATTTTTTCACTTACAAATTTTTATACCCCATTTATATATATTTTGTATTTTTTTTCTCATTACTTTTTTTTTATAAATTTTTCTGCTCAAATTGTGTTTTATTTTAAAGATCCCAGAATGCAGAAATTTTGCATGATCCCAGAATCCAAAACAGATTTAAAGGATATGCGGGACATCAAGGAGATCCTACTGGATTATTAAACCTATAACTCACTATAAGCAAACGCCGATGAATTTATTGCCGGTCAGGATAATCCTGTCCTGGTAACATTTAGAATTTACTAAACAAATATCTGAATTGAGTTGTATTTACCAGAAACATTTCCGTTTTGAGACAGATCGTTACTTTCTGGTTTCAATGGGTATAATTTCCTTTTTCTTTTTAAACATGTATTCAAAATCACGAATATAAAATTACTTAATATTTTGTCTGTGGGTACTAACATATTAAACTTATTTGTTTTAAGAAACCATTTTATTTGTTTTTTTTTCAAGTTATCACATATATTTTATTGTGATTTTTTTCTTATTTCCTATTATTAATTTTAAACAAGTATAAAATGGCGTTTCTCTTAAGAGTTTATTCAATTGCTGAAAGCACTTAAAAATATCTTCGTTAATATTTGTTCGCAAGATGCAAAAATTACCAAAATTAAAAGCTGAATTAAATGACAATAAAGCAAGCTAGTATTTATATTTACTAAGCAAGTTAGTATTTATATTTTAATAATTAAAATAATTTTCAAGTAATTTCATTTTAATTGCTTTCAGGATATCATGTATTTAAAAATTAGTCTTCGCATTATTGAAGTTGGATTTATGTTTCCAGACATGATTATCCAGAAATAATTATGTTGTTTATTGGGCGCTGTGTGTGGTGATACACTTCTGAGTTGCTTTGAACTTGACCCTAAAAATATTGCTGTGGAGGCTTTCCTGATGTTTGTAATGATATTGTTAAAAATAGTGGATTAGAATGGAAAATAAACCGATCAAATATTGAACTTCTGGTTTTAGACGAAAATATAACGAAAATTGATCTTAATACCAAATATTGGGTTCATTGAATTGATCAATGTATTTATCTAATAATATAAATCTTCCTACTATTTTGTGTATAATATTCATTAAATTACATTTTTAAAAGAAAAAGTTAAAACCGATAGAAAGTTAAATCATAAAATTTTCACTTCAAAATTTAGGGGAGGAGGTCAAAATAAATTCTCAAGTATTTTAATTCCATGTATATTGTGTAATATTTCTGCTTACTTATGACTGCTTAAAAGGGTTCAAAATATTTTTTTTTCGTAATTTAAGTTTTATATCTTCAGATATATACTGGAAAATGTACAACAAAGTCACACCCTTCTTCCACGACTACTGAACGTAAAATCATGAAAAAATCAGAGTTTATTTACAATTAAATGAAACTACGTGATATAGTATTATTTCTACTTTCTGTAAGTTCTTTACCACGGCCTAGGTTTCGTTGTATTACAAAATCTTCAGGTAGGCTGTTAGCAAAGATTAACTCTTAGGAACGTCCAAAAGCATTTTATTTTCAAAAACAGTGGCGGAAGCTGGGTTTATGTGGGTTTTCCCACTGATTATGTTAGTGAGTTTATTGTAGGAGAGCGGTGTAGGTTTCTAGCAAAACCAGATACATCTTACTTTGCTTTTCTCATTAAAAATAACCGTCACCCTCATACTAATAATGCCTCCATATATTACAAATAAATACAAAAGATAATAAACTTAATATCCTAGAAACATTAAAAATAAACAGACTTAAAAAAGCACCTCGGTTAATATATTAAATGAACAACTAAATATAATATCATCACCCATACTTAATATCTTCTAAACATAATATAGTTAGAAAAATTTGATACTACAGTACTCTTGAAATGGTTTCCGCCCAACTACTCTAAATATAAATATATAAAAAAAATAACTAAAAAATAAAAAAAAGGTAAAAAAAGTAAATAAATGAATAAAGGAAACGGAAGATATGTAGAAATAGTGATATAACCTTGTTCATACCCTTGAGATTGCATAAATATATTACTGAGAATAACTTCCATTTAATTTTATTACATACCCCGGAACATTCGCATTATATAACCTCATAGAATAACATCAATTTAATTTATTACCCTCCCTAAAATACTTGTATATCGTATAACTCTCCGAAATATAATGAAACCTACACCACTCCCCTACAATAAACTCACTAACATAAGCAGTGGGAAAACCCATACAAACACGGATTCCGTCATTGTCGCCGCTGTTTGATGTTCCTAAGAGTTAATCTTTGCTAATAGCTCACCTGAAGATGTTGTAATACAACGAATCCTTGGTGGTGGTAAAGAACTTAAAGAAAGTAGAAAAAATACTACATCACGTAATTTCATTTAATTGTGAATAATGAATTTCTACAAAATTAACGCCAAATATATTCAATATTCAAGAGTTTATTTTGGCAAAAATTGTAAGAAAACTATGGAAAAGAGGTTATTCTGAATCTATGAAAATCAATAAATCTAAAACTAAATATTTTTACTTAAGAACAACCATATGTGAGCCATAAATAAATTGTCTAATGTAAATACTAATTAAATTAAAGAAGAAAACTTGAAAGGAACGAACGCTGACATCATTTGGAATACTCTATAATATGTCAAAGAAAATCAGGATATGTGATAGAAATTTTTCAAAAGAGTACGCCGATTTAGGCCGCCTTTGAATAGTTTAATAAGTATATATTCTCGCATAATCGATGTACTTATCTTGCCTATTTTGATGTAAAGCAGCAGACCCTCACAAAATGGACATTGAATAAATTGAGAGTAACGTAAAGAGCGCCAGAGTTCCAAACGACAGACATAACACTAAAAGAGATCACGAGAAACAATCGGAGGGAAAAAACAAGGCCAGTGACCGAGTAAAAAGGAACTACGCAGTTAAATGGCCAGATGCAAGGTGAATGATGGATTGCACAACTTTGGTAATGATAAAAAATAGACGCTCTATTGTCATGCTCAGACGACTTAATATAATCTGGTAGACTTACAATTTAATTATGGAGAATGAAATGGAAACAAGGGACCAAGATATGAAGGTTAAACAATTAAAACATAAGTATAAATTAATGCAAATTGAAAAAATGAAATTCTTCTTCAAAAACCATTTTAAGTCGCATTATTTTCATAACTAGTTATGCTCACGATTTTGTTGATTTGGACTTTGGATTTGCTAAGGCAGATTATTAAGAAAATCGGAACGAATTATGTACTTGTTCTAAATAGACAAGTGTTTCGCTACTGTGCCACAGACTATGCTCTATTAAATGTCATCGAAAGAGCTTTTGATAATCAAAGTTTCTGTTACTGCATCATAAATACCTCTAATACTGCACGCTAAGGAATATAATCGGAAAAGTACATTTTGTCTAGAGAATTCAATACCGACATTTTTAAAAATGAGGAATTATTCGAGGTATAACTGTAAGTTGGCTCCTATTTTACTATCCGGTGTGAAATTAATTTTCATGTCTTCGGTAGTTTTCTGTGTAAAATTATTAGATGTAAAACCTTTTGAGATTATAATATTCTAACAAATCAAAACCTTTTTTAACGAGTTGATATTATTATTATTATATGTAGAGATTTTGATAATCAAAATCTGAAAAAAAATTATTTTTTAAAAATTCTCGATTGTTTGATGCCATAAATTGAAATAATTCTTTGCTTCTTGAAAATATTTCAACTTATCTACTCAAATAAATGAACATTTTACTCAAATAAATGAACAACACAGAAAATCCTAAGATAATAAAAAATACTTGAATCGAAAACGTTGTTTTCAAATGCGATAAATAAAGTGAAAGTAAAAATTATCCAAATTACGAAGGATTTTAATGCCTCAAAATATATTACAGTAACCACCAGAAAAACCTTACATAATCACAACGACAGAAAAAGGAAAACTCTTTCCAATTGTAAAAATATAGTAAAAATAATATAAAATCGAATGGAATGAATACCGAAAATGTTAAACACTAAAAATAGGAAGTCAGGATGTTATTTTATAATAATGTTCATAATAACACATTTCCAAATTATGGAGAAGTTTAACGCGTCAAACATCAGAAAATATTATAATAAATCTATTTATTAATGATAAAACGTCCAGAGTCCAGCTGACAGCACCTTGCTTTCTACCGGTAGGACGCAAGTTTTTTGGTTATTTGAGAATTTCTGAATGAAAGTCAAGTAAATTATACATCTCATTTTCTCTTAGCGAGTTTTTGAATCACGTTTCTACGATCAGTTGGGCCGACATGGCTGTGAGTATAAAACGTGGGTCCTTTGTTTGCGCCACACGTGGAGACGTAAACATTTTGGTGATGACTACGATATTAGTTATTGTTGGGGAACTATGAGAAAAGTAGAAAGCAACTTCACATGAGATATTTACAAAAAAGTTTCGACCGTGCCTGTTCGAATTTTAGTTGCTGACAACGAATCCAACGGAAACGAGAATACAAATATCAACGAAGAGCGCTGGAAGTACTTATATACTTTCTTATTTTATTCTTATGCTTAGGTTAATTTGCTGTTTGATTTTTAAGATTCCGTACCCAAAGGGTGCCAACAGAACCCTATTACTAAGACTTTGCTCTCTGTCTGTTCATCTGTCTGTCGGTCCGTCCATCTGTCTATCCGTCCGTCCATCTGTTTGTCCGTCCGTCCATCTGTCTATTACAGGGTTGTATCTTTTGACCCGTAATAGGTACGCACTTGGAATTTTCTTAGATTGTGTATTACTATGGTCACTATAACAACAAACGAAGTTAACAATGAAAGGGGGTTCAAACACAAGAAGTTTGTTTTTTTCGGCGTTTTTTACTAAACCGGCATGGAACTTTCTTGTGGGCGTCCGACTCGTATTTCGCTGGGTTTTTTTTTTTAAATTTAACATGTGCATATATTTACGAAGTATAATAATATATATATTATAAACTATCCTTATAATTGAACAGATAACGAATGTCAAGCGTAATACAGTGGCAACTTACTTCTATGCGCTAAGCGCTATATTTGAAAGATAGTGCCTTGAAGTGTTTCAGTCTGTACTTACAGATACAGTACCTAAGTAATGATCATTTATTGAGTTTTCTTTATAATGATGTTGCTTTTTTTAGCATTGTCTGACTCAACTTCGTCGACTTCAAACGAAGATGACGAGGCAAATAACCCAGAATATCCGACCGCCGGTGGGAGCAGCGCAACAAATTCTTCTAGGAATGTAGCTGTGGTAAAAGATGTTACCTGTAATGTACCTAGTTTTATTGAAGGAATATGTGTTAATCAATGACAGCAAGGCAATTTCAAAGCTACTTTACTAGAACCATTGAGGGTCATACAAAGAGTTAAGGACGTATTCTTTTTGGTATTTCCCTGGGAAAAACTTTGCTACGTAGCTCAACGCTTACGCTTCCAGCGAAACAAAAATTGCTGTGCAAGAAAGAGTTATTAATTTTTTTGGTACATTATATGCTATAACTCTTCAAGAATTACCAGAACGAATACCACTTCTAATGGAATATATCCCCGTCCAAATTTTGGACAACGATTTGGAATGAGTCGTCAGATTTGAGACAATTATCATAGCACTGTGGTTCACACAACCCTCAGATCTCGATGATTCTGATAAATATCATAAGGTTCTTAATAACAGGACTTTAGTTACGATCGGGAATGAAAAACTGAAATGTACCATTTGCCCTGTATCATATGTATCTATATTCTCATGGTACGGAAGAGGTGCGTAATTCAACGAAGGTATGCCAGCAGTTATAAAAATTAAAAGAAAACCGTAAGGAGTCGGTTGGGAAGTGAAAACGGTACGTGATAGTGGTACAAATATTATAACAAGAATGTAAATTAATGAGTGCAAAGAATCAATGAGTGCTAAGAAGCGGCAAAGAAAATTTGGCGCAGGGACCGCAACTAATTTAAGATTAACTGAACCGTGACATGGTTCTGGAACAGTAGCACTTGGAGACTCGTGGTTTGCTTTAGTCAAAACAGCTGTGGAATCATTCAAAGTTTTAATGTATTTCATTGGGCTAGCAAAAAAGGCGCACAGTTTAAAGGAGCATATGTTGTAAGTACAGCAAAAAAAGACTAGGTGCTGCTCATTATCTATGCGTGAAAAGATAAAAAAATCATAAATTATCGCCACTTGCAAAACTACTTGGCTTGGCCAGACATCATATAAAAGAAGATGGGACGTTGATGGAAATACATTTTTCAAAGAAGTCGATACAAAAAAGAAAGAAGTCGATACTAAAGTCTGCTGCGCTGTAGATATTCACAACCACATTAGGCAGGATGGATTGGCATTAGAGAAAGCTTGGGACACACATAAATAGGAACACAGGATATATGCTCCACTTTTAAGCATAATAGAAACAAATACATATTTGATTTATAACAATTCCTTTCGTTCAGAACATGATCAAGTATCTTACAGGTGGTTTACTACCAACTTGTTATTGGCTTTGACAGGCGGAGGCGCTGATGACCAATTACAAAATGAGCCGCTACCTCGTGAGAATATCACTGCTAGTGGAAAACACATCCTTCAAGCCTTGTCAAAATCGAATGAGAGACAGAGTTCAACGTAAATGTATAGTTTGCTCCCAAATTCACAAGGAGTAATAGAAAGCAAGCTATTATTGTAAGACATGTGGGTCTAAAGTAAACGTGATTCTCATAGTTTTCTTTTTTTATTTAGTTTTCAACTAGACTGAAAATGCATAGGAGCCTTTTTTCATAAATATACCTATAATATAAATATTATACACCCCTTCCTAATTTCATCGCACATAGAAATCTAGTACTTCCAGACAGCCTCTATTATTCATATAAATTCTGCAACAAAATGAGTACTGCGGGCAGGACGCACTTTCGCCGGAGAGTCCTTCCGGTAACTCGTTCCAGCAGGAAAAAGTCTAGGCGTTCTATCATTAACACATAAAGGGAACAATGGACCTATTTTTAAGGACATTGCGCGAACGCAGTGTGGCATTTGGCAAAGTTAAATTTTATATGGAGGAGAAGTGCAGAAAGTAAAAATTTATATGTAATATGTGTTACGAATATAATAAATTATAAATTCAATAAAATATTTATTTTTTACTTTCATACTGTCAATGTCAAACACATAATAATCTGTGGTCAAACAGTCGCAGAGAGTACAGATTTTTGCCAAAGAATTTTAAAATGTCAAATTGATTGAATGAGTTTCGAGCAGTAAATTTGGTGTGATTTCAAACGTTCCTTTTTCAATAATCTGTGGAGTGTACGTCAAGGCAAAAAAAAGTTTATTTTATGTGTTGTATGATGTATATCCGTGTTTCATGTATTAGTGAAACACAGCTTGCTTAATACACTTGTGATTCTAAAAATAAAAGTGATTCTCATAACTTTCTTTTTTTTTTGGCAAAAGGAAAAAATCTATCCGTTTGCTTAATATACACATATTGCAAAAGGAAAATTTTGTAACAGCAATATGAATTGACTTACTCTCTCCTATATATCATTGTTTTTAATATAGTGCCCAGTAGGTAAGTATATTATGGTCGAATTTCGATCACTAGTTTTTATTATTTGGAAGTTATTAGTTAATATAGAGGCATTTTATTACTGCTAGACGCAATCTATCAATATTAGACTAGTTTTTACCATAAATATATTTATGATTCAGGCTGCTTTCCTATTATCAATAGTGTAGGTAGCAATACAAAACTTTTACTACTAACAGTGACGTGATCGATGTGGAACAATATAGTTAAGTGATCTTTTTTGATCACTGCCTACACAATAAATGAGGCACAGTAAACAACAGCTACATAGAAGCATTGTAGTACTTACTTTTCTGGAAATGTCTTTCGGATTGTACAAAAAAGTGGACATTTTCTGAAAATTTGTTTATTAGATTTAAAGAAAAACTGAGAAAAACTATGAAGTTATAAAAAAAACATCGATAGAATAAACTTATATTCGAAAGAAAGTCGATAGTAAATTTATAATTGAGTTTGTATAAAACATTGGTATATTTTTACCTGCATTATGGAAAAATAAATCAAAGGTAAATTTTTGACCTAAATATACAAATATATTTCATTGTATTTAATGGAGCTTTTTTACACAACGGAATTTTCTTAAGGAGAATGAAAGGCGCGTAGCCTTTCCTTCCAATGATTAATGTTAGTCTTGACAACAGTTTTTATTTGTTTGAGCAGGAATTTTTTTTAATAAATTTATCGTAAAAACATATACAAGATTATTTTTATTATAATAGAGACTTCTGTATGATCGTCAATTTATATTATTTTTTTATAGGCAAAGAAAATCTACAATTGTATTTCTAAGGGAGGAAGAACTTGGTCTTTTAACAAGTTTTGAAACATTTTCTTTTTTAATATTAATACAACTTTTGACGGAGTAACGAGATTTAACTTAATCGTTCTCTGTGTACTTATTGATTTTTTTGGAATATGCCTAATTTATAGTGAAGGCAGTGATAAAAAAATATCACTTCACTGCATTGTTCCACACAGGTCACGTCACTGTTAGTAGTAATAGATATATATTGTTACCTATACTATTGGAAATGCGAAAGCAGTCTGAATTATAAACACATTTATAATTCAGGCTGCAATAAAGGCTCTCGCAATGATAAAATGCTTCTACATTAACTAATAACTTCCAAATAATAAAAACTAATGTGAAATAAACCAAGAAACGGAAGACCGGAAAAAATTAAAACATGCTTATTCTTTCTATAGAATTCATGTTCCATTAAATTTTTTTTTTTAATTTTCAATGTTTAAATTTTTTTGACTTTCTTTCTCTTATTTTGCGAATAGACAGAAAACTAAAAAAAATTATATTGATGGAATTTCCGGGGTTCAAAAGTATTACGTATAATCAGTTGTATCATTTTTTTCCACCTTTACTTTTTGTTGTATTTATATATGTATATATATATATATATATATATATATATATATATATATATATATATATCTATATATATATATATATATAAACGTATATATGTATATAATTTTTTTTTTTAATTTATGTGTATATTAATGATTCTTCTTCTTTATCATTAATATTGTTTACTATGTATTTAGTTTTGAAATAATTTATGAAAATAACGTTTGAATGAAGATAGATTTAAATTTAAGAAAAATATTACATCTAGCGATACAAAGAATCCGATTTAATGAGCTTCTTTAATCCAATTCCAAATAAATACAGTTCTGTACATCTGCCCGCGATTTATTATATGTCCGAGCAAGAATATATGAAAAAGCGCTACATGTTAAATTCATGTTAAAAACTTATTATTGAAGACATGAATAAAATCCTTTGTGATAACACACCAAGAATTAAAATAGAATATTCCTTAAAATTATTCCATTCCCCAAATGGAGTAATCAACCTAATTTTGCATGGAAGATTTTTGTACCTTTTCTTTACTTCAAGATATTTCACATATTGTAGGTGAATAAATGTAAATGTAAAACAGTTTTGGGTTCTCGCTAATGATTTCCTAAAAAAATATCCTGGCGTTTCACATTATTGCGACATAGCCGTCACTGTTTTCCCGCAATATTTTATGTAATTTTTTACTAATTCACCATGAAAATAACATTTTTCTCCAATCGTAAACTTTGTAAGCTTCGAACAAAATCATTAGAGTTTAATTAATTAAAGAAATTAAAATTATCAATAAAATGGAAATTAATTTATAATGAAATCAGTTAAATTGGTTAAATGCATAAAATTTGTATCGTGAACTCGTCATAACAGAACTCGTATTCTTCAAATATTAATACTACGCTGCATGATGAGTAGAGCCAGCATACTATCATATTTTGACCAAAAATTCCACTTGTTCTTTATTTTGTTCAATATTTAAATTGATTGTCTGTTTGGGAAACTAACAAAATTATTTAAAAGTAATCAATTTAGTAACACAAACTGGTCATAAAGACTATATTTTTGGAATTATAATCGAGAGGCTGAATGACGAGGACAGCAAGCAAGCAATGGATTGCTTGACCATAAATTGGAAGAAGCGTAGACCAATTTTTAACTGATTTCAAAAAAGGGGGAATGATGTATTTTGTATGTAACTTATATGTCCGGCATTTTGAAACTAATTTGGATAGCCCCTTCTATTCTATTTATTTCTTATATCCTATTTCGAAGGATATACTCCCAGTATGGTCTCATTTTGGTAAAAAAATTGACTATAGAAATTTAACTTCCCAGTTTTGATGTTGCAAAGATACTGTGTGCCTAAACTGTGAGATCTGCCATTTTTAAAATAGTATTTGGAGCGTCAAACATTGAATATGTTAATAAACTACGTTTTCATGCTGCAGGAATACTGTCTACCTAAATCCTAAGTTTTCATGCTGCTGGAATACTGTCTACCGAAATCTTGAGACTTGAGGATATGTTATTTTTGAGTTAGAATTGTGGGTTTTATGTGGAGAATCTACCACAATACTTCGGGTTCCAACTCCTCAGTCTTGATACTGTGGAATTACTACCTGCTTAAATCGTGAAATTTGAAGATCAACTGTTTTTAGATTAGTTTTTTGTGTCTTAAGGAGAGACTCTGTCATGGGATTCTGTGCTTCAAGTCCTCAATTCTGATACTGCAGGCCTACTACGACCTTAAATAGTGAGACTTGAGGATATGCTGTTTCTTGAATAAAATTTGGCGTCTTAAGCAGACACTCTATCATTGGACTCCGGATTCCAACTGCCTACGTAAATCCTGAGACTTGAGGGTCTTCTATTTTGAAGTTAGTATTTCGGGTCTTAAGCAGAGACTCTGTCATTCAACTCCAGGGTCCAACTCCTTAGTTCTGATAATGCGGGTGTACAGCCTGCCTTAACCGTGAGTTTAAGGATTTGCTGGTTTTATGTATTTGCTATCATTGAATTCCGGATTCTAATTCATCAACTTATTGTTGTAGTATTACAGCCTGTATTTTTACTCATACATCTAGCATTGATCAATCAGTTTTGATGATTTTTTTTGATGACTTTAGTTCCTAAAGTTTTGACGTAGCTAAGGATGGCAGAAATCTATCTTCCAGCAAAATCAGCATACAATGATGGAACCGGGAGGCGGTAGCAGGATCTTTTCACTGATGACGAGTAAACTCTTCAAGTATGAACTCGTTTCGTTTGTACTGATGCAAGCAAGAAAATTATCATATACTCAAATACAGATTCATATACTTTGAATGAAGCAACTAAAAGCATAAACTAATGCACGAATTGACCAATCATTAGTGGCAAGTAAATAGGCAAGCAAGTATATACAGATATGTAAAAAGTCACATAGCAGCTAGAATATTAATAGGAGAATATATAATATAAAAAGCCATGTAAAAGTTTGAAGCATGACTAGAGTGAAATCCTAAAATGGAATATAAGTTATATGTCCATTTATACTTTTTCTATTCCGAACATAAATATATTTGCCAAATTCTGCTAATGCTAGAATTTTATGGAATCGGTGCCAAGTGTGTATACGGATGTGAATGTATTTGTGAATGTTAGGGAGGAGGGAAGGATCTACTTGGCACTGATTATAAAACTCTCCATTTGTAGCATTATTTTGCAAATTATTTATGTTCGGAAACGATTTGTACCGCAAAACTTCCAACTGAGAATTCCTATTTTAATTATTTTATATATTTCAGTGCCCTTCTTTTTCAGTGGTTATTGAAGTTGGTTCAATTTTTTTAAAAATTTTAATTGCTTTTAATATGTCGTTATTTAAGTTTAAAATTTCTTTAATTAATTAGATTAGTTAAAAGTACGGGATTTCATAATGCAAATCAGTCATAGTTGTCTCTACATTTTTTAAACGGTGTAAAAGAGAAAATAAAATTCAATGGAATATCTTTTTTATCCCTTCAATAAAAAAATTAAGGCAAAAGCACGAACCACTCCGAAATATGTGAGTAGTACACCTATATATATCTGAGCACATGTGGATGTACATATATATGTGCTATTCGTATATATTCAAAAGCTTTTCAAAATAGAGGGATATCTCATTATCTTCAAATATTTTTCGTACGACAGTATTTAGAAGTATATATTCAATGATACACTTCAAGATTCAGATATCAAGATACAAACTTTTAATTGAAATAATTTTCTACAAGAATATGAAAAAAACTTATAACTATAAATAAAATCAGGCATAAATTAAATTCAGGCTCTTTCTTTTTGATATTTAGAAGGTTAAAATCAGCACCACTTCCCAAGATCAGAATGATATATACAGGAAGCACACATGCAATTGAGAAAAGTAAATCACACGTTACTGCTGTTGCTGTGGTTTGGTTGTTTGGCAGTTAATTTTATTGTTGTTATTATTTTCTCTTATATCGTGGATAGGTCTGCTACTTTTTTACGAAATTGTTCAAAGATGTTTGTATCTTCAGTTTGATAGAATTAGATGAGTTTGTTACACTTACGTTAGTAGTAATGTGATTCATGAGTTACGAAACTTCATTTAGATGAATGTTTTGTTTGGCGGGATTTTTGCTAGACCAGTGATTATGGCATCTGATAACCACTAATTCTAATTTAATAATTTGTGACACATTTTATACTTCATAAGTCACAGTCTCATCTTCAATTATTGCACGGTTTATATCATCAATTTTAAATCTTCGTCCCCGTAAAAAGATAATCCCATCAAAATTTATAGTGGTATCATTTGGAATGTAATTAAAATTGTACTACAAAACTTCATAAAGCCATCAATTGACAAGGCCTTTAATTGAAATATTTCTTTATCAAATACAATGATAATTAACAAAAGGAATGTTATATTAATTTAATCTTTAGTCTTTTAAAAAATGTACGATTTTATTAAAATTTGGAAAAAAATAAATCAAAATAGTGTAATTAAATAATACATAAACAAATTAAATCTATGTTCATAAACTGATACCGCCATCTATAAACAAATTCGAGTAAGCTCAGCGGTATGTATTTTCAGCGATTTTAAATTCGTGGTGGAAAATTTTTAGTATAATCTTTTAATATATTAATTCAATTCAACGGTTATCAAAATACTTCATTTAATTCTAATTGTACTCTTAAAATTTAGATTATTAAACTTAAATTATTATCAATAAGAATAAATGTTCACCACTCAAATATTTTGGGCACATATGTTTAAGGAATATTCATGAAATTTCGAACGATAAAGTTTCCTTTTTTATTTGTAATAAATAATCTTGAGAGAGACTAACGAGGTAGATGAATAGACGTTCAGAGCTTTGAACATTATATTCCAACAGTTCTAAATCTAGCACTCGTTATTAATGAAGAGGTCCGTATTTACACATAATATTCAGTATTTAAATTTTACAAAATTATGGAAATATTATACTGACTTGCAATTACTACGAAACTTTTGAAAATGACTAGTAATACAACTGGCGACAGAGGTTTTTCACTGAATATATTAAATTTTGCAATATTCATTTCTCTCCTTTTGAAAGTATGCATATATATATATATATATATATATATATATATATATGTCTGTGTGTATATACATGTAAGAGACTTCTCTAAAACCCCGTCAAGAGTACTTGAGACGCTGATGTTATTTAAATTAAAATGATTAGTCATTTTTTTTAGGATAGAGAAAAATTCTGAGATGTGAACTTTGTTACTCACAAAAACACACATAAAACAATAAAGAAATTTATATACATATATAAATATATATATATATATATACACACACACATATATATATATATATATATATATATATATATATATATATATATATATAAATATATATATATATATACATGCCTTGACTAAATAACAGAGGGGTAACTTTTTGACGCAAACAATTAGGTTAAGATTTATTGATGTAAACTTATGCAAATTATTCAATTTATGTAAGTTTTGTATAAGCAATAAAGTCTAAGAAAGATTAGGGTTTATCAACATTTACATTATGGTAAACAAACTATGATTCTTCAACCATATCGAGAATTTGCAATTTGTGTTTTTTTCTACATACTAAATGATATTTTTTTATTAAATATTAAAATATAATTTAAAAAGTAACACAACGATTTATAGTATTTAATATGGTATTACGGTCGTTCGAATCTCATATCCGTAAATTTAAGTGTTTAAGACAAATATACAGATATATGTGTTATATAATCAGTTTATCAGATTCTACGTGGTTGTAAATGAATAAAGTTACGTAAACACGTACGCGTGAAATACATTATCCTTCTTTGACTTCATTAGATGAAAATATCCTTTATGGCCTGAAATATATTAATTTATAAAGTCTAAATTACCGGATATGCATCTTATTTAATGATAATTGTCAATGGCTACAATGGTACTGTAAAATATAATTCCTTACGTCGCATGAATCTATAAAATAAGTATTTCCAAATCATTTTAAGGGTAAAAGTACATGAAGCTGATGTTATTTTCGAAGATGAGAGGAGGTCTCAGCTTTTTTCTTAAAGATCTCAAATTCTTTGTTACTTAAATTTTTTGCGTCATTTTTTGTTCATTTACTTTATTTTCTAAGTTACTATTTTTTAATAGATACTACTCTTTGTTTGAAATCTTTTATATTTTCATTTTAAGCCTTTCAATTTAAGGGTAAAAAATAAAGTATTTATAAAAACTACTTAAAGTTTTGGATTATTATGAAAAAGCTGCATAAGATTTTAAATTACTTAAACACCCCAAGTTTAAATGATTATGACAGATGGACAGAGACGAACGAAATGAATATTGAAATAAGAAGTCCTTCCTGAAAAAAGAAAATTAATCACACTGAAATAAAATTTAATGGCAAAAATATATAATACCTATAATAACTGGTCATGCATTCCATGAAGATTCATGCCTTTGAGAAAATAATTAAGATGCTTTAGTAATAACGTTCGGAAAACTCAGCCCCTCTTCTTATTTATTTGTAAACACTCCCTCAAGCGACCATTAATATTATTCGTTTTCTTTCGAAGTCTAAAAACTTTAGTATCAGCTGGATTCTAAGAAGAAAAACTAATAAGCAGCTAAGGTGCATCACGTAGGATTTAAGTGAATTCCAAATATCCATTTATTCTCAGAAATAAAATAAATTCATACATCTGAATGATTTTTATCTGGGGGTTAATTTGTTTCAAAAATAGGAAAAAAAACAACTGAAGAGATTCTAAATCTTCAAAAGTTCAATGTGTTATCATCTCATTGTGAAATAAAGAAATGACCAATGATTAAAAGTGTCAATCCAGAAATAAAATGTAATTGCTACAAATTACAATTAGTAAATAAATACTTTTTATATATTATATTGGATTTTTTATCGATTTTTAGCTCTAAACCGGTTGAAGATATTTTAAAAAAATAGACGAAAGTTAAATCACATTGGCAAAATCGTTCGATATATTAATAATCCACAAGAACGAATTCACAATCAAAAGTGTATTGATATAATTAATATTACTTAAATTTGAGAAAAAAAAAAATTATATATATATATGTATATATATATATATATATATATATATATATATATATTTATATATATACACATATAAAACCTTCGGTGTGTGAGTTAAACTTGCGCTTACCATTTTACTTCAGAATTTGTTGCAAAGAGCGATTCATATTTTAAATAAAAGACAAACATGACGTTTGTATTAAAATAATAATTTTTTTTAAGTTAATATCAAAACTCTATATACAAATGTTTTATTGCAGTATATATTACAAATTGATAATTCTTCAAAATAATTTTTTCCAGTCAAAATATCCTATCCGACTATTCCATAAATTTCTTTTCACATTTGCTCAAATCGAAGCAACACAACGTCCAAACGCTGACACAGGATATGCAAATAAATATAAATAGGGCGCGATGTGGAAAACTTTTTCTACTACCCCGGTAACTTAATTTAAAAGATCTCAGCGCCGCGGCACATCCAGCGAAAAAGATGCCTTTGTTTTTCCCAAGGCAGTTTTTCCGCTAATACAGAAAGATCCTAATTTAGCATTTGAAATAAAAGTTGTAGAAACATCAGCTTTTAATTCATCGACCCTACGAGCGTTCTATGAATTTTGATTCGCTAAAGCTTTTTGGAACAGCACAGAAATAAATTTGAAGTGTATAATATACATCATCAGATAGATACAAGAACAAATTATATTTTTTGACTTGCTTGTCACATTTTTGGCTTGCTTGGCACAAATATCATTATTGAAATAATTAGAAAAACCATATTTTAAACACCGCTTCCTACTTACTAGATGACGCTAGACGTAATTAAAACCATGCTACAGAATTCGATTAATTTATTAATAAATGAAAGGAAAGATGCCACAAAGAAAAGTTATATACTTATGTAATTAAAATATTAATTTTAATTTAGTTTCATAATTTTATTATTATGGCTCAGTATTTACGAGGAATAACTCAGTACTCATGAGGAATGGCTCAGTATTCATGAGGAAAGTATACCTTGGAATATAGATTAGATAAACTTTATTGAACTTTGACTTTAAGGTCTACCTTAATCAAAATTTATTTTAAAATGTTTGCCTGATGCAGGTAATGTCATTATCACTTATTATATGTTTACTTTAACGTATATAATATAAAAGGAATTCTAAATCGAGCATCTAGCTTAATTAAATTTGTAAAGGCAAAATTAATATGCAATTTTTATTTATAACATAAATTCATAAATCTAAATAATCTTCCCTAACGAGCTTAAATATTTATATTAGTTTGAAATAATATATTAATTTAAACATTTGGAAGCAAAATGCTCTTGGTTCTAGGTTTTATTCCGATTTACTAAAGATATTAATGACGTTTTATTTGCTTCTATATTTATTAATTTTTTCGAAATATTTCTAGACCTTAGATTTGGAAACATTATTTTTAAAGGAAAAGGTCTCCAATATTATATTTATTATGTATTATTTCAGTCGTTTTACACATTTTTCCATATTGTATACTGAAGAAAAAGTATTTCTTCGTTCCTTAAATCAATATTCCATTCACGTCTTGCAGGTGACAGAAAAAAAATGGCAAAAACATTTATGCATATATAAGAGACTTTCTGAAAAAAAAGAAGAAAGGAAAAGAATAGCAAAAAAAAAGAAGAAACTATGAAAATAAATGTTCTTGGATCACCCGGTTTGGCCACAAAAGTTATGATCATTAAATGAACCCAAAAAAGTTATGATCATGATTCTGAATTCTTCAATCCATATTAAGCACCACTTCAAGTAAGTAGGTAAATAAGATAAGAAAAACATTAACCATATGGTCAATATAAAAATACAGGTGGATATTGCAATTTAGAAACCGATATAGACGCTCTGATAATAAAATATTGGTTTAAGAATGGTATTTTCGAAAATATTTCAAATTTAAAACACGTACTTGCTATATATTGTAAAACTCTCTCGGTAAACTGTATTTGTAAAGAAGTGGGACACCCTACTGCACTTAATAATTGTATAGACCGAATTGTATAGCCAGCATAAACATGTATTGTCTTAGATTATGTATTATCTTTGCTAGTTTTGCTGTTCATTAGGTGCAATAATTTGCTGTTCATTAGGTGCAATAAATTAGGTGCATTAGTTACAAATGATTTTTTTTTAATCTAACAAAATTTGCAAATGACGCTTCGATCTTGACAGTCACAATGTTGACACCATTTTAATAAACATCACAGATACAGTTACTTCACCTATACGCCCCATAATATGGTCCTTTGAGTCGGATAAATACACCAGATTAGTTTTGAAAATACACCGAAATATTCGAATATTTGTGAGGTAAAGTTATAGACAGCAGCAAGGTTTAAAGACAATTCATTATGAACCGTATACAAGTTTGAAAATTTAGTACCTCGTATCCAAATATCGTTAAACGCAAAGTGCATAAAAATCATTAACGTGAAAGCCTTCAATCAACAAAGATACATCAATATACTAGGAAAATCCGCAGCCAAAAGCCGAGATGTGTGAGCAAAATAACGCGGACGTCATCCCTTTAAAGCCAACGGATGCTATTCATCACCATCATCGACTCTAACTCATCTACAGCGAATACAATAAACACGGATGCAACCAAAAGGGTCATCATTGGAACAACAAAGATAAACGAACAAATCTCTTGTACTTTCATCTATAATAATCCATCACATTAGCCTTGAAAACAATGGTATGGTAATATAACTTTAAATTACGCTCCAAAAAAAATTAATTAGTTATCATATTGCCAGGTACGGCAATATTAGTTAAATAAAAAACAAAGAATAGTAGTTAAAACGAGAAGAAAACAATTATAAGAATACCGTACAGACATAAAATTGCGTTTAAAAGACATAAGCACTATACTAGATAAATTTGAAGAAATCTAAACAATAATAGACGAACTGACTAACGAGACTTCGACCGACTTCGATGAATTTGAAAAATTGTATTATGCAAAAATAAGTTATGCCCAGGATATAATAGATAAAATGAAATACATAATTCAAATACGATACGATACAAACCGTATTTAAACTTCGACGGCTCTTATGAAAAATGGGTAGATTCTATATAAATTTTAAACCATTAATTCATGATCAAACGTGGCCCTCTGAATGGAAAAAAATCCAATATTTAAAATCTACTTTGAAAAGCAAGGCGGGAATTGTAATTAAGGAATTAGAAGCACCCGAAGAAATGCTTAATCGTGCAAAATCATATTTTTACATCACTCAAATTACCAACTGAGTTTCAGACACATCAAATTGTGTGAATTTTCAGTGAATTGGATTTTCAGACACATCAAATTGTTTTATTAGCCGGCAGAGAAAAGATGTATAAACTTATTCTCCTCGAAGAACGGGATACGTGTTTTCAATTAGTTTTATGGCGTGAAAATAAAAACGATAACTTACAAATATTCACAATCCCGGTAGTCTTATTCGACTGTGCATCGTCACCACATTCGGCTACACCAATTACTACCAATTAACTGAGGATGAACGTTTAAGATTTCAAACGGCCAGCGAAATTCTAAAATACGACTGCTACGCAGACGATATAATGACGGGAACAAATATCATCAAAGGTGCAAAAAACTCATTGAGCCGACAAATACGAGGAGATTTACTCTTAGAAAATAGACATGGAACAACTCTAAGATTGTAGAGACCGTAGATGAAGAAACGGCTGACATAAATCTATTTACGGAGGAAATATCTCAACTAAAGTGTTAAGCATTCAATTGAACCGAGTAAACGACGATTGTACGAATCTAAAATTCACATTTTTTCAAACATTTCGTGAATTTATGATCCAATCAGTTTGATGGACCTGATAATAGTTTGTGCCAAAATGGTTATGTAAAAATTGTGGCCTGAAGACATACAGGCCTCTTGGATGACGATTCGACAACAATTATCGATCCAAAATAAAATGACATTTTCGAGAAAAGTTAAATTAGCGAATGCTCAGCGCATTGAAATTCATGGATTCTGTGACGCTAGTGAAGACATACAAAGCATGCATTTGTGTGAGATCTATAGACAACACTAGGGAAATATTTATAAATTTATTATGTAGAAAAAACTAATTGCCCAATAGTAAAGAAAATAAATGAAAAGTTCGAAGACAAATATAACTTTCCTTAAATGAGTCAAAGTATTTTATTGTTAAAAATAAACCCTTTGAACATAAACAAGGATTGTACTCATATACTTCAATATTTAAAATTATGGGGAATCTATTTGTCAAATATTTTTTCTAGGTAAACTCGTAAATATGCCAAATATCAACGAAGCCAACTTTACTCCAATCGAGTAAAAAAAAATTAATATTTAGAAAATCATGAATATGTTTCGTAGTATGACATTTTAAACTTGAATTAATAAGATTTTAGCATATAGTGTCTAGTGTGTTTGATTTAACTATAAACCGTGATTTAAATTTAAGTTTCAATATCACTTTTAAAAACATGGGAATAATAACTGTCTTTTATAAATATGGATTAATAAAAGAAAGTCACTTATAAACACAGATTTGAAAATTACTAGTTTTCAGATCTGAACTATAAGAAATATCGTTATTTTTCGACATTATTAAGCTTATACTCATTTTCTTATTCTAATCTTAACTTTTAACTGGTACGATCTTACTTATAAACGTTGCCTAAGTTATGGGCACGCAATAAGATACCGCCCAATGCAATGTCGTACTTATTAACAAGGGTTTACCGTTAGGTGGTCGTTTAGTTGGCGTTACTATGGCCTGTCAATTAATTCAACCGGCGAACATAGCTTAACGACTACCTAACCACCTCGCAATGGTGTGCCCTCAACTATGTGGAGACAAAAGAGGTGAATATTTTCCGGCAAAATTACAACTTGCGGCCGCTATAAGGAGCTGGGTCCGCAATGAAATTGTACAAAATCCTAATAGCGACCTGGAACAAGTACAGTTTGGGACAAATGTAAATTTTCCGTTTCTATGTTTGACAAGAAAGAAAAGTAAAAAAAATTGATTTCGAAAAATTCCTACGCGAAGTGTTTTTTTCAAAAAAGGATAAGCTAAGAGTTTTTGACTTAATAGCCATTTTTACTGACATAAACAATGCAAATACAAACAAGAATTGATTCCAAGAATCGAGCCAATTTACGTTCCTTCATAGGAAGAACACTTTTCAAATCAGTTTTTTTTATAAAATAACGGCACGAGAACTTGACTGAATGACTTATTTTTTCAAAATAGGTCATATATATATATATATATATATATATATATATATATATATAGATAGATATATATATATATATTCATTAAAAAATATGAAATTGTATTAGTGTTAAATTGAACCTATACCACGACCTTTATTTCAATTATTTTGGTATAATGTATTATTTGCTCTATTATCTAGGTACATGATATTTGTTGGTACAGGACTATTCCACGGACGTTCATGATGAGGACGTCAACAAACAATGTCTAAAATTAGAAAACCTGTTGCAAGGGCATTGGCTCTTTATACCAATCAACTCTCTTGCATCATCAATATGTAAGAGTCCTCGATTAGCAAGAAACTGTGATAGCAAATTTTGCAGCAATTCGTGGATTTCCACTAGTGGTTGGCACAATTTGCTATACCTACATTAGGAAAAAATTGGAAGCAACATTGATTAATTTTATGTAAAGAGGAAAGATGTTTACTCCTTCAATTAATTATAATACTATCATATACAGCTATGATAATAAATTATAAAATATTCTGCTTTCAAACCATAACAATAATTCCACACATTAAGGTTATTTTAATCTTAAGGTAATTCTAGATGCAAACCTGAGGATAAGAGATATTGTAGCCCATTGGCATGGAAGAACACACGATGCATGAATCTTTAGAGAGAGCAGAATAAAATAAAAGTTTGAATCTGGGGAGTTCCAAATACGTTTGTTGGGGACCCTGGCATATCCTTGTAGCAGTTATTTATTATACCTATTTTAAATCCGTAGACGTGGCCGTGGTGTGCTGGGTTGATCACAAGGCATACGGCCTTTGACGATACGGCGTACCGCGGCGATCCGGATTCGTTTCCCAGCCGTTCGTTGAACGGGGCTGGACCGGTGTTGTGGTTGGCTGTAAGAGATTACTCTCATAGCAATAAGTCCACCATATGTATCAAATAGATACATTACAGTAGATAAATAAATGAATAAATCCCAAGAATGCCCATGCATACGTACAATACAGCATCACAGGAATGCATACAATACAGCACACATCGCAATACGAAACTCTGTCGAGAGACTATTTGGGGCATGGAAACAGCGTTTTTGGTGCTTGCTGAAAGGCAAGACTGAATCTCTAAAAACGATAAAAACAACAATAATTGCTCTAGCAGTCCTTCATAATTTGGCAATTGTAACATAATAACATTGGTTTGGTATTTGAATCTAGTTTCTAAACATTTATCTAAAGTAATCAATTAAATTTTCAGATAATACTCCTCAAATACATTCTACATAGGATACTATGACAAGTAATGAGAGCCATGAAGTCTCGCAAACTACATTACTGTCACGAGAAATATTCATAATATTTATATCTCTTTTCTTTGTATTTTGTATTTTTTTTCTTGCTCTTTATATTGGAATATTTCCAAATATTTCTTATGAATTATACATAGAAATGAATCATAGGTATTAAATTAAAAAGATAAAAGTAGAGAAATGCAGAAAACAGGAGTTCTCTTGAGAAATTTGCACGAAAAGACAAGAATAAGCAAAATTGTGAAGAGTGAAAGAATGCGACTCAAAAAAATTAATATTTCATAAAATAAAAAAATAACAAATGAAATAAACTAATTACTATTTAATTTGTTAACAACATTTTTTTTTGGTATCGGAAAGCAAAAAGTTCTTTGTTTTGTTTTCTAATTCTCTATGCCGAATTAAGTTTTATGTTCCGCTCGATGCTGATCGAAAATTTGTTGAAATCATTTTTCTTGGCGAGCATTCTCATTTGCTTTTTGAAAATTTGTCTCGTTCAATAACTCTTTTTTCGAAAGCTCGTCCAAAATTTAATTGTAAAATATAAATTATAAATTGTGGTTCTCACTTGAAGTGCAACTCTTTGTGAGGAAAATAAATTAATGGATAATGAGACTATGGTAATTTATTGTGGGTAAATTGTTCATAGCCCTACCTAAAAGCACTGACAGGATATGATATTTTATCCAGAGTATAACTGACAATAGAGTTTTATATTTGAGATCTAAAAATTCGTAACACCACTGACCAGAGAATAAATTTAAATTACTAACCTTAACTTTATGGACTGCTTTTTTTCTTTTCGGTATGGGTATGTCAATCTGACTCTGTGTGGACCTCTGTAATAGAAAAGTATATAAGAACATTCACGCACATAGACTGCCAAGCTACATAAAATATGAATTGTTAATGTCATGGTACTACCAAGTCGAATTCTTACAGAAAATATTTAATAATTAAATTTATCAAATTATGAGCATTGATTTAAATGTTAATACCCTTAATTTTTGTATAGGACTAAATAGCATCTCGTCATTCTTATATGCAAATGTAATATATATATATATATATATATATATATATATATACATATATATATATATATATATATATATATATATATATATATATATACAAACATTTGTATACCGAATTTGAAAACCAATTTACATAAAGGTACAGTGTATAGTCGACCACGTCCAAAGTGAGAATGAACATTTATATGCAGTGATAGTAACCAGTGATAGTATGTAGGTTACATATGTGTTGTGGCTGTTCATTCCATTAAAACTAAAAAATATATCACATATTTAGAATGACTCATATTTACAATAATATTACAAGAAAATATTTAAATTGCGATTGAATTAATTACGTCTTAAACACTTCAGTGCAAGCTTGTTTTTTTGTGCGTTGGACAAACATTTATTCTGAATTATCCTTATATGTTCGTCCACACATTTTCTTAATAAATTAAAGCAAAACGATTTCATCTAATATTTTTTTTGAACAATAGTTTTAAAAATTATATAATAAATATTTTGGTCCCAGGAAAATAAAGTTGTCGTAAACAGTGTATATATATATATACATATATATATCATGGACATGGCAACAACGTATATGACATATTTTTATGGAATGTTTACTAAAATTGTTGTTAAAACATAATAATACCTATGCAGCATACCTTAATTTTATAAAAATAATTTTTCCAACATAAATCGACAAACATACAATCATCCCAATCGGTTCTTAGCTTTTGCTGGCGAAGTAAATGAATTTAATTCACAATGGTGGATGAATTAGACACTTTCGGTAAGTCTTTTTTTTCCTTTTTACCCTATTTCTTAATGTGAAATGAAAAAAATCCTTTGAATTAGACTTTGAATATGTGATGTTTATTAAAATCGTGTCAACTATTTGACATCGAAGTATTGTTTACAAGTTTTGTTAGATTTACAAAAAACATCTGTCTTTAAAATAAGATTATCCTATTTGTTAAAATATTTTAATGTGTCGTAGTGGGACGGCTACTTGGCCCGCCTTTGGGATGCTCAGTCCTTTGTAATCCCTTTTATTGCACCTAATGTATAGCAAAACTAGCGAAGACAATACATAATATAAGACAAGATATGTTTATGGTGGCCTTTCGGTCTATACAGATATTAGGCGCAGTGGGTTTTTTCCACTTTCTACAAATACAATTTACCGAAAGAGTTTTTAATATGTGGCAGGTACATGTTGTAAATTTGAAACATTTTGGAGAATATAATTCTTAACATACCGCTGCCTTAAACGAATCACTTTTAATAAAGGAATTACAAAATATATAGTGAAATTTTGTTACTTAAATTATATATATTTACTTATCATATGTTATCGGTAAAGTAGCGATTCGGGGTATGACAATATCTCGCTTATAAGTTCCTGAATGTATCTTGATGTTGGCAACACGAAATTTGTCATCGTCTCCAAGATGAACGTTTCTGATACGTCCAAGTGGCCAGTGTAAAGGTGGTACGTTGTCTTCTTTTATCAAAACTAGCATACCGGTTCTTATTTGATTATGTGTTTTACCCTGCCATTTGTACCGGACCATCAGTTGATTCAAGTACTCTTTGTACCATTTCTTCCAAAAGTGTTGTTTGATGTATTGAATATGTTGCCAGGTTGACAGTCGATTAATTACGTGACCTGTCAAATTTGGATTGGGAATTCTTGTAAACGTATCTCCTATGAGAAAGTGAGAGGGCGTAAGGGTTGGCTTGGCGTAGGTAGTAGTTGGCGTAGGGCTGACTTGAAGGTCATAAGGGTCTTCGTACAAAGGAGTTATGGTCTCGAATTAAGAATTGTCACCATTTCTACCAAGTATGTCTCTAAGTCTTCGTAGGTGAACAGCTTATTGCTATTATTTGTACAAAATCAGGCTTAATTGATTTTATGGCGGCTTCCCACAGTTCACCGAAACGCGATATTCTTGGAGGTATAAAGTGCCAATTCATCCCTTTATTACTAAAAAATTGTATTATACTCACATTATGAATGTCTGATTGTATTAGTTTATTTTAAGTTGATGATGTTTGACTGATGAGTATTTAATTAAAAATTAATCTAAGTCTGTAATGGTGGTTATAATTATCGGTTTTAAGCCCGTTAATGGTACCATTTATACAATACTGTTTAGCCGATTTTTCATAGTCATTCTGCACCTGTTTTCCAGCAATTATTATTTTAAAATTTCATTGTACACGTCTCCCATATATCGTTTTAGTTGAATTTCTAATTTCTGACACTCGATTGGCAATAAACCTTTTGAGTAAATATGGCTGCGTATTAATTCATTGCAAAGCGATGGATGAATCAGACTACAAAAAGATTTCGTCAACTGTTCGACAAAATTCAGACAAGACACTCTCTTAAGAGTCGCGAGAGTAATAATGCCGCACTCAGCTTCAACTTAGGTAATGATATTGTTTTTAGTTCGGTAATTCGATTTTTTTAACATAATAGATTTATAAATATTTCTCTAGTGTTGTCTATAGACCTCACACAAATGCATGCTACGTATGCCTTTTTTCTAGCGTCAAAATCGATGAATTTTAACGCGCTGACATTTCGCTATTATAACTTTTCTTGAAAATGTAATTTTATTTTCGATCGATAATTGTTGTTGAATTGTCATCCAAGAGGCCAAATTTGCTAATATTTGTAACTTATCGTATTTATTTTCCAGCCATAAAATTAATTGATAATACATATTCATTTCGTAGAGGAGAAATTTCAATGTCGACTAATAAAACAATCTGAGTATGATGTGAAAGCATTGAACAACAGCTCCGAGTTTTATGCAATTGTTCAAAGAAATTCCTGTGCTAGTTTTTGATGAGACATTATATACGATTCTAACTCTCTTGGTTGAGCTCGATTCTTTAATTACGGAATAATTTATAGGTAGGAAACAATTCTGTTCTTTAATTTCATGTGAATTGATACGTTTCATGTATCCTAGTGAGATGTTTGTTGTAATTTGTTCATTTATTTTTGTCTTTACACCTTTTGACTGCAGCCGTGTTGACAGTATTCGCTGTAGATCAGTTAGCGTCGATGTTGGGGATGAGTACCGTCCATTGGCTCCGAACGGATGACATCTGTGTTATTTTGCTCACGATTCTCGGCTTATCGCTATAGATTTTTCTTGTGTATTGGTGAATTTTTGTTAATTGAAGGCTTTCAAGTTAACGATTTTTATGCATTATGTGTTTAACGATCGTTGGATACGCTGTACTAAATCTTCAAACTTTTATATGGTTTTTAATGAATTGTCTTTACAGCTTGCTGCTGTCACGCTGTATAACTTTATCTCACTTCAATGTTTCGATGTATTTTCAGAATTAATCCGCTGTGTTTATCCGTAGGCTTGAAGGACCATGTTGTGGGGCGTGAAATAACAATATATAATTATTATTAGACGTTCGAAAAAAAATTAATTATTTGACACAGATTTTTAATATGTGATATTTATTAAAATGGTCTCTACTGTTTGACTGCCAAGATTGAAATGTCGTTTGCAAATTTTGTTAGATTTACAAAAGCATCGGTTTTTAAAATAAAATCTTAATGGCTAAAATCTTTTAAATTATCGTAGTGGTCTAACTATTTGGCCCGCCTTCAGGATGCTCAGTCCTTTGTAATCCCTTTTATTGCACCTAATGAATAGCAAGACTAGCGAAGACAATACATAATGTACGACAACACATGTTTATGGTGGCCTTTCGGTTTGTACAGATATTAAACGCAATAGGGTTCATTATAAATACAGTTTACCCAGATAATTTTACACTGTGTGGCAAGTACGTGTTGTACATTCGAAATATTTTAGAGCATACAATTTTTATTGAAGGATACACATTTGCAATTTTAATTTTTAAAAAGTTATGAATGGTAATGTAATTTTATTAAATGTATTTGAACATGGAGTTGTGGTACATATCTTCAATATAAATAGCACATCTCTAAATTATCTGGATTTTCAAGAAGAATTTATGGAGATTAGTGAAGAAATTTTAATAGCAAAATGCTCATTTAAACTATTTCGATAATTCTGTCCCCATTTTCGCTTATTTGCATAAAACTTCAGTGAGTAAAAATTAATTTTATGTCTGATATTTCGAATAAAAAATGTTATTTCCACGGGCAAATCCAGGCTTTCTGTATTAGTTGAAAACCAGCGGTCTATTGAATGTGTCACGGCTGAAATCTTTTAAGCAATGCCATCGATGAGGATAAATGAAAAAATTGTTTGCGTGATTCCTATACTTACACTTATGTGCACACCGTGTTCTAGCATCTGGACCTCATTTTAATTGGAGCAAATGTCGAAAAAAATTTATAATTTATATTCTAAGGATATTTGGTTAAAGATGGGGTAACATTTTATTTCACCAACCAATGTTTTTTTTAATTCACATTATATTTTCTTTATCAAAGATTTTAAGCAAAGTTTTAATTTTTATTTCAAATTATTTAGATTTAGATATTTAATAACAAACAAAATTTTACTTTTTTATTAAACGCATTTTATTCTATCCAATAAGTTAATGAGAGACGAGAACACTAGTAAAACGTACGAAATATATAATTTGAAGGCTTGGCTCACTTACATTACGAAACTCACCATAAAAATGCCTAGCGATTAGGTATTACTATACTATAAAAAAATAAAATCTAGATTCTTGATAAGCGTAATGTTAATATTATAATAAAAATAAATCTAATTAACCTCTATTACAATCAGTGGCGAACCACTGATTTAATTCTTCATGTATTTAAAACCTTCCTCATTTATTAAAATCAGGCAACACTGTTTTAATATTTATTTCTGAGTAATAAACATATTTAGAATAATCTACCTCATAATGTTTTAAATAATTAAAGCCTTTATTAAAACAGAAAAAAGTAAACAACACAATAAAAATAATAATAGTATTACATTATAATCGATTACCATCAATTATTTCATTCGTGTATATTAACTTCGCATAATGAGTGCGTATGAAGAAATGAACGCAAATCCGTCGCTGTTGAAAGAAATATAGATAACGATAAACTGTACAAAATTTAAATAAATAACATTTAGAAAAAAACATAAAAGACTAAAACAAACATGATTAAAACATAGTGCGAACCTGCGAAAAAAACTACGTATGGAGATTCATAAAACATGAACTAAATACATATGAACGTATCGAAGGATAAAACCTGTTATGTTTATTACCGAATATTCCTTTATATCTCTCTCCCATCACTTCTACATAAAAAATAATATGTAAATTAAAAAACATTTTCCGAAGAAAATTACAAACATGCATTACTCAAAAACCATAAATCCGTGGTTAGTTTGTCCTTCAAAACCTTTTTAACCGCTTTTCCATATTAATATTATATGTGTAATTCGCCTAATATTTCTGAAACTCGTAAATGGTGCAATATTGTCCATAACACGCCGTCCGAGATCGCGCGGAACCAAGTGCTGTTGACGCTTCGCTTTGCACCAATTCGTTTTATGACGCAACCAGGTGCTTAAGTGTCATTAGAACGATAATTTCAGCTGCGCGACAGTAATCTCAGCGAGGATTGAAATGTGTCATTTGCGGCATCGCGATTTAATTTAAGTCGCATTCCCAAAAACAAGATTTCGGCAAATAGTCGTGGTTACGTTATATGTTTCGTACTGAACGAAATGAAATGAAATAAGAAAATTTTTGTAACGGACTGAATTTTCTAAAATTTTACTGTAGTTTTTCTATATAGCTTCCACATTTGCTTCTTTCTATTAAAATTATATTTTAATATTCAGGAAGAAATGCTAAAAGAACAATGCACTATGGTCCGTCATATTTGTATATCACAAAGTGAATTACTCGTTACAAAAACATTACTGTGAGTAAATAACATTGGTTCGAGTATTTATTAAACCAAATTCTGAATATATTGGTGACAGCATTAAACAAACCGGCAATGAACCATCTCGACACTTGCGTTCAGCCAAGTGATGTCCACTTGAGTATTCCTGACAATGAACGTGTTTCCAATTGTGAAACTGACGATGAATAATCTTCCTATTCTTGGAAACGCTCTGTTTTATTGCGTGCGAAAGTTATCATGAATATTTATTTTAGCATTATTTTTAGTCGATAAAATATTTAGAAATTATATCTAAATATGTATACAGTAGCAACAAACCTTTAGAATGTCTTCGAGTTAAAATGTTTTAGGAGATATTTGATATGACAAAAAATAGAGCCTGTATCGTTCGTTAGCGTGAAATGTCATTTATATGCTAGTTTTTTACTCGCGGTTTGCTCATGTGAACTACGAAATTTGTCGTAATATTTACATGCAACACCAAAAACAGCAGTTTTCAGCCATTATTATTCTTACAAAGAATAAGAGACCATGTTATATCCTATTGTATTATTACTTTTATTAAACAACCTTTGTCTTGGAAATATTTGCTTGACTTTAAATCTTAAAAGATTTTAAAAGATTTTAAGAGGAAATTTATTTATTTGTCAGAGTGGGAAATAAGTTACGGAATTTCTAAAGTAAAATTAAAGCACAACAAAGACCGTTTTTTTCTTTCTGTTCCGTTCTTTTCCTTAGTTTAGGAACGTAAACCTGTTATATAATTACTTATCACGCATCCTGTCATTTGCCTGTTTTCGTCATATGTCATTTATACAGTTTAAGGTGAGCTCATGCAATCCGGAACCTGATTAATTTTCAATTACGAGCTATATGCGAATGTAAGTTAAATAAAAAAAAATTGTAGAGAAAATAAAAAGTTCCCAAATAACATTTTTTCTTAAGGTTGTATTCATCCATTGCTCCACGTAGGCTTCTCTTGTAAGTTTCTGCGTGCCTATTTTGAGTGAGCTGCATTTCTTTTCACGTCTCACGCTGGTCTTTTGATATCATCCCATCAGCGAAACACAGGACAACTTGCGCTACAAATTCTGAATCTTGTGCGATAAATCTAAAAACACTGTTAATTATGCATATAAACTTGTAGCATTACGCCCCGTCCGATACCACTTAATAACGATTTCTTCTAATCGAATGAGCCCTTTCTATGAGTTTGGTTATTTTTATATGCATTTTAACTTCTTCGTATCGAATTCTGCAATCTGAAACTGATGGATATCTGTGGAGCTAAACATGTTTAGGAACTGCTTAGCTCCACAGATATTCAAGTTACTCCAAGCTAATTATCAATATTACTTATCAGTTAAAGTTATGGTTTTAATTACGTTGTGACTGGCAGGATTCGGGTACCATAGATTTAATTTAATTCTAAGATTTAATTTTCAGTTCAATCAGCGTTACGTTGATCTTTAGTATGTGGGTTATTGTCTATGGTACGACAATTAATTTTTTCGCAAAATGGTATTATTTTAACAATAAATATTAAGGAATATTGGTCAAACATATATATATACCATTATTTATATACACAAATAAAAAAATCGTTTTAATCAATTAGAATTTTTTATTTACACAATTTAGCCATGAGTGCGCGGTTTTAATATGATACTAGTAAATATTACAGAATAATTTACTAACAGAATAATTTTTTTTGCTTGTCGGCTTTTAGTGTAGAAGAAATTTGCTGCTGGAAATTTTTGGGATGTTAATTTAAAATTGTATGATATATGTGGTTAAAAAAATAAATTGCACCAACGCACTGCTATCGAATTTCTTTTAATTTCTTTTAGGCTATATCTGAATAAAAGAAAAATAATCCTCGCGCTTGAGAACTGATATTTGATTAAATTCATTATTTTTTTATTAACCAAGAAAACATTCATGATAATGTAATAAAACATTTTTAATTAAAATTTTTCGAACATTCTAAATTTTTTTATTGTCAAATTGTTTGTTCTACTAGAGCTTTTTCTCTTCTTTGTCACCGAAATTGATGCTTAATAGATTCACATGTTAAATGCCTTTTCTATTATTTATCAAGAAGTACTTTGAATGGTCTACCGCTTTCTTATATTTCAACATAGAGTTCAAGCCGCAAAGAAACCGATAAATATAAATGTATTGATTTCTATGAAAGTACATGAAACTTTCTTGGACAACATCCAAATACAATACGCGCTTAAAACTTGCATCTAAATGAAATGTTCATAAACCCATTAATTTTCTCGTCAAGTTCTTTTGGTTTCAATATTTCATCATAAGATTCGAAAGTTTGGAAAAGCTTATTCTAAAAAAGGAGCACTGTGATACCACTCAGTATCCTATATGTTTGTTTAAATTACTTTATAATCTAGAGAACTCAATTTTCTTCACTCTATTTTTTCTTCTCCTCTGATTATGCTAGGATGCCTTTGTGGAATTGCCATTTGCAAAAAAAAAACTGTGTTAGTTTTCAATTAATGGTATATGTCAATATTTTATAACTTTTCTTTGTAAATTAAAAGGTCTAATGATTTACCTTATGTTGTAATTTGAGTAAATTCATTTATGAAACAAAAACAAAATCACTTAATGTGGCCAGCAATATTATAACATAAGTACACACTTAAATGAAACTACGTGATGTAGTATTATTTCTACTTTCTTTAAGTTCTTTACTACGACCTAGGTTTCGTTGTATTATAACATCTTCAGGTAGGACATTAGCAAAGATTAGAAGATCAAAGAGAAGAAGACCCACCTGAAGATGTAATACAACGAAACCTAGGTCGTGGTAAAGAAATTAAAGAAAGTAGAAATAATACTACATCACATAATTTCATTTAAGTGTGAATAATGAATTTCTACAAAATTAACGCCAAATATATTAAATATACAATATAAGTACTTAATTTAAAATTAATTACATTATTTTGTGCTTTTATTTCCAATCTTTTCATTTTTTCCATCCGTGTATAGGTGTATTTGTCTCAATCTACAGGTATTAATAAAGAAATTTTTTCAATAGTCAAAGTTCTATATGGGTGCTTCATGGCAAGTGTTCTTTGTTTTAATGATTTGATGTAAATAGGTAAATTTAATACTGATGTTAAACCTTGTTGCTAATTTAAGTGACCGCAGTTTAAGAGCGAATGGCTTCTACTATCATCTTCAAAATATTATTAAACTTAATTTCGACACATCTATAGAAATCATTCCTAAAATAAAAGTTTTTAAATGTAAACTGTTAAACTAATAATGCACTTCTTTCTGTTTTATGATCCATTCACTTGAAACTGCCATGTATTGCTTCTACAATGTAATTTATATTAAGGGTAACTACAATTACCGATTTGCGAAATTGACAAAATCCAAACACAAACAAAGCATAGAAAGATGAATAAATCACTAGTCCTGAAAATGGAAAGGTTTTAAAAGAAATTACTTATTTAAATTTGGAATTCAATGATAGACCAAAAATCGAAATGGGAATAGGAATAAGATAAAAGAAAAAATTTCTAATATTAAATAAACTGTATGAAACTGAAATGAAATGAGTAACTGCTTTTGTAATAAATTAATCGACTTGTTTGTTTACCCACAATAAAAATACAACCAATATACAAGCTGGGAAAAAAAACTTTCGTGATAAAAGTTTTCTAATGACAACCTGGTTTTGTATAGAAATTACGTGAAAAGATTTGAAAATGTCTCATGTAAATCGGTAATATATAATATATATTTGGGGTCATAGTTGCTAAACAGCGTACTATTTATGAAAGAAAGAAAATAACACAATCCTTTATTAAAGTAATGAGAAAATGTTTACCTTACCATTAACCAACATAGTAATGAGAAAATATTTACCTTAACATTAACAGCAGCCCATTTGTTAAAGTTATAATTAAAATTTCTATCAATTTTCAAAAAATTCCACAGAATTATACCGTTATTTTTCCTTGCAAAATAAGGTCGATTACATGCTGCAGTCTTTCATCTTAAAAGATATTTGTGTAATAAAGAAAAACTCTAAAAATCTATGCCTAGAGCTTAAATTACGGGAACGACAGGAGTGCAGTCAGATACGAGGTCGCTAAAGCCACAGTTAATCTCAGACATCGGTAATGTCATTATGTCAACTCATGATGCTTAGTCAAAATTAATAAAATAAATAAATATTATGCCATACCAACGGAAATGTAAATTTAAATTTGATAAATATTCAAAGATATCTGTCGCTCAGTTCCGATGGTAATGTTTCCTTTGAGAGGACCGGTACTGCCGCTTATAATATTTTATTTCGAGTTCAAAGTGTTTTAAAAGGCCGAACGTCTGATCGGCTCTTAGTACTAGCTGAAATTTAACAACTGCAAAGAATATGGAATAAATATAATTTTAAGTAGTAAGAAACATTATCATTACACCACACTAAAAGAAAATATGACTATGAATTTCGGGAAAAAAATTTAAATTAAAAAATTACACCACCTATAAGAATGTTTTGTACTTTTGTGATAATAATACACCGCCTTGTTTTAAATTATTATCTTTTATATTGGCCTCTTAGGGTCATGAAGCTAAATAGCATAAACGAAACTGTTGTAATTTTTATCAGGTACATGTTTTCGTCTTTAATTAGTAAATTCGTAATTCTTTTACTTTAAGACTGATAATTGAATTAAATGAAAATATCGATCGTAATTGAAAGTATAATCGTAGTGAGGAATAATAGGGGTGAAAATCTAATTTTCCTATAACAACTGGGGTGTCATTATAAAGGTTATTTAAAATTCAATAAAAAAGCCGACCTCATTTTCGCGACATGTGCGGCTTTGAAGTATTTGTTCTTCACATGTATCAAAAGTCCATGAAAAATAATAGGAATGCGATATTTAGTAAGTGCACCAATATAAAATTATTTTGGTCAAATCGTCTTGATAAATTGAAGATATATTGCATTTATTATTTATTTTATTCTAGAAAGAGAGGTACTGAGCGATATAAGTATAGGAGTACAGAATTCTCTTAACAGGCATTTCACTCCTATATAATATGTTTAATTTTGTTTCTTCTTGCAAGCCAAATTTTTACTTTTATTTCATTAATCGATACAAATTGAACAAGTTATATAAGCATAATTACAATACGGAACAATAATAATATACGAATGTACATTGAAATCAATGAAATAATAATCATTCTAAGCACGGTCATAAAACACAATATTGATCTACCTTAGGCATTATATGTACTTTTTGTGTTCTTAGAGCAAACATTAACGGACAAGCACAAAGCACAAACACAGTTCCGAGTTCGGAAAATTTTAAACTAATGTCCTATAAAAAGTGAAGAAAAACATTTGTAATGAAGCCGGTTTGTCGATTATTCTTATTGTTCCATAGATTTTACTTATTGATTTTAGTCATAATCTAAAAAGTACAAATAAAAAATTTAATTTTTCGCCTGCCAGCTACTACTAGGCCACGTTATTTTAAAACCGTCATGAAAAGATAAAATTACGTATGCAACCGCCTATTACTTTCAACTTCCTTAATGTTATTTTAACATTTTTTCCAAAGAAGTTATATATACATCATAAAGACCATTAATATATCATGAAAATTATATGCGCAATTTCCTAACTACATGTAAAATATTATAATATTCATCAGCATGTACGTGTTTTCGATAAAAGCGAACGTGATATTTTTTTTCTTACGTCCTGATTTTTTGATTATTTTTATCTTTCTTTGCTCTGATTTTATATAGAGAGATGCTGGCAATTAAAAAAAATCGATTTTCTTTATATGTCATTTATTCCGGGATTTTCTTTATACGTATGTGAAAAAATTATGTTAACAACATTTGCAAAATAATTTAGAACATGGCATATCAAAATAACGAGAAAAACAATTCAAAAATAGTGTTTTGTTTTGATTTAAATTAAATTTAGGGAAATAGATGACATCTATAAATAAAGGTTCAAATACACTTTTAGTCTCAGCAAGTACATTTCCAGGATTTTACAGGTAGATAATATTATACAAGCATTGATTACTTTTGAACTATACAATGCCATATGAAATAAAATAATGTTGTATGATTTTGTTTTAGAATCACGAGCTCCTTTCCTTAAATCTGTCTCAGTAATGTAATTTCGATATAATTAATTTATTTATTCAGTGAAAGATTTTACATTTAGCATTATTAGATTAAACATTTATATATATATATATATATATATATAAATATATATATATATATATATATAATATATATATATATATATATATATATATATATATATATATATATGTATATAAATCATTCCTCACTAAATCTTTCATCAGATGATGCTTAATAGAAGAAAATAGTGTCTACAACAAAAAACACAATCCCAATCAATTAAACGGCTGCTACTACTTTGTGTTATACTTTTATAGGGAATCTTTTGTATTCTGAATATAATCAATACATATTATGAAAGTAAGTGTACAATGTGCGTTAAAACTAAAAAACGAGTCCTGGTATGATCAAGGGATCTATATGATGTGGTAGTCCTCTATCCCCCATCCATGAAGAAGGTTTCCATTTTTACCTAGAGGGCGTGTTTAAGGACTAGATGATTCGCCCTCTAGAAATTTCTAGAACATTCTAGAGTATTCGAGAACATTACAGAGCAACCCGGAATATTCTGGAATGTCTGACGTTTGAGAATAGTACGAAACGTTCAGGAACATCCCGGAACATAGGTGGGCTACCCATTGGTAGGGGTATATAAAAGAAGATCCGTTGTGGGTTCGAACGTCACTTCTATGCTTACCGCTTAATGATCAGTGAAGTACAGTGAGTGAAGAAAAACAAACCGTGAAGTGTGAGTAATCAAAATGAAAAAGCGACTGAATATAAATAAAAAATAAGGTGTGAAACGTAGTACTCTTTATTAAAGTGTGACACGTAGAACACTTCACTAAAGTATGAAACGTGTAAAAAGTCGGTTTGATTTATATTTTATATAACGCCCAAACATAAAGGAGGAGGCGGAGATCTTGCCAGTTCTGAGACACTCAAAGAGCGCGAAGCATATTTATGTTCCCAAAAGAACGAGAATGAGCACCGTAAGAAGCAGAAAAAGCAAAGAACAACGAAATAAACGAATTGAAGAATCAACAATTGCGATTCAATCTTATAATTAAAGACTGCGAACGCAAGCCATTCCTGAATATATCACCCTTCAATAAGTGCGGACGAGGACAAGTAAACAGTACAACCTAACAAATATAGCATTCTACTACGACATGTTGAAAGAATGTAACAAACACGTCGTAATCGGAAAATGGATAAAATCTGCCAATTTTGCATAGCGAAAAAATTCAGTATAGAAACATACGTTACATGAATGAAAACATTCAACTACCATCACTGGAAGCAACTTCGCAGGCATTTCTACTTACATGACCGGGGAAAGGTCAGAATCAAAATACTTTCTTCAAAATATAAAAGGGTAAAACAATTTCCTTCGGTGTCATTTCGATTAACAATAACAGAGATGAAATCGACTATGTTTTTTCCATCCAAGGACAAAACTACCAAAAATCTGATCATTACAACCACTACCCAATGAAGACTATAAATTTCTGCAAGCATATTTGTATGGAAATGAAGACATAGAAATTGATCAACGATGCACAAACATCAGAGGATTGAGACGAGAAATAATCGATTTAATGCACCTCAGATAGATGAAGTCGCCATCGTAATTGTGGACAATGAAAGCACAAGCCGTGACATAATTGTACAAGAAAGAAGAGAAGGACTACAATGCATTGCAGAAACACTCCGTTCATATGATACCCTTCAATATCCATTAATATGTCTGCACCGAATGGACGGATATTATTTTAATGTAAAACAAATTCAACCTGACACGACAGAATTCATATCGACAAAATCATCAAAGCTGAATATCTTAATCCACAAGAAAATTTGGAACTGTACAACATAGTTGTGAAAAAACATGATTCATGGACCATGTGGGCCATTAAACCGCAATTCACCATGAATGATAAGAAATGTACAAAAAATATCCAAAACCATACTTGGATGACACACAAACCGGAGATGATGTCTATCCCAAATACAGAAGACGATCACTCAAAAAAAGTTGTTTCACAGCAAAAATACGAATACGACGCAAAGACAAATGGAAGTATATAATCAATGTATAGTACCATATAATCCACTACTTTCTTTTTTTTTAAGGGAATATAAACGTAGAATACTGAAATTTAGTTAAATCCATTAAATATGTCTGTAAGTATGTGAATAAAAGTAGTGAGATGACAGTATTTTAAATAGCTAAAAACAGCGAACAACAAAACAAAAACGACGAGATCGTCATATATCAAATGGAAAGATACACCATCAGTAACGAAGCAGCGTGGCGGATTGTCGGTTTTCTCGTACACGAACACGAACCCACTGTGCAACGGCTAGTTGTACATTTGGAAAATGAGCAGATAGTTTACTTCACAAAAGACAATGTCAGAAAAATTGCAAGCGAACCTAAGAAAACAACATTAACAGCTGTTTTCCGACTGTTCCAAACGGATCCATTTGCGAACTATATATATATCCATTACTATATGACTACGTTCCTATCAATTATACGTGGAACACAACAAGAAAAATCTTTCAACGACGAAAACAAGGAATTCAAACTTAACGCACTAGTGCGTTAAGTTATATGGTGTATACTTGGCCTATCCAAGTATACACCATATACCCCAATAACGCCGAATATGTCTATCTCCGGTTGTTGCTACACGAAATAGCAATAATATTTTAAATTGGTGTTACAATAATTTCGTTAGATATTGAAAGGAGATTTTAATTTACCCACCTACACTACAATACGATCACTTTAGTCATGCAAAGTTAGCCTGAAACTATATTTTCCTCATATCTTCATATTTTGTCATATATATCATCGCAGATCATGTTAAAAAAGTAAGCCATTTTCCTTCGCAGTCAGTTTTTCTTCAGCTTTTGCCGACGAAATTAAAATTGAATATGTATGTCACTACATATTATTAGTCATGGATCAGCATCACGTCAGATGTAGTCAAAACACATACAACATCAGCAAATGAAGAAACTTAATATATGTACGCGCAAAAGTGCATGAAAAAACTTAAAAGCATGTAACATGCTTGAGAAAAAGTATACTTATTCAAAACATTGTTCAAAATGTTGCACACTAATTGCTTTGTTACATTTTCTCTTAAACTACGCACACCTAGTGATCATATCTTGCGTCGTACGCATTATAAAATAAATAAATAAATAAAAGGAAAGATAGCGACTCTCTTTAATCAGATTAAAACTACGATGCTCCGTATCAAAAACCAAAGTTAAGATAGTCCAACACACACGCTCGAGCTGAACTACCGCCGACCCTTTTCAAGCGCACTATCAATTAATCTTATCGATCTTTTTTCAGACTTTAAAGTCACAAAGATAATGATTGAAAAGGGAACAAGTGACGACTGAGTCGGTTGTGATTAATGATGAATTTGGGGACCGGTCGGGCGGTGTTTAAAGGTGATAAAGGGGCGGGAACAATGGCGGGGCCGATAAGACCGGAGAGTCGATCAGTCACCCGACGCTAAGTTTCAGCCCGAATTCGCAACCTGATAGTCAACGTTATGGAAGAAAATTTGTCGAACTTCCTGGCCCGCAGAGTAGTTGGCGTCGCTTTATGAACGGACATTTGGAAAGTTCAATTTCGATATTGGCGAAATCATAAACGATTTCTTCGCCTTGATTATACCAACGTCATTCCCTATCAGTTGAGCAAAGTCATGAACTTTCAATAAAATCATTTTACGTTTCGATACTCACGTACATAATTGTAAAAATCACGGCCGCAATAGCGATAATTTATTCTTGACTTTAATTAGATAAGCTAACTTCGTTAAGGAAGACTATAAAATATTTAACGAAATTTAGAAACCATAAAATAAAAAATATAATAATAAATCGTGACTGATAGATATTGTTTAAATAGTTTATACGTATTAACTAACAAAACCTAAATGCAATAATTATTCTGAATTTTATTGTAACATGCAATTAAAGACAAAGAACATCGTCATCAAATTAATAGTGGCCATAAAAAATTACGATAAATTATTTTTTAAATTTAAAACATTTTTTTTAAATAAATTAACCTACCACTTTTATAACACGTAAAGTATTCTTCGTTCTCACCAGTAGCGCTCAGTGGGTCTAAATTATGGAAGTGTTCACCATCTATGGTCATAATGATGATTAAACTGTGTAAGCTTATTCCATGTAAACCATTGCGAAATTAGGCATCAAACAACAATAAGTGGCACCGTTTCCCTTATTGACAGAAGCCAATACAATGGACATTTTAAGTAAATTTACGTTCCAAATTAAAGAAAAATGTGTGATTAGGTAAAGGCATATGTATATTGTCAAATAAAAAAGACACATTAAACATTGTTTATGGCATTATCTTATAAAAAACAGATAGCCTGTAGTTAAATTCGCTGTCATTCAATATTTGTTTTAAAACTAAACAACTGGACCCATTTTCTGTTAAAAATTTAAAGCATTAATTCTTTATAATTTCAAACATACCTAAGAATTGGTAAAAAAACAGTAAACGTACAAAGTACGTCCGTAAACCATTGCAATATTGTCATTCGAATATTGTTTTTACCAAATAATGCCACATTAATGACTTTCTTCTATCGTAACTTAAAGAGTTTAGATGTTTGAGGTAAGTAGCTTTATATAGGGACCAAACTAAATTAAACGAGGAAAACAAGAAAGCTTTAACTTAGTTGCAATAAATAATACACGAATTTTTCTTTAACACATTTTAAAACGATGCCCATAAATATAAATTTCACCGAACAATTTTACATTGTATGTAAAACCGATTGAACCTTTCAAACCACTTTTCTATAAAAGGACGATAAATTATCATTTGAATACTTTAAACTGAATTCTTTAAGTGATATTTTGATAAATGGCTAAAACACATATGGACACATATATTTTAAGACATGAAAATAACCATATAACGAGCGTGCTTGCGAGTCGCGTCGGAGAAAGCGAGACTTTATCTTTTGCACACACGTCGAGCCGACTGTTCGGAAATTGTCATCGCTTAAATGTGTGCTCAAAATAGTTCCATAATTTAATTAATTTAAATATTGAAGGATATACAGTTTTGCGTAAGATAATATCAACAAAAAATATTTAGTAATGTAAATAACTGTCGATGTTACAATAATCGTTTTTGGACGTAGAAAAAATACGCTTTTAAAAATATATGTTTTATCAATACTTGTTTTATTTAATTTTGTATGGAAAGTTACTCGAAACTCTGCTTAATAGCCGCATACAAATCACGGATTTAGTTGTTCATAAATGAAACTATTAGGATGGCGAGTCAGTTTTTAGCTCCAATTTCGGGACTTTTTTAGAAAGATTCTTGAAACTTCCACAATCTTTTACTATAGGATATAAATAGGCCAAAGTACGTATAGTGCCAACAACAGCGTCGAAGCTTTAAGTGAATTACATAAATGATAATGAATTTAAATAGCTATCAAATACGGATTCTATTACTTTACGAATTTCGTCTGGGTCACGATGCAAAAACTGCCACAAAGGATCCTCGACTGACTCGTCAATCGGCTGATGAGCTACACTGCAGTCGCGGCACCATAGAAACCCATTTGGAGGAATCGGGAAAAGTTTCAAAATACAGTATGTGGATACCCCACGAGTTGTCATCATATCACCTTCAGTGCAGACTTGATACTTGTCAATAGTTATTGACATTGAAACATAACTTCGACTGACTGAATCAGTTAGTAACTGGCAATGAGAAGTGGGTTACATACGTTAACTATAGATGCAAACGTCATTAGTTGGGTGCCAGAGAAACAGGAGTTTCAGTATCCAAACCTCAAGCAAGTGCCAAAAAACGTGATGCTCTGCTGTTGGTGGAATGTCAAGGGCATTATTCTTCAAGAGGAATCTTCCAGAGGAGTTGCTTTCGGAGGAATCTATAATTAATGCAGATATTTACCGTGAACAATTGGATCGATCAGCTAACAAATTGAGTAGTCAACGGGATCGAGTTTATTTTCTACATGATAATGCTGGACCACAGGCGTACTTGTGATAAATTAGAGGAGCTCGACTGGTTTCTACTCACTTATCCACCATATTCATCGGATATTATGCCCTCTGATTAACATGTATTCAGGTTTCTAAGTAACCATTTACGTGAAGAAATTTTGACCTTAAAGAAAATCCCAAAAAAGACCTCGCTTATTTTTTTTAATCAGTCACCAAAATTTGACAATAAACGCATATTGTCACCGCCAACTAGATAGCGACAAATAGTATGTAATAATGGTGCGTACTTAAATGAAATTTAGTATACATTTTTTAATAAAATTGTTGACAGCAACTCGGGGTTAAAAACTTATTAGCCATCCCAATATTTTTAAACATTTTATATAAAGGGCCTGAGCACATTTGTATGTAGCCCACTACATTATAGGTAATGCCAAATGTGTATTCGTAAATATCTATCTACATATGCTGCGTGCTGTACGTGGTGTAATTTATTAACATTTACAATGTTGTTTGCATTCGTTTTCATACGAATTTTTAGTTAGTTTAGTTTTATCGGATTAACTTTACACTTAGAATTTAAAAAAATAAATGAAATTGGTCCTTACATTTAGGTTTGGTTGAATATAAAAATGAAGATAGTCGTTCCTTTTTTATATTTAGATGGAGAGCAGTGCCTCAAAGCACTTTAGATAAGACTGCCACTGATTCTCACATCGTCCACACGAACTCATTCAAGTGAACATATCGCTAATTCAACGAGTCCGCTTCGTTTATCTTTATTCGCGCCAATGTTGGCCATTACCCCATTCTCTACCTACTCCTACTGATACTGTGTTATCCTTGGAGAATTGATTTCCTATGGTTTCATTTAAATCAACCAAATAGTTTCTGAGAGTGATATAAGTATGGATAAACAGTTGATAATCAGTACAATTTATGAATATCACACTTATAAAATATTGCGGTCACAATTATCCAATGACTTTTAAATGTCATATCTATATGTATATATTGTACAGCATTCTTTACAAAAATGTTAAAGGCACAACTCAAAAATATTAAGGGAACAGAATAATTCCGTAAACGTTTTAATATTTGGACGGCTGCAAAAATAATCGGATTGGGCTTTAAAAAAAATATTTTGAAGTTTCTAGTTCCGAAATCGATTATTGAACAATTTTTGTAGAAACATTATTATTGAGAAATCATAAAAAAATACTGGAAGAAAACATTTCCACATTTTTGTTTTTTACTTCGTACCATTTCGTCCACCATTTGTTGCTGAGATGTCAGTCATTATCTAGAAAATGACAATTTTGTCTTGGATCGTGAATATCATAGAAGATAATAATCCTACAAAAAAATCAAGGATCATTTAAATAACTTTACTGAATCCTTTTTAGGTGCTATCTATTGATTTTGAGGTATTTTTTTAATTCTCACTATTAATTTAAAAACTGAACCAAAAAATTATATTTCTGATGTTTTAAAAAAATTACTGCTTCTCTGTTAATATTGTTGGAAAGTCTAAATTTTCCAGGATCTTTTTTATATAAATGGATCTCCATTTATCCGTACTTCGGCACCGACCGATCAAAATTTTGAAAGAATTAAAAAAAATCTAAATTATTTTGCAGCTAAACCACATCCGTGTTTCTCACGTGTAACAGTAAACATTTTATAATTTCAGAGGCATTATCATCTGATGTAAAAAAAAAAAAAAGGTTTTTCAAATTTTTGGGAAAATGTTTATTTGCAATTTTTTCCTTGTAATGTAACGAAACTGAGAATCTCATTGTATATTAATAAGCAGCTTGCTGAAAATTAACGCCTAACTTGATATCAAGCTCTCATATACTGTGAATATATTGTCGATTTTAACTATCTAATGTTAAGCTGAAAAGGCGTAAAGATAACAAAACCATGTTCAGAGGGAACATAGTTTTGTTATCTTTACGCCTTTTCAGGTTAACATTAAAAAATAAAATTTTAAGTCATAAACATTTAAAAATATTTTAGAATTTATAGACGTAAAGGCGAAAACTATAATTTTATTGTAAATTTAAATTTTGAAATTATTTAAATTTAAAAATTAATGAACCTAGTTATTAATATTTGAACATAATTTCAAAGTAAAAAATCATCCATAAAACCACTATTTTCAAGCTTTCTGAAGTGTATACGCCTTTTTAGCTTGATAACAATATTTATTGATTATGTCTTATGATGAGTGGGATGTTCAACTCACCAAAAAATCTTAAATTTTTTTTATACGTACTAAAGAAATAATAAATCATATCAAAATGTCCTCGCCTTTAATAATTTATATTTGAAGCTAAGTTTAATAACAAGAGCAAATGTATCTTCTTCCAATAAGAATCTCAATACACAAAACAAAATAAACTTCACTTAAAAAACTAATGCAGAACTTTTGTCGCTACAAAATTCAATAAATGAAAATTTTATTTTGAAAAACTAATAAGATACTGAAAAAAATATAAATTCTTAATATAAAGTTAACAAAAATGTCCTTAAAAATTAACTCACTCTGTAAGAGTATAGTGTACGTACAATTACTTCAACATTTTAAATCAAATTGATTAGAAAAATACAATGCAAATTTTTATGCTTACAAGCAGGAATAAAAGAGCTTATTGTTGATTATTTCGTGTAGTATATACGGTATCATGAATATCAATTCTTTCTTCTACAAACATTTTGAACAGGATACTTTTGTGACAGACACTGTTAACTCGTCATCGCTCTCACTAACACCCTCAAAGTTAGGTTCGATGCTCTCATTGCTTAAAACTTGGGAATTCTTGTAATAGCTACGGTAACCTTTAGGTGTATTTTCATCCTGACACATCGCCATCAAATCGTTATATTTAACATATTTTAATGGAATTTGATATATATGGTTATAGCTGTGTAGTAACATGAGATGAATATTCCGATCTTCTTGTTATCCTTCTCAGCTTAGATTCCTTGAATTCTTCCCAGTCATAAAAGTTAAGAAATAACAATTCATGACATATTTCTTTACTTGCAGCCACCATACATTATTCTGTCTCAATACGGTTACATCAAGGGATGTGTGTTAATTATATTTGGAATAAATGTCCTTCGCAACGATTTTGAATTCAAGAAATCCTTACGTTTCATCAACCTTTAGGTATGTAAGAATGGGCTAAACTAATAATGTTTTGCCAGTCTTCATGTATACAGATTTTAGTACATTCCAGTGCCCGTTATATTGCTTAATGCGTTCCACTGCATTCCGCATATATTTCACCAGTTTCTAGAAATTCGCAATTAATAGCTTTAGTTTTATTGTCAGGTGATGTAATAAAACTCAGCATTGTTATAAGTACAGAATTTATATTTTTGTAGCAGTCTGAATACAAAACGTACCTCGTTTCGTATTGTTTTATTCCAGGTTGATTAGTTTTGTAATATAATTATGTGGACACGTAGATTTTGTTAGTACCTAGCTTGCCTTTGTAATCTGGCCAAAAGTAACAATAGTCTATTCACTGCATTATGTAAAGTTGGACTTTCCTAACTACTGTTTGTATAATATTGATTTTCCTATAACTAATGGACGATATAATACTGCATGAAAGTCAAAAGTGCAAACTTGCCTAGTACTATTTGATGCTACCTCGATTTTATATAATATTTTTTCTTCTTTAGCATATTCTCTTCTAACAATAAATTCTTCGTATACTGTTGGTTTAGCGTTCTTTTAGCTTTTTCCTTTTTCAGACGATTGCTCATATTTGCGACACCAATACATATTGTTTCTTGGCTTACGGAAATCAATATTCATATTCAAAACTAATTATTCGTAAGACGTTGTGCAAATAGGTTCCACCTTCTGGTTCAAGCAAAGTTCTTTGTGTAATTTGTACGTATTTTCTTTGTTAAATGTTGATTCTGAGTAAATATTTTACATATTATACGATAATGTCAATGCAATAGAATGGCTGGAAATAAGTCAATGTAATTCTTAATAAATTTAACTTGGTTGTAATCATTTTTATTTATGTTGACTTAGTTTATTGGGAGATGGTATTTGATTCGCTCTTCTGCCTGCTTTGCTCACAGCTTTGCGAACAATATTTTTACTGATATCCACCGTTCTTAGGAAAAATATTTGAGAAATATTTAAACTTTTACTTTTCATTGTAAAACTGTAATGTAAAATAAATTTTCTTCATTAACTAATGACATGAGATTCTGTTGCGTCTATTAAAAATACGTTTCTTACTCTAAAATCTCTTTACCTATCAATGTTTTCTAAGTTCCAGAATGATTCGAAGAATCTTTGTCTAAATTCATCAATGCCTTTAATTTTTCTCGCATGCTTGACGTTTCCTTTAATTTAAGTACATTCTAAATCTTTGTTTCTATTTATTTTTCTTAAGTTTTATTTTCAATTTTTTGGTCCTTTTCTTTTTTATATGGTAATAAAGATTCTACTTAACAACTGATGTATGTATGAACTAAGGATGTTGTTTTGAAATGATTTAGTAGATTATTCATTATGACTAGTCGATTTATTGAAAAAGAATATGATGTTATTGTTGGCAAATTTGGTGATGGCTTACTTTCTGTATCTAAGGGAACATAATTTTGAGTCTGCCACAGTACCATCACCATCAGATTCTACAAAAATTCGTTCCAAGAGGTCTTCAATAACATTAGATGTTCTAATGTAACTAGAGTTCGACAATGGTTGAAATTAGTATATAGGTGTAAAAAGTGATGTTATTTGTAATTCGTTTTCAATAATAGCACTGCCTAGCCCCTATTGTTTTAGTACATTACTCATTGTAAACGCTAACAATGGCGTGGACTGTGAACCTAATAGGACGTCTTTGGCATTATTGCCGCATAAGTCCCGTATATTACCGTTGCAAATAAAATTCAGATTTTCCGTTTCAGCTGCGACCCTTTGTTGTTGAATCGTGAGTGGCGACTCCACACTTACCTCCAGTGAACACTCTATTACCTGTGAAATTCTGAGCGATGATCCCTCAATAACATCGGGTATATGAAGTGAATGTCAAACTTCCATTATTTGGTCAAACGTTATGCGAAACCGGTTAGAATTTTCACCTATTTTGTAGCTTTGGAACTTTGTTGTTAAACTGGGAATGGAAATTTTTCTTGTTTTATTTACGAGTTAATAAATAAATAAAAAAATAATAAAAAATTAGGCATGTGTCGTGTATAATTTGCTTGAGACGTTATTTAATAAAAAGTAATAAAGCCCATTTCGGTAATGTATACCATAATAGTTAGATCAATGATAGAAACTTTAAAATTTCGAACATATCGCACTCATTTCAAATAAAGTGATTAAGCAAAATATTTTGATATGAAAGAAATATCCTTCTGGCAACACTGACCTTTCCATCCTTTATATTTAAACGGCAGATAGTTTGCTAGTTTCACTGAAACAAAACACATAATCAGTTAAGAATTGGAAAAACTTTGGTTAAGTGCAAATAAAAATTATATTATGTTTGACACCTTCTTTTTGAATGCCAAAAGTGGTATGTAATCATTTTGGTCTCGACGAAGAAAAAGAACGTACAACCTATATGGCAGACAGATGAGCGCGCATAAATGCGTAAACGTAACATTACACTAAAATGCGTAAACGTGTGTGCATAGAAACGCATGTGTAATAGATATAAATATATATATAAGATGTTTATGTATAGTCTGTATGGCGCGAATAAAATACGCCTCTTTACTACGATGTTGTTAATATGCCTGCTATTGGCTTTTTTATATTATGCTGATATTTTCCTGCTATAAATTATGGTAAATTATAGAGAAACTCCAGATAAATAATGAAATCGAATGTCATAGAAATAAAATAAATCTTATTTTTACGTACAGCAGGCAATATTTCTAAAAAAAATAAACATTGCGCTGAACGATATAAGTTGGCGCTAAATCTATACAACCGCAGCATATTTCTGCAAAGGTTTAAATAAAATCTACATGTGAGTAATGAAATGCTTACTACATGTAATTACAATAGATTTTAGTCTTTTGAATACTTGCGACATATATTTACAGAGTAACAATAGCAAATAGAGTAAAAAAGAAATAAATCTGCATAAACATGATAATTGTTTGTAGACATTTAAAACATCGTATTAAACAATATTGCAATTTATATTAAATAAAATTAAAAAGCACCTGCGTGGAAAATTATAAACACATTACTCTAAAATTTCAGAAACTGTGAAGCTGTAACGGATGAACATGATTAAATACGTACTCCTTGATTGACTATGGGATCTTAAAAAGATGCTACAATAATGAAAGGTCAATTGAATTAAAAGATATCGATCCTAATATAATTTTAATATTAATACTTGTTTTTTTTATAGAAAGATGGAGAAATTGAAAAATTACTCTTATGAATAATGATTAAAAATAATGGGAATGTTAAAAAATCTTAATTAAAATTATTTTTAAATAACAAATATATTTAGAAAATATTTAATAATGTCAACTTATTAAAAAAATTTAAGATTTCGTTTACTACGTTTATCTACACTAGGAAGATTATAATTATAAAATGGCATAACAAGAACGTAATCACTTAATGAAAACAAAAACTTCTTTAAATGAATCATGAATAGAAATAAAGAAGGACTGTATCCGAGATAAGATGAAGCAAGGAACAGTATAGAATAAACATGTGGATAATTATTAAATATGTACTTAAAAGTGAAAAAAAATCTGAACGCAATGAAATCTAAAAATGTAAAAATCTTGAATTGAAGTAAGTCATGAAAGTTTAATTCGCATCAATCATCATTCCTTATTCTATTTTACTGAGTCAGTTATATATATATATATATATATATATATATATATATATATATATATATATATATATATATATATATTTATATATGTATACAACATTTTAATAAATAAATAAAATATTAATTAACAACGCCATCTATTTATTTTATAAGCAATTGTAATAATACATGTAAAATATAATTTCATCAGTGTTCACTAGATGGCGGCATTTTTAATCTCAAATAAACCTTCCTAATTAAATGATGCATTTACATTTACCTAATTAATTGAGGTAACATCATTTTATATCCATCTCTAGGCATCTACAAGAGTGTATCTTGGACAAAGAAAGTTTCGAAGATATGGAAACTTACAAAATTCCACAACTTTTAATTCGTCAATTATAAGTATGATATTAAAAGCTGTTAAAATGTGTATGCATATTTCTGTAGTGGAAAGAAATAATGCAAAAATGAAATATCTAGAACATTAGAAGAGCACAATAGCAAAAGTTATTTCTAAAATATCTAAAATTTCAATGCAGAGTTAATCGAGCCTGTTTGTAACGAACAAATATCTTATTTTTGTAAATATATTTTTCGTATCTTCGACCGTGTACTATTGGTCCCGTGGTAACTTTTCCAGCCACATTAACATTTTAGGAGAAACTGTAAAAAATATACCCTTTTATCATAATGGAAGTTTACTTAGGTCGTGTGGAACAAAGTTAAACTTAAAGGAGGATTTTAGATGGAATGTAGCGAGATGCTGCCGGTTCACTAGCAAACTTAACAAAAACTTTCCTGCGTCGCCGTTAGGAAGGCATAACTCAATTCAATGCCAAGCTGTTATTTAGCTCGATGCCAGCTTTTGGTTTTACTTTTTATATTATTTTATATTTTGTTTAAAATATTGATGGTAAAAGCTTCTTCGTGGCTGTATCTATCAATAGGTAAGGTAGTCCTTAAAGATTAATTTCACGAGATTAACGTCTGTGGTTTTCTTCGTCTCACACATAAAACCTCAAGAAACATAATGAACTTAAATTTTGAGAATTCGTAGACTAGAAGCTGCAAATATAAATTTACTATCCTCTATACTTTCCCCTCTTTTAGTTATATTATTTCTTCTTAATCCGTACTTAATCTGTTAGTTTCAAGCAAAGATTTTTTTCTAAATCTTCTCTTATACAATTTTTTTTAGAAAAATACTACCTGGCTATTTCTTCGTCTTAAGATTTGTTTACACGAGGAAAAAAATCATCATATATTTTGTCTAATGCCTTTCTCGATATAAGTGTTTTCATTGTCAAACAAAATAAAAAATAAATTTAAGGAACAAATGACAAATGATCACTAACAATATCGTACATAAATTTAAATAATACGACCAATTGGAATGCGCAGAAATATCTGTAATGAATTTTACAGAATTTTTCATGTTTTTCTTTCGCATATTTGGAAGATTAAATGAGCATGGACACATTTTACATCGCCTTGAATTTTAAAACGGTATTTCGCAAATGTAGTTCAAAAATTTAAAATCGTACATAAAAAATTAATTTAATTTTTGAAGGGCTGTTCAATTATATCCAATTAAATAAAATGTGAGAAAAATAATTCACATGAATGTAAAGTTTTAGAAACTAGAAGATTTTGAGAGACAGGGACATATAGATAGACGTATGTAACAAAACTATAAGGTATAACTGTTTCCCCTTTGTCTACGAAACATTAAAAATATTCTTACATCTCATTTAAAAAGTCAATAAAATCGTTTCAGTATTAATACTTGACAAACGCATTCACATTGCATATGGTTACATACACCGTCAAACTTTTGGTGCTAAACCAGTTTTATAAAATGTACAAAAAAATTCGAAGGAATTTTATTTATTTATTTAATTACATACTTATTTGTATTTAATGTACTCGTCTATAAGGCTGATTTCTTGGTATAGGTGTCATCACCTCCAATCAACCCTAGCGTAAGTAAAAAAATATATATTTCGTTTCATTGAAAATTGTGATAGGTTAGGAAAACAAAAGCAAAAATACAATTAGAACAATAACAAATAAAATGGCGAACTGACAAAATAATGACAGACTAAAAATCGTTAAAATATATTAGCAAGAAAAAAGGAGGTAACAGAACATTGAGTAGACTACTAATAAGTTGACTACTGGCCTACTCAACGTTCTGTTAAGGAGATGGAAAATATTTAGGAGGAGGAAACGATGGGGAGGAGGAGACGATGGGGAGTTATTATACGATTTTATAATTTTAATAAACTAATTAGAAAGATACGAAGGATGATATATTAAATAGACGTAAGTAGCTGAAGGAATTCTGTTAATGAAAAAACTTGAACGTTTTGAAAAATAGGGTTGAATATACACATGAAAACCTGGTTATATCAAATAAAAGTGATCCGAGAAATAAATGAAAGACTGTTATCATCGGCTGAATACAGTATAATTTAACAACAAATTGCTGTTCAAAAATAATTTTAAATAAAAATTCATAGTTGGCGAAAAGTTCAAAGTCAACATTTGCTGCTAAACGTTTATTTCATGACTGCTGTTCTGCCTATAATAGATAATAGTATCTGAAAAAAGATAATGAATTCCCTTCCGCATTGCTCGGAGGTTGTCAAAATATGCTATTTTTTAATTATATTTAGCAATTGCAATTTACTTCCCTCTATAACGAAAGTAAACACGAGTTAAATCAAAAGTAAACTAAAATACACCTCGTTTTCCATAACAGTTTTTGTTAAATGGAATCTAAAAGTAAACATAGAAATTGTTTTTAAATGGATAAACATTTAATGTATGTTCATTTGTAAATTGAAGCCACAAGAATGTAAAAACGAAGTTACATTAATGTTATTGACCCTCATCCTTCTAATAGCATTTTTACAAACCGTAAAATAAACAAGCGATGATAACAATAGACATGCCATCTGCCTAAGCACATTCACCTTAAAACTAACTTTCGGAAAAAGTTGCAAGTCTTATTTTTTGATTTATGATAAGGGAAAAAATTGCTCCCCTATTCCGACCCCCGAAATACGTTACAATCACCGATCTCTTGCGCGGCTCATTGGCAATGTAGTCACGGATATTTCAATGGCTAGAACGTTGTTAAGGAACATTCGGTTGCTCTTTCGGTGTGCGTAGACCTTGTCTGAGAAAAACTTATCCCTAAATATTGCTTTTTTGTGGCTATTCAGGGCAGAACTGAAGCCAAATGTAAAACGCCATCGTGCATCGTAAGAATGACACCTTAATGGTGCGCTTTATTGAGTCTCTCTCTTTTCATGCCATCAGCGTAAGTTAACTTACTTGTTTGATCATTATTCAATTTATTAAAATGTTTTAGTGTTCTATACATGCAGTTAATAAAAATCCGGTGCAGAGGAAAAATAAATTTTATACACTTTTAATAATACAGCAAAGTTCTGCAGAAGAGGTATAGGTCATGAATTAAACCCAATATTGAGAGTTTTAACGCTATTTTCCTGCCATATATCTTGATTGTATTTTCTTTAAAGATTAACAGCAGAGCTAATATAGTATTGGAATAGTGTTGAAAGATGTGAAAAATCAAATATATCCCAGATCTGACTAGTGAATTATATTTTCGATGCCTACCCAAAAGAGTGTTAAATGATTTGTAAAAGAATAAATTAGTAGCTAAAGAAATAAAATAGTTTGAAACAACTGTAAGTTCAAATTGACATTTTTTTGCCAATCAGCAATTAATTATTCAGGATTAGACCCAAGATTGAGACATAACACAGACTTATACTAATGTTAAAATTTTAAAATAATTCAAAGTAAACATATCATTCTCCCTGAAAAAAACCTTTCGTGATAAAATATAAAACATAATTAAGAGTGAAGTCGTATTACATAAAAATCGATGTTATATCTTAAATATAAAATTATTTAAAATGATATAATTATTTCAGTGCTATGCATTTTTTTCTGTTTCATTTCGTCAATATTGCATAAATCGGTAGAAATTACATTAAATACCTAAAAATATTCAATGCGATGGTTACCCATCATTAAAAACTCTTGAAAGTTATAACACTTTTATCAATTTAGAAATGTCACTTGAAAATAACTTTGGCAATATCAAAAGTATGTTTTTTTTTTTTGAAAATAATTGAAAAACAACAGAGCAACAAAATCCGTTTGAAAACCTAATATTTAAAGTAAAACCCTTAAGAGTAAGTTAGGAAATGGGGTTAATTAGAAAGGGAAGTTTGAGAAAAACAGGAACTGAATGTAGAAAACAACGAGTTGGGAAAAATCCTCATGATATATGATCACGTGTATATAGAAAAAACATTCTGAGAATAAATTTCCGGGATCATATGTCGATAGAAAACCATATTTTTAAATCATCTGTGTGTGTTAGAACATTAGTAGAAATTTAAATAAAAATTTTAAATTTCTTTTGTGAAAAGTTGTGGTTTTCTATATGTAAATATATATATATATATGTGTGTGTATATATATATATATATGTATATATATAATATGAATCAAAGAAGACATTGGGGCAATTTCTGAATAAATTGCGTTTTTCTATTTTATTTTATTGTTTTTAGGATCCGTAGCTCAAAAGGACAAACGGAACTCTTATAAGGTCACTCACATGTTTGTCACAGCCGTTTTGTCTCAAAAACCACTTGACGTAGAAATTTTAAATTTGACATAATAATAAAATATATAAACTCGCATAAATGTCGATAGGTAAAGATCGTAAAAAAATCGTTGAAAATTGTAGGGGGAAAAATTAATTAATACAAATATTTTGATACCGTGTATAGTGTGCTAGAGCAGTGACACCCTCGCTTGAAATCCCTAATTATGAAGCCCTCGAATATATTTTTATAGTACTTTTAGGTGATATCTTTACTCTTTATTTCAGAAAATACTCAACATAAAATAAAAAAAAAATTATAGATTTTTTGAAGCCCATGTAAAGGTTATAAGAAAATTAGCGATGATTCTAAATGTCATAATTTTTTAAATATGTACCATGTTTTATGACTGTGAAAAACATGGTATGCAATATATGAGCGTTGTGAAAAATTAACATTTGTAAATAGATTAGTAGAAATATTATGTATCCATAAATATTTATTAGTGCTTAAATATATACGGAATTTCTACTCTCGATTGACAGTTTTTTTTTGTTTTTATTGTTCATTTTTCATATTATTTTATATCTAAAGGTGATGCAGAAGTCTAAATAAAAGAAGCCATTTTACGTTGCGCGACATGCAAATTTATACACAAAATTATTGCATCAAAAATAAAGATGGCGATAACGATACTGACGATTGAGCTTAGTGATAAAAATGGAGACGCAGTATAGCGCGGCAGTATTTTGTGTCTCAGTTCCTTAATACTTCATACCTTTTCATTTCCGTTGTAGATTGCCGTGGAACCTGGATGACTGGAGCTCCGTGTCTGCGCTCGCCGCATTTGATGATGGCGCGCCGTGCCGCCGTTCACATGCGGACGTCAAGCGGTAACGTCGAGTGATGTGTTGCTCAGGCCGGCGCTCTGTTGTAAGTTTCCTTCATGATGAAGGAAACTTACACCAGTGAAAGAGAAAGAAAGTTTCTAGGGCTTTCAGAGAATAATTTACTATTATTTTATGGTCACTGCTTGGTAAGTTTGTGCATCTGCCCGGCTTCTTGAGCAATATTTCAAAATTTTCATTCAAAAATAGTGTAAAAATAAGATGATAACTTTCTCAAAACTTATTTTGCTTTAAAATACTTATATAAAAGGCGATATCAAAAAGCTCCCATCAATTTTAGCACTTTACACTCTAATGTATATATTGAAAGGAGTATATAAAAGCTCTTCATACAAATTCGTTACCTCGTATCTTCCTACAATGTAAAAAATAGTCACGTAAATATGTACTTTTCTATAAGTCCGTTTGTTAAATTTGTCTAGGTCATGCTAAAAATTATAAAGAAACATGTATAGTATCGTTTAAATGCATCTTAATTAATTCTTTCTTAGGTTGTATTTTTTAATTGGCATTATTTCTACAATAGAAATAAAACTATCTTGGTAATAAAGTGGTGATGTTGTTAAAATTATTGTATGTTTAACAATTATTGTAATTTGAAGAAAGGATTAAGAAAATTACCTAATTACGGATCATAGTTTTCTCGTAATGGGAACGCTATTTTGTATTAACAGGTCTTTTATTAGTATCATCACAATGGAAAATATTATCGGGCCTGCAGAAAAGTGACAGAGGTACTAAAATATGAACTCAAATGTATAAAAGAAGTCAGAAAAAAGTAACGATAAACGAAGTTAAGAAAAATAGATGAATATGTCTCGTATTCGATACCAATATGAATGAAATCGTATTCATATACTGAAGAAATATAGGTGTCGATGATGTTCTCGACCTTTGTCAGGGTCATTGAATTTTTCTATGATGTACAAAATAATATCCCACTGTTGAATACTCGTAGCGATACAACTATTATAAATAGACCTAATTCTATTAAACAATGCAAAAATTACCCAGACATTTAAACCTATTTAAATCTTTTGAAATCTAAACCTGTTTAAATATTTTGCATTTGCTTAAAACTACCATTTTACAAAGGTTGTGGTACACAGTTTATTTACAATAATCTATGACCTTGTTACTTGGATTTTCTACAATTTAAAAAGCATCTTAGCAAAACTCTCGTAAGAACTACCATTACTTCTCCACTTTGTGTGATTTCGGTAGCCATTATGGGAAGCTGTCAAGAAATTAATCCATGTAAAGTGAACTCTTCACACAGTGTCTTTATAAGGTTATATAGACAGTGTGTGAAGAGTTAAATCTAAAATTGGATACCATCTCATTTTTTTTGTTTGTCATCCTTCACGTAAATAATTCAAAGAAATCACTTTATTTTTAAACTATTTCCCCATGTACAGAGCAGATTGGAAAATTTAATTTATCTTCCAAAGGAAACTTGGTTACATTGAAGTGCCAAAATATTAATTATATTTTTAGGATAGTATACGATTTACAGCTCTATTTAAAATTTTGATATTATTTATTATTAAGTAAATATATTGCCTAGTACATCTTTCGAAATATTGGGAATATCTCAAAAATTATTACCATTCGAACTGCCACTATTGTTTTCCTGTGAACTTTATAAAAACTTCTAGTAACCATGTTTTTGTCAATAATTGTACTTTAGTAGTTTCGGAGATAGAAAGGTAACGTATTGCTTGTGGATATTTTCAAAAATTTCTCAAGAACTGTCTTATATAGGATTCTGAAAAAAGGGTTTTGGAATCCTTATAACTTGTTTTTCAAAAGATATCCCGCATTATATATAAACACATACATTGTAAATATATACATATATATATATATATATATATATATATATATATATATTTATATATATATATATATATATATGTATGTGCGAATTACTTCGCAAGGCTATTAAGTCTTTCTCATCTTATAAATCTTCTAAGGGTTCCGTTTTTCCTCCCAAGGAATGTAATTCTGAAAAACAATGTAAATAATACAGGATTTTTCGATTCCCTCGGAGGTGTTCTGACGATTTTTATCAAATTTATTGTAAATTTACTAACATGATGACATCCCACAGACGACTTGATGAAATCATAGCGGGCAAAATTTTGACAGTTTACTTTTAAGACACTTAAAGTACGAAACAGCCAATAGCATTAGTGAGCACCATTTTGTTTGCTTTCCCGCAAAATTTTGACATTTTAAAACATGACGTACAAAACAGCTGATAGTGCTATTAGTTAATGACCGCCATTTTTTTTTCATCGCATCGTCTTCATCTCTCTCTCTCTCGTCCTCTCTTTCTTTTTCTCCCAGTTATTAGGTAACTACCTATTTTCCGTTCTTTTGCAATAGATTCGTGATATTCTCATGTCAAAAATGTTGCAAAAACGCAACATGAAAGATATTGCGACGTCCACATTTTACTCTAAGCCCGCCCAAAAAAGATTCACTTCAAAAATTGAATACCTGAAGGAAATGGATCTGGTTCTTAACTTTAAATTTTTAATATTATGGAACGTATTAATTGAAAAGAATAACACTGTACGATTATTGATACTTAACAAATTTCAGCTAGTTATTTATAGTTCGTACTTTAGAATTTTCATGGCACTGGCTATTAAAAATTTATATTTCAATTATCCATACCACACTCTAGCCATGCTTATCGTAAATTCTATTTTTATTTGAAAGTAGTGTTATTCTTTTCACTTATTTTTTCTTACCTAATTTGTTTCATAAGATTCTTTGTTTAGAAAAAAGAGCAACCAGGGCTTTTGAAAGAGTTTTGAGTTATTTTCACATTTTAGTTCGCGTATTGCAAGACTCCTTAGAAAGCAACTTTTCTTAAATTAGAACTTAAAACGCCAGATTAAGTAAAATAAATTTGTAACTCTTGATAAAATTATTTATGAATCAAAGGTAAATACTGAATTTCAAAAGTAAAAACCGTTAACCTGAGTTTTTATCTTATGACTAACTCCACCACTATACACTTAATGTTCTTAAACTTATGTTTATAATATTTGATTCTGTAAACTTATCTCTTTAAAATCTGACTAATAAAATACAAAAAAAGACGATGTAAGTGTTAATTCTAACAAAAGAAATCGTTTTATCACAGAAAATTATACCGTGCGTTATCAACGACGCATGGTATTGTATATGAGATAAATTCTCATTTATCCAGAATTCGATTTAATAATTATTAATTTTGAAAATATTCATATTATATGAATTTTGAATATTTATCATCTGTAATTGTATTGGCATAAACGATAAAACAAATGAAAGTTCCTTTGTGTTATTAGGATGGAACCTTACTTAAGTTTTATTTATGTGTAGGCTAAAATTACTGAACTATTGTCCGGCATATAATTGGGAATTACAGGTTCTTGTGCCTTCAATAATGGTTAAACTAATAATTTATTTAATGTTTAAAACATACCAAGCTTATCGATTATAATGATGTCAGCACTAGGAAAGCAGTCGTTTTTGCTAGTAGTTAGCAAGTGCTTGCTCATCTCTGGACGTCTTTGAAGAAGAAAAGAAAAGATTGGAAGATTTTTCATCAGATTTGCAAATACACGACTACCACTTGCTCGCATAGCCATTTACACAGCAAATGGTAATTCGGTGGCGGAAAGGGAGAGTATCAGGTCTTAGATTTTCTTCCGCTTAGATAAGTCTTCAAAATATTTAAACAATTTTCGTGGTTGACTTGCTGTTTTAATTAGTTCATTTCGAGTGACATTAGCAAAGCTATCACCATCGCCAGGAAAACTAGAAAAATTAATAGAAAGATACATTGAAGCATGTCCGATAACAATTTAGTAAAAATATCGTTAAAAATATTATCCAACGTAAAATAAAGTACGAATTTAAATTTAACCAAAATATAATTAATCTATAATCTATTAATTTGGCTTCCAGCATGATGAATTCATCCAAAAAATTTTCTGGCTTATACACTTCGACTGAACGTCAATGATTTGCTGGTAAAGCTGATTTCAAATGCAGCTGCATGTATGACAATTCTATAAATCTATATGTAAACAATATTTTCATCACTTATATATCCATTTTTATCACTTTTGTTTAAAATAATACAAATTAACAAACAAAACCAACTTTTCTCTTCCAATATCAGACTAACAATTTTAAAATCCTGTAGTGTTATATATATATATATATATATATATATATATATATATATAACAGAAAGAATATGGAGATCAAATATTGATATTAACATAAATGTGACATTTATGTCACGTTCTTGAACTTCAAATGTCACGATATTAATTTTTATCGGCACGTAAAATAAAATGTAAAGCGACATGCGTGAAAATGCTCCTTGCTATTTTAATCTAAACATTTCAAAATAGGCTTTGTAAAAATTATGGATACTTGTATAATTTAGTTACGAAAATCATTTAAAACTGTAAAATTACTTATAGACTCCTATTTCTGATGCTTAAACTAGCAGTAGATTTAAACACAAAAAGCTAAGCCGCTTGTTAGTGTGAAGAAATAAAAAAGTAGAGCGTTCTTTAACCACTTAAATAGGAACATTTTTAGCATACGTTAACCTATTTAATAACAATGACATAAGTAACAAAGTTAAAAGTGATAAAATATAAAAATTTATGTAAGGATTAATATTATTTAGGGACAGATAGATAAAAAAAATAAGCAAAGCTAGCTGAAGATCATTAGATATGTTGATGAAAAAGCCGCACCAATAGTGTAAACGCATATCAAAAATGAATTCTTATTTTATAGAGTATTGAACATGATATTTAATATTATCGGCAAACAATAAATATCTATTGGCCATTAAGTAGCTTCAGTATACATTTATACATTTATTATAACATAAATTTGAGACACTTTTTTTCTCAGAAATATGGTCTTACCTATATAACAAATTAACATGTTTTCGCTATCAACAATCGCAGTAATATTCAAGTATTTCATAATTAAAAAAGGTTATAGAACGATCTAATCAAACGAGCCAGTCCACAGTGATCTTTACATTGGTTTCAAGATGCTCACCACTTTCGGTCTCCATTAATAATTTTAAAAATACTTTATTCCATTTTATTGAAATCCATGTTAAACACATTTTATTATAAAGAAAGGCTAAATCAATTCAATCGAATATCTTCAGTCGTAAGACTGAGAAGATAATTTATGAAGAAACAAAAATATAAAACTCAACAAAATTATAAAAAAAAACAAAAATATAAAACCCAATAAAATTGTTTAAACAAATACAACGAATATACTTTTATGAGCTGCAAAAATCATCTAAGAGATAGCAAAAGTATTATGTAAAATCTTTGGAATTTATGTAAATACAGTGTAAAGTCGCTTTAATCATCGTTTTATATTTTATAGTATTGAGTTTTTGATCATTGGACATAATCAAGCCTAAATCTACGTTCAAAAATACAATTAATGATAGATTTCTTTCATCTGCAAAGTTAATATTGAAGTCTCCACTTAATATCTTAGGCACGTCACCTAATTGTTTGCTTAATACATAAATATACGTATACAAATTGTTGTATTTATTTCATGGTTTTTCTAGACGAAATATAAACGGCAACCATTAAAATGTATTTCCGTTTTTTGGAATAGCAACGATCAACGCAAATTTTCCTATATCAGAAACATTAACGCTAATCCCTCTAATGTTTTTGATCTGTATGTCTACATGTGAAGTAACAATATATGATGTATTGTCTTATGTATTGTGATAAATAGCTACTACTAGAACTTCAGGTCTTTTATAACTTACAATAAAATTTAAATTCGGAATATTACTTGCTATTTCGTTTTTCATACAAGTTTCTGACAAAACATTTGGATTTTTTATGATAGCATCAATTATTAGTTCACCTGAATGGGTATGTAAACTTTGACAATTGAATGATAATATAAGTAATACAATCCTGTTAGAGATAAATTCAAAGGAAGTTTTGGTGACCGTTTGTAATGTATTGTTTTGTAACCTTTTTATTTATAACATTAGATCCTTTCAATGACTTGTTGATCTCTTGTGATGTTTATTTGCTTCTGAAGCATTCAGAGGTGTTCCTTTTCAACTAATCCAAAATTTCCAAGCTGGCCTTAGTATTTTCTTGAGTAACCGTAAATAAACCTTGAATCCCCGTTACCCTCGTTGAAGCTATATATACTAATTCTCTGTTTGCGATCATATTCGTAAACAATAACATCATAAGTACCCCGTGATTTGTAAATAATCATTGCCAAATCAGATATAAATTCAAAATATTTTCGTTTCGCTTTTGTAGTTTTATTGTTATCAAGTGGTAATAAAAGTGATGTATGTAAAGAGATTGGCATAGCGTCATCATCAAGATTGAGGAAGGTACCGAGATTTCTTGATTTTGTTACCCGTTTTCTTAAACATGATTTTGGAAATGTCATCTAAATTCTTATGATGACAAGATTTTCATTTCTTTCCATAGGATAAAACTTTCCTTCAGTGCCATTTGATAATCCATTCGCGATATCTATGTTGTTAATTATCATGTAAAGTCGGTTAGGAACCAAAATTTATTTGCCAGGCAATCCAAGAGTGTCATCAGTTCTCATTTTATGAAACTTCTGCCAAACAACAATTTCTTGCTTAGGATTATGACAGTCAACGAAAACATGCGAAGCCTAAAGACATTAATTTATTTTCTATACAGTTTAAAATGTAATAGTTGTATTATATAAATCTAATTCATTCAAGACATACTAACTGAGTTTCTTCTTTTGTAATAAATCTTGATTACATGTATTTCTTTTGCTTGTATTTCTTCTTCCGTTAAAATATTTATATTTCCAATCTTTGTTGTAATTTTGACTATCTCTTGTTTCATTACTAGTTTAAATTCAATTTTTTTATACTTTGGCCAACGTGTTTAAACACTCATTCTATTTTTAATTTTCTTGAATATTAAAGTGGTCTTTTCTGGATATATCTGTCGCAAATTCCTAATGAGTATACCATCTAATCCTCCAAAATCTCTCACAAATAAGCTAGTAATTTGTTTCAGATAAGTATCAATCTATTCAAGTAGTTCAGCGGATAAAGTTTTTGCTTATTTCATTAAAATTAATGACTTTAACAAATTGAATAAAGTTTTTGTCCGGGCCAATGCCACTTAATATTGATTAGCTTTTTCAATATTTTGTGGAATTGGCCCGGAAAGTGGTATGCTTAATGCCCAATGAACTTTTGAACTACCTTTAGCTGTAGCAGCCTGTCTAGCTGATGCACACGCTTAATGGACATTAAAAATGCCATCAGCATTTTAAAATCTACTGTATGTTTCCGTTTTTCCCCTAATGATTCTCACATTGGCTCATCTGTCGATATCAGGTGGTGCATGGTACACAACAGAATTTTTCGCTGTTCTTCATTGGCTCGGCACATAGGCCCTAAAAATTATCGTAAGACATTATGTGTTATTTCTTTTTAACTGTTGCTCCAAGTTTGTTCAACGGTTGCAACGTTAAAAATAGCCATTTATCTCTGCATCTGTGCCATCGTATAATTCTTGAAATTTGCTTTTATTAGGACGTCTACCGACAATACCTTTTATTTCTTCATTATCTTCTGAAATCTTTTTGCGGCATAATTCTCGACAAATTTGTAATGTACTTTCAATATCTATATGGATTCAAACTCTTTTATTTTTTGTAATGTCAGATCTACATTTAATCGTATAATCTGATCAATTTCTTTTCGTCAAGAATTTCTGCCTCCTAATAGTAAAATGAAATGTGAAAAGTTACCATTCTCTCTTATATTTTTTAAAATAAGTTGCCATATCGTAATTGCGATAACGTATTACTCTCGGTTCATCTCGTTTGACATACATTCCTTTGTCATTTTTGTAGTACTTTGAAACGAATTGCGTGAGAGAAATATCTTCTAAATCTTCAGGCTTCTTTTCATACTTGTCGAATCAATTGTCTTTCCATATATCTGTGCAATCATCGTCCAATTCACTCAATCCCTTCACATGGTCTTTTTTATTCCTTTTTTTTTCAATAGCCCATACACTCTGTATAGAGAAAATAATGCTTGAATTTTTTGACATATGCTCTCTCGATAAAAATCCAGGCTACTTTTTGACTTGTTATATCGATGTGATTTAAAAGAGTGATACTAATATTTTTAGTGATTCCAAATATATCGAATTCTGTGTGTCAATCCACGATTTCAATCATTTTCTTTTGTAAATTGCTAACACCTCTATTCGTTTCATTGACGTATTCCACGTCGGAAAGTGCACACGAATACTCTTCTGTTATAAATTGAAAGTCTGTGTTAGATGTAACAATATTCAATATAAATGAATTAAAACGATAATGATGTCATGATGAGGTTGACGCTTTGCAAAAAAATGTTGGTTATACATGCCAAAATATATTCCTGACCTAAATTTTTATTATTATCTCTATAAAATATTTAATAATCAGCGTACTATTAATGTTCATATTTTTTTTTTGTTTCGTAAAATTATTATTTTACCTATTGATGTGGTATTTTTGGTATAACTGACTGCAAATCTGTAATTAAATATAATGTCTACGTGAAGGTATCTGAATGGTAGTGAAAAACACACGAGAGGTTTTATTTCTGGTGCACAAGTTAAATCCTCAGCCCTTGCAACAATAAAAAAATTTAATCCAACAAGGTGGTCAGGAAGATATGATGCTATTTTAGCTCTGAAAGCTTGGTTTGTAGAAGTTCAAAAAGCGCTAATAAAACTACTATATTAAGTGTTAAAGCGTGAGCAAAATGAAGTTATAACACTAAAGAAGGAAATTGAAATCTATGACATTATTATATTACAGGTTTTCCGCAGCAAAGTTTTACAGTCGATGTAGTCTCCAAGAATCGAGGCGTTTGGGAGTCTGTTGTTTAAAATGAACGTATTTTACCTCTATAAAGGAACTCGCAAATTTGTTAATCATAAAAACTCATTTTTCGTCAAGGTTTCTTGCAGTAATCACGCTTTAATGTTATTTTTGTCAATTCCCGTCACTACTACCACTAGTGCCAAATGATCATCCTCAAAATTAAAGTGAATAAAAACATATTTGAGTAATTCCTTGAGGCAAGAAGTGTTGCATAATTTAACAATATTGTCAATCGAACATTTTTTGGCCCGAAAATTGAACTTTGATGAAATAATTGACAATTTTTCCGAAATGAAGGACCGAAAAAATATTTTAATTTTAAGTATTTCCTTTCATGACTGTATTAATAAAAACAAATTCTTAAATATATTATTATAAAATATATACATATTGTAGCACATAGTTCTTGTGGTATCCACTCTACTTAATCGCGCAGATGCGGATTGAGCTGTAAGTGAGGTACTACAATATACTAAAAGTACCCATAATAAAATTAACGATGAACTTATTTCTTTGGAGATCCCAATTTTAAAATTTGTCAAGGGCCCCATATAGGTGTTGTTACGTGACTGCTTGTGTTTTTATAATTTAATATTACCTGATATCTTTGCTGCAGATGCTTACACAAGGAAATCTATGAGATTAATGGCTTTATTGTGATCTTTTCCAAGTTCGTTTTTGGAGCACTATCTAGCTAGACTAAAATGTGCACATGTGAACTATCCTGATGTTGAAATTCGATTCTTTTGAATTAAATCTATAAAAAAAAGAAAAGAAAGGACTAAATCTTTATAGTGGTCCATGCCATTCGTTGATCGATAATGTATATTTTCTTCATTACGTTACTTCTGTACCGGACAATGGAATGATCGACTTTATAATATGGTGGCATTCTATGTTCATATGACCTCACAAGTAGTTTATGTAACACTGAGGATTAGAGTAGTACCAAATACATGTGGTCTTTGTATTTATGGCATGTTCGGTTTTATAAATATGCGACATAAATCAAATTGAATTATGTGTTTGGTTCTACGAGATCTTGTATTAAAAATTAGACTACCTTGTAAAATTAAAGAAAAATTCCATATTACTGAAAGCAAGTTGTTAACATTAATATTTCTATCAAAATTGGAATAATTTTTCTCAAAAATCTACAAATATTCCATTCTCCGAACTTGCAAAGGCTCTTCAATTTTAAATGAGTTTGGTATTGAATCCAAGTGGATAACAGTAACTCAATTTGATCGATTTCAAATAAATATTAAAGAAGTAAAAAACAGAAACTCGTGACGTGTGTGCTTTTTGGCGCAGATCCCATGCATGCCGAGACCTAAGACCCGAATCAAAGGAATTTATAATCTCCGAACTTGGTGTCAAAATATTGTTTGACTTAACTCGAAACGACTTGAGTCGGGACGACGTAACTCGAAGACATATGTATTATTAAAAACGCAGAAAGCGTATCTCGTTAGGGCATATAAAATTTCCGAATAAAATATGGAAGGAGAGTGCACGCATATTTGCGCGGATTTACATAGATAAGTATGCGTGCCTATAACATAGATAAGTATGCGTGCCAGTGTGGGAATGTGTACATTTTAAAAGCGCAGATTAATTGAGCTATAGTCCACATGGGTGCGTATATGTACACGTGTGTGAGCATGTATACGTATGTAAATATGTGAGAGCAAACGCATGTTTATGCGTTCGTCTTGCGTACACGCGTTCCAAAATGTATAGGATATATTCAATCACTCTTTTTTCCACTAAAATTTGTTTCTAATAAACCATTTTCAGTTTATCTCAAAATTATCCATTGCAACGAGCGACGACCTTAATTTGTATTTGAAATGACAAATAAATGTCACCATGAAACAAAAATATCTTTCGTATAAATTTTCTCAGAAATACAGAAAAGCACTAAATATTCAACTAATTAAGCTTTTCTTCATAACCCTCTCTCACGCAAGTTGACCTTTAGTGCTACTCGTCCTCTGTAGGATGACCTATCTTGTTGAGCTAGTAATTTTTCAAACTTGAACAACAAACATAAATGAAACAATTAATATGCAAGCGAAAAACGAAAAGACGATGGTATTAAATAAAATAAACACAATTAAATTTAAAGTAATGAAATGCTCTATGAATTGGAGAAAGTTTTAAACTTATCCTCAGATCTTTTGTAGTCTATGTACAGATCAGTTTATTTTAGTTTAATATGAATAGTATACAATTTGTACTTTTGTGTTAAATTAGCTGGATCTAATTATGCAGTGTATCATTTACATTTGAAGTAATCTTTAAATCGATTATCAGTGTACATATGTGAATTTTTTAATATTTATCCAATAAAAGTTTTGAATCTCCTTTTACTCGTCCTGTTAGCTAACATTATACTAATCATCAGATACTAAAGTCTCTGCAAATTCTAAAAATATGTTAATCTAGAAGTGTTAAAAAATATTACAATTAAATATGATTTTCCAATTTAATTGTAATCAATAAAAATATTGATTAAATTAAATCTAAAAAAAATTTTAATTCAAACGGTAAATAATAACATGGATCTTTCAACAGTATTAATGTGTAATGTATTGCATTACATTATTGGAATAGCAAAGACGAATGGAATAGCACAGACGACGAATGGAATAGCATGAAGGTATTTTTATCTTATATCAATCTATTTATCAATATTATCTAAATATAAGCAATGAATTCTTAACATTAAAATTATTTGTTTCAAAATATAATTATCGTATGTTCAAATGTTAGTAAAAAATTTGCATCTATATACATGTAAAGCATAGACTAATTTCAAGTACACTTGATAAATTTAATAAACGTAAAATTCTTCAAGAAAATACATAGAATTCTATACATATGATTAAATATAAGTGTATTATTTCATTTATAATTTCTATTTATTATGAAATGGATGGATTACACTTAAATGAACATTTACGCAAAATTTTCCTTTAAAAAAAACCCTAAATAAATAGTATTCCGTGGAAAGCTGAACGTTAATACAGGTGTCAAGGATTCGAGGATGCTATATTTTTATAATTAAATGTTTTTCTATTTCTTTTATTGAAATTTAAACCATTGTAGACTAAATATATTGTTATTTAAACAACGTATAAAAATAACAGACAAATTTCAATAATAAAACGAAAATTGCTCCGGTACGAGTACAAATACACAGAGATTGAGAAGATAGAAAATGATTTACAAAGAGCTTTCTCGTTTTCTTTCTTTGAGAAATAATTACCTTGTGTATTCTTTACTTGCATATGAACATTTTCATTTCGGTTGAATGGTTGAAAACAGCAGTTCCCTATCTCATTTGAAATCATGCAAAGAAAAGCAAATGTCACTGCGTGCAAACATTTTATTCAAATAATCAGGGCGTGTAAGAGCGCGTATACAAATGGAGAGATATTCTTTTGCTTATGGTATGTGCTGAGTTTAGTTTATCTATAGAAATGTAGGAATAAAATGAATAATTTGTGTAATGTGAAAAATTGTATTACATTGAGTGTCTATGGTTTCGTAGTTAAATAGCAAAATGGAACTCTTGCAATTTTGTCGTATTCATATATGTTACAAAGTCGTAGACCTTTCGATGTAAAACCCATCATGATGAAATTTTACAGAAACTTAGATAATATTAACACAGAAATGAAAAAATGCGATGTTTCTTATTATATTTAAGCACCGCAAGCTCTTTAAAACTTGAGGATGAACATTTTATCGACAAATCGTGGAGTATTATTATAAAGATATTGCGAAATGTGATCGAAAATTTTCACGAAATTTTCCAAAAATCCTTCAGCATTATATATTTGCTTACTGGCTTTACTTAGCTATGGAAATACTGTCATCTGGATTTAACCGACGATAGCGTCATTAAATTAGAAAAACTTCAGAATTTATGTATTCGCAGAGTGTAGTTTGACTTTTTTTAGCTTCTCTTCAGAGTGTTGAAGTATTTTCATAGTTAAGATTATCTTAGGTCAAGATCCTTAGCTTGAGATGTACACGGTCTTATATTTTGCTCTGAAAATAATTTTTCTTTATTTATTCCGTAATGATCTGATTCTAAAAAAATCCTTTTGTGACCCTCATTCGTAACTCCCCATCATAGTCTCCTTTATTATTATTCCAAAACACTTTCTCCTTTATTTTTGTCAAAAACACTCATGCTACATAACAATATGTAACATGAATGTTTATATGTAAATATGTTCACAGTTTTAGTATTTCTTTTGAACATTTACTTTACGTTTTAAGTTATTACTTGTTTTCCCTTACTTTTTTTGCCACCTTGCCAGATTATTCATTTTCGTTTTAAATGTCGATTTATCATTTAAAAGTATTCGTTATTCACTGTTTCACGCAGTCGTGCATAATATATACTATATTTTATTACTTGGTGTTTTGGTTGATGGAATAGATTGCCTGTGCAGTAATAAGTGCACCTTGTGTATCGGTACAGTAAATATAGTAAATAAATAAAATATTTCGTAGTTTTTATTACATATTGCGTCTCCTTCGCAAATTATGAATCTTCAAAGTGATTTGCAACGTGCCCACCACTCCTCCTTTCCAACTCCTTAACACTACAAGCGCCGAAATTTACCCCCTTGAACGGCCACCGTGACAATTTTGTTCCATTATATTTATTACAACTTTCATTTTTATAAGGCATGAAAATTATGATTGGAACAATTGGTAAGATAGTTGAGATATGTCCATTTATTCATTTAAAACTAATTCTTAATCTTTTAAAAACAAAAACGTAACAAATTATGAATTAAAAGAGTGACTATTTTCGTTTCTTTTCATAATCATCACAACTAACATAGTAATTATAACTGTATTAAATTACGAAAAATCTGTAAACTAATTATTATTGCTAGAATAGCAAATATTTCACCAATAATATTCACTACCGGTGCATTAATTGCAAACAGTTTTATACGCAGGCGGCACTTCACAATTAATTTATTACTTGTGCATTTTGACTTGACCCTTGAATTTTATACAATGTCCTTGCGTTTATAGCCGCGAAACCGAACAGATTATAAAATGTATGAACTGGCCAACGTATAAAATGACCCTTTACTGTACATTTACGGCTTAAAATCTCTTACAGTCTACAAAATAAATTTAAATACAAATTGTTATGGGTGACTGGAAGAGATTGCTCATGTAGCAATAAGTTCGTCATATGTAATTTTTATAAAAGTTAATAAATACAACTTACTAAAATTTTTATTGAGCTAGAAACAAATTTTTTTATTGAACTAGAGTTTATTGTTACGATACTGAGCATTAAAACATTTTTATCGGATTTAGCCTGATAAAGAGTGAAAGTTGTATCACCTGTTTTTAGAATAGATGTACTGTATAATTCTTCTTTTACGGTCTTTGCGGAAACAGGTATTTCTCTGCGACATCTATTGTCAACTGTGCGTACAATACTAGCGTTTTTAGACTTCAAATATTCCGCTACTGAAAGTGGAGTAATAAAGTTGTTGCAAGCAACATTTCTGCCTTTATTTATGTAAAGTTCCATAAATTTTTTCACCACCCAGTCGCTTAAACATTACACACATGTGTTTGACAATACATATATAAAATTTGTATTGTAAATATTGTAAAATTAATCAATAAAACATGCATTGACATATTAAAGAAAAATATGGGATTAAGTTATTTTGCATGTGAAAAACGTACTAAACAATATATTTTAATAGTTAAAAAATAATATCAATATTTATAATTTACACAAAAATGTTTTGTGACGGACACTTTCAAAAACAATTTAGGATTATTTGAATTAATGTTAGACATTTGAATAGAGAGGTTTCGAAAATACGTTATCTACTCTTAATATCCTTTCACCTATAAATAAAGTGGAAAACTACTTCAGCAGTTATTGTACCTAATTATGCATGGGTTGCTCTACTAGGCTGCTGAGTGGAAATTTGGTGACTCCATTGCAGTGTTTACCTTTACGTATAATAAATATTTAGGTTTCGAATTGGCTTCTAATATATATTCATATAATAGAGGTTTCAATCTTGTGGTAAGGAATTGGTAGATCAACCATTACATCTGATTTTTTATTTCAAGTGTTCATTGGGCGCAGAAAAATTAAAACTTTGTTCCGTTCTTCTTCTGTCCACTTCTTTCCCTTTAATTTTCCTTCGCTTCTTTTTCTTAATATTTTTTTTTCATGTTTTGTTTATTACTAATTAGTAAATAAATAAAATAAATAATTAGAAATAAGTTAAAGCTAATGAATGCCTGAGGAACAAAGATATACTGAATAATATGTGACAATAAAAACTTGGTGATCTCTGATCTAATCCTAAATACGAATTCAATGTTGTGAGTTTCCTCACCAATCAGCAGTTCAATCGTCTCGCCGCGATATATATATATGTGTATATATATATATATATATATATATATATATATATATATATATATATATGTGTGTGTGTGTGTGTGTGTGTGTGTGTGTGTGTGGGTATACGCATACATATACTCACATATGTACATATTTATGCATATTAATAACGTATTCCAAGAAGTTTCAAATCAAATTAGGGAAAATCTAATCGCTTTATTGAAATTGACTTTAATGAATAAAATGAACGTGAATTAAATCAAAATCTGTTCCACCGAAAGTAAGCAATCACAACCAATGTACTATTGAAATATATTCATACGCTAACAAGTGAGAGTGAGTTTATTTAAACATAAAACGCATTTTGAGCTTAAAACACATTGAAAAGTATCACTAAAATAAGAAGAAACACACACCAGAAAAGGAATTGATACGAAATATAGAAAATGGTGTTCTCTGTGGGAAAAATGTTTTATTGATTATTAATAAAAGACAGGCAAATTAATTCGTGCACGGTGACTATTCTATTATTTGTCGTAGACACAGAGCGTTACGAAAAGTGTGGTCGGGCGAGGCGAACGGAAGTTGAGAGGGAGATATAAGTTAGTGAAGACAGAAAGAGAGAGAGTTACGTTTCGTATATTACTGTAGGGACAAGAGAGAGAGGTGCGAGCACACATTTTCTTTCTCTCTTTCTCTCATGGCCAGTTATGTTTCGTATATCTAAAACACAGTGCAAGTCTATTGTCTGTATCACACTGTAGGAGCAAGAGAGAGCAGTGCGCGTACATTTTCTTTCTCTCTTCCTCTCATAGCCAGTGCATGAAATATATATATATATATATATATATATATATGCGAGTTTGCTAGCGTTACACCAACGGTGATTTTTTTATTATTTTGTAATTTCATTTCGTTCTTGAACAATTTTATAAATTATTATTTTGTTCAATACATTAAATATTCTACTTTTAAAGTGAATAAAATTGTCAATTCATTTTAAAGTTCATATTTTTTGAATTTGAAGTTCTATTTCAGTCGTGTGGTTTAAAGCACACTCGTTTTTATTTAACATTCGTGATGGTTAAAGCGACTAAATTTTAATTAATATGCAATATTTTTATACATTAAATTATTATTGGAAAAATTAAAAAATAGATTTAAAAAATTAAATTTATTATATTAATATATATTAATGTAGATAAATGTTTCATATTTTTTTTTTAAATTATTGTAGTGCTGTCACTTTTTTTGGTGTAAGGGCTAAATTTAGAATAATTATATAAAGCTTTTGGGTGGCTTTATAAATTTCATAATTTTCGGGAAGAGCATCGAATCAGATTCATATTTAAGATCTAGTTGAATTTGAAACATTTTTTTGGTATAATACTCTATCTGCTAAACTACAGGACCGATTTGACTGAGACTTTCACTAAGATGAGATAAAATCTGGGCTGTTTACATGAAACTTTTTGTCTATCTCTTATTTTTTCTTAATAGCAGTATATGTTTTTGTAGGTCCTTATATTTTATTGCACTTTGTGTTTATTTCTATGCACTTGCGCAGTAAGTAAAAATGAGATGGGATAAGAATGCAAATATGATGCAGATGTTAAGACTATCACGGTAATTCAGCGTAAAGTTGAAGATAAGATATATTAACTCGGCCAAGGGTATTTTATATTTAAAGCCAAATATAATTACCGGAGAAATATACGCACGTGAAATATATGAACTAAAATTTGTTTATAGCTTCACATCCCAAAGAGCGGTGTCAAGAAAAAATTAATGTAATATTTTACAAAAAAATCTCCCAAGCACAAGTGAAACTCATACTACGAGGGTTCCGAACATATTTAGGCATTTATAAATATTTAATGGTACATTATATTTCTATTACTCCAACTCCCTAGAACGAGAATATGTTGCCTACCACATGTTTTACACACGCATATTTAAAAACAATTTTTTATACGTGATTTAACTTCAAATTAACGACTTGTGCTATAAGACCTAGCTTCCTGCCAAATTTTATGTATCTACTTTTTATTACCTTTTTTTACTTCTGCAAAGGAAGAGAGAAGTGGGGCAAAAAAATTATGTTCACAAATTTAATTATTGCATTCAATGATATTTAGTGATATTACTACATTATTCCTAGTGAACCCAAGAATAACTTGACTTTCATTTTATTAACTATATTTCTTTGTAAGTATTCCTCTCCTTCAAGATATAACTTGCTCTTCTTATGATATAATAATTAATTTGCATACTTACCATTTTATAGCTCGTAACATGGGACAAATAAATGCAGTCCTTTGATCTCCCAAGGAGGTAGGTAAATCCTAATGTTCAGTATTATATTAATATCTTTGGCTTTACGTTTTGTGACATATGCAAGCACTTTCTTTATTTCTTTGTGGTTTGATGCGATCTACTTATGTTTACATATTTAATAAAGACATTTTTATTTTTCTTTTATACTGTTCATGAACACGACTTATTTTATACCTAGTTACGGTCCCTTTAAACGTAATGCGTGGAAATGTAATTAACTTCTATTTAGGATGTTAATTATATTGTTTAAGATAAATCGTAACTTTTTCGAATTTGAAATCCCCCTAAGATTAGTTAAGGATATTTTGATGATAGCTTGGCAAGTTATTTTTAGCGCCTTAGTTAGAGTTATGTGAGGAATACGTATTGAATAGTAAAAAGGAAATATATTGACATAACTAAATGCCCAAGTAAGGTCATTTCCAAAGCTACCAATTCCCTTCTAACGGAGAAGCCAAAGCGACTTTCACCGTGGCCTTGAAAGCTTTACCTATTGTTACATCTCTGTATGAAAGACAAGTAATTCGAAATTTAAATATTCTTTTCGTCAATTTTTCTCTTATTCACCCGTGTATAAATATAATGATTGAGAGCAAAACAGATTATCAAGTTTTTCGCTCGTCGCAAACATCACATCGCCTCTAAGCTGACGTCGTGCCGACTCTTGCATATTATTATCGATGACGTCTCCAGCAAGAAAAAAATAAAATATATAAAATAGAAAAAAAAATGATGAAATATATATGTAGAGATAGCATTAAACTATTTGATAATTATCGATGTAAAAATATCCTTTTCATACATTCTTTAGAGTTATTAAGTTGAGATTCGCTGAAAGGCAATAGTTCATGTTCGTTTAAAACTTTGATCACTCTTGGTAATAAAATAATTTAATAATGTCTCCAAAAAAGGAAATTTGTAAATGAATAAAATTAATGCTTTACGATGTAATTCTCTTTCCGAATATTTTTTTAAACATACTTAAAAACGTTTCTTATTTGAATTTCACGAATTCCAACAAACTATATCAGATATTTAAAAATTAAATTGAAATAGTTTTATAGGGAAATGAGATATCAGTCATTTCAGGGGAAAGGGTCACTTTCGATATTTAAATCAGGACGTAAAATTTAAATAACCTTCTCTTAAACTCGACCTTTAGAAAATTTTATATTTTTGTCTAATTTCGAAATGTCTCTAACGTCGCCCAGTCACAGGACTTTCAGAGAATCTGTCCTATATTCCTATATTATAAAAATTTATTTATTTCTAAAAAAGTAATTCCGGGGATATTCTTTATTTCAATTGATTATTAAAAAAAGGTAAAATTTATCAAAGAAATTTGGGAAAAATGTCATTTATATACAATATTAAGTAAATTTTGCATAAAATTACAAATTTGTCTTGAAAAAAAAATGTTACAATAGATTTTGTAATTTATTTAGAAATCCAATATAAATAATTCGTATCGAAAGTAATACTCGAAAAATCTATCATATTAGTTAAGTGTACTTTCATTCTTTGAATTTAGCAAAGGTTTAAATATAAATCATAGTTTACACATCAAACAAGTTTGCTGACTTACATAAAACCATTTGCTTCAAGCCTATAAGAACACGTGAGACTTTTGCTAATTCTACTGCCTGTACTATTTCGATCTGTTAATGAAACATTCCTTTTGTGCTTTGTTTTGTTAACTATCCAAACAACCATTTATTTTAGAGCTTAGTTTTGCAAAATTCAGCCCTAGCTTTATTATACAATATATACAAGTTGACAACAATTGTTGTTAACAATTTATACAAGTTGCATGTATTTGTTGGCCACGTACCGTGGAATGGGGTGACCACTGAAATTCAATTGTTCAATTGTTCTTTTTAATTGTTCTTTATCTATGCCCAAGACAGTTTGGAATATTATGGTTCAAAGAGAGATTTAATTAATATGAAAAAAATAAATGAAGAGAATTAGTATATCTTCTATGCCAATTGAGTGGACATTTTCGACGCATTTCATCGAATGTGTCATTATATAAGTCGTTCAAAATTAAATTAAGTCTACATTTTCCACTTTTCATTTTTAAATTCAATTTATGAAATATTAAGCTCAAAATTGATATGCAATGCACCCAACACTCCCATCGAAGTTTTCAAACCTTAGTGCGTTTTACCATATTGATAGAAATTTCAATTCAAATTATTTTATATTAACTTGCATCGATAATTTTCAAATATATAGGTGACTACATAAGCCTGTTTTGTGCATATTTTAGTAATCTAAATTTTCTTAAATACCATTATATTTGGTTAAATGCATCTTCTGTTATGTTATGAGTCTTTATTGCTTTATTGTATTATAATTATTTTTGGGCAAACTTTTTTTAACAAACATGTAAGCACAAAGGAAAATTAAATTTTTACTGCTGTTGATGTACGTAGTATCTAATATTCTATAAATTTAAGTAGTCAAAGCTATATAATTTAATCTATTAGACTTAAAATTGCGACATTGCCAAAGTTTCACATAGGTTACAGATTATTTACGAAACGTAGATAAGATGTGATATTAATGACATCACTTCGAAAATATCCCAAAATTCCCATAAATATTATAATTGTATATTGGGTGCATTTATATTTATCATTTTAATTTATAGAATAGTAAATAATTTAGCACCATTAATTATAACTTATCACTAAATTGATATTGAGAAAATTAGACATATTTCCACCTAATTATAGTGTGTTAAGTTACTACAGAAGTTATAGTTATTTGCATTTTTTCTAATTCGGTATTTGATCGGAATCTGCCCAATGCACATGTTACTGTAATTTTATTATGCACTTAAAATTCTATTAAGTATTTCGATAAGTAAGTAAAAAATTGGTACATTTTAAACATAAACAAAAGAAAACCCGGGAATCCTTATAAACAACTTCTTAATTTTCCATATATTCTAAAACAGGGTTCTTTGCTAAAATCCATTAACTGTGTTTTGTGTGATACGCATAGATCTGTATGAGCTCATTACCATAATCGTTCTGGTCTACGTTAAACACAGTATACCCATTGACGGATAACTTGACTTTAAACATTATTTTTTGCGATTCATGTTAAAATTAATGTAATCGTTATGTATTAAGTTATTTTAATGATATATCTTCCTGTGATTTTTACAAATAATGCAGTTGAAATAGCAAAAATATACTTTTGCCGTGAAGCATTTAGTAATTATACAACTAATCAGTATAATTGATTCATACGTTAAAAATGTAAAATAAAGAATATACCACTTTGAGGATAATGTCGTAATATACGCACGCAGGTATTTCAAAATGATGCGTTGTTAGTAGGCAGATAAAACACGTGTAAGAATTTGCGTAAAAGCAACGAGAGTAAATCGACGAAGACAGTAAGGTGAACGAAACTGAGAAAGGCTTAACTGATTTAGATATTTAATTCTCTCAATGAACTTTGTGTTTTATTTAGAAAGCTTACTACGCAAAAAGCTTTAATAATTTTTACTTTACAATTTCTTGCCTAAACTTAAAGTTGAAATCCAATGGATTTGTTCATATTTTTATGTAGAAACTTTTTGAATTTTTCCATTATTATTACTATTCTAGATGTTCAAATTTAAGCTTTCTGTGAAATGGATATTTTTAAAAATTAAATAGCATTATTTCCGCTCTCTTTAAATGTTATAATTGTGTCACGTCAAATATCATAACTCTACCATCTTTTAGTAACTCAATAAACTGAGATTATTAGTTATTGGGGATATGAGCATTCCATCGAACAAAAGTATGGTTAAATATATATGCAGTATTTTTATTCTATTAATTTATCTTTTCATTTAAAACCAATATAACTTATCAAAATCATTCCTCATCAATATTCCTTTTACAAATCTTAGCAAAACAAATTCTGCTGCAAGTCGCTTATATTTTTGTATCTAATATCAATGTTTGGAAGTTCAAAAAAGAGGTTGTAATGTTTTGTAAGTTACAGTTTTTATTAACACTACATAAAGGTTGGATTGCTCATTTAGCCGTTTCAAAGTGTATGTTTTTATGTTTTTATAGTAGTACTGTACATGAGAGTTTTTAATACATCTACGTTACTTAATGAGAATTAAAAAGATGTGGTTAAAATATATTATTATATTAGATTTTGTCTTGGAATTAATGCAAATTTTATATTGTGCGCGATTTTGGTTTGAAATTGTATTTCATGTGATAAAATATCAGAAGTTTATCTGGTGTTCTTGTCTTATATACTTCAACCATTATATATGTATTTATTAAGGAGAAAATTTTGTTAAGATAATAAAATTTTATTGGAAAAGTCATTGTCTGTTTTGAATAAAAAATAATACAATTTATTTCAAACAATTAGTTTTCTTGGGATGTTATTATGAAGAAAAACGAATGCAATACATATATATATATATATATATATATATATATATATATATGTATGTATATACACACATTTATTCTCACTATTGTAATAAACATATAACATAAAAAGTAACTCCGTCCGGTAATGATTCAGCTATCAATTCGCGTTAAACAGAAAGATTTCTCATCTTATATTTGTGAGGTCAAGAAGAATATTATGAAGTGAGCATCAGTGATAAATTTGAAATGATTTATATCTAAATCCTATTATTTTAAACGAAAAAATACTGGTTTCAAATGACGATTATAGCCTTCTTCCAAACCCACGACATAATCATTTGTTGTTACCCAATCATTCAGTTCTTTACTTAACTAACCGCTTGCTCATTAAAACCCAATTTTTAGATATCTTTGCTATTGATAAAACTTTTCGAAGACATTTTTTATTACGGACTTACTAGTGCGCCTCTGCACGAGTAATATTAGTTAAGTTAATCGAAATTTTTACTCCCATGCACAAAGTTCTGTCTACACGACTCTTCGTTAAAAGTTGAACTAGCGTTTCTTAGCCCTAAGCCAGTAAAATTAAATTTACAAAGTCTAAATGGGTATAATTAATGTAGTATTATTTGTGTATTCTTTACAGATAGGAACTTACAAATAGTTTCTGATTAAATGTATTTTTGAAAATATTTTCTATTTGCACTATTCAAAATGTGCTTTATATTCGTTGTATATAATATTGAGCATATTTCGTAGTAAATAATTTGAGCATAATTTATGCATCTAACTTTGTAGCCCTTGTCAGGTTTCAGATACTACTTTAAAGAGCCAATTTTATCATTATCAGATGATGCAACTTTGGATTGGAATTTATGTTTGTCTTCGTCCGTTGGAGGTGATTGTCTCCATTTTAATATTTTGTACACAAAACTGAAAAACGAGATCCTAGTGCATTACTGCATAATGCAGTGATATTTAAAAAAGGGAAGACTTTTCCATTACCCTTAATTTTTCCTCGCCACATAAACGATTTTTTAAGGTAATACTTAAGTAATATTTTCAATGGGAAAGTGGTGTAAATTTATAGGTTTACTCATTAATTGCGGATATCTCTAAAATTTTCTTTGACAGAATTATTCATCGTATCGTAACTGCCAAACTTATCGGATTGTATTTAATGCGGGTTTCATAAATTTTAACGTATTTCGTTTTATTGTTCCCCACATTGAAGGAAAAAAATTCAATTGATCGCGTGAAACCGAAAACATATTCGAAGATGTTTCAATGATAAACATGCTCAATACCGGCAGCATTTATCGAGTAATTATACTGAACAACCTACTATTACCATCAGCTATAAATTACATTGACCACATAAAAATTCAGAAATTTTGCGAGGATAAACACCTTTGGTCATAGTAAGAAAAGGTAAAGTATAATATTTCATTTGAAACCTGGATTTCATCAGGAAGAGATTGGAGCTACCGATAGCATCGTCAGAATACTGAGTCCTTAAGAAGTTTGGTAAGAAGAGGATACGAATCGACGTATTCGCTACAATACGAGTCGTATCAAAAACTTGATCATACAAAATAAGGGGTGTAAAGTATTTGTACAACAGCTGGGGCGGGTGTAACTATGATGCTAAGGACATCAGATAGCTGAACTGTTCGCTCAAGACCAGAGATACTTGTAAAGATTGAAAAGTTTCACAGAAAATTGTATCCGTCTCAAGGAATTACGCTTGCTACACCAGTTATAATCCGCGCACAAAATTAGTGCGCCACTATAATAGATATATTCCTAATGTTAACATGGATGTGATTGAGTTTGATCTCAGACAGCTTAAGAACAATAAGACTCCGAGGGATGATGGCATTACTACAAATCTCCTGAAAGCAGGATAGACTCCGGTTCTCAAAGAGTTGCGAAAACAGTTCTATGTCAATGTTTTAAATAGGACAGATCCCATGTTGTGGAGAAGAGTGGAATTACAAACCATCTAGACCAAAGATTCCACGATTTCAGTAGACTACATCCCTCTTTTTCGACGGGTTGTGACATATAAGACTAAAGAGTATAACCAGCCACCATGTCTAGCTTTAAGATAGCCTTCTAACTTATACTTTGAAGTAGACTTCGACTCCATTCAGCTGCTCTGGGCGTCTGCGATTATGCCAAGTAGATTGGCGATATAAAGCAGTATTTAGAAATTTGTGTGGTTCATCTACGATAACCGCCCATATACCGGATCAGGAGACAGATCTTTCCAAGGGCACCAATGAATGAGACAAGATGTTCTATCTCTGACGCCGTTAGTCGATGCATGATATATATATTCAAGATCTTAGACTGGATAGGACGAGACTTCCACATAAATGGCAAGGTCATCTCACACCTGAGATTTGTTGACGAAGTCGTAATTCTAAAAAACATACTGCAAGAGTTGGTGAAGATGCTGACTAGCTTATATGCTTTTTCAGGCGAGTAGGCCTTGGTATGAACCTGACTAAGAAAAAAGTAACGTACAATTCACAGATAATATCTAAACCATTGAATGCAGGACTGTCCCAGGTAGACATACCTTTGAACATAGAAATTGTTTGAACATACCTTTGAACATTGAAACGTGGACACTCGCGGGTTGGTTTGATTCTTTTATTTAAAGCAACGTAGCGAGCTATAAAAAAGCTGTGTTTAGTAGGAAGTGTGTATGAAGGATAAAATCCAAAGTAAGAAAGTAATTCCGCCAATCAAATTAGTCGACTTCCCCTTAAATATTAGTTAACTAAAGTGGTAAGGAGTAGGCCATATTAGACGAATAACGGACAACCGATAAACCACAAAACCACAGTATTGGACTTGTTTCAGCCAGATGGACTGACTACCAAAGAAGTCGGTGGGTAGTGATTTTATGCGGAAAGTGATAGATGGTATGTGATGGCGTGTCTTGCGAACGGTCTACGTCTAGAAATAGACGGCTGATGAATTTGATTATGGTGATAACATCGAACAAAGTAGGATTCAGCGTTAAGCTAATCATAATACTACGTTAATTTTTTTCCTACGGAGGAAAGAGCTAATTTGAAAAATATTTTTTTTAGAATTAAAGGTAATGAACTGCCTGAATTTACCAACTCTTTCACTTTCAGAAATATAACGATGTAATTATTTTATAGACTCATTACATAATTAAATCAGAATTTTTGTATTCATTTTCCGACACAATTCAAGTAACCAAGCACCTAGGTAAACATTTTGTATTTCTCTTTTGGAAATTGTCCTTTATATAAAAAACCAAGGAAATTTATTTAAAATTTGTAATTGATTTTTAAAACATCAAAAAGGAAAAAGGATTTATAAATTAGACCTATCCATATTTTTATTAAAGCTTACTATTGTTTATAAAAACTACCCAGACTTTTTATATACTTTTTGAATTAGCAATATTTTTAGACTATATTTTTTAAGAACGAATTCACAAGGGCTACAAATTAAAAGAGTATTATAGACGTAAAACTATGTCTTAATGAAAAAAAAATATGGAAACTGGTAAAACTGTTTATTCGTATAATAAAACAAATTGTACGATTAAACAGTAAAACAAATGGTTAAAGGAGTTCAATAAATTTAATGTATCGCTTTGCTGAAATGAATTATTTTGTAAAAAACATTCAAATACTTTTTTTATGATGCAAAATTCACAATAAATAACAGGAACCAAACTGAAACTTGTCTATTTACTCAACGACTATTGTAACTTCAGCCACTGTATCTAACTTTCGATTTGATTAGGTACACCTGTTTGTTCTCATGTTCTGTTACTTTAGAATATACTAAATAAACTAATAAATCACGTTAGCGCTTGCACGTGCATGCTTGTTACTTCATATATAAACTAGCAATGAATACGTTGCTCAGATCATGTCAATAATAAATATTTGCGATATTCTCATGCACCATTTTTAAAGCAAGACACTATAAAGAAGAAAATTGGATCAAGAATTTGTTTAAAAATATACACCGCGTTACAAAATTGATAAATGTTTGAGTTTAATTATATCTGGATTCGAATTTCAATTAGTACTATAATTTTAAATCATCTAAACTTTATATCCATATGTTGATACATTGTTTAATTATCCATATGCACTTGTGAAGACGATAGCGTTGGTATTTAAGGACGTTTAAAACGGTATGGATAATGAAAATTTCAACATTCTTTTATATTTGAGAATGACTTCAGTTTTACATTAAAGAATTTACAAACTAAACAAAATGCAAGATCAAATTTATTTCTCTACGTAGTATTAACGGATTACACTCGATCGTATATAAATTGCTATTGAAATATATTATGAATTTAATGCTAAATATTGTATGATCTTCACAAATTTATGAATTTTACATATTTTAGTATCTTTCGACAAATAACAACAATTTTTCTATTTTGTCATCCCTAATCATTATCCATTCAGAATTTTGAATACAAATAAGAGTGTAATATCACATTTAAAAAGCTATACCGTTCGTTAGTGATGAATTGCTCCTAATGTTCTTTTTGGAGCATTTTTACATTTATATTATCGTTTCTATTTAAATTAAATTTCAACGAATATAGTGTTAATTATTACGAATGTTAATAAAAATGCGGTTAAATTTAAATACCTGGCATCATTTTTATTTAAATAAACATTAATTCAGACATCAGTCCATTAACAGAAAAATTATCCGCACGTATTGTTAAGGTTTTATATATGAGAATCTAGCTTTCTTAAGTAAAACTAGTTTTTTTGTTGAGAATATATAAAGTTAGTATTATAAAAATATTACAAAATAAAAATATCTAATTTTGCAATTTTTGTTAAATTTATACTAAATTAATGAAACAAGGATTTACAGTAGACTTGTAAGCAAGTATTAGTATACTGCTTGCAATTTTCAACCTCAGCATATCATATCCATCACAGGGAAATTTATGTTCAATGATTGAAATTTACATTACAATTGATAGACCTGTCTAAAATCACATGAACACATTTGTATTGAAACTAGGCAATTACTAAATCCTTGGTACTATTAAACAGTATTCTTTTTATTTGTAAGTCGTGTCGGTGCTGTTTAGATATTCAATTATTTTTTAACCAGGTCTTAAATAGTCCACGGACCCATGATCCAAATTTATTTGGGACCATAGCCCGAGATAATGAATATTTCGTGATTCGTCTCTTGTATAAGTATTTGTATCCTACGTAAGTATGTATTTAGATACAAATAGTCAAATAATATGTTTTTCGTAATCAGGATAATTGCTTAAGATAGCTTAAAATTATTAGCTTAACTAAAACCTTGACCACCACTTAGACCATATGTAGTAATATTGGGACATAAAGGGGTGTATTCCAAGAGACAGATAGTATGAGGTCCATTTTGTTCCAGTAACGGTCCTTGCTGTATTATATTTTTGCATATTAATTTCCGTAAATTTTTAAATTGAGAACGTGGTGGAAAAGTTCAACAATAATTTATATACACAAGGACAGACGTTCAATTTTTTTAAGGAAGGAAAGTTGAACGAAATTGAAGTTGAAGAGGAGTTTATTTCAATTTCACTACGACATCGGCATTTAACGCTTCTCACCATTTTTGTGAAATTAGTACACGTGTCTCTTCTCCTCCGTAAAAATAATATTTTATTTTAGTTTATTTTGTTTCACTTCACGCTTACTGCGTGAGGCTAATTTTAAATAGCTACTAGGGAATTTCAAATTTAAGAGATGTTGGAATTGGTCTAACGATTGTTGTTTGCAATAACAAGGTACCATTTCATATCATAATTATTGCTTTACTCGCCATTAAAATGTTTATTCTTTCTCATTGTAATTCTCGGAAGGGACAAACAAATAATTACTAAGATTTTCTTATTAAGGTATTTTCATGAAAACAACTGTAATGATTAATTAAATCTAATTTCTCGCATTATACTCGTAAAATGTTTTTGCCACAACGTGCAAAGGAAAATGGTGAAAAATTAGAGTTAATCAGGCTCATTTTTATATGTCAAAGAATAACAATGTTAATGCAGATACTAAAACTGTAAGTCAGTTTAGTCTATAAAAAATTTAATGACCTTGCAAGGTATGGGATAAAAATATAATTTAATACTACAATCAAAAAGTAGGAGCGCAAGGGAATAATAATTTTGACGTACAATTAACTCATCGTTAAATGATAGTTATGGATAATATCGTAAAAATAATATCGTTAACAGCCTTATTTACGATTCATTCCTGCCACCTGTTTTTTTTACATACTTCACAAATATTCTTTAAGAGGCAGTTTTTATTGAGTGTCGGTATATATTTTGAGATGATAGTACATTTAAAAATATGGCAATATATATATATATATATATATATATATATAGATATATATATATATATATATATATATATTAAAAAATGTGTGCAAAATATGGGAAGGAGTAATGAAAATTAAAATGTATTAAAAAAATATTAGCTTCTGACATACCCATACTTACGTGACATAAAATTAATTGTTTAAAATACTTATAATTTTTAATTAATGTTATTATTGATAATTATGAAAACATAAAGACAGAAATTAGGGGCCTTAAATATTTACTTCAACCGAAATATCGAATTGATAGCCAATGGATATTGCCTGTAGGAATATGCAATTTATTGACATAACACTTTCGGAAAAAAGAAATAATGGAGGAGACAACGTGCAAATTCCAAAATAGTGTCATATTAACTATATATATATATATATATATATATATATATATATATATATATATATTAAATGGCAGATAAGGTGACTTGCGAACAATTATTTAAAAATTTTCACATCCCCGGTTTTTGTCAGAAGGCTTCCATACTATTATTACTTTTTTTATTCATAACAAAGTTTTCGTCAGCGTAATTATTCCGAACGGAGTTCCAAAAGATTTTTAAATTTATGCGGTTTCGATACTTTTGGCTAGGTGAACAGAAAAATATATATGTTTTATATACACGGTTCATATTTTACATACAAGCCATTAACCATGTGATGTACGCGACTTTCCAATTTCAATTTTAGTTAAAAGTCATTATATACTGCCTAAATTATTAACTATATGCGATCAATTAATAAAGCCAGACTCCACTCGCAGAATTGACTATCATATACACTAATACAATTTATGTCTAATATTTTACCTCGACTTTACGGTTTTTTTACTGTAATATTCATTCTAAATTCATAATATACTGCCTAAACTATTAACTATAAACTATCAATTAATAAAGTTAGACTTCAGTCGCGAAATTCAGAAAGACATTAAAACAATTTATATCTAATATTTTAACACTACTTTACCGTTTTTTTATTGCAATATTCAACAGCAAACTTTTTCATCCATAAGTGATCAAAAAAGGTTTTTAACTTAGAGCCGCTGTACAAAATTCTCAATAAATAAAGGGACCTGTTAAAATTTGTTCGTATGCTTAGCGAAGCGATGCTTCCAGCCGATGTCATTGCCTAACCGATTTGATTATACTCATAGACAGCTGTGTGCTTTCAAGCTTAATTGTCTAAAATGTGCTGTTTACCCGCATACACTCTGCTACTACATTTATTTTACTAGTTATCGGTAGCGGCATTATACTTTGAAGATAAAATGAATTTATCACTTGAACGGTTATATTGAAATAAAGTCTTTAAAATATACATTAACGACTCTATTAATATTAATTTGAATTCTCTCAAAACTTATATGTTGTATATTAAATAAGACATACAGCCCGAACATATAAATTATATAAAGTTAATGATACAAATGAGCAAAAAAAACAGATATGATGTTAGACATAATCATTACATGTAAATAAACTGCTAAATATATTTTCTTTCTGTTATACATAACATTGAAAATTGAGAACTTTCACATATGATTAGTAATATGAATTGTGTTTTTGAAAATTAAAATTAAAATTTTAAATAAATCCAAGCTAAAACTCAAAAATCAAAATAAATGCATGTAGGTATAATGAATCTATAATGAAAACAAAAAAAAAGGAATATGCAAAAAAAAATCTTTTGTCTAATAACAATATAATTGTGAAAATATATAATAATTACTTGCATCGTTGATTTTGTTTGTTTTGGCAGCAATGATATAGGTACCTAAATAATAAAAACGCTTTAGTCAGTAGTAATATTTAGCTTTTTGCTTAACCCTATCGAAACATTCCTCTGAAGAACATTTATTATCAAAATACATATATTCATATTCATTAAATATATCTGACAATCAGTAAGCAATCAAGATTTCTAATAGTTTCAATGGTTGACGAAGTCATTTATCACCACAGGTAATTGAAAGGTTATGTATCCAAATTTCATAATAACGATGGAGCTTTTGGTCAGTTTACAATATGATCATATTATATGAGATATTAATAATAAGCATAAAGTCCAGTGACAGTATTATGGGACACTAAATCTATCCTTATGTTATTACAGTTATGAAGTAGTAACATTTTCCTGACGCTGTTATCATCTGATGCAATAATTTATAGAGTATAATTTAAAGAATATTTTGAACTTCTATGAAAAAACAATACTTTATCAGAAAAATATTTTGTGATTCATTTTTCTATACACATCAACCTTTCTCTTCAAAATTCTTGGACTGTTCGTACAATTGCTAGAAGATTTTGATCAATCTTTATATCATGTAATGATTCATTTTTTTAACACAGTTTTGCTTTGGACGACAAAAAAATCAGTTGGTAGCAGATACGACAAATGGTGGTAGGAACCCATTTTTTACGTTGATGGGTTTGTTCCGCATTCAATGTGTACAGCTAAAATTTCGTGTGTGGCTTTCTTTCAACAAGAATATAATGTAGGATGTGTGAACACTACCAAAGTTTGTACTGGTCATCTCTAACACCAATTTAATTTTCAGATTTTTTTCCAGTGAAATACAAACATGCTCGACGTTAACTTCATTAATACTTTTGCAGGGCGCCCCTTATAGTGAATCTTGACTATTTTTTTAAGGTTGCGTACGACAAATTAAAAAATCCTATCATCCATAAAAATTATTAAGTTAAAAATTTATAACGACATCATATAACGAGAAAAACCACACCAATGTCTAATGCTTACTGAAAACGATTCATTAAACGTTTATAGTTACATCAATTTTTGTTATATCGAAAGAAGATGAAATTGATTTAATTTAAAATAGATCTATAAAGTCACATGTTTCTTCCGGATTGTCAGAGACGGATTCTACGTGATTAAAATGATGGATTCAATGAAATAATTTCAGAACTCTTCGTTCAAATGCTGGACCTGAATTATTCGGTATTTCAGTGACGTCACATTCATATATATCTAGCAGTTTCATTTCCGATTATTTTAACACACACACACGAATACGCACACGCACGCAACGCGCACACAAACGATAACAGGCGCGCACGCGCACACGCAAGCGCACACGCAAGCAACCGCACACGTGCACGCGCACGCTCGCTCGCATGCACGCACGGAAATATGCATGCACGCACACGCACGCTCGCTCGCATGCACGCACGCAAACACGCATGCATGCATGCAAATAAGCATGCACGGTCGTATGCACACACACATACACAGACACACACAAACACACACACACCCACACACACACACACACAAACGCGCACGCACGCACGCGGATATTATGAAAAAGATTGGTAAATTTATAAACAAATGATAGTATTAGATAATTAACGTGTTTTTCGCTTAGATCGAAAACTATATAAAGGCATAAAGAGCAAAGTAGAGTTTAATCTATTTTGAACATTCATTTAGGCTCCCGATGTTAAACAAAAATGTTTTAGGGTAAATACCATTTTCCTCTTCTATTAAAAAATGTAGCAGGGAAGATAAAATACGAAATATGAAATAATATCGCGTCTCTGTCACAAGCTCAGCTTAGTAGCTTGAGTTTCGTATTAAATTACAAATTAGTCAAAAGAAACATATTTTTTTTGTACGATTCATATGTCAATTACTTATTATTTCAAGGTGAGAAACATAAACCTAAATTTATGAAACAGCTTGTGTGGCTTGAAACATATAATAAAAATCAACTTCATTAAAACGCATCCCTATATGGAAAACAGTCATATGTTTTGATAACAATTTGGAAACGTGCTAGACGATTATAAATGGCAGAAGGAGGGAAAGAAGGATAAGGCATCTTCTGTCTGGTGTAAACGACTCCTCACTGTATACACACCTTTTGGAAAAAATATTTATTACTTTCCCATTCTGTAATTAATTGAAACACTGTGATTAGTTATATTATAAAACAATCAGCCCAAATTAACCGAACTGAACTTATCTCAATCTAATATGATGGAACTTAACGTAACTCAACCTAATCTAATAAAACCCAATCTCACCTAGTCAAATAAAACCCATTCTAACATAATCTAAACTAACTTAACATAACAAAACCTGACACAGCATAACCAAACTTAACGTAAACTAATTTAGCCGTCATAACTTATTTTAATACGATCTTAGCCAATATAACCCTATCCAAACTAGCATAAGCCGCCCTGACCAAACAACATCAGGTTTTGCTGTGTTGAAAGAGGATGAAATTAGTAATGAACAGAATCACTGTTCAGAATAGATCTTTAACGTCTCATGTTTCTTTCGTATTGATAGAGATCACGATTTTTTTAATGGACTTTACATAATTAAAATGACGGATTCAATGAAGCATTCTCAGAAAGTCTTGCCAAATATTGGAAGTGAATATGTGGGTATTTCAGTGACGACATGTCCGTATATATCCACCAATTTTGCTTCTGATTTTTATAATATATACATATATATATATATATATATACAGACACACACACACAAATATATATATATATATATATATATATATATATACATATATGCAATAAATTATTATATACGTTTGTAATTTAAATCGCGATATTTACAATGAGTGGGTCAAGTCTGAATACATAGAAACCGCGATAAATTTAAAGATGTTTAGTAAACTTTTATATGGATCAGGTATGGGGAAATCGCGTAAAATTATAAAAAAAATAATAATATTTCCAAAAGCTTACCGAAAATCATGACAACCATTCAAAATCTCAAATATTTTTTTCATAATTTCACGTTATTTTTATACTTGTGAAAGATACACAGTGAAAATGTATTTTATGTTTGTTAATAAAAATGTTTGTTAATTAAATTTAATACAAATTCCATGTATCCTGTTTTCTAGGGAATGCTATTTACTATGTTCAAAAGTATAGTCCGTTAATGTGTTAAAAGTGAATTTGATTAATTTTTGCTTTATTTTATTAGGAAAAATATTTTCTTTCGGAATAGGCATTCAGAACTAAATACAAGTTTCAAGGATTTAAACGACCCTTTACATAAAAAAGATTATATGTTTTCTTTCAGAATTAAAATATTAGTAAAATATTTTAACTGAGGTCCAAATTCAGTTTATTTTTTATATTTAATAACATAAATGAAAAAGTTTTATTATCTTTCTGAAAGTTTGCTGCTTATATAAAGTAATAAACGGGCAAGTCATTGCAGTTTTTAGAATATCGAACTCAGTTAATGCTATTTACAACCAGTAAGCATTAAAAACATTTTTTTGTTTATAGCAAATATAATAGTACCTATTTTCGATCAGACCAAGGTTTGGCAAAGAGCGTAAATCTAACAAAGAAACCGATTAATGTTAATGTACTCTAATATTCAACGAATAGGGAGCTGTGCAGTGTCAGCATCCAGCTTTAATTTTATGTCTTCTGTGTCCGATTTGAAATTGAATACGGTTTGATGGAAAACAGGAATTTTCCAGGGTCGTTCCGTTGTCTACAAAGAAGCATTGCATAGAGCCAACAATTCAAAGGGTCACCAAGCCGCAATGAAGCAAAAAACAAGACGACAAAGGCTTTCATTAACAAATTTTTCAAAATATTTCGATGTTCAATAAAAATATTCGTTGGTATAGATGCTTGATATATATTTATATTTCGATATTCATATTATATTATTTTCAGGCAACAGGGATAAGTTATTCCGAAACATTACTAATAATAAAGCTATAAATTAGTAATAGTAGCGTCTTACCATTTCAAAATATCAATTAAATGCAAAAATTTTGTGCTTAAAATGGGGTTACTCAAATCTGGGTACAATTTTTCATATTTATAGAGCATACAAAATCAATGAAATATAAGTTTGAACTTTAAGTATGATCTAAACATATCATCCATTAGCAAAACATTGGATAGATTTTAATAAAAAAATGTAGTTTCATACTTTTAAAACGTTGGTCAATATCTTTAATAAATAGTCAATATGCAGTATTATCCCTTATCTCTATTTGTATATTTGAATAACATACTATTATTTAATTAATTGATATTAATATTTGCCTCTTTTAAAGCAGAAACATTTCAGTTGATTGTGATATAAAGAATTGAACACGGAAGCTGAGTGATTTACTGCGATTCTGAAACCATCTCATTTTCTCTACTTTTTGTTTAAAATTCTTTTCGAGAAACGAATGCATCGAGGATCCAATTAACGATTTGAAAAATAATATAACATTTCAATATAATTTTACATTTCTGCTGACCAGCGCCCGCCAGTTCTCTCAGCTGAGCCAATAAAGCAACGGAGGCACCCTTGCTTTTCTTGTCATATGGATTTGGAAAACAATGACCTCTCGAGGAGCTTATTTTACGCCACCTCGACTTTTTCTCTCGAATAATGAACTCATACCTATTTTTCCTGTCTAATGCAGCTGAAACCATGCACTGGGGATAGTAAGACGTAAGAAAAACAGATTTAGCTGTAAAATTACCTTTCCCTGATAAGACAACTTCACAGGGAGCAACGAAGCGATATAAGCAAAGAGGCAAATGGAAAAAGGAGCGGGTTATTTGTCATTTGTAGAGCTAAATTGCATTTTGAAGAGGTCTGTGCATGTTGACTGAATGAAACTACAATAAAACTTTTGAAGATGTTTATTTTTATTAATACTAATAAAATGCTATGAATTACTTATTGATAGCGCTGTATTCATGAGTATCTAATTTGATTAATACACTCAAAAGAACAGAAATTTCGAAACACATTCTGCCGTTGTTCTATTCACCATTTTAACCTCTTATTTTGGAAACTTCGATATTTGCCTTAATTTTTTTTGAACTTCTAGTAGAATAGATTTCTTTTTAAAATTTCACAACTAACTTTAGTTTGAAACACAGTTTTACGCGACTTAAAACCGTACAGATCTATACTCAGTTTTTAGTAACGTTAACGAATTTATTGTCACGAAATCTCTTCTTGAGATCGGGCATTTTTAAAACAAGCTTTTTAATAATATTGTGTAACAACGATATTTATTTGGGGGAAGAAATAGATTGCATTAACATTGCAAAAAAATATAATGCAAACCTGGTATAACTGTGATCATAAGCAATGACTTGGTGTGAATCTTAGGAGCAATTGGGATTAATTAATTTATAAATTGCCAGTATAGAAAAATCAATTTAAGTGAACCATATATTTTTAACTCTAACGTGTTTTCGATGTTTGTTTAGATTTAAAAGAACTTGAAGGAGGTCAATAGCAGAATGGATAATGCTTATTATTCACAATAAATCCTTACGTTTATTTTGTTAACTTCGTTATCTTTAGAGCGAGCGATTTTTTGCGTTTATAAAGCCAAATAACAATTCAGTATAATTGCCTAATTGATATTTAATGAAACTTCTATATATTGTCTGCAAAGCTAAACTTGCAGTAATCAGTAAAGCTTAATTGACTATAAATAAGAAATAATCGAAGACGATCCTTTATTAGAAGCCTATCGAAATTATTTTATAAGTTTAAATTTCCATGGAGAGCCGCAAAATGCATCATATAATTAAAAGTGAGCTATTGTAACCATGAATCATATAATTATAAGTGAGCTATTGTAAACATACAATATTGTAAAATGTAATTACATGATCTTAAACTTTTAACTGTTCCGCTATTTAGGTAATTACTTACAAATATTCAGCCTGGTGGGAAACAAGTTTTCACTGATACTGATAACTAAAAAATATTTGTAATGTATTCCTCTACAAATTTTATATTTGTTGCATGTGTCTAATATTTGTAGGTGTACGTGAAGCCAGTCGATGTTTTCTGTCTGAATTAACCTTTGTATTTTACTATTTCGTTCCTAAATTGATAAACGGTTTAATTTTTAATGTTTACAGTTCATTGTCTATGGTTAAGAGCTGAGTAGCAAAGTTATTATAAGAGGAAAATGTATTTATTTTAACTGATATTTGAAATCGTTTTGGTTAATAATTATAATTCAGATTAATTTCGGTTAGTTCACATTTGATTTCAGTACTATTTGAGTTTGTCCAAACAGGGAAAATTAAATTTAAATATTTCCAACTGGGCGGAATTTGAATTTCATTAAATTTAATGCGCGTTAGTAACGAAGTAAAGCAAAAGCTTTAAGTGAAGAAGAAGCAACTGTTAGTAACGAGGTCAGTTGATTATTTGCAGATTACCTAAGTCGAAGATGGTAGATTACTTAACAAGGTCAAAGTACTTGAGAAGACAACTCTCTTGAAATACTATTATTAACTTTAAAATACATATCTGCCAGCAAAATTTATCTTTATAATTTTTTTTGATAAATTACAAAATGTAGTATACAAATAGGGTACGAAATAATTCTTAAATTATTATTATTGCATTATGAATGAATGTGCTAATCTATTTTGATTATTAAAAGAAATATGATTTTTGTCTTTGGTTGTTTAGAAACCCGTACTGCAATAACCCATACTAAGATAATAAAATGCAGTTCAAATACTTGGATAAAACGTATTATCTTTGTTAACGTTATTTAAAATTCTCAAATCTTGATACCCTGAGAAGTAATAAAATTGTTAAAATGTCTGCTCAATTGCGTTGAAGATAGAAAATTGACTGTAGAGGCAAAATATCTCAGTGGCTAAATTAGATTTCAGGACATTGGCTTAAACAATTCATTATAAATAACTAATTTGTTCTATTATATATTTTCAACTTTCCTACTTGTTCTCACTTTCGTATTGTCGTCTTACCTAGACAATGTTGATGGCGTTTGCAATATATATATATATATATATATATATATATATATATATATACATATAGTACCCTATGTAAGTGGTTTATAGTTTATCAACCAATTATGATAAACTCATTATTATTCCGAAGCATATTTTACATGCAATAAAACATAATTATTTGTGCTGATTAATTCGTCTGGAAACACTAGTAATCTAAGGAGTAACTTGAAACTTTATCATCTAAGTAAAGTACTTCGTTGCTAGAAAATTAATATCTCTATTTTAGTTGGTCTCGTCGCTGTCGCCTTCCCACGTTTCACTTGCGATTTTATCGTTTCAGTAAAATTTGGCGGCGATGTGACAATCAATTCTGATTCAAGTGATGAGTGGTTTTCGCTTGGATATGCAACTCCAAGTTGACTTTTATTGAAGAGAATGATATATGGCTACGGGCTTCTGTGTTCACGTCAATATTTTATAAAACAAATAATGGAAAGTGGATGAATCTTCTTTACTAAAATTAGATTTAAATGTAAAGCGATCGTACTATGATAACGACACCTAATTACGATGTCCTAACACTTACTGAATTATTATAAATATCATATAATTTTTTGTGTCTTCACTTTATCAAATTCGTATGAATTGGAAAATTTTGAATCGCATGTATAGAACTTTCTAATGTTTTATTTTCAAATTCTCGCTAGATGAGGTGTTTATGTTTACGCTTGAGATGTAGTAGACATAATATATTTATAGTTGATTATGGAATAGAGTCATGCTGACAGATCATACATTAATTCTCACAAATTTTTAACTTGTATATTCGCTTCTATATCGGTTAAAATTATACTGTTGTCTTACTTTTCGATTGTAATGATTTATTAACAAAAGTAAATGATTACAAATAATAGAGATATCAGATTAGGTGATCGATAGCGTTATAAATGTTGCTATTCCGTATAAAAAGTATTCACGGTGATGTCCTTGTTTAAAATAGACTTGTGTCTGAGCCATGTCGTTGTCAGTATTATCAATATATGGAAACGCCCCAAAAGTGATCCTACTAACAATTAACGGTATGAGTAATACTGATATTAACACAAAACATTTCTGCTTTGTTTACAATAAACGAGAAATGAAGAAATAATATTTGGCATTAATGAAATTAATCATTGACTAACCTTAATTAAACTATTAACCAACCAATTTGCAGTTCTTTACGGATTTTTAAAATTTACAATTTATATTTACTGAATTTTCAATAAATAAATGGCTTCTGGTTTCTCCAAATATTAAAATGATTTTAGGTTTAGTTTAGATAAAATCTTTACCTCTTTATAATCTAAATGAATTAGTAATCTTGTGAATTATATTAAAACTATTTAAAGTGCGTGTAAAACAAAACAAAACATAATAAAAATTGTTTAACTTTATTTAAACTGTATAACATATTTGGGTGCAAATATTTGTAATGAATGCAAGATTAAAAATTAAAATGTGTTCAACCAGTATGAACATACAAAGAAAACAGAAGGAAATTATTTCTCAAAATAAAATAGGAAAAACTTCTTTAAAGAATTATTCACATCTTTCTAACCTTAATAAATATATCTGAGTGCAAAATAATTTTACCATTGCAATTGAACTATTAACCGAAAATAAATTCTTTATTGAAAATCTCGTTTATAAACATTTATAATGTCAATATATGAAATACATAAACATATACTTTTAAAAACACAGCATCCTTGACTACTAACTTAACTTTTTTAAAGTCCATTTTTCAGCAGGGTCCAATTGATTTTCGGGCTTTATTATCCAAAAGGAAAATGTTGTGCGAGTGTTCATTTAAGTGTGATATAAATAAGTAGATATTTATACAATTATCAATGAAGTGGAAATAATATACCCATGTCTAATGAAATATATCTAGATCTATGGGTTCTTTTCGAATAATTTTAAATTTATTAAATTTATCACATGTACATGAAAATATTATTTATTAATATTTTAATGTATGATAATTTCGTTTCGAAACAAACAACTTGATCTTTCATATTCCGATCTTCTGTTTAGATTATTGGTAAATAAATTAATGTACCTAAGATAAAAACGTCTTTGTCTGAGGTGACTTTCATTACCAATTTTACAAAAACCTAGAAATATATTATCTCTGGTCTTGTATTTTCGAAAATACAGTACTAGACTATATATCAAAAATATAAATGCAAAAATATGTAGCAAGTCATTACGGGATCATTATATTAGCAAAAAAGGTTTTATATTAAAAGAATAATAAATATCCAAATAGATTCATCATGTTTAATTAGAAAAAAATTATAAAATACGCAATAAATTCTTTGTTGTTATATTAGTGCCATAGATAATTGATTTAAAAAAAATAGAATTTAGAATTCAATAATACAAAGCAATCTAAAAATTTATAATATATATTCACGTTCTCAATTATATATTTTCAAAGGATGGTGGAATATTTGCAGATCTTACAGCACAAGAAATAGAAATAAGCATAATCTGGAATAAGTGCATTTCATATTTGCAAGCTCAAATAAAATTTATGCAAATTTGGTTTTTGCTCAAGCAAATTACGTATAAAATGTTCCACGTTTAAAGTATAAACCAATGGTCGAATAAAAACATAATTTTTGGTAGACAGCAATTTTTTAAAGTTCGAAACCGGGGTTTTCTTTGCAAACCTAACTTGGCCGCCATTTTAAAAAAAGATTGGATTTCACAAAAGTGTTTACTTATGTAATATTTAATTTTTATGAGTTGTAAAACATTTCATCATCAAGCTCGTGTCTCAGACCTTCTTCCAAAGCTCCGTAGAGCCAGATGGACGTCAGGTGTATGCAAACGAATAAACGATAGATTCACTCTCGTCTGTGTGGGCATGTCCGTGATAACGGTTTGGGGTGGTATTAGTTAAGAGGCTCTCGGCAAACTCTATGTGTATGATACAGGCTGCGTAGCTACTCAAATATACCTGGAAAAGTTTCTTCAAGGCCATGTTGTACCATTCGCTCCGTTTATCAGTGAAAATTTTCGTTCAATGCATTTTGCCACGTAAATTCAAACGTTATCGTGGCCAGAACGCAACCCTGATCTCAATCCCCTCGATCACATTTTCGATCAAGGGTACCAGCACCAACGACTAACGGGGAGATCAAGATCGTTGTGATGAAAAAGTGGTAAAATATCCCTCAATTAGATATTCAAGACATTATTGATGGACTATAGACCGACTACAAGAATTCATCAGAGCCCAAGGGGATAACACTCGTTATTAAAAGTTGAAAAAATGTAAGAAGACATTAAAAACTATTTTTGGAATAAAAATGCATTTTTTATTTAAACTCATTAAAAATATAAAAATTGTGATTCAGATAGAAAAAACAATTTTTTAATACTAATATCCAGTATTTTATTGCTTTATAATAATCAGTTGTCAAGATAATATCAAATTTGGTCAATTATAGACAATGAATAAAAAAATTTAAAAAAGTAAAGGGGCAGTTAATTGTACTTGTGAGGTACATATAATAATTTCCTACGATTTTTATATTCAACTATAACATATATTGTAAAAATGTAACAATGCTCTGCAATATGGTGCAAATTAACAATTAAGGGATTAAAGTAGGCTGCATTGATATGGCTCACCTCACCGTGAAATCTAGCACAATCTGTCGATTTAGGCATTGATATAAAGGCCTATTATTACATTCAAGTGTCCTTAAGTCCCTCTTTGTTTCTCAATACATATCCAGAGGACAAAACAATATTTAAATACTGAGAGTTGCCACTTATGCAAGACCTTATCAAGTAGTGTGATTGTCTCTAAAATTTGTAAAGAGAATCAACATCCCATAATAGCGGTAAATATTAGTTTCAAGTAAGGAAAATGTACACGTTAAGGTCATCATATTTTTTGAACTTAAGAAAATTCTAATATTTTATGATTGAAAGAATGATATGTAATACAGCTAATAAAAGTTCACACAAAAGTTTATTTATATAAAGGATAGGCGTATCACATATAAACACTAATGATCGAACTAAAAATTAACTCAAATATAAATGTAAAGCTTAATTATTGGGAAAAAAATATTTGGCAGATGATTCTAGTTTGTAACTTGAAAAATTTACCATGTTTTAATGTTGATATTTATGTATTAATTTTTCCTCTAGCTTTACTTAATTTCAAGAAATTGTTTATTTTACATGAAAAAGAATAATCATGACATAGATCTGGAAAATTAAATTTTTTTTCTAATGCTCATCTGTTTTTAATTTGTCCATGTGAATTTAACGTAATGAAGGCTTATGCCTTCATTGCAATGACAAATAATTGTACGGATCGTAAAATTACGATGAATCTCCAAAAATTAACGCAAATCGCATTGATCATTTAATAACTCATTTCGAAATATTTTCTTATGCAAACCGAAGACTAAGGATAGTAATAACGAACAGAACAAAATGAAAGTTAAATTATGGCTCGCAAACTGCGAATAAGATAGAAGTCTCGAGTCAATTTCAGCACTCGAGTCTGATTGCCAGAAAAATAATTTAGTAAGGAATGGGTAACATATTAGTAGAAATACTGCTAACACGGAATGTATGCTAATGCCCACGAGACACATTTTCGATATTAATGTTCCCAGAGTGGAAACGACCAATTCAGTATTGTATTGTATTCTGTAAGAGAATTCTTTTGTTCGGATAGAAATTACTATCACTTTGCACTATCTAACTTCCTTTGTAGACGTCACTTAAAAATGATATGATTTTTCAACTTTTCTCTAAGAGCAAAATCGAAACAGAAATAAGGCACAGGAAGACAAACTAATTAAGTTAAAAAGTTAATACCATGAGTTTAAAATCATCAAATTAAAGCAATACCATAAATTATATATTATAAAGAGCTCACTAAGAAAATTAGGAATTTCATTAACAAATTATATGAGCACGCGTTTTTACGTATATAGTGGGGTACTAAATATATTATTTTTATATTGATATAATTATTTATGACAATATCCAAAAGAAGATGAGTTACAATTAAAACACTAGTTTCTCAATATTTATATTATTATCACACAAATGTTTTTATGTCACATCGAAATCCATTTAAATGTTAATAAATAATTTTTTTACATACAAAGAAAAGGTTTATTATTTGTATATTTAAATACATACGCATTATTCATATTAAATACACACACATGTGCACAGAAATGTGTGAACCTACACACGAAACCTAAACACAATTTTCACATCTTTGAGTAATATTTGGCATTATCACAGTATATTATGAAAAAAATATTCACGAGTGACTGATTTCCACTGCAGAAACTACATTTAACTTAAAACTGGGATCTAAATAACACTTCGTATTCTTCTCTTCAAACCGACGACCATCCTTGAATGATAATCTGTCAATTTTTCAGTAAAAATACATAGGATATCTGCCAGGGAGTTTTATTTATTGGGTGCAAGAATATTTTCATTATTTTATTCATAAAAATTATTTGCAGGAAAATTGTTAGGGCGGGTAAAACGAGCATATTTTGCACCTAAGATTAAGATGAAGTTTGCAGAGTCTTATTTCAGACTACATAAATGTACATTACAATGTCCAAAAGAAGAATTATAGACGCAGTATATGGTGTGTTATAATTTTTGATATGATTGACAGTATTGTTTTATTTAACATAGTAAATTACTAATTTCATAGGATGGTTGAAAACTATAGACGGACGGTTGGAAAGTTTAAACGAATAGCCGGAAAGACAGATCGATTTTTGGAAAGACCGGAGACAAGCATATTGTTGGAAAGGTGGACAACGAATTACCTTATAAGGGTTTGTTTTTCCAGCTTACAAGCAAATAATAAGGGTTGGCTCTTTATAATTTACAACGCGTTATTACATTAATTTATTCATGAGAAATTACTGTAACCTGCAATTTCATAGTTTTCCATAATTATACTATACAAATCTTTATCATTTTTATCCAAAACTTATTTTGTAGCGAATAGGTAATAAGAGCGAGGAGCATTTCGACTCAAGTTTATTTTCACTTGGGGATAATTATGTAGCTCAATAAATTACGAGTAGATTTTAAAACTATTTAAACATGTTTTTAGTATACCTGTTACATGTACGTGTATAAATGATGAAATTATTATTTATTTATGAGTTTTGAGAACCGATCAAATTTTTGACAATGGATGGAAAAGAATAAGCAACGAACATTTTCAAAAGAATCCGTCATGTTGGAAGCCATGATGGATCCTTTGAAATTTGTGATTTAGTTTTATGTTGATAAATATTATTATCCACGTTGTTACTAAATTTACATCAAATATGCTTTGGTGTAATATTGGTATTGGGAAATGAAGCCGAAACGAAGGAAATATTTCTATTTGTACGTGTCACAAACGTAAACTAACACTTTATATCATTTCTTAACTTGATGATGTAAGATTTTTTCCACTCAGTTTACAACCTTTTGAGGTCTTTAAAATGATTCTGTAGCAAAGGTTATTAATGTAAATATTTCCTTTATTTTGAGGTATAATTTATAAATTACATTTTTTTGTATATCGATAATAACTTTGTATATCGATAATACATACCACTCATTTGTTTTATCAGTGTACATAGCGTTCTATTAAACGTGTGTAAAAATAATTTAAAGTACTTTGCTATTGAAATACAGCGAATAACATTATTCAACTTAATCGAAAGCCTTTAATATAAAATTACAAGCCATTTACTTCATTCATTACGACTAAATATAAAACACAATTCTTTTATCTGCCCATATTCCAACTAACGAAACTGAGCGATTAGGTTGATTTATATGTGAGGTATATTAGTAATATAAATTGTTTCATCGGTTTGGTTTCATAAAAGAACTATTTTATAAAATAATGTTATCCATTTGATTTTCTATCAAAATACTTTTGGAAATTTCATTTATTTCACTAGTGAAATTTTGCCGATATTTTGATCGTAGTCTAGAAAACTGTTAAATCGTAATTTTTTATAAAGCTAGTTTAGAGAGCAGACGAAATGAAGTCCACTTCCATAGATAAACTACCCTTGAGAGACACTGTTAGTCCTTCATAATTTCAAAAGAATGACCGCTATTCGACCTGGAATATTCCGAGTATTTGAGTAATAAGAGACGAGAGTTTTCTAATTATTGGATGTAGATATGTTTTTAAGGTTTTGTTTAAGTTAAAATTTTGATTGATTTCTACCGTATATGTCGACTTGGTCAAGTGTTTTTCATGATGAATGATTAATCCTTTATGGAATTTCGTACTTTGCGAAAAGTATTTCATATGCGTTTGTCACATCTCTGGGTCGTATAAAAACGGTTCATTTTCTAATTTAATATAGAATCGTATATTAACGGTCGTATAGAAACGGGTATTACCTATGATTTAATTTAAAAATTTAAATCATAAGTAATACCCGTTTCTGTTATGCAACATAAACTTGCAATATCAGATCAGCAATATTTCTACTGCCATTATTCAAATTGAATTGCCGAATCCTGTACGCGTCGTTGAAACAAAATTCAGTACATGTTTTTATATGGAAGATTCGGGGGAATGCAGAGTAAGATTGCAGTATAATGTCCAAATTTCACCTGGAAGACACCGATATTCCAGAACAAAACCACTGAAAAAAAAAACTGGATAAAATGTAGCTTAAACAATTAACAAAGCGAAACAGAATATAATCTATGTAAGTAAGATTATATTAAAAAGTCTGTGCTTTTGGTTTTCAAAGATTTTAGTTTTGACGAAAGAAAACCAGAAATTCGAAAATATAAATAATAATATGTTAACTTACCATCATACATAAGTATATAAAATAAAAAATAGGAGGGACATATAAGGTTAAGAATACTTTTGGGTTTTGACCCTACAAGTATCTTGGTTTCAAAGTTATCAAGGATTTTCAATGTTAGTAATTATTACACATTAGTGTGATGAAGTTATTTATAATAATTACTAAAAAACATTAAATTACGGATTATTTCTTTTTTGACAGTATTTTGTCTCTGCTTCTTTGAAAACCGTTGTCTTTTTTAGTAGTAAACATTTTACAATTATGTGAACGAAAAAATTTTACCCTTTGCGTCATAATGATCTTGATTGTATCAATTGTACATAGTTATTATATTTTATTAAATGAAATATGATGATGGAAACTTTAGATCTTGAGCTATAAATTTGCAGAAAAGATGAAAAATCATTATTGAATAAATTTCAATGAATTAATATATGTATATATATATATATATATACACATATATACATATACATATATATATATATATATATATATATATATATATATATATATATATGTATATATATATACATATATACATATACATATATATATATATATATATATATATATATACATATATACATATACATATATATATATATATATATATATATATATATATAGTGGAATAATTTCAATCACCCGAAATTACCCAAAATTCATGCATTCTTTCTTCTTAGATCTGTTTCTTCACCTTTACTCTTACACGTGCGCAAAAACAAGTAATTGCTTCAGTTAAAAAAAAATAGGTCTAGTTGCATTTAAAACTTAGAGAAATATATGTAATTAAGTTACTGGTCATATGTCTGCGAATTATATACTAGGCAATATATTTACATATCGAAAAATAAAATCTATATTATTACGAATTTATAGTAGGCCCCAAAATATGTAAGGAATAGGTTTTTTGACAGATAGTTTTCGTTAAACGAAAAGCGTGTTTCGTGGTAAAATTGCCGATACGAAACATTTATGGAATCACTTTGGTGCCCTTCATTGAAATAGAAACTTGAAATTTAGCAAAATGAAAGAATACTTATGGTTATAATTCTAATGGTAGATTGTCTCACTAAGATATATATATTTATTCTATTGAAAAAAGGAAGTAATTTTAAAATTTTAGACTCCTCAAAAGTCTACGCTGTATATATTATACTAAAAAGCTCTTTGAACGTTTTAAAATGGAAAAAAATAATCTCGACAATGTAAAATGCGATAATGTTGTTTTGTCAACAAGTAAAAAGGTTCACTTATTATAGACTTATCTTGGTTAGTGGACTTATCTTTCTAGTCTAGAAATCCTTTTTCAGATATTGACAAGTGATTTCAAGACTAGAAAGATAAGTCCATTAATCAGTAATGGAATGAAAAGCTGGAAATACGTATTAGTTTTTATTAGAAAATAGTGATGTGAATTGCGTTATGTCGGGTTTCTGTGGGAATAATTTTTGAATGATATAAAGGCATTAAAATTATCAACTAAAAGGCAGTAAATTAACATTAAAATTGAGTATAAATTTCGAAATTTTAATTTATCGTGTTAAATTAGTTTTAATATATCCAGATGTTTCTTAAACTTTTTAAAAACTTTTTGTATTACGCAAGTGCAGCTACAAAAATCGGTGTCAAAAAAATTAAATGGAATGTTTTGAAACGAACATTTACAATAATAATATAGTTAATTTCATTTTAACGTGATAATTGTAGACTACCTGGCCAGTTAAGTCGATAGGGTTGGTTATTAAAGTTGGGAGCAGACTCTAAAATCATTACTGTGAGATGACTGAGAGATACGTCGTCGAATATCAGAGACAGAAAATCTCCAATACGAGGCAAGTGTGTCTAATCTTTATTTCACGTATTTTTCATGAACATTCTGAAGTATAGAAATAGGCTTCACTATGTGTATTAAGTTTCTTGCAAAGGAAGATGAAGTGATATACACGAATTGAAGAAAATAAATTCTGTACACGAATTTAATTATGACATCCAATGAAATACAATGATATTGTTGCGATATTTTTAGAGAACACAAGAATACCTTGACTTTCATTCTGATTTACTTATGATTTAATTATTTATTTATTTTCTAGTAATTCACTCCCTCGTAGAGGGACGGAAATAAATATAGTTCTTTGATCTCCAAAGGAAGTAGATAAACCTTTATGTATTATATTACGTGAAGTTTGTCGTTTTCGTTTTATGGTTTGTAAAATATTCTAACTCTGTGTTTACACATATTTGTGAACTTTGGTTTGAGATTATCTTTGTAGACTTACATCTTTTATAAAGTTTTTTTCGTTTTTCAAACTATTCATGAATGCGATATGCAAATCAGAGGTCCCAAAACTTTTTTTTCTCGTAGACTACATTCAACATTTTACTGGTTTCGATGGACCCCCTGCTGCTTTATGTCTACCATATTCCTATAACTCGTCAAACAATGTGAAGATTAGATCTAACAATGGAAATTTGCGTCGCGGCTGAGTTCCAACCTTAAATTCGGAGTGGTAAAAATAAAAAGAGAAATGGTATATTTTCTTGTGTCCTATCCATAAAAATATTATGATCACAGACTTAATAGATTTAATATTAAACATTAATAACGTAACGTAATTTCAACAATGTAAATCTACAATTAAAAATAAATAGTCATAACTTTAATGGAAGGGGTGTACTTGATGGATTGACAGAAAATTATCAATATTTAGCTTCAGTTTTGTGAGGAATAACCGCAAATCTTCCCGTCCTGTGATGTTCTTTTTGTTAATATGTTTTTAATGACAGTAAAACTTTTTTCGACAAGGTATGACTAGGGAAACGCTATCAAAATTTTTCTCGTAATTTCCCACATCTCATGATTGTTTTCGGATGTTTCTGCCTGCAGCAAAAAAATTTGTTAGTCTTTTTTAAATTTTACCTTCAGCTCCTCATTGGTGCTAAGCTCGAGTTGCTCCTATTGTAATACCACATTCGCTACTTCCTTTTCACCTAATGGATTTATCATCTATGGTGGTATTTCTATCGTCAAAATATCTTCAAATCTGTTTTTGAAGTCATCGTGCAGGCTGTTTAAATGTTGAACTTATGTCTGAATATACTCATCCAGATATTCTGCCTGCGACAAGTTTGGAAACTGGGAGAATTCGCGCCGACTAATATTTTCCTTCATCAATTTCAATTTTTCAAGAAAAGCCGAAATTACGCTTTTTGTTTTTATTAAATTGAGGCTGTCCCCTTGTAACTGCAAGTTAATGTCATTATTTTTTTGAAGAAATCTAACAAATACGCGATGTCTGCTTTCAATTTGATCAGGTTTTGTTTTAAATCTAGATCTTTATTCCAGAAACTCTAAAACTGATTCAAAAAGTGTGTAAAATCTTGTTAAACATGCACTTTTTGATATCGAGCATACTTCTATATATAAGAGCAGTCATTGGAAGTCTTCATCATTTTCGTCGCACAATTGTGCAAATTAAGGGGTATTCAACGCATTGCTTCTTATTTTGTTAACTGCTTTAATCACCAATTGAAACGATTGGTGCGATCTGTCACTCAAATTTTTCGCTACCAGGTATTATCGGTAGATGACACAGTGAATTGCAGTTATCCTGCTGTAATTCTTTTAAGATGGCTTGTAAACTAACGACATCGCCCGAACATGGTAGGAGCTCCATCTGTTGCCACCGAAATAATGTTTGTAAATGGAATAGATTTTACCTTAAAAATCACTCAAGACATTATACATTAATTCGGCTTTGGTGTCCTTCTCTAAAATTTTCGCGAATGACAGCTCTTCATGGATTTCTTCGTCCATAACAAATCAAACATATTCCAATAATAATGCTTCATTACCAGGTAAAGTTGACGCGTCCAGTTTAATAGAAAAATGAGTTGTTTGCAGATAATTACACAAGAATTTTTTAATATCAGAGCCCATTTCATCAATATGTCATGGTACAATGGTGTTACTCAAAGGAATTCTTTTGAGTGCGTCAAATGGAAGTTTGTGCAGAATAGTTTTTAAAACCTCTTGAACAGCGGGTATAATTAACTGTTCTCCAATGATGTGTGATTTTCCAGATTTCCCTATAAGCAATGAGATATTGTAAGATGTCTGAAAGCCATCATCGTTACTTTGAATCGTTGAAGCGAATATAGTGTGCACTGTGGATGTCTTTTCATATTTTTCTTTCAATGTTTGAAAATATTTTAAATCTTTACCTATTTTATCAGGATGACACCTTCTTAGATAATCTTCGAACTTTGATGATTTTATAGAGTCATTGCTCAAAACTTTGTTGCACAAAAGTTATACGAGCAATCGTTTGTCTACCTTTGATAGAAGAAAACCAAATTTCAAGTAATCAACACTGTGTTGTCGACATTTCTTCTTAGATTCAGCCATGTTTCGTAACAGTTACAGAAAATAAAATGTTTGTTTTAGTAACAATAAGGCGATTTTAACAGGATATGGCTACTTTAACAGAATATAATAGGGTAAATTAATTATTGCAATGAAAAAACCAAAATGCCAGCGGCAAAACTGATTTTAATTATTAAAAGCAATAAACCGCTAATACACATATAGAGGGTTTCACAAAACGGCTGAACCTATATTAACGTAATATAAAACATTTTTTGATTAATTATATTTCGATATATTCCTGTAAATTTGCAAGTATATACTTTTAAAAAATATTTCGACATCAAAACTCTGAGAAATTAATGATTCATTTATTACTTTGATGAACGTTATGAGTGGTACACAAACACACGCACGATTTATGAAAACATTTTTAGTCATTTAGATTAGCAACTACGAGGGCACTGAAATATGGACAAACATGCAGGCATCATATATCTCTCGTTTAGTGAATCACCACAGTCGAATAAATAGATAGTTTTATAATAAAAAGTACTAAAATTTCAATCTTTCCTGGCTTTCTATTTTTTTATAGAAGTATCGAATAATGGCCCTGTTCAGTATTTAATTTTTATTACTTACCTACTACATGCAAATATAACAAATATAATATTATTACAATATAAAATAAAAGTATGTATAACGAATATGCAGGTGTTTTACTTTATCCGGCACTGACAAACACTGGCATCGATTCACTCACACTTTTCTTTTCAAAATTCCGGAAAGAAATGAGTAACGTTTGTCCTTGGAATTCGTATTCTTATTGGTGAAGAATCAAACAAGTTCATGTAAGATTGTAACCACAGCACAAGTCGTATATCGTCCCTTTGCACGTCTGAATAAACATTGTTGCTTTGCAAGTCTCGACACGCATTGTATTGCGTGTCGAGACTGAATATCGAATATGCAAGTTTTCAGAAGTTACAGTTGCTGACCTTCTTAAAATATAATCTGCCTCCATTGATAGGTAAAGCCAAGCCAGCATTTGTGTTCTTTACTATCGAAACAAGATAAATTTTCGTGGAGCCCCACTTACAACTTGTGAAACCCCATTTTTTTTCACGCCAACGTAGATCCCCGTCGAGTCCCCCGTGGATTCCTGGGGATCCACTTTGAGAATCACTGATATACATGTTACGGTCACTCTGAACTATACGTGTGAAAAAATATCAGATTTTAAATGTTACTCTGAATATTTAAATCCTCAAAATGTTTGGTTAGTTAAAAATAAAATGAGTTAACAAAGTTATTCTTAATCTAAAAATTAGGTAAAAAAGTTATTTTTAATCTCAAAAAAAAACACAGCTTCCCAATCCATAAAACGTCTCTCTCGAGCTATGTAATCTTTAAAAAAGGAGCATTCAAACTTAAGGCTTCATTGAATATTCATTTTTTTGCGACCCATACTTAAATTTAACATGACCGTATTTGTTGCAAACGTATAAGATAACTCAAGAGTTCTAAATTACCATTTGAATAAATACGTTACATTATGAATTTTAGAAGGATTCGCCAAGTTATTTTTAGTAATTGATTATATAAGAGGAACGGATCTAAGCGTCAATTTTAAATACATTGATTTAATTAAATAAAGAAATAACTTAATTTCCTACACAGCAATCACCTCGCGGGTGATTAATAGAAACATTAATAATTCGATCAAAATTCATATTTGAATATTTTGAAATCCCAGTCACTGTACAAAATTAATCTGTATATATTATATAATACAGAAGAAATACTAAAAAAGGGAAGCAAACAATTATAATCACCAAAATTTACCGACTCGAATAAATTTGTTTTAATAATCAATAAATGTCTATATATCCTCTTTACGAAATCAAAAACTCTTTAATCTTGTTTAGGAAGTCAAAGGCTTTATATGTACTGTTTACGAAAACAAAAGCTTTTCCAATATATTTCAATCCAATCGCAAAGCTTCATAAAAGCTTCTCCGCCTTTCCAGCGAATTGCATGACTGGCTCCAGTCGCTGTATACATATTTGATCACATTTGCCTGTCAGTTTTCATGCTTTGTTACTTCTGATATGCTTGTTAATAAACAATCATGATACTGCAAATATCTGCACGCCAAAGCGCATACTACATGTTTAATCTTACTAGTCAAACGGACTTCAATTTTATGGATATTCAAGTGAATATCTGTCAAGTTTATTTATATCAATGCATATATGTATTTCATTCTTGTGTATTAATTTATTACAACTACAATTACAGAGACTACTGTGTATAAGAAATCAAGTCACACGATAAAAACATTACTTGTCCCGCTGTGAAGAATGTAGTCACTTTCAAATCATAAATCTATTTTGACCATGTCTAAACAAAGTTATGAAATATAATCTCTCTTTTTCATAGTGTTAATAAGTAGATATATTCCTTTTGAAATATATAAGACTTGGTTCTTTTTAAAATTTGGTCAATGTAGGGTGGGAAATAAGTTGATAATTTCTCCAAAAAAGGAAAACGTTTCTTAAATAGACTTTCACTCAAGCTGTTTTTCAATCAAAACGTATTAGCGAGTGTAAAAGTAAGATGGAATATTATTCTAAGCAGAGAGTACAGTGTAAAATTGAGATACCAGTCAATTTACTTTGAAGGACCGCTCTTCGTATTAAATTCAAACTATAAAATTGAAATGATTTTCACAGAACTTCTCTTCAATATTGATTTTCACAGAAGTTTATCTATATTAATAGCCTATAATAAGCCTTTTCGAGCAAACTAAGTATTGGGATGTTAACTTTGTTGTTTATATTTTTTACCACAATTTAGTCCGGTTGTAGGACCTTCTAAAAAATCCTCTTAAATATTTTTAAATAAAAAAAAATTTACAATTTCTTTAAAGTATGGCCTAATAAAAGGTTTTTAAAAATTTAGTTTAATTGTACTATTTTGAATAATATGTGTTATGGAATGCCAATCTTATAAATAATTTTTGTTAAATATCTGCTAATAAAAAATAATTCTTATAAATTTATAAATTAGTATTCGCAAAATCTTCCTTATTCCAATTTGAAAAAAAAACTTTCTTATTTTAAATACAATTTCCAGTTTAAAAATTGAAAAAAAAAATTGCTCACTTACGTCTGCTCTAGGACTGCGAACACACACTTTTGCTTCATTCATATGAGTATGCTCCTTCTATAAGATTTATATACCAAAGATGCACATCTGTTCCTTTGTTAATTTTATACAATTAAAGATTTATTTCAGGGTATAATATTGCTATTTGAATGAAGAAATTGCAACATTTCATTGAACATATACACAATAATTTAGCAAGCAAAAATATTTTATGCTAATACTCTGTGCTTCAGGTATTTGATAATATTTCTTGACTGACGGTTTGAAAGCAATTTTTTTATTATTTGCATTGAAATCACGAACGCATCCCTTGAACATTGTTCATTGTTTGCATTTGTGTCAACTACCGGCAGCTCCCAGATATGTGCTGATTTTTCAATTACCAGATACGGGCAAATCTATGTCGTAAATATATGCTGCAATACAACCTCATAATAAACAAATTTTAATATAAATGTTTTAATTAAATTAATAACTTCAATTTTCATAACTAAATGAAACTATCATATATCATAATCTTCAGGTGGGATATTAGCAAAGATGCTGAAGATGTTGTAATACAACGAAACCTAGGTCGTGGTAAAGAAATTAAAGAAAGTAGAAATAATACTACATCACGTAGTTTCATTTAATTGTGAATAATTAATTTCTACAAAATTAACGCCAAATATATTCAATATAAATTTTAGATGACTTTTGGTCAATTAGCTCTCGTTACCACCCAGTATGTTTATTCTGCGATATTGAGTACGTTTTCTGAAACAATTGTAAATAATTAGGTGGGTAAAGTGAACTTCGATAGAGTTATGTGTTGAAATTAGGTTACTTGCAAGCAAACAAAAAGTGCCAATGTTTGTTTAGAGTATAATTTTTATGTCATTTTTACGAAACGGACCAACAGGTTCCATAGAATCAACTTAAGACCTTAAGAAAATAACAAACATCCTAAAGTCAGACTTTCGAAGTATCATCGAGGAACGTATATCAAAATACAGTTAAATTCATAATTAACCTCTATCCCTATGAGATTAACTCATTGCACTTTATTAAAATGAGAGAAAACCTGATAAACCAAGTTGCAATGAAGAATGGTCGCATTTTATAGGTGTTTTAAGAAAAAAAAGATTAGTAATAATGTATATCAATTTATAATATATGACACAACATTTAAAAGAACGTACTAATAAGGGACATACCTGAATACTGTATGATGAGAGGAAAAAAACAAAAAATATAATATGAATTACTAAAGACTTTCAAGGCGTTTTCTGAAAGCTTAATTTCATGAAATTGGTTTGCCAGTATACTATAATTTATATAAGGATTTAGTGTATACAATGAAAGAATTAAACGAACGATAAACTGAAAGTACGAACAATAATCATTATTGAGATATGGCGTAATTATAAAAATTAATGGTTGCCCAGTTGTCTAAATTCGACCGTAATTAGTTTAATTTTTAATTTTGAACGATATTGAGGTCCTTTTGTTAAAATTATTCCTCTGTAATTCGAAACTGAAACTTCAAACTGAAATTACGAAACAGGAATTAATTCAAATAATAAAATGTGCTTACTTAGTCACTTTGTTTAAAACAATAATAGATAGGCGAGAGTAAATCAATTCAGATTACTGGTACAATATTTTCCTTTTACATTAAGCAAGCCGTTTTTAATTAATGTATAAAACTCTATTACACAAAATATAAAATGTACCCTTTTTTACCTTGATATACACTTCACAGACTATTCAAACAGGAAACTCCTTGAGTATGACATTTCAAAATTCTTTGGCAACAATCTCTACTCTGTGCGACTGTTTGACCACAGACTATTATGTTTTCGACATTGGCGGTATGACTAAACAATAAATCTTTTAATGTGTTTATAATTTATAATATAATGTATTTGTAACACATATTATGTATAACTTTTAGCTTTCTATATTCCTTCTCCATAAAAACTGTAACCCGACCAAATCTCACGGACTTCCTTACACGCAATATTTAGTATATTAAAGGGGTACAAAATTTTCTCTTCACATATTAATATATGGATAATAATTCTCGCAAAGTCGTTTTTGGAAATTTAGTATCTTTTTAAACTACCTATGTTTTTGTCACCTTATCTTTTTCTACCTTAACTAGATATATTTTCTCTACCTTAGGTCATGATCAGGTCAGTAATGCCGAATGACTTGCTAAATCACAGTAATTCATTAAATATACCAGCAATGCACTTATCATTAAGGTAGAGGAAATTCTAATATTGATGGCTGGAATGAATTGAAACACCTGAACGAGAATAAACCTTGCAGGACACGAGTATATGTCTCGTGTCCTGCAAGGTGTGTGCAGCCAGGTATATATATATATATATATATATATATATATATATATATATATATATATATTATATATATATATACATATATATATATATATATATATATATATATATATATATATATATATATGTATATATATATATATATCTGGCTGCAGGATTCATCATGAATTATCATAAACAAATGAATTACAGTTCGCGTAGTGCTAGAGGTGACTTCTTTGTTCCATGTGAATTATTCATATTAATGGTGTCGAAATACTTCACCGTACATCAATTTTGTGTTATGTTCCGGCTCAATGGGCAGAGATAATAAATCTTTGATATTAATATTAATAGAAATATCATTTTAGTGCATTTTTAGTTCACTAGACTATGAAATTGACAACACGATGAAAAGGTTAAATGATAATATTTGTTTTTATATTTCCTTTTAAAAGGATAATTTTTCACTCTTTCAAAAGTACGTAGTTCAAGAAAGGTTAAGTTGAATAGAACGTTATTCCATTTTCATTGTGACGCAGGCATTTAACGCCTGTCACGGTTCTTATTTTTAAATTTACCCACGGGCCTCATCTTCGTAAAATAACATTTTATTTTTTAACTATTTTAATTTCGAAGTTAGAAGTAGGAGGTTCATAAAAATCAGAGAAGAAAAGCATTTGTGTTGTATCTTATGAACGAAAGTGAATAAGCACAAATTACATTGAGGTTTGTTAGTATGTATATCTGTGTGTATATACCCTTCGTGCGCTTTCAAAAGCTTATCAAAATTGAATTGAATGATTCTTTCTGCCTGAATGGAGTGACTTTTTGACCTTTTTTGTTTTAAAGTGCTTAGTAGCATAAATATAATTTTATTCTTTTTGAAATAGGTAAATTCTATGATTCTTAAGATATGATCTTCGTATAGACTAATATGCAAAATTAATTTTAATAAATAACATATATGTAGATTCGTATTTACCCATGGTGTGTCCTACGGTATATAAAGTTACATGAAATTGAGTGCTAAATATGTATGTGGATATGGTTGTTCGCTCGTATACTAAGACACAATTACTGAAGTAAATTTAACCAACAAATAAGAAGTTCTTAAAGAGAGTTTTAGGGTTTATAATGTTTTATAAAATTTAGTGTTCTGAAATCGTCCACATATCTCTTCTTCTTAGAAAATTCAATGATTTTAACATTAAAATAAAATAATTGAATTACTGAGCAAAACATCAAACATTTACAATATAAAAGCTGTTAATATTTCCGCTGACCAAAAACATATGACCAAACTCCTAAGCCTGCATTTATTCTTCCAGACCTCAATCGAAAATGCGTAATAGTATCAAGTCTGGTAATTAGGATTGACGACTAGTTATGCTCCTAAAACTGAATGTATGAAAGGAACTGGTCAATGTTGCAATACATATTATTAAGAATGTTGAATGACCACCTCTCTGACAGAACTAGTTCAAGGTAAGGAAATTACACAATGCCGTCAATATAAAATTCGATTATCCACCATTTCTTAATGATCTTTCATCAGATCTAATTAAAATTATACCTAGAATATTATGGTCTAAGAAGGGCTGATAACATTACTAGAACCATTCTTCTGTTAACAATGCCATATAGCCTTACTGTACATCAACTTCAAGGATATACCCTTGAAAAATATACCTCTACATAATATATGTATTATAATAGATTTCAGTAAAAATTTTTTTTGCAAAAGACCTAGACTTTGTCGCACTAAGTCAAGTTAAAACTTTACAAGGCTTCGCAATAAGTGAGTTAGCGTCACCCAAACTTTTAAATAACCTCGTAATAATAATTCTACTAAAGGACTAGATCAGTTGCGCAAAAAATCTATTTCATAACAAAAAGTCCCCGCCTGAATCATATTTAAAATCATGGCTCTATACTTTAATTCCATGAAGGCACTAGATTGATTGCGTAATAATCTAAGTCATAGTAAAAATTGTAAATAAAAATAAAAGTTAAAAACTAAAACCTGGCTACGGAAAAAAAATAAATAAAAAACCCGGAAAAAGAAAATGTCTCTCTCATTAATTGTCATAGCCTAATTTTTTTTTAATGACTCAACGCCTTGATGGAATATTTGTTAAATTTTAAACTGTGACATCATCATAATGTTCTATAGGTTAAAATTTTTTTTATGAGAAAATACAGCATTTATACCGGGATTCTTATAAATACTGGGATTCTTATAAACAGTTTTTTAATATATGATACTTTTTTAAAACTACGAGGTTTTTTAATATCCATTAGTTTATGCGTGATGCGTGTAATCTTTTTATCGTTAACCATTCTTGTTTATGTTATAAAATAATGTAATCATAATTAACTTATTTTCCCAATCTGTGTTAAAATAATAAATTCATTAATGGAGTATTTCATTTCTAACATTACTTCTTCTCTTTGATATTAAAAATGATGTCAATCAAACTGAGATTTCGCCACTAAATGCTTCATTTATTAATAATGCAACATATAAACCTTTTGCTGAAATTTTTTTTTGATATGTTGTATGTAAATAATCTAAAATGGGAATAAATAATTTCCAAAACAGTGTCGAAATATGTGCACGCAGTTAGCTCAGAATTAAGCGTTAGTACAAAGCAATGCGTATCTTACGCATACCAATTTTCGTAAAAACACTCAATATTTTTACGAAAAACACTCAATATTTTTTTTAAAGACTTCAAATTTGTAATTTGAAGTTTTTGCCCTAAACTTAATTTAGATTCCAATGAAATTTTTATTTTATATTTTTTATTAATATTATGACTCAAAATCTTTTGAAATATATTTAATTATGGTGTTACTTTTATAGAATCCACTTGGCTTTTTAATTATTCTTTGTATACTTAGAGGGGACATAAGTTTATTTTAGGTATTCCAATTTATGCTTTCATTATCATGTTTGGAATGTTTCAATATCAAATAATAGTAACCCCGACTCTTAAAATATACGTTAAGTCAAAGAAGTAATTTCTTCATTATTTTGTAGTAATTCATTTTAGTAAGACGACTTGGCTTTGCAATGGAAATTTCCTATCGTACAAAATTATACGTAAACGTAATAATTTATCTCTTGATTTAAAATCAATGCACATTTTCTCAGCCATTATATATTAATACTTATTTCACAAATGTCCTTATAACACAATACTACTGGAAGTCGCTTAGTTTTTCTCATTTAATGTCATTGAATATAAGTTTGAGAGAGGAGTTAAACAAATAATTGCTTCATTATTTAGAAATAATTCATTTTAGTAAGATGACTCAATTTTGCAATAAGAATTTTCTATCCAACAAAATTATAGGTAAATGTAATAATTTATCTCCTGATTTAAAATCAATGCAAATTTTCCCAATCATTCTATATCAATACTCATTTTGCAAATGTCTTTATAACACAATAATACTGGAAGTTGCTTAGTTTTTCTCATTTAATGTCATTGAATATAAGTTTGGGAGAGTAGTCAAACAAATAATTGCTTCATTATTTAGTAATAGCTCATTTTAGTAAGACGACTTAACTTTGCAATAAGAATTTTCTATCCAACAAAATTATAGGTAAACGTAATAAATTATCTCCTGATTTAAAATCAATACAAATTTTCCCAGTCATTCTATGTCAATACTCATTTCACCAATGTCCTTATAACACAATACTACTGGAAGTCGCTTAGTTTTTCTCATCTAATGACATTGACTATAAGCTCAGGGTAGGTTGTAATTCCTTGTGGATTTATTGACATCATCGATACAAAGGATAAATAGGATAATTATCGATTATTCTAAAAAGTGGATGACGAAGACTGTCGTGTCATTTTAATATTTGTAAATTATAATAGTGTCTTAGGATTAACCATTTGTTTGAATTTGTATTATATAGAAGTAACACATGATAAGTTTATAAGTTGGTTGTATAGCATATATTTCAATCTTTAAATATTTATTAAGTCAACGGAAATTTTGGAGTTTTAAAAATTTCAATTTATACAAAAATAATATATATATATTTAGTATAATTTTTAATAATACCACCATTTAATTTGAAACTAAACTGGATCTAAACATAAATATACTAAACAAGTTTTTCTAAATACGTGCATGCTGACTGGTTTTGTTTTAAATGACAAAGACCTCACTAATATCGTTTATATGAAAAAATATGTTATTTAAAGGCGTGTTTACGTTTTTGACAAAAACCTCCATTTTTGCGAAAATTATTCTAAACTCTGGGAATATGTAGTATAGTAATTTAAATATGTAGATCAAAATAGAATATGAAAATAGAAATTATATGAGATATACAAATATAAAATAGATCAAACATTCTTCTATAATTCAGTGCGATTAATTGTTATTGGTTTTTTATATTTATTTTATGAAAATTGGCTTTCTGCAACTCATTTCTCGCCAAAAACGGGCAAGTATAAATTGACATACTCATATGAATGAAGTAAATGAAACAATATAAACCAAATTGTAGAGTAAACATTGAACCAAATGACTTAATGATTCAAGTAATGTTAATACATCACTTGGTGAAATGAAATTTCCTTAATGAATGAAATATACTTTTTCTGGTTCTATTATATATCCCTGTATAAATTCACAATAAATGCTAGGGCCTAACGAAACTCATTTATTTGCCCAACTACGGCGATAACTCCAGCATCCACCTATCGATTTGATTATGGGCACCTGTTTATTCTCACGCTCTATTACCGTAGATAAATTAAATCTCTAATTTAAATTTCAGTTAGTCTTTGCACATGGAAGCTTGTTACGTTATATCGAATCTACCAAATGAATATGTTACTTAAATCATTTCAACATTAAATATCTGCATTATTCTCATTTACCAATTTAGCAGCAAGACAGCATAAACAAAAAAATAGGTTAAGAATTGGTTGGTAAATATACGCTACGTTATGAAGTTGGTAAATATTTGAATTTTAATATATCTAGATTTGAACTTCAATCAGATTGTTTTAAATAACCTAAATATTATTTCCGTGTACTTTGTTTAATTGTCTATATACATTTATGAAGACAATAATATTGATCTCTAAAGATGTTTAAAAAGGCATGCATAATGAAAACTTCAACATTTTATAATAGTTGAGAACTACTTCGGTTTTATATTAAGGAATTTACAAGTTAAACAAATTGTAAGATCAGATGAATTTCTCTACATATTAGCTATGGATTACTATCGAACGTGTATATGTAGCCTGTGAAATTAAACATTTTATAATATTTGCTTCCAAAAATTTATACATTTTTACATGTTTTAGTATTTTCAAAGCAATAACAACAAAACTCCTATTTTTTTCATTCTTAATAATTATACATTTAGAATTTTAAAATAATTAAGAAAATAAATCCCAATTTAAAAAAACTACACAATCCATTACCGACGAAAGGCTCCCAAGGTATTTTTGTAACATTTTTATGTCGACATCTTAATAAAATTTCATCGTTTGCATTTGAATAAAATTTCAACGAAAGTTGAGTTAAATACTACGACTGTTCATAAAAATATTAATAAATTTAGATATGAGGCATCATTTTTTCTTAAATATATCTCAACTCAGACACCAGTTTATTGATAAGAAAATTATTCGTAGTAGCTTTTTTAAATAGAACTGCTTAATTTTCTCGTTGAGATTACATAACGTTAGTTTTACAAAAACAATATAGAATAAAAAAACTTAACAATAAAAATATTGTTATAATTTTTACTAATTTAATGAAACAAGAGTTTACAGTAGACTTGTAACTAAATATTCCATTGGTAGACTGCTCTCAATTTTCAAATTAATTTCTATTAACTGAAATTGATATTGCAGTTGGGAGGCTTGAGTAATAGCATACTGCTCGAAATTATTGAAATCACATAGAAAAATTAATTTTGAAATTTCTCGGTCGATAAATCATTGCACTATTAAATATTTTTCTTTTTAGGTGTAAGTCATATCAGCGCTATTTAGATATTTCATCGTTTCTTTACTATGTCTCGAATAGTCTCCGGACCTTTGATTCAAATGTATTTGTGCCCATGGCCTGAGGTAATGAATATTTCGTGATTCGTCTCTTTCCTTAGTATTTGTATCTTTTTGTAGGTATTTAGACTATGTCGTTAAATTGTAGTCAAATAATATGTTTTTCTTTAGTCATGTTCTTTACTTGTTAGTTTATTTTTATATGTTTTTCTTTAGTGATGTTTTTTTCTTTAGTCATGTTCTTTAGCTTAGCACAATTTAAAATTAATTTTAATATTTTAAATATAAACCTTGACCACCATTTAGGCCATATGGGTGTATTCGGAAGAAAAGAGAATATGGGATCAATTTTGTTGCAACAACTACCCTTACTGTATTAATTTTGCACATAATAAATTTTGAAATTGTGAATATGGTAGAAAGCTTCAACCACAATATTTATTTTTATTCACAAGGATGTATGTTCCATTATTTTTAAGGACGTAAAATTCAACGAAGGTCAAGTGGAAGAGGAGTTTATTTCAATTTTAGGTCGCTGTCGGAATTTAGCGCCTGTCATGACCCTTTCTAAGAAATTGGTACACGTGTCTCACCTCCGTAAAAAATATATTTTATTTTAGTTTTATTTTATATCATTTCACGTTCACTGTATAAGTTTAACTAAAAATAGTCACTTGGGAATAATAAATTTGAGAGATGTGAGAATCTTGCCTGCGTATCTTCTTGTTTACAATAACGAGGTAGCGTAATTATGGTTTTACTTGCTATTACAATATTTATTTTATATAATTATAATTCTCGAAGGGGACTAAAACAATAACTGTTAACGTGTTCTTATTGCTGTATTACCATAGGAAAAAATGTAATTTTTAATTAAATCTAACTTCTTGTACACTGCTTCTATAATATTTGTTGCCGCAACGTGTAAAGGAACCCGACGAACAACCAAAGTAATTAGGCTCACATTTAAATATCAAAGAACAACAATAATACTGCAGATATCAAAACTATAAGACACATTTTAAACCATGTAAATTTTAGTGACCTTCTGGCTTACGGGGTAAAAATAATATTTAATAATACAATTACGACCTACTAGTGCGAAGCGAATTATAATTGTTATTTACTATTAATGGATCGTTAAATAATAGTTATATTCCTTAACTTAATAATCTAGATAAATAATAAAATAATGTATATATATATATATATATATATATATATATATGTATATATTATATATATAAGCTTAAGAGTATTTTCTGTCCGATGGCTCTCCTAAAGCGAAAAAGCAATATTTTTTTTATTTAGACAACGATTATGGCATAAAATATCACTTTTTTAAGATATTATTTTTTCAATTATTTCCAGTATTCAATGGGCTTTAGACATGTCATAAATATCACAAAAATTATGAAAGAATGAGCAATTTTGATATAAAAATCAAATCTGTCAGCTCAGGTATAAAATGTCGGTATAAATAACCTTCGTCCTTTACGACTTACAATTACGTGTTTACTATTAGATTCGTTTTTGAGCACGCGTCGATTCATATTTTAAGAAGAAAAATCTTGTCGTAAAGCAATACGATCCAATACTGTCACCTATTTTTTTAAGACTAAGTGACTGTTTTTTATTCAGTGCCGCTGTATATTTTGAGATGTTTGTGTACATAAATATGTAGCAAAATATTTATATAAGTATTTTCATCTAGGCAAAATGGAGATTTTTTACAGAATATAATCAGTCATTTATAACTTTAGCAATTTTTTTATAATATCATTGATTTGTTTTCTTTTCTTACTATATATTATGTTTTAGTATAAAAAATATGTAATATACAAATATAATTAAACTACTAAATGCGAATCTGCAAAATTATCACAAAGATCTGTAAATTATAAAAGGTCTGCAAAATATGGAAAAGAGTAAAGAAAAATAAAATTTCCTGTTAAAAACCTTTTATCATAATTTCGACAAATATTGACTTTGGTTATAAAATTTTATTAACTATAGAAATAAAACGGATATAATAACAAAACGATTTTATTTTCATTAAGGATAAAATCCTTGTTATCATTCAAAATTCGCCATCCAATTGTTATCGGTCATACGTGCAATGCATCATCATCAGCCTATAGCTATCCGCTGTCGGACATAAGCGTTTCCCAAGGCTCATCACTACACACGTCCCTTTGCCTTATGCTTTCAACCCCTTTTCGCCGACTTTTTTAGGTCGTCAGAAAATCTGAGTGGGAGGCACATTTCGTGGAGGTTCGTGGTCTCCACTCAAGAAATGCTTACTCCACCGTTGTTGGCTCTTCGATAAATATGACCTGCTCATTTTCACTTTAGTTCATAACCATAGAGTTAAGGGTTAAGTCGACTACTTTGATATTCCCTCCGACATCCTGGTTTCGAATTTTATCCTTTAGAGACGCTCTGGGCATAGCCCTGCTCATAGTTCACCGTTTGATTTTAAATTTATGGGTCAGGTTAATGGTGAGTGTTCACATTTCAGAGCCATAGATAATTACGAGCAGAACGTAATGATTATACGCAATGTCGCAAGCGCCCAAACGAATTCTCAAGTCACCTTCTTATTTATAGTTGTATCTCTCCAGCTGGATCAGTTATCTCATGAAGACATACTCATACATATATGAAATACAATCCTCCAGTTATTGTACGATCTATATAATTATAAAATCATCCAGTCACTACAAGTACACAATAACCTCCAAAATCATCGTAATTAGCATTTGCTCCTATTCTATACGTGATATTTGTAATGCAACCTGCCAAATGTATTTGGTTGTTTTTTTAGTATAATATACTTATAATTCTTAATTAGTATTGTTATTGATAATTAAGAAGACATGAAAACGTAAATATTATCTTTGTACAATTTATTATGTGTAATTTGTATGTTCTAATTCTATTACTTATTAAAAATACAGTAATCATTAATCAACCAAACATTCAAAGTGATTGTTGGCCAATAGATATTGGCTATAGGAATATGCAATTTATTGACAGAGCACTTTCGCAAAACATGAAATAATTGAAGAGACAACATACAAATTCGAGAGTAGTAACACTTTATATATATGAAGAAAGGGCAGCAAAACGAAATGCTATTAAGGGGCCAATAAGGTTAATTGTAAAAAATTGGGCAGTAATAAATAAAATAATAATTGTTTTTCTATATTAGTCAATGTTATTGCATTGTATTTGATTAACTTTATATTACTGTAGCTCTAAATATAACATAGCGTTAACAGCATTTAGAAATTATATGTAGCTCATTGGATATAAGGAGTATACTAAAAAATAAAGAAAGAAATAGAGTTAATTGTCAATCGATTTTAAAAATCACCTGATAATATAAAATTACTAATATTTTTATCAACATAGAGCTGTTGTCATTTTCTCGATAATAAAGGCTTCGTCGGCATAATTATTTCGAACGGGGTTACAAAAGATGTTTTAAATTTATCCGGCTTTGATTCTTTTTGCTAGGTGACAAAAAATATTCATGTTTTATCTCTATATTTTATGTACAAGCCATTGACAATTTGTTATATAATTAGCCAACTGAAGTATGTACGAAACTTTCCAATTTTAATTTTCGTTCGAGGTCCATTATATATTGCCTAAAATATCAACTACGTACGATAAATTAATAAAGGTATCGTTGCGATATTATAGCTTATATTTAAGATGAATTTGTAACTTAAATAGTTTTAAAGTTAATTCTGAAAATATTCATTAACGACTGTATTAATATTATTTTATTTTCTTTTAAAATATATTTACACTATTGTAGATGCAAATGAAGGAAAGACAGGTATTATGTTAAATATAAAAATTATGTGTAAAATAGCAGACAAATCTATTTTCTTTCTATTATATATTAATAGTAATAGTAAAGTTTAGGTTTAAAATTAATAATAAATTATAAAACCTAAACTGAATACTTTTAAAGATTGTTAATAATATCAATACCGTTTTTGAAATTAAAAATAAAATTGCAAGATAAGCTAAGCTGAAAGTCAACAAGAAAAATAAATATTTTTAAAGACATGTATAATGTAATATAATGAATCTAAAATTAAAAAAATACATAAATACAAACAAATATCGTATGTTTAATAATAATATAATAGTATCTTGTATCACTGATTTTGTTTTCACTGCAACGATATATGTAATTGTATAATTAAAAGGCACTAGCCAGTATTAATATTTATCTTTTTGCTTAGCCGCATAGAAACATTTCCCTGAAGAATATTGGTTATAGAAATACATATATTCAGATGTAATGTACCTGGCAATTAATAAGCAACAAAGATTTCTTACAGTTTAAATGATTATAGGAGTCATTTAACATCAGGCAAATCAGGCAAGACAGAGCTTTATAAGTATATAATACGGTTATGCTCTGTGAGATATTAACCATAACGTTCACTGACAGCATTATGGCTACGAACTCTACCTTATATTAACAGAGTTATGAAATAATTACATTTCCTGAAGCCGTTGTCATCTAATGCAATAATTTACACTTGTCCGTCATTTCGCTCTTGACGACCGCTCTGGTCGTGGGGAGCATTTAGCATTGTCATGGTCGGTCGTCATTATTCACCTCACCATGTCTCTCCATCTCTCCCTATTTGTCGTCGCCCTGGTGAACTCATAGAGGGGACCGCCTACAGCAGACTTGATATGATCTGTTCACCGCATCGGTGATCTCCCACCTGGTTTGGTGATTTCTACTCTTCTCTGCACAACAAGGCGTTCTATGGAGCTAATATTCCCACGCATGACGTAGTCAAAAAAATTAAGAATCCAAGTCTGAAGTAGTGGCAATAGACATGAATTAATGCCTTGCTTGTTGCTTTTTGAATTTTAAAAATATATTAATTAAGATAAAATATTAAGCATGAAATAATGTTCGCGATTTCATTGTAATCAGCTTAGTAGCTTGAGTTTCACAGCAAACAATACATTAGTGAAAAAAAAAATTTGTACGGTCCAAATATTATTTATTTTTCAGTCCGTGGTTAGAAACAAGTCATAAATTATGAATTAAATTATCTGTTTTTAAACAGATACTAAAAAATAATTTGCTTGAATTGTATTTCTATTTGGAAAACATACATTTGTTTTCTTAAACATTTATAAATGCGCTATTTGATTACAAATGGCAGAAGAAGGATGGTAGTCGTATTTTCTCTTATATAAGCGGCATCTCATACCTATACCTTATACCTATTGGCCGTATACCTATTGGAATAAATAGTCATTATTTTCCCATACTGTATTCAATAGTGACACAATGCTCGATAACAATATAAAATTATCCTAGCACATTCCAAATTAACCAAACCGAACTTATATCAACCTATCACAACATAACCCAATATAACGCAACCTGATATAATAAAACCCAATTTCTAATCTAAACTAACCTAACTAAACCTGACAAACCATAACCCAACCTAAAGTTGCATAAGCCACCCTAACCAAACATAATGTAAAGTTGTGTTGTATGAAAGGGGAATATATTTATATATATATATATATATATATATATATATAGTATATATATATATATATATATATATAATATATTTATTTATATATACGAGAGGCATGCTATGAGTGAGTGAAGTCTGAGCTAATGTACATAAAACCGCGATAAATTTAAATATGTTACGAATACGAATTCTGCGTGCGCAATTATAAAAAAAATTATATTTCTTAAAGCTTAAGGAAAACTATAACGATGATTCAAAATCGCAGATTATTTTCAGAAATTCATATTTTATACTTGTGATAGATAATATTTTTACCCAGTGAAAAATTATTTTTATAATTGTTAATAATTTGATTAAAAAAATACTATTTCCCTATGGAATAATGTTTACTATATTCAAAAAACCAGCTCGTTAGAGGTATATTACAATTGTAGAAGCGAATTTGGTTAATTTTTATTTATTTTATTTGCAATAGCATTTTCTTTGAAAATAGGCGTCCAGAACTAAATACGTTTACAAGATTTAATCTACCCCTGATATGAAACAGAATATATGTTTTCATTCAGAATCGAAATGTTAGTAAGGGGAATTTCAACTTACGACCGAATTTATATTATTTTCTATATTTAATAACTTAACGAAAAAAAAAAATTAATATAATGAAAGTTTACTGATTATATAAGGTAATAAACGGGCAAGTCATACATTTTTAGGAATATCGAAATCAGTTTATGGTATTTACACAGTTAAACATTAATTTTTTTTATTTTTAACGAATCTAACGTTATCTGTAATGATTCAAGTCTATATGACCAAGACCAAGGTTTGGCAGAGTGTAAATCTAAAAAAGAAGTCCATTAATGATATTGCAGGGTCGGTGCAGTGTACAGCATCCAGATTTAAGTTTATGTCTCGCTGTATCGGCTTTGAAATTGAATTTGATTTTATGAGGCGCTTTGTCTATAATGGTCAGTCTATTTTGCACAAAGGAACGTTGTTTGCTATAGCCGTTCCATTGTCATCAATCAAAAAGGTCACCAAGCCGTAACGATCCGACAAACAAGACGACAAAGGCTTTTATCTACTATACAGGGCAAGTAATTAGGTTGAACCTGGGCTTAGTTTGAGCTGCATTGTTTGTTTTTGGTATTTGTTTGAAATTTGAGGTCATTTTAGCAGCAAGAAAGACCCTTTCTATGTTTGTTTTCTACGGTTAATATAATCGAGAGCAACTGATTGTTATTTATTTAATTGTCCATAAATACATGGATTTACATTTTTATTACAACTATACACGAAACTTGGAATAAAATTAAATTTGTAATTAATCTCGAAGTGCGAGTTGAACTTGATAATGATTTACATGACATAATAAAAAAACATACTTTGGGGAAAGTAAATATAGACTCTTATGTATTATATTGTGAAGTATAAAAAATTAGTAGAAATGTTTTTTTTTATGCAAAGGGAAATGTATATAGCCAAAAATATTAAAATTCAAGAAAAGATTATCAGGATTGATAGTTTCACAAAATTAAAATTTACCAAATTATGACCTTTTTGTTTTGCTTCAAGCAGAATATATATATATGTATAGTGCGCTTGAAGCAAAAAAAAATATTGAGTATATTTATATGTACATATATATATATATATATATATATATATATGTATATATATATAATATATATATATATATATATATATATATATGTATATATATATATATATATATATATATGTATATATATATATATATATATATATATATAATATATCATGTTAGTGGAATCGTGTTAACGAGAACTTAGGAAAGGTTTATTCTTTTCTCCCCACCGGTAACATATAATTTTATACACCCCACAACATTAAGTGAAATCTTCAATATAGCAAAAAAGCGTACATTTCTTTTAATTTTCATTAAGTTTAGGAGAAATCTTTGACAACATATTTTAGTAAACATTTTTTAATAATTTGTTTTTATATTAACAATAACTTCAAACACATTTAATATTTATTACATAAATATAATAATTAAATTAAATTATACTACATAAAAGTAATTAAATTTAAGTTCCTAGATATTTTCGATTCACAAGTTTTACAAAATAAAGAGATTATCATAAAAGCAGAATGCGATCACGATTTACAATGTTATATAAATCGACTCAATATAAATTACACTACGAACAAATTGTGACAAACAATACGGTACCTACACAAATCCTGTTTAGAACCCCGGTTCTAAAAATTGAGTCATTTTAGATGATTTGGTAAATATATAAGTTGAATGCTTATATACAAGTACGTATAAGTGCAGTGAATTATTTCAACCGCCCTACTAACCAATTTGAGCATTAATGTCGCCGAGCTATTTACGCTCTTTCAACAGGCATTTGTTGAAAGAAAATCAGTCTCTTCAGTATATATATATATATATATATATACATATATATGTATATATATATATATATATATATATATATATATATATATATGTAAAACAACTTTTAAAATCAAAATTGCGATATAAAATTCACAATAAATAGCGAAGCTTAATAAAAAAATAGTTCGCCTGCCCAGTGAAGTAGCTTCAGTTGCTGTGGTTCCTTATCGGTTAAAATCACAGCCGCCTGTGTGCTCTCATACTCAATCACCTTCAACATGCCGGTTACAAATATACATCAAATCATGTACTTGCAATCTTCATTTAGGACTGTAATTTTCTAAGGACTTTACAGCGCTTATATGTCTTGTAAGTGCTGTGACTGGTTTTAAAAGGTATTTTTGACATAATATTTAATAAATAAAAATATGCATTTGATGCAAAATTATTAATTCAAATGAAAATAGGTAAAGTGTTACCAATTCAAAAATACTAATTAAATGCGGAAATGTTATATTTAAAATGAATGGAGTTGTTCACTCAAATTTCGATACATTTTTTATGCTATGTATATATATATATATATATATATATATATATGTGTTGTGTTATATGTATATATTATATATATATAATATATACATTATATATATATATATATATATATATGTGTATATGTATATATATATATATATATACATGTATATATATATATATATATATATATATATATATATATATATATATAATATAAAAAATTATAAGAATAAAAATTTTAAATTTTATTACTTTATAAATATTTCACGGATAATACTGTTTGGATTTTGATATATTAGTTAAATAACAAATTATTACTTAATTAATGAAGATTAATATTTGCCTTTTTTCCTAACTAATCATCGTAAATATGTAGGTGGGTATTTCATTTTTGATAATTTTTTTTTCGAAATAACAAATTTTTATCTACATTTCCGTGACTTTTATCTTAGTGACTATTTTTCAGAGAGTATTATGTGGGTGCACATCTGAGGGAAAAAGTTTAATTGTGTGGGAAATGTAAAATAGAATGCAACTTTTTTCATCAAAAGGGAAGAAATTTGTTAGAAAATACAAAAAAAATTAAAATATCCGTCTCTTATTCATAGCATTAATTATTTTATATGTGAAAAAAATTAGGGAGGTTCATTCCTTATTCGAAATTCCATATTTCCGTATTCTATATTATTTAGTATTAAAAAATATATCAACAAATTTCATTTTATGGGGAATTCTTACGTACCTATTTATATAATATATGAAGGTTACTGCTCGAAGATGAACAAAGATACTAGTATTTATTAAACAAAAAGATTGACAATAATACAATCAATGTATCGAAAAAAAAAATAAATCTATGTATACTCAATACGCTTACTCTTGTACTATTTTCTATATCAGAATTGCTTGTGAATAGACTGTCGACAAGTTTCAGGCATTGCTACAGCAGAGTAATCTGATAAAATTCGGTACAGAACGGCGAACGAAACATTGTATTCCTAAGCTGTAACGTGTCCACCGGGATTAAATATCTCAGAGAATAAATCGAGAGAGAAGAGTTCAAAAGTTGATATTTTAATACTGGAAGGTTGTTTACCTAAGAACTGATTTATATTTTCTTAACCTTCGTGTGTTTATTCTTCGTCCTCTATGAATTTTCATATCTCATATCTTTAGATTTTTTACCAGGTTAAAGTTACTATATTGCATTTGATTTACTATATACGTGAAAAGAAAGAGGACGTATTCTGTTTATTCGTTAATTTTTATCACCGAAACGTAGAGATATTTTAATATTTTTTAACATAACCCGTCCAGCATTGAGAAAGTTATACTCATGTTTTAATGACAAATATAAACGTTAATTAATAAATATATATATATATATATATATATATATATACATATATATATATATATATATACACATATATATACTATATAATATATATAATATATATATATATATATATATATATATATATATATAGATGAGGAGACGCTAGTGTGACACTGTTTACATCGGCTCTATACATTATTAGGTTTTAAAAAAATATAAAAGTTTTATTCGTTGAAAAATTCACCAAAAATTGTGTGCAAGTACGTCTTCTCTATAAGATAATCTATTAGAACTGTCTAATTACTCAAGGACATAACGAAGAATCGTGAAAATTATTGGGAGTGAATAAAAACGTTTTTGTGAATCTTTTTGTGAACATTTCAACAAAAATACTGAGGAAGAGTAAATCGGATGGTGAAAAGTGGCGGAAAGTATCGATTAAGCATGTGCAACAAAAGTAAAAAAGTGAAAACTGACTTAAATCATAACATGATTATGCAAAAAATCGAACTGAAAACTAATGCCATCTAGAGACATCTGCGCGATCATTCTTATCAAACAACAACTCGGCTATAGCGCAGGCACCGAGACTTTAATATCTCTTACGCTTCGTCAGTAATACTAATAATAATACTACAAGAGGTACAAAACTATCGGTACAAAAGCAGAAATACGATTGATTGCTAGTCAACAAGAAAGTAAAAATGGAAGGAGTTTTGAGTGCCCTTCGAAATATTCAAAAGGAACTCGAGTAACAAAAAATAACTATCCAAAAAGTGGAGAAAAGGTGACAGACCAAGGGAACTCAAAACATAAATAAAATATTAGATAAAAAGTTTAATTTTTGGAAAGGAAAAATTTGATATCCTGAAAGTCAAAGTAGACAATCAAGAAAAAAGACTTGGAAAAACAAACAAGAATAAGAAACATTGTCTTCTTTGGTTGGAGAAAACCAAAAAATTCATACCCAAACTTGGAAAAAATCTTAATCAATTTTACAGAACGTTACCACTCTATTAAGCTGGATTTGTAGAGATATTCAAGAGGCAAAAAGAAGAAAGGAAAGAGAAAGGAGAAAAACCTCTTAAAAATGGACATCTACAAACAAAGAAAAGAAAGAAAAAAGAAAGAAATCTGAAATACACTCCATACTATTAAAAAGAAGACTATCCATTCTATGTCCTGGAAAAAAGGAAGGAACTGCAAAAACAAGTACTCAAAGAAAAAGAAAAAGGTAATACGGCAATAATTAAATACAATAAAATAGTGATAATAAACAAAAACACCATAAACAATAACAAAAGAATGCTCTCTTCGTCACCTGAAAGCAGCCCCCCCCCATCCAAGATGAAAAAAATACCCAAGTAAACAAGAAAAATAAGACACGAATATCAATACAAAGATCATCAAGCATATCTGAAGGTGTTTTGAAGCCGGGCTTGCTTAATTTCCTCACAACGAAAAACTCTAACAATTTGCCTAGTAAACACAGCAATCAAGATAAGAAAATTTAGCAATTATCGCTCCCCTCCCACAATAAAATCAAGAAAAATATACCAGCAATACATAAACAACATCTTTCAAGACGGATGGTCACCCTGGAAGATTGCGACCAAAACCCTCCAAAGATTCAAATTAATCCTGTAAATAAATTCTATATGCTTACATACAATGTCAGAATTATAGCAACACATGAACGCCTAACTGAACTATACGAAACATTAAATGGTAATGGGCTGGACATGTAGCACGTCTTCAAGACCAGAGATGGACGAAAAATGTATCAACATGGAAGGGAAAAGGAAGAGAGGAAGACCTCATACTAGATGGGACGAAGACATTACAAGAATAGCAGGCTCAAACTGAATTAATTTATTCCAATCTAGAGACGATTGGTTATCTTCGGAGGAGGCCTTTACCTGAGGAGGGGTTCTTACAAACATGTAAATAACGCATGCTTAAATTATATTATATATGTTAATTAATTTACTATGTACATAATATCAAAATTTGTGTAAAAAATCGGTTATGTAAAATTAGCTATCTGCTATAAATTGGTTTTTATATTTTTTTATTATTTAATTGCAATTTAATTAAAATTCTTGTTGAAGATGAGATACTTTATCCATTCGATTAATTTAGTTTTCCCAACTCCACTTGCGTTGGGCGATGACGGTAATAATATCCTTGAATTTTAACTGCATCTGGATATTGTTCTTATAGTCGTGCAGGGTAATTCCACGCATTTCTTCTCCCATTTCTCTCTATGCAACTCAGAGTTACTTTTTAAAGATATGCAACCGACATTTTTTAAAACGTAAACATTTAGATCTACCTCTACGTCTGTGGGTTTCATGTCATAAAACAAACTTAACATATCGTCTATGGTGTCGGAAAACAACACCAGTTCGTCGGCGAAATGAAAGTTAGAAGGGGAAAGGTTTCAATGTTGTCATTAAATTTTTGTCAAATCTGTGTATTGATCTATAATTCTCTACCTTAGTAATCTGTAAAAATATTCACAAAAGCAGTGGCTAATAGTTTTTCTTGTTGAATTACTCTGGTCAGATTGGATTGATAATATTTTTTATGTAGACTTACTCAGTTTGTGGTATTTAATTTTGATGGAGTTTAATAATTGAAATATAGCGCTAATCCCGTATTCAATCTGCTTCGAAAACTTTTTTGTAGGTAATGAATGGGAACGGAATAAACACTACGGGTATTTGATATTCATTACATTTCTCTACAACCGCTTCTGAAACTTGTTTATTCATAAGGTTGACATTTATCTTACGAGTTTTTCAGACTATTTAAAAATACTTGCGTAAAGATATTTGTGAGATGGTGACAAAAGTTTAATGAGCATGTAGTTTTCAGATCGTTTTCCTCCTTTCTTATGATGTGAGATTATAACAGCATTATTCTAGCTTTTTACAAACCATGCTTTTACTAGATACCTAGTAAAAAGCGGGTTCTGTCTTAGTACTTTAAAAATATCATAATGGCATACTTTTACATCCTCGTCGGTATGGCTAATCATTGGTGCACATTCTGAAATGATAATCAGACATCGGAATGTCTTAATTTCATGGACGCTACTCATTCAGAGAGATTGCTCATTTTACTGTTAATTAGTTTCAAATAAAATTCAGTGAGTCTATCATAATACGACAAGGACTTTACCTTATACGTTGTTGTATGATGTTGCTTATAGTAGTTAGTCCACTCCCAGATACTTATCGCACCTCAATTCCGTGTCACCAGGCTAAATCTCAAACCAGCTTATTACCGTGTATTGAAAACTTAAGTTTGCTGCTGGTTTTTGTAAAATTTTTAATGAATTGTAGAATTAAGGAAAGGGTGTTAGCTACGATTATCATAACAGCGACTGGATGGTAATCGCAATAGTGTGATTGATTCTGACGATATTTATCGCCAGTGATAAATCCTCCCATATTTAAAGAAACTTGTCGTCACGAAGGCGGGAAGTATGCATCCTTTTAACAGGGCTAAGCACCTATTATTTACGGCCCTAACTTGTTATGTTATAACACTGTCACTGGAAGTTTTGTTATTCTTGTAATACTTATGTCACGTGTAGGAAAGTTGTGAATATGGAGAACGTAAATAGCCTATCCCAGATCGTGACAATGATGTTTGTGTCCTGGTAGCATCATTGCCTCCATCCGGGATTACTTATTTAGGCTATTCATATTCCCAACTATCCTACGTGCTATGGAAAGTTTCGAAATGAGTGAATTTTAATGTACAATTTCAATATTTTAATACGAATAATTATTCTCTTTATTGATAAAAATCAAAAGATTTGAATGTGAATGTTTTTCTATATCAATGTGGACTAATTGGGATCATATACTGTCTCAAATATTTACTTACTTTATTTGTCCAACCAATCAAACTTCACAGCAGGGACCCAGCGTGCTACCATACTGCTTGCATTAATTAATTAGCTCGACAAAATTCGCCTCAATGACGATTGCAGCTCTGTTAATTATAATAAATATCGAATAATTTTTACAATAAATGTTTTAAATAAGTTTTGATATAATACTTTTTTAATGAATTTTATAGTATTCTTTTTAATACGGACACCTTGAAATGTCCTTGAGAGTTATTAAAAATATAATATAAGAGAATCAAAGGTCGGGTTGCTCGCTAAAAATCACAAAAATACCAGTTGATCGTAACATATAGATTTTACATGGAACTGAATATTGTACTACGATTGCAAAACCATCTCATATTTTCTACATTTATTTCACCATTACCTTTTTAAAAAAATAATCAGATAAAAATATAAAATATAAAAGTTCAGTCTCGAATGACAATAAATTTCTATCAACTAGCGCCCGCCAATTCCATATGCTGGACCAATAAAGCTTGTCATATCGCGGTTTGAAAAATAATAATCTCTCAAGCAGCTTATTTCACGCTATCTTGACTCTTCCTCTCTAACAATGGACTTATCCTTTTGTCTGTCGATTGCAACTGAAACCATAAACTTGAATAGTAAGACGTAAGAGATGCGATTATAAAACAAATTCAACGATAAAATTACGTTTTCCAGGTGTAGTATCGTATTATTTGTCGTCTAGTAGCTAAATTACTGCGTATGTTGGCTGAAAGGAAACCAAAAAACTTTTGAAAATGTATATTTCTAGTAATATAATTAAAATAAGGCTGTGATCTATCTATACTTTTACTTTTTTAACTCCAAACAATAGACTCAAAAATATTAGAGTTACAAAAATTTGCTTTCCTTATTTTGAGTTTTCTACACTCGTAAAGCTTTTAAGTGACTATTAGTAAGAAAGAATCAAAAATGATATTTTATCAGAAATCTATTGAAATAATTTTTAAAATTTAAATTTCCATGGAGAGGTGCCAAAAGGGTCATATAATTAGAAGTGAGCTGATTCTTAATTTAGATAACAAATTGAAAAACTGTGATATTTAATAATATTATCATAAAATTTTAACTACTCTGCTATTCAGATAATTATTCACAAATATTTAAGTGGGAAACAAGTTTTCACTCTGACCCATGGAAAATTAAAGGTCTTTTTGAATTAATTTCCGAATTTGACAGATTTAAAATATTGCTCGTTACAATTCAAATTTAAGTTATTATTTACTTTACCACATTGCACTGAATATATTTGTTAAAAATGAATATATTAGTTCTTAGAATTCCGTAATAAAGTAAGAAGACATTATAATAATGTCATTCCATATCCGTCCCTATGTCATAGTCTCATAGCCCCGACAGTAATCTCAATTGATACAGTAGAAGAAAGCTAAAAAGAACGCGAATGCACTTCGCCATTCACCTAAAGCGAGAGCTAATATTTTTTCGCGCTTTTCAACCTATGGAATGTCTTAGGGAAGGTCTTTTGGAGTAAAATTGGAGTTCCATGCACAACTTTTTAATGTTACAGCCAATACATATTCTTCAAAGTTACGTGCGTATATCTTAGTATTGATCTAAGTTTTCAACACAGATTTTGAAATATCCGAAAAATTAGGAAAAATATGTAACTCCATTTTTTTATTAGTTTTTTTTTAATATCGCTGGTTATAATTGTTTTATTTTAAAAACGTGTTAGCTATAAAACTTTTAAGCTGTTTATAATTGTTTTACTTTAAAAACGTGGTAAAAATATTAAGTTGGTGATTTTATAATGAAATAGTTTTAAATTCAAGGATGGTGTCTGCAACTTAATATTTCAAAAACGGAATATTTAAATGAAACGTATTTTTATAGGCATATTTTGATAACACAAAAAATTAAAAATATAGTCGAGTAATTTTACCACATATGTAATTGATTTAATATGTTACCGCCTATTTATTTGGTTTCTTCATTCTAAAACACCTACTTGCAAAATTGTATGCTATGTGTATAAAATTGTATGCAATGTACATAAAATTTTATCCTATGTGCATAATATTTTACAAGTAAGTGTTTAAATCTAAACTTTAGTTTAGAAAATATTTAGATCTAAACCTGAAGATGCTGTCCGGTCACGATAGACGGATGGGTGGGTGGACGGACGGACATGACAAAATTATAAATCTTTCATCATCTTCTTTTACATCATATCATGGCAAAAAAAACTTGTCTCTTATCTAAAATATAAAGGAAAGTTACCTTAGTACTATTTGATTAAAAAGATCTTAAAATATGGTAAGAGGATTGTTAAACGTAAGGAAATATTTTAAAGCCGATAGATTCGGTATTTACTATATTGAGATAGAAAATAAGGAGTTATATAGATAGTTACATGAAAATAAAGGTAATAATCAATTATCCTATTACGTCAAAGTGGTTAGCCCTTTTAAATTCAGAATATTTTGAGTTTCTCACAACTTTATTTCCCCCCGAGGAGGATTACTAAGGTAACGATATTTTTCTGTAATACCTAATGTATTTCAGAAAAACATCACAACTCGAAGTCTCTTGAATTAGTAAGTTACGTGAATTCCTTAAGTAAGTTAGGAGGAAATATGGGCAATCATTTTCTGGAAACTGAGATTTCGAATAAATTTATTACCCGGTACTCCTGTCTAAGAAGTGAATAAACTACCGTGGTCAGTGTTTGAGATGTTTGTAGCACTTGAGATTCATATTAGACAATTTATTGGAATAGTAACAGCTAATATATATATAAATATATATGTATATAATATACATACATGTGTATATATATATATATATATATATATATATATATATATAATTGTCCAAATCCTTTATGTTACTATTATATTACGAGCTAATATATACATATAGAGCTATGATAACACACTTTATTTGACATGATACCTGTTCCTCTTCATACCGCAATAACTGATTGGGAACCAATAATTCTATGCTCTACTTTTTTATTGTGACAACTTTTTGATTCTCACAACATGATTTAGTGAATAGGGTTAAATAGAAATTTACCTTTTTAATTTTTATTTACCAGGGCAATTTCTATTATTTTATTTCAACTTTGTGTTAAGTAATTTTTATTTTTAACTCATAATAATTAATTATAATGTAAAGGAAAATTTGCAATAAACTGATTACTATTTGCATTTAATTTAACCGAATAACAACAATCGACTACTCATAAATGTAAACTGCAATTTTTCCTCAGACCGTAAGTCGCAACTTTAGACCGCATATCGAACGGTTTGGGGGATGAATAAGCAAAAACAAATGAATTACAACGATAAATACAGAGTAAAGTTTCATGGTAAAAACACACGTCAAAGACAGCTTTTGTGTTAATTATTTTATTATCATTGATTTATAAACATGAATATACACTTTAATATGATTAAAACAACAAAAATTTAAACAAATTGAATTTGCTTACTAGCGATTTTCTATTCTGAACTGATAGTGGAGTGGAATAGTATTCATCGCTTGTTTTGTTCATAACTGATGTATTTCACTTTTTGTTATACAAAAAGCGTTTTAAAAAAGTGAACAAACTAAATGAATCATCGAAGGGAAACAGACTACCCCTATTAGGTGGAGCGATCGATAGTAGAAACAGTGCTCCTTATCTATTATCAAGCGCTAGGGAGCTCGAGAATGGTCTCATTTATTAACAATAAACTTGCATTACCATGGAAAATGAAGTTCACTTCGAAATTATTTTTGACCTACATGTAAATAAATTAACTCGCAACTCATTGAGGAAGATTCATTTGAATAGAGAAGACATATGAAACAATATTGAATAACAATTATGCTACGACTGGTCATTCGGTTATCATCGTATTTCTTCGGTTATTTCTGATAAGGCTCTTTATTTCTCATCCAATCATACGCAGAAGTAAAGAAGACAGCAATGTTTACCTTTTTGCACTTATCATCTTACCATTTTAGGTTGATCAAGAAATACGGGCGGCGTTGAACGTAACGGAATGAATATAGAAAATTGCTGTTATTGTCAATAAATAAATATAATAAATTTTACTTAGAAAGTTAATTAAATAAGTCACATAATTCCATAAATTTATATTTACGTAATTTATCTTTTTTCATCTTTTTCTCATATTTTTACTCTCATTTGTATAGTTGACATTTTTGGACATCTACGCAAATCGTTAAAACTTGTATACACGTTGAACGCTTGTAAATAACTATCGCAACTGCGATCATTGCAATTGGGCCACAATTCGGTAGTCTATGGACCGAGCGAGTACATAGCCCCTCAATGCCAATACTACTTCATAACAGTAAATATTAGTTGAAAATACGATGTTATTTCAATATGAAATATAGACATTTGTCCTAGTCACTTAGTTTTTTCCGAGGTGATTGTTAAATATGATTAAATATGACATCGCTCACGATTTATTGAATTTAATAAGCCAATGAATGTATTAGAAAATTTTGTAATCTGTGTAAGTTTTGTAAATACATACATTGGTAGTGTGAGATTGATAAAATTTTGTGTAATTTTTGTAAATACAAACACTGGTAACTAAAAATATCCCATTTTGAGAATTATTTATTTTTCTTCCTCGAAGATTTTTTAATTCTAAATCTCATTGTATCTGTACTAACCCATGTGCATTTTCTTTAATCATTTTGTATTATTAAATATCTCTCAAGGACTTTATCCCAGTGTTTTGATCAATTACTTTGTATTTTATTCAATTTGTGTTTTATTAAATTTCCCCCAGTATACGATCGCAATGGTAATTATTTATATAGTTACAAATTTCTTAACTTGGCAGGAATCGTATCCAATATAATAATGCCTATGTCCAATTTTGCTCTAAATTTATTTTAAAAACCAATTCAATGTGTGTTTTATTAAATATGATCTTGGAATTATGGATGAAGTTCTGGTAGAGATAGGAATTTCTGCTATTAATAAGAGTATACTTACATCAAACTAATAGCTAATGTAATAAATTCGGAGTTTATCCCTCAAAACAAATTTAAATTTGTTCCACGTGTCTGACATGAGTACAACAACAAGTCAGTTGATATTTATTTTGTGAATGAGTTTTACTATATTGTAGGTAAATTGATACAGGATTTAATCATATCTATCGTTCAGATAATATGCTGATTAGAAACGTTATTAAAAGAGGAAAATGTATTTATTTTAACTCGATTGATATTTGAATTCATTCTGGTTAAATATTATGATTAGGTTTAATGTCAGTTACTGCACGCTTGAACTGGGTACGATTTGATTTTTTTCCCGATTAGGGGAAAGTTAGATTTAAACATTTCAAATTGGACAGGATTTCAATTCCATTAAATTCATTGCGGGTTAGTAACGAAGTAAAGCAAAAGCTTTAAGCGAAGTAGAAGCAAAGAAATAGTAACGAAGTCAATTGATTATTTGTAGATTACCTAAGTGGAACGTAGTCCATTACTAACAAGGTCAAAGTACTTGAAAAGGCTACTCTGTAGGAATACTTTTATTTATTTTAATACATATCTGCCAAGGAAATTTCACTTTATTAATTTGTTTTGATACACTACAAAATGTAATATACAAACTGGGTATGACATAATACTAAAATGACTATTATCGCATTATGAATTAATGTGCTAATTTATTTAATTTGCATGATTAAATGAATTTAAGCATGATTAAAAGAAATATAATTTAACTAATTTTAATGTGTGGTTATTTAGAAAAATATATTGCAATAAGCTACATCAAGGAAGTGTGATACGATTCAGGTCTATTTGGCTGAAATATATTGCGTTTGTTAAGGGTTCTTTAACATTCTCAAATTGTGAAGTAAGAAATTCTTTAAATATCCACTCTGAATTGCATTGAGGATAAAAAAATGTTTGCAGAGGCACCATATGTGTACATAATGTATCTTTTGTTGAGGTTGTAAAGACATCTTGTTTGGAGCCAAAATGTTGATATTCCAATGGCTGAATTAGATTCAACATATTAGCATAAACAACTTATTATAAATAACTTATTTGTTCTATTACGTATTTTCGACTTTTATAATTTTTCGTCGTACAAATATGAGCGTACGCTTAATTATGGACGATTGAAACTGAGGCGAATGAAAAAAAAATAGTACTTTGTTTCTTTTATAACTATGCAGAGTTGAGGATATTTTGAACCTCATATATTTGTAACAGATTAGTTAAATTTCATTATGGGATATCATATATATATATATATATATATATATATATATATATATATATATATATATATATATATATTTAATACATAGCCTTTGCATGACCGTAAAGGCTACCAACCAATAACTATGAACTCTTAATTTTATTAGAATTAATACTACATCACGTTGTTTCATTTAATTGTGAATGTGAATTTCTACAAAATTGACGCTAAATATATTCAATACTATGAAGTCATTACTATAAAGCATATAATCCATAAAATATAATTACTTGTCCTGAATGATTCATCCGGCAAGTAATCTCACAAGTAATTAGTAATAAGTAATAACACCAGTAATATCACAAGTAATTTAAAATTTTATAATTTCAGTAAAATATTTCCTTGATGAAAACTTAATACCTATATTTTAGTTGACTTCGTCGCTGTCGTCTTCTTACGTTTTATTTGTGATTTTAACGTTTCAGTAAAATTTGGCGGCGCTGTGGCAATCAATGCTGATTCAAGTAATGAGTGGTTTTCGCTTGGATATACAATTCCTGGTTGACTTTTATGTCAGGAAATAATATGTGGCTGTGGACTTTTTTGTTTACGTCAATGTTTTATAAAACAAAATAATGGATTTAAGTAAAATTCAATTAACTAAACTAAATTTAAACTTAAAGCAATAGCGTGCCATGATAATGATACTTAAATACGATATTGTCACGTGAGTTATAAAAATGTTTTATAATTTTTACGTCTTCAATTTTTTGCATCTTAAATTGTTTGCCTCTGTCGATCTAAAAATATGAAAGCATATATAAAGAGCCTTGCAAATGTTTTATTTTCAAAATTTTTACTGTACGGTGAGTTTATATTTTTATGTATTTATACGTTTGCGCTATATCACGCATAAAAATATAGCTGATCGTGGAATAAAATCATTCCGACAGGTCATACACAAATGCTCAGAATTTTTCAATTGTGTATTCAATTCTACAATTGGTTAAAAGATCGTTATTTTGCTTTTTTATTTTAGTTATTTGTTAGTGCAAATAAATGATTACCGTACGAGAACAGTAATGATATCAGAGCAGATAATCTAAAGCTTCATAAATGTTGTTATTCGGTGGGGAAAATATAGCCGGTGATGTAGTCGTACGAAAAGACTTGCGTCTGAGCCATGTTGTTGCCGATGTTGATCGTCTTCCCTTGCCGTTTATGTGCAATTGAAAAAAGCCCTAAAAGTGATAGTAGTTACAATTAACGGCTCGGGTAATTCTGATATTTAACTAAAATTTTGTGTGTATAATACACAGGAAACGAAAGAGGAATACTCGACATTAATAAAATCAATCACTGACTTACTTAAAGCTATTAATCGTACAATTTGCAATTCTTTATTGGTTTTTGAAAATTTATAATTTATATTAAATCAGTTTTTTTACAGTGTTACAAAAAATATTTTCCGAATTCTCAATAATTAAATAACCTTCTGGTTTCCCCAAAGAATAGAGTGACTTCAGTTTTGATTCAAAGAAACTCTCTACCTCTTTATGATACACGTTATATATACACAATATACATATATATATATATATATATATATATATATATATATATATATATATATATATATGTATATATATATGTATATATATATGTGTGTGTGTATATATATATGTATATATATATAAATACACACAAACTTATATAAATCTAAACGTATTAACAATTTAGTTAATCTTATATCACGGGTGATAATCAATTGTTCACACTATTTGAAATACGTATAAAACTAACCAAAATCAAATTAAATTTTAAGTTTATATAGATTGTATAACATTTTCGTGTGCAAATATTTGCAGCAAAATGTTCATATGCTGGAAAATAGGCCTTTTTTATGTATGCATGATTTAAAATGAAAATGGTAACTTCTGAGTTCAACCTGCAGGAACATGTAAATACAAGGAAATGTTTCTCAAAACAAAATAGACCAAATTTCTTCATAGGATTCATTTACTTCTTTTTAATAAAACATACATATCTGAGTGCATAATAATTTTATCACAGAATATTGAATATATTTGGCGTTAATTTGGTAGAAATTCATTATTCATAATTCAATGAAACTACGTGATGTAGTATTATTTCTATTTTCTTTAAGTTCTTTACCACGACATAGTTTTCCTTGTATTACAACATCTTCAGCAAAGAGATTGCTAATAGCTCACCAGAAGATGTTGTAATACAACGAAAACTAGGTCGTGGTAAAGAACTTAAACAAAGTAGAAATAATACTACATCACGTAGTTTCATTTAATTGTGATTTACCACTGAAGTTTAACTATTTATTGAAAATCAATTCTTTATTCAAAATACCGTTTATAAATGTATACAATGTTGATATAACATATGCATAAACATATACTTGTAAAAAATCAACATCCTTGACTTCTTAGCAACTGTGTTAAAGTCCAATTTTTCGCGGAATCCAATTGGTTTACGGCCTTTTTTCGAAGGGAAAATTTCGTGTGAGTGTTCAATTACGTGTAATGTAGCCTTTCCTGAAATAAGTAGATATTTGTACTGTCAGTGAAATGGAAATAATTTGCCTATGTCAAATGAAATATATTTGGATCTGTATGAAAACAGTATTTATTAATGTTTGAATAAATGATAATTTTGTTTTACAATAAACAACTTGACCTTTATTATTCAAATAATTCGTCGCTTATGTTTAGTTTATTATTAAATAGATTGGTGTACCTAAGATGATAACTGCTTTGTTGGGATGCTTTTCTTAATCAGTTTTAAAAAAGACTAGAAATTTATCATAATCGTATCTTCGAAAGTTGAGACTTTATAACAAAATTATATATACAAAAAGGGGGCAAGTTCTTATTAGATTATTATGTCAACAAAAAGTTTGAAATCAAAATAATAATTTTCGATTAGTTTCTTTATGCCAAATTAAGAAAAAAACAAGAAAGCAAAAATTAGGGATAAATATTTTTGAGCATAACTTTCATTCGGTTGGCTAATAAGTTTTTAACCCCGATTTGCTGCCAACAATTTTTGTTAAAAAATGGATATGCTACGCTAAATTTAATTCATGTATGCACAATTATTATCTACTACTTGTTACTATATAGTTGGTAGTGACAATATGCTTTTATTGTAAATTTCCGGTGACTTTGGTTCAAAAAACTGTGCGAGGTCGTTTCGGAGATCTTTTTTAACGTCGAACTTTTTTTGCGTAAATGGTTACTTAGAGCCCCGAATAAATAGTAATCAGAGAGCGCAATGTTCGGCAAATATGGTGGATGAGTTAGTAGAAACGAACCGAGTTTTTAAGTTTGTGACGAGTATGTTTTGCAACACGTGGTTCTAGCATTATCATGTAGAAAATAAACTCGATCCTGTTGACTAATTAATTTGTTAACTAATCGATCCTATTGTTCATAATGAATATCTACATGAATTGTAGATCTGTAAGCAACTCACAATGAATAATGCCCTTGACATTCCACCAGCAGCTGAGCGTCACCTTTTCAATTGAAATTTGATATTTAACATATTAAATTAAAGTAAATTTAGTAGTGATGTAGAGATGGAGCTTTGCATATTTTTAATTTACAGCTATACTAATCGTAACATATTATAAATGGTCCATATATATAAAGGATTAATAAAATTGGCAATATCATAGGCAAATTATATGAGCACGCGTTTGTGCATACAAAGTAGGGCAATAAATTGATAATTTTTATATTGACATAATTATTGATATCCAAAAAAGTGAACTACACGTAAAAACTAGTCTTTCAGTATATATCCTTCTGTACACTAATGTCTTTTATGGCATATCTACAGCCGTTTTAAATAATATTATTTACTGATATTGCATATATTTGGCGTTTATTTTATAGAAATCAATTATTCACAATGAAATGAAACTACTTGATGTAGTATTATTTCTACTTTCTTTAATTTCTTTACCACGTATTATCAATTAGGAAGAAAAAATATAATTATTCTTGTACATATAAATAGCGGGATTATAATTAGAATACGTAGGAATATTTAAGGTTTTGATATATTAAACACACACGTAGATATTCGGAAATGTGTTAATGTACACATACGAAACGTAAATACACTTTTCACATCTTCGAGTGACAGTATCACTGTGTCTTACAAATCAATGTTCAAGATTACTTCTCTACCAATTTTAACTAATTAAAAAGAATTTATGACTAAACATGCAGAACTAACTTTCACTCCAGAAACTATACTAAATTTAAAACTGGGGTGTAAAATAACACCCTCTATTCTTTTTTTCAGACCGGCGATGGTGCTTGATTGAAAATGTTTAAATTTTTTATTAATAACATATGAGATAACTGCCAGAGAGTTTGATTTATTGGTCACAAGGGCATTTTCATGACTTTATTCATAAAAAAGTATCTCTATAAAAAGGGTTATAGGGGACAAAACGAGCAGATTGTTCAGTGAAGATTAAGATGAAGGTTGCACAACCTTACTTCAGACTACAAAAGCGGACATTTTGCGGGTGAGGACGTACCGGGTGAAAGCAATGATGAGGGCACTAAAATAACCATAAAAACGAATTATGGATGCAATATATGGCGTGTTATCGCTTTTGACATGAAGGGTATTCATATTTTATTGGGCAATATTTCGTGTATAAAGAATTATTTCATAATGTTATAAAAAATATAGAAATATCATTAGATAAATGGGAAAAATTTTCTCTTAGAACACAATTATATGGTAGGGAATAGTAAATATTTTACCGCAAGAACCGATTTAATACAAAAAATTAAGTTAGTCAAAATATATCGAAACAGTTACAAGAAAATTATTCTCTTCAAATTAAATGTAGGCTCTGAAATTATATTAAAATATTGTAAACTAACATTTAAAGCAATTTATTGACTCTAAAAATATAATGTTGATGAATTGTATTTATTATAATGAATTATTAAATAATTAACTTTGTAGGATGGTTGAAAACGGTAGTCGGACGATTGGAAAGGAAAAAAACGAATGACTGGAAAGACAGACGGATGTTTGGAAAGATAGACCGTGAATTATCCTCTAAGGGTGTTTTAGCTTACAAGAATGAAACCCGACAATACGAAATACTAATCTGTTTATTATGTTCGAAAACAATTTTTTTAGACGATTTGAAAATATACATTATTTCTAAATACATATTCAATCTTAACACAATAGAATGGTAAACGTTAAATTTTTTTTCGTGTCCTAGACAAATCGAGCCATTTTAATTAAAAATTCAAGCGGTACAAATTGCGGGCTAAACATACATACATACTTACATACATATGTATATATATATATATATATATATATATGCGTAATCTGTGGATTAAAATATACTAATTTTTTATATGACTAATATAGAATGTAATGAGTTGCCATCATATATTAAATACAATGACCATATTTGGCAGGTTATTTAATTATTTTTAGTTATAAAGTATCTGAATCTAACAAAATTATAAATTTTCTGAATTTACAAAAATAGCTTTTTAAAACATGTCATTTCCTCATTCGTTTAATACCATATTTGTGCGAAAAATATAGCTCAAATTCACCTGCGAAAATAAGTATGTCTGAAGCTACTCTAATAGTCTGCTTACTTCTCTGTGTACTCTTATAATTTAATTTGATGATGTTCTTCTCAACGTCCCATAAAAGAAAAACGCATTTGAATTCAAGATTCTACGGCAACTTAATCAGCCACTTTTATGATAATTAGTGAGTATTTCTTATTTTTTAATGTATTATCTGTAATTTTATATGTCTGTTATAGTTTTAATGTTTGTATTAAATTTTATCATTTTATCATATCGTAGTAAATATATGATTATTAAAGTGATTAAGGAACGTTTTATTCTGTTATGTGTTCAAACTAAAAGAGTTGTCCACTTTATGTCTTACGTCGCGGTATTACAAAAGTTTATTCTTCAGAAACTGGTGGCGACATGTAATTTTATAATATTAAGTGGTTTTCGTAATTAGACTGAACAAATGTTCATAATTTTTGTTCGGAACCTATTTTTTATTGAGAAGATTGTTAGAACGAGGAGCATCTAGACTGAAGTTGGTTTTTGCTTGGGTAAAATTATGTGGCTCCTTATATTATGAGTAAATTTCAAAATTAGTTAAATATACTTTTAATGGACCTGTTATGTACCTGTATACATGTATACATGATAAAATTTTTATATGAATAAGAGTTTAAAAAATAAATAAAATGATTTGTAATATATATAAAAAACATACAAAGAAAATTTTCGAATGAATCCATCATAATGATGGATTCTTTGAAAAAGTTTACGTTTATATTTTAAAAAATGTCGTCCAAGGGGTAAAGGATATTTTTGTTTCTCGCTCCTTCAAGTATCACGTTTACAAAGTAATTAACGATTTTCCATGTTTATTTTTACCATAATTATTACATATAAATCTGACAAAGTCATTTATAATTATTACTGAATAAATTACAATTTGGTTATTTATTTTTTTGACAGTTTTTGAACCCTGCTTTTAAGTCTTTTTAGTAGTAGTAACTCTACGATTATATAAATGAAAAAAATAAACTTTGTATCATAATGGCCATATCCGTATATGTACATATACACATATGCACGCATGGACGTACGCAAATACGCAGGCACTTTAGCGCAACATACATACTCATACGAGCGCGTGTATGTTTTTGCGTAGGTGTGTTTATGTCACACATACACACACGACAATGTCTCTATGTGGGCGGTACTTTAATCCACTTCATTCACAATCGTTTCAATAAGATTTCTACCAGTTGCTGTTAGAAAAAAAGACCGTCTTAGGCAATTTTTTTCACTAAATAATGTATATAAGAAAAGTATGGCTATCGACCAAAGAATTTTGTCTACTTTTATGAAAACAAGTTTATTTCTTTTGTTAATATTATATTCCGAAATTGTTACCGACACGATAAATATGTGAAATTATTCCGTTTGCACGTACATTTTGAAATACATATTTTAACGTTTTCATTAACTTTTAGATACCAAGTTTTATATTTTAACGCTGCAGACGTGGACCGTTAAAAAGCGGTTCAAAAAACAAACAATATTTTTGACATATATTAATGTCTACGTTTGATTAACATCTAAATTTAAAGATTATTTCAGAAAAAATTTGAAAACATGACTTAAATTGTTTATCAGTTCATGACTTAATTCATGACTTAAATGAACTGGTCATCTCGAATAATATTATTATAATTAGATAATCATTATATTATCATTCACCTTTAAGTTTCCACGATTTATGTTATAACTCGATAGGAGCTTGCCTTTACAGTGATTTTTTTCGATGATTTTTGCATTGAGTCTGGCGGGAGTTTCCAAAGACTATCACCGTTAAAGTGTCAACTTGTAAAAATAAAGACGTGTGGTGTAATGGGATAAAGAGAAGCGAAGCTTTGCATAAAAAGTTAATTTTTTAATTATTAGTGTTAATGTAGTAATTTTAGAATTACCCATCACATAATAAAAAACACACTACGAAACTACATAAACAGGTTAAGTATACATCAATAACTGTTCACGTGAGGGAATGATTTCTTTTTCCTACTACATACGCATGCGTGTAGTACCAAGCACATACATTTTCTCGTTGGAACATATACAAACGCACGCAAACACACATGTGTAAATATTTTTAAAGATAATGAAGGTGGGAAAGAGGCAGCGCCATGCGCTACCAGTTGCACTTTGTCTCTCTTTTACTTCATCTTGTTCACTCGCCCATATGATTATAACACGCACTGCCCAACCAACGAGGAGTTTTTCATCGTCGCTTTCGTGACAATTCACTTTTTCCCAGTTAAGTCTCTATCTCAAAACTCCGTTAGGAAGCTTCGCTTAGAAAAACAAGGTATTATATTTAGTTCTTAACTGATAGCTAAGGATAATATAATTAACTGATAAGCTAAAGATAATATAATTGGCAACCAGTACTTGCAATCAGGACTTATTAACACCTAAGAAAAATTAATCCTATCATCTATAACATCCACTTATGCAAGAATTTCTAGCAAAAGATGTACCCTTATTATTTTGAGATTATGATCTCACTACCACACCGCATCCATAATTATTTGCTGCTTATTCAACCTTGAGCAGCAAATCATTATGGACTGTATTAAATTGGAAGATAAAATCTAATTGAACTTTGATTAACACCTAACACCCTGTCTTGTATTTTTTTTTTCGGGACTATCATATAACAGTCTGAATTTATTTAGGACAAAACAGTGATGTTGATGTAAAATATAGCAGGCATTGTTCAGTAAAGTCACATGGTATACCAAATAATCGGAAAATTTAGGGGGTTTACAGTGACTGTTTTCCCGAGGGAAACTATTTGCACGTTTTGTAAATTCATGGGTTCCAATAAAGGATTTTTGATGATAGGTTAGCCGCCATCATAACAATGTGCAAATAGTGCATTTAAATTTTTGATGTGACAAAAATAAGTCAGAATAATTGATTTTTTGGATTCATATATATTTGGATGTCTTTTATAATTAAATGAAACTACATGATGTAGTATTATTTCTACTTTCTTTAAGTTCTTTGCCGTGACCTAGGTTTCGTTGTATTACGACATCTTCAGGTGGGCTATTAGCAAAGATTACAATCTTTAGTTTACTTTTATGTTATTCATTTATATAGCTTTTGATTGCTTTTCTTTACTTTTCTTTTAGGCATTTTAATTAAAAGAGTGTGTACCAGGGAAAATTAAAAACATTTCATTATTCGTAATAATTACATCTAAATAAAAAAATAAATGATTTAATAGTTCCAGGGACAATGTATAGAGAAACCAATAAATTGAATACGAATGTTCTTTTTCAAATAGAAAATTCAATGATTAAAAAATGATTTAAAGAATCAAGTCTCAACGTTGAAAATGATTACTCCCAGCTCTGAGATCCGGCTCCTGATTATTTCCTTTAAAATAGCCAAGGTAATAAGTTTTCTTGTAATACCCCACGTTGAAGAGAATTTTAAGTCTGCAAGTCTTATTGCATTAGTAAGTAGTGTGTTTGTATCTTTCTTAACTTTGGTAGATCTGTCTTCACGAAATTAAAAATTACGTCTATTCCAACTCCAAATATTATTTATCCCGATAAAAATGTATAATACTTTCAGATAGAAAGACTCTGCACTTATAAATATTACATTTTACTCTTTCAGATTGTGGATCAAAAGAACTTCTTATAACGGTATCAGAAAGGTTAAGCGTAGGATGTTTGGTATTAAAGGAGCTTTAAGCTTTGAAGTGTATTGGAACATATATTTCAACGTATATTGCTAGGTGCCATTTTTATTACATCTTCCTTTTACCAAAATATTCATTTCATAGATATTTGTGCTTTTTAATAAAATGTTGTTACGGACACTACCCGAAGTTTTTTTGTAAGTTTTCCCTTCTTAACTACTTAGCTCTTTATAAAATTAAAGTATATATTTTTTGCAATTAACAACACATGTCATGTTGTTTTTAATTCTGCCTAGTAATTGACAAATTTAATTTTTATACTATTAATATTTACATGCAATGAGACGATGTGGTCTTGAAAATTTAACTTGAACCTTTGCGTAATCATGGAGTAAACTAAATGTAATTGTTAAATGAAAAATATAAACGCTTGCCAGTAACAAAAAATAACAATCGAACATTTTATTAACGGTATATACATCCAAAAATATACAAATACTGACGAGCAGTCGATGTGGCAGACCGAGTGGTCGATGGGTTAAGCGTACAACTTAGAGGGGCTTTTACATCACTAGACGCCGCAACCTGCAAAATGTATCTTGCAATCAACCAAAATAAAACTAAGTATATGACCTGTGCCAATTATAGCAGCTCTTATTTTGAAATTGAGGATTACGAATTTGAAACCGTTAGCAACTTTAAATATTTAGGATCAGAAGTTAATACTCTCAATAATATCATGTCTCAGATCCTTGGTAGGGTAACAGCAGCTAACCGATGTTTTTTTGGTCTTAAAAAGTACTTGATGTCTAACTTCACCAGTAGAAAAAACAAAGATTCTGATTTACAAAAGCTTAATTAGACCCATTCTTATATACTCTGCTGAGACATGGACAATGACAGAAAAAGTTAAACAAACCATTTTTGTTTTTGAAAGAAAGATTTTAAGAAGTATTTTTGGTGGCCTAAAATGTCGCAACATCTGGAGAAGAAGAACTAACCCTGAACTTTACAAATTATTTAATGAACCAGATGTGGTCAAATATATTCCAACTCAGAGAATAAAATGGGTAGGGCACTTAAGCAGAATGAATGACAGTCAGGGAACAAGAAAGATCTTCTCAGCCAGACCACTGGGCTCTCGAAAAAGAGGAAGACCTAAACTTGGGTTGCTCGACTGCCTGGAAAAAGACTTAAAAATCCAAAGTGTAACGAACTGGATGTCTCTGGCCAAGAACAGGAAAGTTTGGGAGTTGATTCTACGGAAGGCGGGATTAGATAGATACTCTAGATCTTACCGATGATCGTTTAAAACAAAATCAGAACCACTTCAAAAATTTATTTTTTTGCTGTATTCTTGACATTAATTTGGTCCTGATTTTGATTGCAGAGCAGAGCTTAAGTAGTTAGAAATTCGCTGGCCACCCAATTGCATATTTTTGGCCTATTCACTAATGTGTTGATTCATTCTCGTAACTCGAATTATCTTAGTTGTTGATAATTAAGTGTACATGACCTTGGACTGCGCTCTGAATATATCTTCCTGAAACTCTTTCCGTGAATATTTCTTTTGTGCTCATACTGTAAAATTGTGGAATAAGTGGGACTCTTATCCCGAATGATTCAGAATGCATGTATTCAATGTTCATTGGAAAATATTTTTGTAATTCACATTCATAACGACCCATCGACCCTTTCTAGTCTTTACTCTTAATCTTGTCTTTTCTTTTATTCTTGTCAATATTTAACAATATTTAACGCGTACGTGTATATATAATTTTTTTTTCTTTTTTTACACATTTTTTGCCAGCTTCACAGTTTATTTGTCGTTATTTTAACAGCCTGTTGTCCTTTGCCTTTCTTGACAATTTGTGGCAGTATTCCACATTTTATTACTTCGCGCTTTGAATGACTGGTTGTTACTGTTTTTTTCTTAATTAGCCTATGTTGTGTAATTGCACTTTAAATAAAATAAATAATAAATAAAAAATTGCGTAATGTTGTTTTTTTGCTATGTCACCTCCTTCGAGAACTATGAGTCTACAAATAGTTTTGCATTGTGTCCTTCTCAATTCCGACTCGTTAACTACGTATTTCAAAAATGTGAAATGGCAGTATAAAGCCCTTTAGTAAGTATTTCAGCGCAAAAATACATTAGTCTATTTGCATTCATAAATTAGAATAATGATGCTAAGTTATTGGTTATATATCTGCGAATTATGCTCTGGGCAATATATTTACGTAATTAAAAGTGAAATCTACGTTAATGCCTATTTAAAATAGGTACCAAAATATGTACGGAATGGCTTTTTTGATGAAGAGTTATTGTCTAAGTTTTGAGTTTTTCGTCCCAAAATTACTAATATGGAACAGTAATGGAAATATTTTGTTATCCCTTTTTTTTTTAAACAAAAACTTGAAATTAACAAAAGAGTATAGTGACCCATTCATAGGTGTGAATTATAAAGAGTTAAATTTCGTTTCTTGGAGTTATTTCCTTACAGTAAATTTGGAAACAATTATTTTTTTTCAAAATGGTCATGTAGGGTGTATATATACATTTTTTTATTAATTTGTTTAAACATTATTCGACAGAATAGCTGTCTCCCATCTTTATTAAAAAAATGATCGTTTAGAAAAATCTTAGTCATTAATATGAGCAGTAAGTGTAAGCTGTACGAAAATTAAGGGGCCTGAAAAATTTCAGGGCCAATAATTTTTACAAAAATTTATTTATTTTACAACTTATTTATTTCCTTATAAATGCAAAAAAAATATGTCTCACACTGTAAGGAAAACCTTTTTTCTTTACACATATTTCAAAATGTTTAATTTGACTTATTCAAAACGCTCCCACTCAGCTCCGCGCATATGCGATGTGATACGTACGGTATTTGTGTGGTGGACGGCTGCATGTGGTGGACGGTGGACGGCGAATAGCGCAGATGGGTCCATCTTTAAGCACATTGTTGAGTTTTCTATGATTTATTAACCACATCTTTATTTTTTTTATTCTACTGCAGTATAGTATATATGACTTTGTAAATAAATTCAGTAAGAAGTTGCACTATGAGATGTAAAATAATATTTAAAATATTTTTTTTGGATGCACCAAACGAGGTGCAACCAAACTCACTACCATTCAGATACCATTGTTTGTTTTTCAATCTCTTCAAATCTTTTATTAGATTGTGATGAAGTTTTGAAAACATTACATGTATAAATGTTTGTGTAAGGAAGCGACTTATTGTGCTTTCTTGAAACATATTATTTTGAACAAATTAAACAAAATTCCTAAATTTGTTTTGTCTCAAAACTAAAATACGAAAGCGATGATATGCCAACAAGTCAAGAAGTTTATTTGCGATTAAAAGGGAATTTGAAAAGTGATTCCTAGTGGAAAAAAAACCTCCAATAATCAGGAAGGGAATGAAGACCGTGAAATATTTATTAATTTTAATTATAAAATAGTGATATGAACTGCGCAATATATGGTTTCTGTGGCAATAACCCTTAAATTATTGTTAACAAAAGGATAGTAAAATTGTGTTCGTGTCCGATAAATATTCGTTTATTCAATCTAGGTTATATTACAAAAAAGTGGCTGTGATATCTGGAAAATCTAATACCTGGAAATTCATATATATGTATATATATATATATATATATATATATATATATATATATATATATATATGTATATATATATATATATATACACATAAATATATTTATATATATATATATATATATATATATATATATATATACTCAGTGAAAGTAACGTTTCCGACCCTTTATAATAATGTATTTACTCGTTTATCGAGACATGACTACGGTAGACCTATTTTATGTTTTTAAAACCAATCGACATCAATTTTATCGTGTGCAAGTCAAGAGTTTGCAATATTTCTTACTATTGGTGAACTAATACTACAGCATTTAGTTGGAGTTAACAGTTACGATTAATAATAATTGGATAATCTGAGAAATATAATTTAAATTAATAATTGTACGTAAGGTAAGGGTGTATAAATAATATATAATTAGATGGGCACCCACGCACCACCACGAATTGGGCACCCACGCACGCACTAGCACGTACACAACAGTACGCATGCGCGCACACACGCACGGCCGCATGCATGCACGCGAGCATATACACCCACATTTTTCTACTTTGTTTTAACCGTTCCCAGTCAATAAATATAACGTTCATGTAAATAAAGGTATGTGGCTAAATTGCAAAGACAATTTTATAACAACATAAACTTTTAGCATAATTAAAATATAACAAAACCGTTTCATAATAAAATATTTAAAGATATTTCTTTCGTAATCTCATCGAAATGATGAAAGTATTGCGTCACTATCTAGGGTATCAATGAAAGTGAGAAAAATAATTATAAAAGATATTATTGGATAAGCATGAATCACATCAGTGTCTGTACGTAGGCTCGAATGTACGTAGGTAAGGTAAGATGGTATATTCGCTTGCAAAGGCTTATAAAATCTAACAGGATTATCAGGGTGACTACGTAAATTTTTTGTTTGATGTGATCAGTGGAAGGAAAAAAAACGATAAGTTTCCAATTCAGAAATCCATTCCGGCCTTGAGTTGCATCAACAGAAATTTAAACCCATATCCTTCAAACACTAACTGAATTGAAATATAATAAATTGGAACTGACCAGGCTATTGACCCAGAGACCGTATTTTCTTTTTAGTCATTTTACGAAAAGTATCTCCGGAGATAAAAGCAAAAAAAACTGAATAATGGATTGCCAATTGTTTCTAAATCACTTTTATTTTGCAATAATAATAGAACAGATTGAATTAGTTACTGTAAAAAATGTAAAAAGGAACCAATTTACTATAAAATTATATTTGAAAATTTACTGAATTCAATTTGAGAGTTTTGTCTGGTTATACTTCCGATCGCTGGTTTTGTAATTTGTTTGATATTAACGGTATAAAATAGTAAAAGTAAAATGTTCTCTTAATTACTATTATCTTGTTTATGCTGTAAGGAAGGTAAGGTTTTCAGAGTCCTAAATTTCTAAGCCTACACGACAAAAAAGCTTCAGTAAAGTCTCAAATTTAGTGTATTTTTATCATTTGTTTTTTTACACCTAACCTGACCTAACCTAACCTAACCTAACCTAACCTAACCTAACCTAACCTAACCTAACCTAAACTAACCTAACCTAAACTAACCTAACCTAACCTAACCTAACCTAACCTAACCTAACGTAACCTACCTAACCTAACCTAACCAAGAGTATTTTTATCATTTGTTTTTTTTCCTAACCTGACCTAACTTAACCTAACCTAACATAACCTAACCTAACCTAACCTAACCTAACCTAACCCAACCCAACCCAACCTAACCTAACCTAACCTAACCTAACCTAAACTAACCTAACACAACCCAACCTAACCTAACCTAACCTAACCTAACCCAACCTAATCTAACCGAAGCTAACCTAACCTAACCTAACCTAACCTAACCTAACCTAACCTAAACTAACCTAACCTAACCTAACCTAACCTAACCTAACCTAACCTAACCTAACCTAACCTAACCTAACCTAACCTAACCTAACCTAACCTAAACTAACCTAACCTAACCTAACCTAACCTAACCTAACCTAACCTAACCTAACCTAAAATAACCTAACCTAACCTAACCTAACCTAACCTAACCTAACCTAACCTAACCTAACCTAACCTAACCTAACCTAACCTAACCTAACCTAACCTAACCTAACCTAACCTAACCTAACCTAACCTAACCTAATCTAACCTAACCTAACCTATCCTAACCTAACCTAACCTAACCTAACCTAACCTAACCTAACCTGACCTGACCTAACCTGACCTAACCTGACCCAACCTGACCTAACCTAACCTAACCTAACCTAACCTAACCTAACCTAACCTAACCTAACCTTACCTAACCTAACCTAACCTAACCTAACCTAACCTAACCTAACCTAATCTAATCTAACCTAACCTAACCTAACCTAACCTGACCTAGCCTAACCTAACCTAACCTAACCTAACCTAACCTAACCTAACCTAACCTAACCTAACCTAACCTAACCTAACCTAACCTAACCTAACCTAACCTAACCTAACCTAACCTAACCTAACCTAACCTAACCTAACCTAACCTAACCTAACCTAACCTAACCTAACCTAACCTAACCTAACCTAACCTAACCTAACCTAACCTAACCTAACCTAACCTAACCTAACCTAACCTAACCTAACCTAACCTAACCTAACCTAACCTAACCTAACCTAACCTAACCTAACCTAACCTAACCTAACCTAACCTAACCTAACCTAACCTAACCTAACCTAACCTAACCTAACCTAACCTAACCTAACCTAACCTAACCTAACCTAACCTAACCTAACCTAACCTAACCTAACCTAACCTAACCTAACCTAACCTAACCTAACCTTACCTAACCTAACCTAACCTAACCTAACCTACCTAACCTAACCTAACCAAGCGTATTTTTATCATTTGTTTTTCGGTCTTACAGATATTGAAAAATAATTTAATTTATTACACCAGTTAGTTATTTTCATTTAAAAAATGTGAATGAAATGCCCCTATATTTTTAACTATATTGATGTAACTGTCTTCACTATTCCAATACGGTTTAAGATAAATTGTTACTGTAACCATGTCTTTAAGTTAGATAATTAGAATTCATTATTTTTACATAAAACATACATTTTAAACACAACCAACATTATTTCAGATGTTAAAAATGCAAGTAATTAATTATGTCATCCTGGTCAAGGAAAAATTTAAAATGGAGGGAAAAAATTTTGATGTATCTATTCATATATATATATACTTTTTTTTTTTTCTTTTCTTTTTGTGTTCCACTAGCTATGTTAAAATTTAGGACGTGTTCTAAAATATCAGCAACTCTTAAATACATTTGTTAACATTTGTAATCGTAGTTTACACTCTAATTGATTTATCGTTTTAAATGTCTTTTAGTATAAGTAAATGTTTCCCAATTTTTTTTTTTAATTATTATGGTACGTAAGTAAAACTGCAAGAAAATCTACTACAATACAATTTGAATTGTGGTCTTAAAAAAGTCGGTGTCAAAATATAAATTGGATACGTTACTAATAAAAATACAGTTGTTTTCATTTCAAAGTGGTAATTGTAGACTACCTAGTCATTCGGGACCAGCTGTGCCGATTGGGGGTGATTATTAAAGTTATGAGCAGACCCTAAAGTTACTACTATAAGAAGACTGATAGATACTACATCATATTTAAATTATTCAATAGAATGTAAATTTGAGAAATCTTTATACTACGAATTTTACACAAACTTTCTGAAGTATACAAACTTTGTGAATATATGAAGATAGAAGTTATGTACCCAAATTTAATTATGGTATCGAACGAAATACAACGATATTGTTACGATATTCTCAAAGAACTCATAAATATATTTTTACTTTAATTTCATAAATCACATTTACATATAAGTCTTCCTCTGTTTACGGATTTAGCCCACTTTTCTTGTGATCTAATAATTAATTTATATTATAGTGATTTACTTGATCGTAGAATGACGAAAGTGAACATAGCCCCTTGATCTCCAATCAGGATAGAGAAATCTTTATGTACAATATTGCACGCAGTTTTTGATAATTTTACTGTTTGTAAATTATTCAATACTCGTATTTGTGAATTTTAAGCATTTAGACTTAAGTGTTTTATCGAGGTATTTTCATTTTTCAAACTGTTCATGAATAATTTGAACATGAATAATTTGAAAAATTAAAATACCTTCTTTATGGATATAAGTCATAATTTATTACATGCATAGTTACGGTCATCTTCAATTTTTTATCTGGGAAAAAACATCAGATTTAAAGTGTTAAACTGTTCGAACATAAAACTCTCTAAGATTACTTAAGAAACGAATGAAGCTATTTTTAATTTCGAAAAACAAAACACAGCTACCTAATCAACAAAGTTTCTCTGACGAGCTATGGAATCTTCGAAAAACAAGCATTCAAATTTAAGAACTCTGTAAATGTTAATTTTTTGTACCTCATACCCGATTTTTAAAGAAGCTAATTGTTGAAAAAGTATGAAAGGATTTAAGAGTTGTAAATTAACATTTGAATGGATGCGTATACTTTTGAATTTTAAAAAGACTCGGCAAGTTATTTTGTAGCAATTAATTATGTATGAGAACCGTGTTCGACCGCATTTGTAAGTATAGTAACTAAGTGAATAATAAACTCAATTCCTGCATAAATAACATTCAAACTACATATTTGAATTCATTCAAACTACATATTTGAATTCATTCAAACTATATATTTGAATTCATTCAAACTACCTATTTGAATATATTCATTGACACAACTACTACAACTATAATACACAAAATTCATCTATAAATGTTATAAAATATTAAAACAAATTACAAGTGCAAGGAAGCAAATCGTTTCGATTATAAATTTTAATAACTCGAATAAGTTTGTTTTAATATTCAATAAGTTTTGATATGCCTTGCTTACGCCATCAAAAACTCTACATATCCCGTCTATAAGATTAAAATCTCAATATAACGAAAAATAAAGCTATTCCAAAATTTTTCTATTCTAAATCGCAAAACTTCATAAAATTTGTTCGCCTTTTCAGCGAAGTTGATGACTAGCTCCAGTCGCCGTCTATCTATTTGATCACAGCTTTCATACTCAATTACTTTTGCAAGGAGAATTTGTCAAGGTTCTACGGATCCCACTTTATTAGTTAATAAGAATTATTTTTTGATTATCAGACATAGGTATAACAAAAATTAGTTTTACGGTTGGTTTTAAAATATACGTATTACTCATAATTTTAGAACTAAATTTTAACTAACCCTTTGTTAGGCAATAACTTTCCAAAAGCTTGTTCAAAAATAGTGCATTAATTTTTTTAATAAAAAAAAACATTTAAAAGAGCTTTTTTGGAGCTCCTACAACTGGCGATATCGAGACAAAAAAAAATTAATAAAGAACAACGTCTAGTCGCCAACATTGCAGGCGGACAATCTCTGATTAAGCCTTGCTGTTGGACTTAAAATATTTTGGAATAGCATTTGTTAACGTCAACAATACATATGGAGTTTTAGTTTTGTGAAAAGGATATGTAGTATTTTTTATGTCATAAACAGGATATATGAAAATTATTGAGTATTATAACAAAAGTATTCGAGTTGGTAAATTTTATAATTAGAATTATTTGCTTCTCTCCTCTACTAAATAGTTTTAATATCTTAAAGTACTTAGAGATGAATTTCATATAGCGGTTTGAATTTAAATGTTAATTTTACATGAACTATTAATGTTACCAGCTCTTATGTGATTTATGCCGGAATTGAGTTTAATGGTCACTTAGTTAATATATTTAAAATTAACGGTCAGATATGTTCCTCTTACACAATCAATTTCTATAAAATAAGTTGCCGAATCCTTTTAAAATACAGAAACATACGTATCTATTCAAATGGTAAATTAAAACTCTTAAATTACCTCACACCTTCGCATTAATTTTTTTTTAAATTAATTATGAGTCAAAAAAAATAACATTCACGGAATTTTTAACGTTGAATGCTCGTTTTTCGAATATTCCACAGCTTGTCAGAGGCACTTTGTCGATTAGGTCACTGTGTTTTGTTTTTTTAAATTAACAATAGCTTCATTCGTTTCTTAACTGACTAGGAAATTTTATGTTCGAGCAGTTTAACACTTCAAATCTGATGTTTTTTCCCAGTAATCAAATTGATTGTTATAGTACAAATGTATATAGTAAATTATTTCGTGTTTGTAAAAAGTTTTAAAGATGAAAATAACTTTATAAAAGACATATGTCTACACAGTTAACCTAAGACAAAAATTTAGAAATACGAATAAAGGAAATGCTGGTTCATTTTACAAACCGTAAAAATAACAGAACTTTGCGTAATATTGTACATAAAGATTTATTTACCCTCTTTGGAGATAAAAGGGCTATATTCATTACCGTCATTTGACGAGCAAATAAATTACCAGAATATTATTTAATTATTCAATAACAAGAAAAATAGACTCTGTCTGTAACCGAGAAATGCTTACAAGGAAATGTGATTAACGAAATGAAATTACAGTTATTCTTGAGTTCTCTAAGACTATTGTAACAATATTATTTTGTTGGATGTCAAAATTAACAGTGCGGATATAATTTCTTTGCCCTATTTCTATCTTCCTTCGCAAGAAGCTTAATACATGTAAGGAACCAGGTTTGCATGCTTCAGAATATTCATCCAAAATATGTAGTATAAAGATTGGTGAAACTAGTCTTATACGGAAGATGTTCTAGCTCTGTTTTTAGACGAAATATCTATCAGTCTATATCGGCAGACTTTAGAGTGTGCTCATATATTTTCATAACCGCCCCGAATTGGTTTATCTGATCTTGGATGACCAATCAATCTACAATAGCCATATTGAAATGAAAACGACTATATTTTTATGGTAAACGATCCAAAAAATTCCATTTTTGTTTTGATACCGATTTTGTAAGACCATAATGAAAATTTTATGCTCGTAGAATTTTCTTGTAGTTTTACTTATGTATTATAATACATTTTTGAAATTATTAGTAAACATCTGCCTATATCAAAATACATTTGACCGTAAAAATTATAATTTTGAAATTCGTACGCCATTTTCATGTTAATTATTAATATATATTTAAATATTTCCACATCAAGTACAATGTAATCAATACTATCATTACAAATGTTAACAAAAGTAGTAAAGAGTCGTTATTATTTTACCACATATCCCAAATGTTAACATGGCCAGTGGAACACAAAATGAAAAAAAAAATTATATTCAATACAGACGAAAGTGGTTTTCTATCATTTTTAATTAATAATTTGCCAAGATGACATAATAAGGCTTTACCTTTAAACCAGGAAAGTATTCCTTCATATGAATCTTTACCAAAAGTCGATTCGTTAAATATCTGTTAAATACTTTGTATCTTCAGCACATGAAAAGGAGGTTGTTTCATTTACATAAAAATAATGAATTATATATTCTACCTTAAATATGTGGTTATAGTAATTATCTATCTCAAATAGTATTTGAATAATGAAGATAGTTACATCATTACAATTAAGAAAATATGGTAATTTCCTTGACATTTTTTGAATGAAATATAACTAAACCATGTAAGAAATAAAAATAATTTATCACGGTGTGTGGTGAAAATGTACTCCACTTAGAATTTTCTGAAGCTTTCTTTTTATATAGGCTTAAAAAGTGAAAGTGTAATAACATAAAATAACATGAAATATTATTTTTATTACGATTAACCAAGTGAATCAATTTATAAAGGAGTTAAGGCAATATACCTCGATAAAGAGCCATTTAGCGTCCTATAAAATTGAAGCTAACGTTTTTCAAATGGACTTACGTAAACAAGATAGTATTATAAGAAAAAGAGCAGCCGAGAGTAAAATTTGACAAAATTCTAAAATGGAATTAAGTCACTTTTTAAATATACATTTGACGTAAATTTCATCGCTTTCAAAAGAAATTTTCCTTTACTATTTTTTTCGTAAAAACTAATTCAATATATTCTATGAATATTACAAAATAAAAGTGGTTTAGAAATAACTAGAAAGTGAAATTAAGTTTGTTACCTTTACCGCCCGAAATACCTTTACCTCCGGAAATACCTTTACCTCCTTTACCTATTATGACTATAACAAAAGGTACCATTTGTGGATTAATATGAATACTTTGATCGGTCTCAATGTGATTATTTTCGATACAGTTAGTATTTACAGGACATAGGTTTAAATTTTTCTGATACAACACAAGGGCGGAATAGGTTTAACAGTTGGAAACTTATCGTTTTATTCGTTCCCTTGATCATTATCAAACAAAATTTCTACGTACTCTTCTTCGAAAACTACATAACTTACATAACGTATTCATGCACATATACTGCCATCGATAAGATCCATGCTTATCTGTATATAATATATACAGATAAGCATGGATCTTATCGATGACACCATATATATATATATATATATATACATATATATATATATATATATACATATATATATATATATATATATATATATATATATATATATATATATATATATATATGTACACGAATCGGAATGGAGGCAATGCAAAACAGTTTGTAAATTTGTAATTCTCGAAAGCCCCATAAAATAAACACATTACGCACCATCTTATTTATTTATTTATTGTCGTTATTGTGCAATTACACACCGTGGGCTAATTGCTACAGGAGCAATTTCATGAAGTCAAATAAGTGTTAAGTAATAAAATATGGGTTGTATTGCGGAAGACTTTAAGAGAATATCAATAAAGAGCAGAATAAAAAGCAGTTAAAATAACGAGAAATAAGCTAGAAAGCTGGCAAAAAAAATTACAAAGAAAATAAATATATATATATATATATATATATATATATATATATACATATATATATATATATGTACACGTCCACATTATATATCGTTAAACATTGACGAAATTAAAGGAGAACAGGATATAGGAGGTAGAGATAGAGAAAAGGCGACGAATTACGAATAGGAGTTATAACGTAGTTTTTCAGACGAACTTTGAATGCACGAATTTAGGGTCATTCCGAATGAGTGTCCAAATTATTCCATAATTTCACAACGTGGATATAATAGAAATAAGTCCAATGCCGTCTGCACTTAAGGCTGGCCATTAAGATATAACATAATTCAAGCTACGAGAATATTTGAACACATTAGGGAACAGATGGATCGCTCGGGAATACATGGAGAATATACCCAATCTGCAGATTGAGCCGCCATCGAACCTCTATAAAGATTTATTTAAACGGTCGCCAGTAAGACTTAAACAGGATACACCTCCACAGTCCAGCAAAGGCTGCAAGAGTTCACAGATGAAATTAAGCTTTTATTAATATAAATTGTAAAAAAGGTACCTTAAAAAAGGTAAAATTTTCGGTCGTCTTCTAAAGAATCTTTATATTGATACCCCATTCCGCAGAATTCGTGACAATATATATCCATTCCTAAGTTTTACGTACTTTCAGGTACAAAAATATAATATAAAAACTTAAGTCTCCGTTTCTACGCATTCATGTCATCAAACAACTTGCCGTGAAACTTCATCATAATCTGCTTTAAATTGAAAAAAGACGTAATGCTACGATACTCAAACTGAAAAATGGATACACGAAGGTGACAAAATTATATAATGTTTCTCTTGTCATTTGAATAAAAAACGCTGAAAATTATCAATGAAATAATATTTTCAACGCTAAGCATATTTATTAACTTTACTATTAAAAGAAACTAAAATGAAACGAAAGTCCGACCAATCAGAAAATCATACCATTTCATCTATACACACGCACATACAGCTTTTACACCGTTATATCATTATTAGTGAGCTTTATAAAAATGGTTCTCAAATAACATCGCTATAACACTTTAGAAGAAAAAACAATCCGAGAGAATATATTTTAGAAAACGTTATTCTAGTATTTTCATTTCTTGAATATACATAATGGAAAAAGAAGAACTCTACTCTATTTATTGATAACTTGAAACTTTACTCTTGAAGGAAAGAAATCTAAATCCTTTGAATATCGTAGAAAACCATCCTTTAGCAACAATTAACTTAAATTTATTCGCCAAAAGCATTGATGGCATTTCTGATTATTCAGTCTATAAAATAATCCTCTTTTAGGAATATATTCATATTTAAATAGCCTGATGTTTTAGAATTAACACATATTTTAAACTGCAATATCCACAAATTAAATAAAGGAAAATAATGTATGAGAAAGCGAATAATGTATGGTATAGAAGAAAACAATATATATATATATATATACATACAAGAAACGTTACGAGGAAAAAGGAACAAAATATAAAATGGCATAATGACAAAAATAAATGATCAAAAACTTTCTTCGGGTTAAACCTGTCTTTTGGTGAAAATCTGAGCTATCTTTTAATTGTTATCGAGATTAGCCTGCACTGACAAAGAAAAGAAACGCAGACTTCGTTTAATACTCAGAGTAATAAATATTTCTTCTCCGCTTAATCAAAGATATTCTCAAATATTAAATTATTGGCTATAAACGAATTGGTATGAAAAACTATATTAACTCTATTTTAGAAACCAAAAGCGACATAAACATTTAATCTGAAAACAATTAATGTTCAATTGCTCAAAATTCTCTGTAGCTACAGTTATTACTTTGTTTTGACCAAAAAAAATTCGTTATTATGACCTGCGCGTAAGATATAGCCATCATATTAATTGAGCCATTTGAGGCGAATAATTTATTCTAATATATGTCTTAACAGTTTACGCAACACACGCCGAAAAACGACCTGACGCTTGGTTTCTTTTTACAGCTTTCTTACGGAAAAATGTCGAAGATCGCCTAATTTATAAAACGTCTTTAAAAATAATTCAAAAACACAAATATTTCTTGGAAGCCAATCTATTTATTAGTGGAAATGAAATAAAATTCGTTTAATAATTTCGGAGATTAGCGAGCATAGATCAACGCGGCGTGGGATTTTATAATATATTATATTATAATATTGCAGAAAAGCAACCATATTAAAACACGGTACGAAATTGACAACAGTTGATGATGAATGACTCATCAAATCGACGATTCGTTTCGCCGTTTTGTCCAATTAAATCAATTCAGTTTTGAAACTGCTTTATCAAACATCTCCTTTGTAAAAGTCGACGTCATAGGGCTAAATTAAAAATGTACGTTAAAAAGGTATAACTATTATACTGGACATCCTGGAAGATATATGTTCCTTCCAAAATACAAACAACGTACGGTTCCATAAATACCTAAGTACTTATATGTTTTTAAATTGTTCATTTAAGATAACTGAAATAAATTTCTCTCAAATTTTAATCAAGTACGATGTCTAGAATGATTTAAATAATTAGAGGAGAGGCACACAGTTTGAAACTTAATATTTCACAAACAAGTTCTAAAAACAAGTTTTAACATGACCAACTAAACCTGAATTTCAATGACTTGTACTTTTTCGCTTCCAATTTACATGTTACGAGATTCATATATTTACATAGGTCTAAAACTATAGAAATTAAAAGGGTGTGACGGAAAGAGATGAACAGACAAACGGATGAACATGACAAACACATGAGCGATTCATTTTTGCACTTGAGTGTCCTTTTATGAAAATATTTTTTCTCAACAAAGCTATATAAATATCTCCAAATCCAAAATGTCAATTGTATTTGTTTATTTTTTTATACCAATAATTACAATAAACTATCATTTATCAAAAATCCTTCGTTAGAACCGCTATTTTATTAAAACGAGCGAATGGTTTACCTTAGGAAAACAGTCCTTTTAAAGTCTAAATTTTCCAATTATAAGGTATATCATGTTACATTACTGAGCAGTGCCTATTATATTTTACGACGACTTCACTCTAAAGTCTGACTTTATATTTTTAATAGAGACTGGTGTAATATGACAGTCCCGAAAAATGAAGCAAGACAGGTTGCCAGATCTTAATCAAAGGTCAGTTAGATTTTAGCTTCTAATTAATTTAATATAGACTATTATAATCTGATTAACAGACGTTTGGGATGGGGGCCTAACCTAGAAAAATTAAACGTTATGAACACGGCAAGGAGACGTTCCTCAGAGCCACGTAAAACACGCAATGTGAAACACGTATTTATATGTTTTTATTGTATCTAGAGATGAAAATCAAAAAATTGTGTGAAATATTATTTAAAAAGTTAAAATATATACTTCTAAAAAACGTGATGAGGTAATAATTTTACTTAATTATGGTTTCGCCTGGATACAAATTTTACAAAACAAATAAACTTGCTTTCATTGAAGTAGCCAAATTATTTCTAGCTAAATTTTTAAATATATATTTATTGAATGAAATTTAGTTATACTAAACAATTTTAATTTTTTCTGGAAATTTATAGCTTAGAGCCTACAGTTTCCATCGTCTCATTTTATTTAATAAAATGTAATAATTATGTACAAGTTTCAAAAACCATTGACATAATCAAATCTATTAAATTACAAAATATAACAGTTTTCTTTTATATAATTGCAAAATTTATAATACAAAAAAGACAATGGTTTTAAAAAAGTAGAGATAAAATACCGTCAACAAAGAAATAGCCCAGATTTTAACTTTTTTTTAATCACAATTGTAAATAACTTCATCACACTAATATGTAATAAATACTAACATGGAAAATTCTTAATTACTTTGAAATCGTGATACTTAAGACCCAAAAATATTCTTGACCCCTTGAACGACATTCGTCACATGATTTTACGAAAATATTAAACTTATTTTTTTATTTTATAGAATATACATGACGGTAAGTTAAAATATATTAAATTGTTAAAAAATATTAACATTATTTTTCACATTTTGAAAGAGTATACGAAATGTGGAAAGAAAGAGGAGGAAAGTATTTCCCGTTTTTCATGAACATTTCGACTACTGCTATAGAAACATTTTACATGCGTTCCAAAATTCTTGTAATTCGCTCTTTTAACTGATGAAAGAAATCAGACACTGAGGAATCGGCAAGTACATATAACACGACTGAAAAGATAATATATTTAAGTAATATATATATATTATATATATATATATATATATATATATATATATATATATATATATATATATATATATATATATATATATATATATGTACATATCAATCCCGATATTGATGATTCCGCAAGCTAATGTAAAAATATTATACATATATTTTCAGAATGCATAAGACATTTTTCTCCTCGAATTTTGAAATGACAATTTATGAAGCTATGGAAATAGAAAGATTGCCAGTCTGATATTACAAGTAGATATTTCATAACAGAAACGGGTATTAGCTGTGATTTCAATTTCAAATGGAGCTCCTATTAAGATGAAAAGTTTTAATACTCTTGTATATGTTTGATATTCTGATCATAAAATGAACCGTCTTTATACGACGGAGACGTAAGAAACACATACGAAATACTTTTTGCAAAGTGGTTAGTCTCCTAATGGATTAACTGTTCCTTATGGAAAATGTTTCATCAAGCCCTTATTATTTTTAAATTAATTTCATGCACTCAAAAATCCCTAAAAAGTATTTGAATATCAATCCAATTTATCTATGACTGAAATAAATTAGGTAAAATAATTTTTGTTTGAAAATTTAGAAATAAATGTATTTTACTATAAGTAAAATATATTTATTTTCAGGTAAAACAAAAATCCATCGTTTTTGTATTTCTTTTAGTAGATATAATATAATATAAAAGATATAATCTATGAAATTTGAAACAATTTTTAAGTATAAAATTATGCGCCAAATTTCCTATTGTAATTTTTTTTATTTGCGAATATATTATTCTATATTTACTGCGTAAGTTGCATTATAGATTTCCTTTCCAAACAATTTTATTTTCAATAAGAGCAGTAAACTACTTGCTATTATAAAAATATGAAGAAATATTTCCTTTCATCTTCATATAGTTAGCAAAAATAGGTCAAATTAAAATTTAAACACTTCGATATGTACTTCGTTTATTAGACTATTTTAGTACTATCGTTACTACTTCTGTTTCCTATAATGACACACAACACTATCAAAAAAAATCTCGAGTCATGAATATCCTAGGTGCAACCTAATAATTTGCCTTCCTATTTTTTTGTAACAAAACTATAAAAAACATATCTATATCCAAGAACTAGAAAATTGTATCTGGTAACTTGATTTTTATTTCTAAAACCCTCAAGATGTTCCAGATCCGAATAAAGGGTTCACAATGTCTCTCACATTGTTAGCCGATTATAATTCTTATTGGACAAGGGTAGTTTAATCTATGGAGGCGAACTTTATTTCGTTTGCCCTGTGAATTAGCTTTATAAAAGATTATTTTATGACTAGTTGTTTAGAAAAATTAATGAAGTATTAACAAAATTTAAACACTAGTGAAATAAATAAGATATCAACAAATGTTTTCAAACATAATCCAATCGATAAAATTATTGAACCAATAATTCTTGTATCAAACCTAACCGATATTTAACATATATTACTAATATACCCACATATGATTCAACCTCATCGCTCCAGGCTCATGCAACCAGCCTAAAGTGGTCATTATGTTTAGCGTATGGGGGCAGCCTATTGTATTCTGTACTAATCGTATAAAAATTTAGTAAAACTTCGTTCTACTCCATAGATTTCGTCCGTATATATATTTATATATATATATATATATATATATATATATATATATATATATATATATAGATATATATATGTATATATAACTTGCCTGCAACTTGGATCACTTGAATACTTGTAATCAGAGAACCAAAACCCTTAGAGGATAATTCGTTTTCCACCTTCTCAACCATTCATTGTCTTTCCAAGAAGCAGTCTATCTTTTCAGCCATTTGTTTATCCTATCCAGTCATTCGTCTATGGTTTTCTTCCATCCTATAAAATTAATAATTTTAAAATTAAATTTAATGAATATAATTCATTAATATAGTAATTTTATTGTCAATAAATCGCCTTAAAGATTAGTTTACCATATTTAATATAATTTCAGATACTGCATTCAATTTTAAGAGAATAATTTTTTACTTGGTCCAATATGTTTAGAATTTAATTAAGCAGTTCATTCGGTAAAATATTCTGTGTTAGTCCTAATAATATTCTAACACCATACACGGAACTAATACAACTTTTGACAGACAAATTATTATCAATTCTTGACGCACTAAATATTGCCCAATGAAATGTGAATATGGTTATTTTAGTATCCCTATCATTGCATATACCCGCCATATCTTCACAGGTAAAAGTTCGCTTTTGTAGTCCGAAATGAGGCTTTGCAACCTTCATCTTAACCTTCAGTGAACAATCCGCTCGAACGTTATGTGCCCTCTAATCCTTTTTCTGAAAATATTTTTTTATGAATGAAACCACCAAAATATCCTTTTACCCAATAAATCAAACTATCTGGCAGTTATCTCACGAGTTATTACTTAAAAATTGAAAGTTTCTCATTCAAGGTCGGTCGCCCGTTTGAAGAGAATAATAGGTGTTAGTTAAATTTAATGTAGTTTCTGTAGTGGAAATCAGTTCGACATGTTTAGTCATCGAATTATTTAAAAATTAAAATATGATATGCTCTTGAACGTTTATTTGTAATACACTGTGATAATGTCAAATATCACTCGAAGATGTGAAAATCGTATTTACGTTTCGTGTATGTACGTCTACACATTTCTGCATACATGGGTGGGTATTTAATATTTGAAAACGATAAATACTCCTAAGTATTCTGATAATAACGGCATCCTTTTGCATGTAAAAGAATAATTATAATATTTATTTCTAATTGAAAACCCTGGAGTATAAACAAATATGTGAAAATTGCAACCTGGGAGTTTTTTATTTTTTGTTGGTTCACTTTCGTTAACGTTAGTGATGACGGTTTTAAATATGCCATAAAAACATTTATATCGAAGTAAAATATTTGTTTAAGAACTTGTTTTTATTTATAACTCACTTTTTTGGATATCAAAATAAATACTTATGTGAATATAATAATTGTAAATTTAATACCCTACTTTGTACGTACAGACGCGTGCTCATATAATTTGTTAAAGAAATTCTCAATTTTCTTAGTGACCTCTTTATAATATATAACTGATGGTATAGTTTTAATTAATTATACTAATATGGTTTATTTTAAACTTGTGGTATTCCGTCTTCCACATAATTAATTTCACTTTTTATACCTTATTTCTGTTTTGATTTCTTCATTTGCTCTTACGGAAAGTTAAAAATCGTATCATTTTTAAAGTAGTGTTCATAGAAGAAGTTAGGTTGCACAAAGGGCTTATAATTTTTACCCGGACAAAAAGAATCCTTTACAAACGCTACAGTATTGGCTTGGTCGTTTCGTAGTTTGAGACCTTTAATTTAACTTCGAGTCTGTTCTCTTCCTTATTACTATCCTTAGTATTCGATATGCACAAGACGATATTTAGGAAGAATATATTCCAAACTAGATTATTAAATCAATAATACACCTTTGGTTCATTTATGAAAAGTCATTGTAATATTGTGGTCCATACAATTCGTTGCGATTGCCTATTGACTTCATTATATTACAACCGGATCCAAAAATTAATGACTGACTCTTATAATAGTCAGGCTTCACATTGTATAAATATTTTTGTGGGTAATTTATAAGCCTAGGAGCATTAGAGCACAAAAATTAAAATTTATTCAAAAATATGCATAGTGTCATTTCCTTAGGACTATTGATTTTTAAATATTAAATTTAATATGTTAAATATCAAATTTCCCATAAAAATGTAAGGTGAGTCTATGCTCTTTACATATTTATGGTAATGACGTCATATTCCTAATTACTTTTTGTTTTTACAGAATTTTCACTGTCTATCTCATAATTATTCTTTCCCAATTAAATTAAATAAATAATTACTTCAACCAAACAAAGCTAAAATAGAAACTAACACCTAAACATAAGCATTACAAGGCAGTAGTCTTTTAAGTTTACAAACCAAAATCATCTCCCGAATATTTTTTTTACGGAAGCACGGAATGGCTTCAAATATCCCATTAGATAAGTTTTACCCCATACTGCACTCTAGGGCAAATTAATCTTTAATACAACTAAACTTCGATAGGCTGACCTATCTTATCGAACAAGTAATTTTTCAAAATTCAGCACCAAACATAAATGAAGTAATAAATTTGCGAGCAAAATACGAAAAGACCACGGTTTAAATGAAATAAATATAATTTAATTTAGAGTCATTGGATACTCTGTGAAATAGAGAAAATTTTAAATTTATTCTTATTTAATTTTAATATACAATTTGTATCTTGTCTTGCGTAATATTAGCTGAACCCAATAATGTAATACTTCGTTTATACATGAGTTAATTTTCACGATTATCGGTATCTATATGTGAAATTTATTTCCGGTGTCTAATCAAACTTTTGCGTAATTTTTTTTTTCCTATGTTGTATAATATTCTTTTAATCATAACTAATAGAATTTGCTTAGTACAAAAAATATGTTAACTTGAAAAGGTTAGTTTCCTCAATCGGTTTCCTTATTAATACCTTTGAATTTATTACTAGTTTTTCCTTTAGGTTTCATGTAACTTGAGGGAAATGTTATACAATTCGTGTTTTCGTATTTAACCGTCAAACATATGGATGTATAATTTTTTCCTTATACCTTGATAACCGAAAATATAAACAAAGGTTTTGTAAAAAACTTTCTTTTAGACAATTATTTAAAACTTTTATTAACAACTTTTAAAGTGAGACTAAAAATTAAAATTTTACGGCGCAAGACAGATGAAATATTTTTAAGCGTTATAATATTTTTTATTTTGAACTATATGAAAAAATATTTCATGGTAAAATTTTGATATGTTTCTGTAGTTTTTATAAAGTTACAAATATAAGAAACATTTTTTACGACATATGTCCATTAGTAACTGGACTTTATGGAATTATGGATGGTGATCTGGAATTTATGGATGGTGATCTCACAAGAAAATAATACACCCGAATATACTAGAAAAGATATGCATTACAAATATTGTATTTCTAAAAATTTCTAACAGTTACTTTTGTTTTATGTGTACGTAATCTTAATGAAATTTTAATTTTCCTTAATAAATATTTAATTGAACTAAAAAACTAAGGTTTAAACTTATCATATTATGCTGCAAATAATACAAATTGAAACAAAGAGTTAAATCTAACATGCTTTGACAATTTTTCCAATTCCCGGCAATTTAGAAATATTAAAAAGTTTAAATTGTTTGCACTCATTTTGAAAGAATAAAATAATACTACTTTCTTCATCATCCACTTCTTGGAATTATTGATAATTATCTAATTCAACCTTTGTATCCATGGTGTCAATAAAATCTCTCTTTTTAACTTCTAGATAACAGCATTGGACAGGAAAAAATAAGTGGTCTGTAGTAGCATTTTGTTACAGGAAATTTGTAAAATAGTTATTGATATGGAGTGAACGTGATAACTTGCATTGATTTTAATCGAGAGATAAATTATTATGTTCACCTAACTATTAATTTTAATCGATGGAAAATTGTTATTGTGAAAACAAGTCATATTGTTGAAGTGAATTTCTAGTGCCTGATTAAACTATGTCTTTTATGACTTAATTTATATATATACATATATATACATATATATATATATATATATATATATATATACATATATATATATATATATATATATATATATATATATATATATATATATATATATATTTACATATAAAATTAACAAATCTATTTGAAATTTAGCTTAATTTAGGACAAAAACTTGAAATTACGAAGTATTAACTCTTTTATACTGTAACGTTCCTAAATAAAGCGCACAAAGTTCATTGCCCGATTTAAATATCCAAATCAGGTAGGCCTCTCTTGACTTTGTACATCTTCATTCTATTCATCGATTTACTCTCGATGTCTTTACAAAAATTGGTACACGTATTTTATTTGCCTTCTACTAACGCTTCGTTCTGAATTAACTTTGTAAACATTTTTCGACACTGTTCTGGGAATTGTTTATTGTTTTTTAGGTTATTTACGTACAATGTATCAAAAGAGTGCTTTCAGCATTATCCAATCAGCAGCTTTTCACAAATATGTTGCATAATTCATAATGCATGGTTTAACGGCGAAATGTAAGTTTGATGAACGTTATTTTTAACACAGAAATATGCCGATTCATTGACTTGAAACCATTATTTTTAATATAGACCATAGAAGGTAAAGTTGAAAATGAAGTATCATATTAACGGTTACATTATTTTTAACATACACAGAACTGTTAAAGGTTAAAGATTGTGTGTATACGTTCATCACGCAAAAACATGTAAATGGAATTTAATGAAAAATCTCGTGGTTTTGGAAAATATCATATGTTATGTTACAAGAATTCAGTGTTACCTTATCTTTATTTTCACAAGGTATTAATTATACATAATTAATACCTTGTGAAAATAAAGATAAGGTAACACTGAATTCTTGTAACAAATACATTTCTGATGAAAACAATCTGTTATCTGTAAAGAGTTGTGACGATGTTACAATTTATCAATTCTTTTATCTTTTTGTAAGGAGCTGTGTCATGAAAACTGAAGATGGTGTATCGTAAAATAATTGACGACTTTGAAATTCTAACATCATATGGAATGAACAAAAATAGATTTCAAAGAGCTTGAAATTAAAACAATGTTGCATTTATTGCGACAAAACATACATAGGCTGTTTTCATACACAACGGCATATGACCACAGGTATAGTTAAGTCATCACCGTAACCATATAGAATTTAATGAAGTACATTATCTTTTTGAAGACGCAGTTTTTTAAAACGCTGATTTCTATAAGTTATGGTAATAATTCAGGCGATGGCAATTATTGAGAGAAATATTTTTTCTTTCTTGCTTTTCAGTTAGTTTTTTCCGTAGTCGGGTTTTAGCTTTTTATTTTTATTTATTGACCTAATTTTTGCACAGAATTATTATTACAGGGATTATTTAAAAGTTTGGGAGAAGCTAACTCACTTATTAAGAAGCTTTGTAAATATTTGATTAGGCTTAATGCGACACAATCTTAGCCTTTTAAAAAAACTGTTTTACCGAGATCTATCGTAGCTTTTTCAAGAGTACACCCTTGAAGTTGGTTTACAGTAGCGCATCATGACAATATTAATAGAAACACGTTTGTAGTAATTTTGCCATCCCCTCTTAGTTCATAATATTCTATGCTTGAAGTTTCAATTCTGCTTGGATCCAATGAAGGAACATTGTTAACTGTATGATCACTGAATTTCATATTGACGGCATTGGGCATTTCCCCGGCCTCAAACCGGTCCCGTCTGAGAGGTGGCCATTCAATTGTTTTAACACCCATTGCACCTTTGACCAGTTCGTTTCGTACATTAATTTTTTTACTGAGCATAACTCGCGACACAATCCAGACTTGATAGTATACCACCGTTCCAATTGGGGTTTTGAAGAATGCATTCGGGCTTAGAGGCTAGGTCATGTTTCGGTCATAATTACTGGCAGTATTGCTTTTACTTTGTAAATTTTTTATATTTTATCCAGTAAATTATTTATATTATCCAAATGTTATAATTATTGACTTTTCAATTGGTGGGAAATATATGAACGATTTCAGAGCACTGAATTTCGTGTAACATTATAAACCTTAAGATACTCTCTAAAATCCAGGGACACCTCCTTAGTTGAATCGCTTTAGTAGTTTAGTCTGTACGAGAGAATAAACATCCACATACATACTTACATAGCCTGTAAAATTTCCTCTGCACTAGTCAAGTAAAAAAAAGTTGATCGATCAGTTCTCTTACATAGCTGTATTAATTTGATCTGAAATCAATAAATACCATTTATATTCTAAAAAAATTGCTTAAAATTAAGGCTGTTGTTATTAAATATGTTTTTCTCAAGTTTTTATAGAATATAATTATAAATTTTAAGAGCTCATGTCTTCAGAATGATAGAATTTCGCTATTTCTGAAATCCACAATTATATTTATGCCACTAAGCATTTTAGAACAAAAAAGCTCGAAGTGTCACTCCATTCAAGGAAAAAGTTTAATTCCGTTAAATTTTGATAAGCTTTTAAAAGCGCACGAAGGGTAAGTACACATAGATATACGCAGTCATAGACCTCGATCTAATACACGCTTATTCACTGTCGTTCGTAAAACTCAACGTAAACGCCCTCTTTCTCTGATTTTATGAACGTTCTACTGGATGTTAACGCACTACTTCCAACCTAGAAATTAAAATAATGATAAAATAAAATTCATGTGCACACATATATCAGAATAATAGTTTCAAAACTTGCTCACAACCTAATAAAAGTTTTGAAAATTTTTAAAAGCAAATAATGGGTCAAAATAAATTGTAGATTATTTATATGTAACCTGTTTGCCATACCCCAAAAAAAATTACGTGTTATTTTCCATCTCATACTGCAACTCCTTTTTATATTTTTTTGCAAGCTCTTCCTTCAATCTCTTTTTTTGTAAGCATCTTAGCGAGCGCATTTTCCATTAAAATTTAGAGAAGATAAGCCGCCAAGGGTTTAAATCCTTTGAAGATCATGTTTAAGCGTGTTGATGTATCCAAATGCACGACGAGGTGAATTAGATGCTGATTGGTAAGAAACTGTAAAATATCTTGGCAACACGGAATCCGGTTTTGTATATAAGATTTTATGCTAAAATTGAGTTTAAATTTTGATGCTAAAAATTATGCGGAGGTCACTTAAATTTTTATTATGACATGTTTTGCTACACTTCTCCGCTCCTAGGAATATCCTCATTAATTTAGGTATTTATTTTTATTATTTGTTAATAAACTTTTAATAAAATCGGAATAAACATAGCGAAAAAATACCAACAAAAATTATAATAAAAAGTAATGTGGATAGAAACTGATAGGATCATTCTGAGGTAATCTAGCAATGGGTCATTATTTTTAAAACCGTGTTCTAGTAGTTGAAATAAGCAACGACGATTTAGAAAGAAAAGTTAATTTGGATGGTTGATGATTTCTCATTACAAAATAGAAATCTTTGTTATAATGGATATTAAAATGCAATATGTAACCTAAATATCCAGTCCACGTAAAGAGACATGCAGTTATGGAGTCGCCAAGTTTCCATTCAACACACAAAAAAAAACAGCCAACGTGACTTGAAGTAAAATAATTGTTGAAGTAGTTTTCCACTTTGCTCGGAAGGTGATGGTGCATTACGAATAAACAGTATATTTCCAAAACATATCCATTCAAGGACAAAGATGACATTAATTGGAATAGTTCTAAATTATTTTTTGATAAGTGTTTTGGAAAATGTAGTATTCAAAACTATATTTGCACAACTAGTTTACCATGTCATCAGCCCCCTTCTTAAATATAAATAGTAACGCATTCCAACCATGTGCTAAATATGACACATGTTTTCCAATCCTTCTGATCGATCCTTTTGGTGATAGGGTGACATTCAACAACGCTTAAATATTTTTCTCGAATAATGTTTAAACAATTTCATGAAAAAATTAAACACGCATGTGACATTCTACATAACAACTTTGATATAATTTTTTTATTTCCAAATTTATCCCCCGAAATAACTCCTAGAATCAAAGGTCTAATTTTTAATATTTCACCGTTATAATTAGCCCGCTATGCTCTATCATTTCGCTCAATTGAAAATTTTTATTTTACTGAATGGGCACCAAAGTGATTCCATCAGTGTTCCGTTTTGGAAATTGTACCGCAGAATGCTAAAAAGTTAAACGAAAACTATCCGTCATAAAACCTGTTCTATACATGTTTTGGTACTCATTATAAGTATGCATTAACATAGATTTAATTTTTCAATAGGTAAATATATTGCATAATACATAATTTGCAGACATATAACCAATAACTTATTTGCATATATTTCTCTAACTTATGAATACGAGTTTACCAACATAGTTTGGCACTAGTGTTATATTTTTACATTTTTGATGTAACGAGTCGGTCTCTTTGAAGACTCTTGCTCTGGTACTTTGAAGACTTGCATAAAGGAAGCACCATAGCATAAAAAAATTACGCTATATTATATATCTTTATTTATTGCCTTTAATGCGCAATTACAAAACGCGGACCTGTTGCTATAGGAACAATCTAATAAAGTCAACCCTAGCCCGAAGTATTGAAATATGCTCTGTGTTAATACAGCAAAATATTGTCAAGAAAAGCACAGAATAAAAAGCAGTTAAAGTGAGGACAAATAAACTGGAAACAAAGCAACAAAATAAGTACAAAAAGAGAAATAAAATATGTACATAGGTACGTCCTCATTACATATCGTTAAACATTGACGAAAGTAAAGGAGAAGAAAAGGATTTAGGGAGAGAATTATGAAATGAAAACGATACGAAAATCTTCCGACGAACCTTGAATGCATGAATTTAGGGTCATTCCGAATGATTTCCAATTCGACAGCAAAGACAGAAAATAAATATTCATATGAGTTTGGGAATATATAAAGCAAAGAAATATTTAGAGCTAACTCCAAGGCCATGTACTTTTAAGGTTGGGAATCCAGACCTAAGATAGTTCGGGCTACGAGAATAGAACAACACATCAGGAAATAGGTGGAGAATGTGCAGATTGGGTCACCAGTAAATCTCTAATTAGTTAAGTTGCATCCTGCAATGATAATTACTTTCAAATTTTCTGAAGTCGATCTCTGGTAGCGAATATATAAATTTTTAAGTCGTTCTAATTTATTTAAACGATAGCATAAATACCCATAACCAAGCAAAGGCAGCAAGTGTGTTTGCACAGATGAAATTTAGTTTTCCTTGGCGTAACCTAAGAAAACCTTTAACAAATTCACCTTTTGAAAATTTTCGGCCGTCTTCCAAAGATCTTTATAATGATACCCCATTCCACAGCATTCGTGAGAATATATGTCCATTCCTAAGTTTTATATATCTTGAGATATTTAAAGACAGTTTAAAAAAGTGTACTTTTCTGTTTCTACGTATTCACGTCTGAAATTTCATCATAGCCTGCTCCATTTTGTTAGAGATATAATGCTATGGTAAACGAAACCTCAATGAAATAAAATTATCAACGATATACCGATTACCATTTCATCTATATACACAAGCCTGTAGTTCTTAAATCATTTTATTATTATATTTAGTTTTACAGAAAATGGTTCTCCAGTAACAACAGTATTACCGTTTACAAGAAAAGAGCAATCCGCGAGTATTGGGAACAAGTCTTCTTATGAACTATTTTTATTTCCCGAATAGAATTGAAAATGAGAACCTTGTTCCCTTTATTAGTCACTTAAAACTTTCCTTATTAAGTAAATATATGGAGATCCTTTGAACTTCATCGAAAACCATCCAGTAACAACGATTAACTTAAATTTATTTGCCAAAATACTTTGATATCCTTTTTGATGATCATTTATATAAAATACTAATTCGATTTTATTAATAAACTCGAATATAAATAACGTGGTGCTTCACAATCACAAACTTTTTAAAATTTTACTAACAAAGAGTATGCGGATGTTAATTTTTCTTAGAATGAATATATTTTAAACTACAATAGCCCCAAATCAACTAAAGAAAAACAACGAAAAATAATATAATTTAATGACGTAGAAAAAAACAAGATATAAGTATAAGAAACGTTACAAATAGAAAGGAGCAAAGTATAAAATTACGTAATGAAAAAATAAATCACATAAACATTTATCCTTTATAAATCTGTCTATTGGTGAAAACCGGAATAACAATCTTTAACTAGTTATTGAGATCAGCTTACCCTGACAGACTGATGCAACGGAGACTTCGTTTGATACTAGATAGAACTAAATATGTGTTTAACGAAAGACATTTTTCTATTTTTGAATATTGGTAACAAAAAATTGGTATGAAAAACGATATTTAACTGTTTCAGAAACCAAATTCATATAAAGATTTAAACGGATAAAAATAAATTTGAATTGCTCGAAATATTCCGAAGCCATAGTAAATATTTTCTTTTCATAAACCATAAATTTCGTTATTATGGCCGACGTATAAAGGACAAATAAGTATTTTGGCAGATATTTATACAATAGGCAGATATTGGTCCCATGTATCCCTGATGGTTTACTCAACACATGATAAAAAGTCAGTAGAAAAATCTAACGTAATGGTTTACTTTTTGCGGCTTTCTTAAGGAACTCCGTTGAAGTTAGGCTACTGTTTTTATTTTTATTAAACCTTCTCGACGGTTTATTTCACGGTTTTATGTAATTAAACCAATCATATTTTGAAACTGATTTATAAAATGTTAAGTTTCTTATTAATTAAATTACTATTTTTAAATAATTCAAAATCAATTTCATACGGCTGAGTTAAAAGTACATATTAAGAAGGAAAAAATGTTGTACTAGAGATCCTGGAAAATTAGAAGAAGTAAAGTTTAATAAATACATGATAAAAATTAAATAAAAACCAAATAAGTTCGTGCCAGGACACACCCGACGTAATGTTTTATAATACGACATGTTTTTAAATTGTTTATATAAGATAACCGAAATGATTTCATTTGAAGATTCTGAACAAGTGCTGATATCTAGCATAATTTCAAATTTCAAACACATAATTAAAAAATTGGGGAAGAAACGATACGATGCATTTCACTTTGAAACTTTAAATTTTATAAACGTGATTAAAAAAACATAATAATCATGTTAAATCATACATAAACAATCAATCGTGTTGAATCATACATAACCAATCATGTTAAATTATACCTCAATGTAAGTGCAGTGTGCTTTTTTGCTTCTGTCATTCATGTAAAGGGATTTAGATCCACTTAATGAAATGAAAATATTGCAATTGAATTTTCAAATTCATTTACATGGGTCGAAAACTATGGAAACTAAAATGGTATGACGGAAAGAGACCAATGGACAGACGGATAGACATAACGAGACCATAAGCGTTTCTTTTTTGTCATTCGATTATCCTTTATAACTACCTACTAATTAAAAATACCTTTTCTAAATGAACAGATATCTCTGATTCCAAAAAAAATAAATTATTCATGATCATTTTTTGTCATAGTAAAAAATTAATAAGTTCTCATTTTTAGGAAAAACGCTAATCTAACATCAAAAATCCTTCGTTTGAAGCCAAGAATTTTTAAAAGAAGCGAATGGTTTACCTCAGGAAAACAGTCCCTTTAAACCATTTAAATTTCCGATTATGAGATCACTATTATGCCTTTGTGTGTATGTGCGAATGTATGTACTTTGTACTACATATAAGCGTAACTAATAGAAAAAGATAATTATTTTGTATGCTTAACCTGTTTATGTATTTTCCTTTTTAAGTATTTCTATTACATAATGAATTCTATTGTTTATTTTTTAATGGTTTAATGGATGAATGGTATTTCTATTGTTTATTGTTTAATGGTTTAATGAATTAAATTATGTGTACAATGGTCTATTATTATTATTACTTTAACGTTATGATATTATATTAATATTTAAACATTTAATTTTATATGTGATACATAATAAGCCTTGTTCATGTCGTATGTGCCACGATACCTCTTTGTATGTGTCAAAGTTAATATTCTAACAGTAATAATTTTTCAAAACTCCCGCAAGACTTCATATGAATATCACCTTAGTATTAATATAATAATAACAAAACTCGGTAAGAGCTCGACTGTTAGGATGTAAAGGTGAAAGATAATATTAGGACTATCTAATTATAGAGATATTATTCAAGATGAAGATTACGCCATGACTTAAAATGTTGCCGAAATAAACCGAATCTTTACAGTTAAATGTCAATCAAAAGTAGGTATTATTATATTTCAAGAAATCTTGTCTTGTTTTTCTATACTACGTTTATTCCATGGTCCAAATTTCTAGAGTTGATTGAAAATACCTTTTCTAAATGAACAAATATCTCTAATTCCAAAAAATAAATTATTCTTGATTATTTTTTGTCATATCAAAAATAACTATCTACTAATTTTTAGGAAAAACCTTAATCTAACAATAAAAATCCTGCGTTAAAACTTTTAAAACAAGCGAATTGTTTACCTCATGAAAAGAGTCCTTTTAAATCATTTAAATCCTCACCCACCCAAATTTCTAGAGTAATATAACAAATATTAACTAAATGTCATTGAAAATGTAAATATATATACTTCTTAAAAATGCGTGTAGAGGGAATAATTTTACTCATTTATAGTTTCGACCGCATATGAATTTGATAAAAGAAATAACTTGCCTCCTTGAAATTAGTCCAAATTTTTCTGTGAATTACCTTGATTTTCAGAACTAAATGAAACTATGGGATTATTTTTACTTTATGTAAATTCTTTACAACGACAATTAGTAACCTTTGCTAAACGACTACTACCATTATTGTGAAAATGTGGAGTAAAAGAATTGCCAACGTGCGTGCATGTGTATACATATACGTATAAATATATATATATATATATATATATATATATATATATATATATATATATATATATAATATATACATATGTGTGTGTATGTGTGTATGCGTATGTGTGTATGGGTGTGTGAAAGTCGCATATCGTAATACAATCTCACCTTGCACTCCTCCCGTATCTTTCATACAGAAATCATGAATTCCTTCTTCGCGTTTATTGATTCTTCATCTTTTTAAATATTTTCTTGTCTTGTACATAATGTAAAACGAATGGGAAACGCATTTATAATTACGTTTATGAAAACATATTATGTTTGTGGGATAATCACATTCAGCTATACTTTATTATTTTAATTCGTGTTTATATTTATTTCATTATTTTTGCTTCTCATATACTCTTATTTGTGGGAAAGACCATAGTTGTGACTCTTTTTTAATTTTTCGCTTTTAAATAATCCTTGTTATAAGAGAAAGTAATAAAAAATGCTAGTGTCACGTTTGTGATTCAATGGTTAATAAATTAAGGATGTGTTTATTAATTATACAAGTGACCACATGGACCCACTTGTTATCCTTGGCTTCTATACCGGGACTAATTGATTACATTATCATTATTATTATTTTACTATAAATAACGTCACAAGTAAAGCTAATAAAATATCCGTTAAATAAAGACATTGATTTTTTGTGAAGTTACCCAGAAACGTAAGATTATTTTAATAATGTTACCATTAATCTAATTTAAGAATAATCTTTTAAATTTTTAATTCCATTTTTCGATTCTCCTCTTTCCAGGGCTGTTTTTAAATATTGAATATTTCAAGTACTTAAACGAAAAAGCAAACAGGTACGTAAGCTTTCCTTCGGGTATGTTAAATGTAAATGTAATCTATTTATCCGCTCAAGCTCTTTGAATATCCGAGCTATACGCATGCAATTGACTAAACGGCTTTGAAGCCGACATTCAAATGGCAAATGTCATAAAATTGGCTCGCTTTTATTGTGCAATATGTGGGAAGCATGTACTACATTGTTACATGTAAATAAAATTGTAAAATTTTATTGATTTTGTGGGTAAAAGGAAACCTGCTTTGAATATATTCAAGTTCATATAACGGTTTAACATTTAAGGATACATATTATTTCTATTGAATTATTAATAAATGTTAAAATTATTTTTCTAAATTAATATATTACAAAATAATAGTAATTTATAAAAATTTAAACATGTGGAATGACCTTCAAAAATGTGGAAACGTATTTTAAGTTTTTCGTTAACATTTCGACAACACCTCAAGAAATATTTCACCTGAAGTTCTATGATAAATGTTCTGAAGTCCCTGTAATTCGTACTTTCAAGGGGGTGGCAGCACCCCACCGGACCGTACATTTCCAACTTGATCTTCCCAAATTTAAACAAAACGATTTTCCTAAATATTTAATGATAATACGCGAATAAATGCTTATAATTATCCTATCCTAAAACTTATAATTATCCTAATCATGTTTTTAAGTCAAATTGTTCCTTGGAAAAGTAGCTGCGATAGACGGACAAATTAGTGTCGTTATGAGAGTACCGTTTTTCCCCTTTTTTGGTAATAGAAGACACTACTATTAAATACTAAAAATTAAAGGATCTGTGTTACCTGTATCGCATTTTTCGCACCAATATTCTCTTTTGAGTTGAAGGTATTTCTTCATATTTCTTTTATTAAGAGTACGTATCTACTTTTGTCGCGAAAAAAAATGAAATCTTCTTTAATATTGATTGAATCTCTTTTCCCCGACTGGAAAATAGCTCAACGAATACCATGTTTTCATATCTACGAGTATTTCCTGTAGACTATATCAACATACTTTGTAGACAGACCTGTGTGTAAACTATAAAGTTCATATCACTTTTCATTTGCAGAAGATAAGAAATCATAAATTCATTATATTTAGAAATCTGCAGAAATCGGCACGTATAGGTACCGATAACACGACTGAATAGATAATTTATTTGATTCATATGTGTTTATATATATATATATATATATATATATATATATATATATATAAACACATATATATATAATATAAATGTGTATATTTATATATACAATATACATGAATAAATACTTTTTCTTATAATTAAAGTATAACTTTTAGTGGAAATACTAAATATGGATTTCGGCACAATTTTTAACGATATAATTATATTTGACATGGTGTGAAATTTCTAATTATAATTTTTTTCATGTCTTCATTATTAATCTACATTTTCTCCGTAAGTTTCGTTATATGTCGATTTTCCAAACAAGTTTATTTTCAAATAGAACAGTAAATTACCTAGTCATAATAAGGTCTGAAAAAAGTTTCATTTTAAAATTCATATAGTTAGCAAAAATACGCTAAATTGAAATGTAAAAATTCAAAGTTTATTTCGTTTACAAGGCTATTTTAGTACCACCGTTATTACTTGCACTCCATTTTTTCACCCACAAGACTTTGCACAAAGACTTTGAATCCCTAATATCCTGGGAACAATCTCAATATTTATTTCTGAAATTTTTTTTCATAAATAAACTTTAAAAAAAATGTCTACACCCAATAATAGAAAATTCTGGCTCTTAACTAGTTTTTATTTCTCAAACACTTAAAACGTTCCATTCGCAATAGCTGTCATTCATTTTAAATTATGAAAGGCTAACCGTATCTCTCACAATTGTTAGCCGATTAGAGCTCATAATGGATAAGTGTAGTTTGTCTATGGAAGCAAAATTCGTTTGCCCTCTAAACTAGTTTTATAAAAGATGATTTTATCACGGTTTGTTTGGAAAACAAAAAAAAATATTTGCAAATTTTCTCTAGAGAAATATATATATATATATATATATATATATATATATATATATATATATATAAATCTTCTATAAATATTTTCATGGACAAACCGACGGATTATATTTTTGCATCCCTACTTCTTAAATCTAATCAAACCGATGAAACAATATACTACTATCATACCACACATATGAATCAAGCTCATCGCTCAGTGTCGTTAGGTGGAGTACAGAAAAATGGAACAACTGTGTTTTACATTAAATCATGACAAAGGAAATCAATTGGTTTATAATTGTATGTTAAACGCTTTCTATTAAGGTAGGTTATATTATTTGCCGTATTTCAACAGCACGGCACACTACATTATTTTTGAACCTTTTAATAGAACGCTGTATATTCTAATATAATAAATGAGTGTTCCGTACAATTAATATATACATTTTCAAGTCTGTAGTTAATAGAATCTAACTTATAAATTCTAATAATTCATTCCATAAATAATACTAATTTAAAAAAAAAAACTAAAAAATTCAACTCAACTTGGCAGACAATTTTAACAATTTCATTATAACCCATATATAGAAAAATGTGACCAATTATCTGTATGCTATCAAATCATCTTCACAACCTAGTTAAAAAGTTGGAAATTGAGGGGAAAAAATGTTACAACACCGGGTTAAGAAATGAGACCAAGTGTTAGTATACGTTCATGACAGGTAAAATAGAAACATTTCTCGGCTTCAATTCATAAGGTCGACATTTTCTTGGCTTCACTTCACAAGACATTATACCGGAGCATATTTGTTATAAATTTAGTATGAAGATTTATAATAGTACTTTTGACACAAAATTTAATCACCAATTTCAAAGAATCCATATTGACACTCAGCATGATGGATTCTTTTGAAAGTTTTCGTTCCTTAATATTTTTCATGTATTGTCAATGATTTGATGGTTTCTTTAAACCCATAGATGTATAACTATTTCTTTTTTACATGGGTGTATAATAGGGGCAATGAAATCATGTTTTACTAATTCTGAAGTCTAGTCGTAATTTAAGGAGCCATATAATTTCATCCAAGTATAAAGCAATTTGAGTCCAGATGCTACTTGCTCTTGGAATCTACTTACAACAAAATAGGTTCTCCACAAAATTACTATAAAAAAACTATAAAATTATGTTGTCACCAATATCTGTTGAATAAACTTTTGTAATACTGCGATGAAAAAAAATACGCCACCCTCATTAATTTAAAGGTAAAAGAAAATAAAATGTTCTTTAATCACTTAAATAAAAACATTTTTAGTATGATAAAAGTAATCACATTTTGAACCTCTAGCAATGATACAGTCAATAACCATAAAAATAACTCGCAAATAATAAAATTTCTTACAAATGTTAAAACTATTATGCATAGATAAAAATACAGTTAATGAAAGAGAAAATAAGTAATATTGACTAGGCATCACAAGAGAAGCTGATTAAAGTTCTGTAAAAATTGTGAAAACGCATATTGAAAATGCGTTCTTATTTAATGGGAAATTGAAAAGAACCTTATATACATCACCAGAGGATGAAAAATAAGCAGATCACAGGCCATTTAGTAGCTTAAAATATATTTATATCCATGTGTGTTTTTGTTTCTCAGAAACATGTTACTCATATGAGAAAATTACATCTTTTGAAAAACTATTTTTTGTAAATTGTCTAAATATTTGTAACATTAAAAACGTATTGAATATATTTAGCATAATTTTTTTAGAAATTCATTATGATTTAATTAATATAATTATCCGGAAGATATTGTCATATAAAGAAACCTAGGTCGTGGTAAAAAATTTAAATAAATTAGAAATAACATCATGTAGTTACACTTAAATGAAACTACGTGATGTAGTATTATTTCTACTTTCTTTAATTTCTTTACCACGTCCTAGGTTTCGTTGTATTACAACATCTTCAGGTGGGATATTAGCAAAGATACCTATCTTTGCTATCTTTGCTAATATCCCATCTGAAGATGTTGTAATACAACAAAACCTAGGTCGTGGTAAAGAAATTAAAGAAAGTAGAAATAATACTATATCACGTAGTGTCATTTAAGTGTGAATAATTAATTTCTACAAAATTAACGCCAAATATATTCAATCATGTAGTTACATTTAGTTGTGAAAAATTAAATCAAACCTTAATGACGTTAATTTGCAAATATTATAAACGCTTAATAGACAAATAAAAAAATTAAGTGTTTTTAAATATTATATATAACATTTCGTATCGTCGGCTTTCGTTCTTGTAATCTGAAAAACAAAACCCTTATAGAATAACTCGTCGTGCACCTTTCCAACCACTTGTCTTTCTCTAGGCTTTTCAAAAATCGATCTATGTTTCCAGCCTTTCAAATCATCCGTCCATCGTTTTTAACCATCCTATAAAATCGATAATTAGTTATTACTTATAGTAAATATAATAGTATTTTTTAAGACAATTTATCTTAAAAAATAGTTTACAATATTTTAATACAATTTCACATGCTTCATTTAATTTTAAGAGAATAATTTTGTACCTGACCCAATGTGTTTGGAATAAGGTAATTATAAAAAAAAAATTAAATAATTATTTGGTTCTTTCAGTAAAACATTCATTATTCCTTATCATATAATCACATTATTTATTCAAAGCGTAATATTTCAAAATGAACTTAAGAATATTCTAATATCTTATACGAAACTATTAAAATTTTTGATAACATCGTAATATCATTTTTGACACGGAATACAGCCCAATAAAACATGAATACCCTTCAAATCAAAAGTGATAACACGCAATATATTTCGTCCATAATTTTTTATGGTTATTTTAGTGTCCCCATTTTTGCTTTTACCCCCGATGTCCTCGCCAGTAAAATATCCGCTTTTGTAGTCTGAAAACTTTATCTTAACCTTCACTGAAGAATTAGCTCGTTTCGTTCATTCTGACCCTTTTTCTGAAAATGCCTTTTTGTGGATGAAGCCATGAAAATATCTATTTTCCCATTTAATCAAACTCCCTGGCAGTTATCTCGCGTGTTATTACTCAAAAATTGAGAGATTCTCATTCAAGGACGGTCATTGGTTTTAATAACAGAATATGTCATTTGGATCCCACTTTTAAATTTAGTATGATTACTGTAGTGGAAATTAGTTCTACCTGTTAAGTCACCAATGAAATTTTTTTAATTAAAATTTTAAATAGGATATGCTCATGAATATTTATTTTTAATACACTGTAAAAATGTCAAAAGTCTAATTATTGTTGCAGTAGAATATTTATTGAAAGACCTTTTTTTATCTGGAATTTACTTTTTTCAATGTTAATATGAATAATTACGACAAGATTAAAATTGTATATTTTGTGTCTTAATCTGTACGTACAAGCGCATATTACTTGTTAAAGCGCATATTACTCATATTATTTGTTAATGAAATTCTCAATTTTCTTAGTGACCTCTTTGTAATATATAATAATGCATGGCATAGCTTTAAATTATTTATTCTACTATGGTTTATATTAAACTCGGAAAAACGGAATACGTTTTTAACTGGGATACCTTTTTCAACATAATTAATTTATATTTCTGCGTCTTGCTTCTGCTTCGATTTCTTCATTTTGCTCTTACAGAAACGTTAAAATATAGTGTCATTTTTAAAGTAGTGTTCATAAAATTAGTTAGGTACAATACAGGGCATGCAATTTCTTCCCGAACAAAAAGGAATTTTCTACAAAATACGCTACATGATTGGCTCGATCGTTTCCTAATTTGACAGCCTTAATTTCACTTCACTCTGTTGTGTTCATTATTACTATCCTTAGTATCCAGTTTACACAAGACACTTTCTTGAAAGTAATACATTCCAAACTGAGTAATTAAAATAACCAAAGTTATTGTAATATTGTGTACATAAAATTCGCTGCGATTGCGTAATATCTTAATTCCGTTACAACTGCACCGAAAAATTGATGACTGACTTTTATAATAGTCAGGTTTCACATTGCATAAATAGTTTTGTGGGTAATTTATAAGCCAATGAGCACTAGAGTACAAAAAATGAAATTTATTTAAAAATAACCATAGTTTTCTTTTTTTATGAATATTGCTTTTTAAATCTTAAATTTAATATGTTAAGTATCAAATTTGCTACAGAAATGTAAGGCGAGTCTGCGCACTTCACATATACATAGTATTGACGTCACATTCTTAATCGCTCTTGTTTTTATTGAAAATATTGAAGCTTTCACTATTTTTTTCCTAATTATTCTTTTCCACTTAAATTAAACAAAGAATTCCTTCACTCAAACAAAGCAAAAGGACAAACTAACACCTAAATATCACCATTAAAACACAGAAGCCTGTTAAGTTAATAAACCAAAATCATCTCCCGAATATTTTTTTTGCAGAAACATAGAACGACTTCGAACATAGATAGATAAGCTTTACCCCATACTGCATTCTAGAGCAAATTAATCTTCAATACAACTAAACTTCGATAGGATGAGCTATCTTGTCGAACAAGTAATTTTTCAAAATTCAGCTCCAATCATAATTGAAGTAATATAATCGCGAACAAAATACGAAAAGACGACGGTTTAAATAAAACAAATATAATTCAATTTAGAGTCATGGTATACTCTATGAAGAGAAAAAGTTTTAAATATATTCTTACTTAAGTTTAGTATACAATTTGTAACTTGCCTTGCATAATATTTACTGTAGCCTACTGTAGTACTTTGTTTATACATGAGTTTTTTTTAATTATAGGTATATGTGAAATTCACATCCAGTATCTGAGTAAACTTTTGCGTGTACTTTTTTTGCTATATTGTATAATATTCTTTTGATTATAAAATACTAGAATTTTATTAGTACAAAAAATATGGTAACCTGAGTGTGTTGGTTTTCCTCAATCGGTTTCCTTATTAATACCTTTGAAATAATTATTAGTTTTCCCTTAGATTTGATTTAAATTGACAGAATTATTGTACAATTCATGTTTTCAGATTTAGTCACCCTGTAAAAATACGAATATTTAACTTTTTCCTTGTACCTTGATAACTGAAAATATAACAAAAAAATTGTGTATGACTTTCTGTTAGATAATTGTCAAAAAGTTTTATTAACAACTTTTGGAGTGAGATTAAAAATTTAAGGTTTGCGTTGCAGGATATATGAACTATTTTGAAACATTATAATATTTTTAGTTTTGAAATTTATGAAAAAATTTATAAGTATTATTTATAATTTTGGTCTGTATTTGTGGTTTTTATAAAGCTTCAAATATTACATATATTTTGTAACAATATATATCCGTTACTAAATTTTCTTTATCTCTCTTTGAAATGTTAAAATGCAAAAAAGTATGGACGTATTTTTTCATAAAATTAAAAATAAATGCCTTATTTTCTTTTTAGACAAATTTTCTTTTTTATTCGGCTCGTAAAATTTTAATTATTAATCCTACATTGGAAGAAAAAGAAAATTTTTTTCATAAAAGTTGTATTTAATATATATCTTGCTAAAATATTTTTGTCACACTGTTTGGTTTGAGAAAGAAAATTAAACACACTTTATTTAAAATGGTGTATTATTTATTTATTACATTGACACTGTAGACATTTACAAACGAGATTTTTAATGAAGAATTTGTTTTCAGTTAATGGTTCAATTTCTACGGTAAAATTACTATGCACTCAGACATGAATGTATTAAGATTGGAAAGGATTCCTATTTCATTTTGACAAATAATTTCGTTGTGTTTTCTTCGTATGTACATGGTAATTATATACAGACGGTTCCATGTTCATTATAAGTCAAGCAAGCAGATAATTGGCAAATTTCACGGCGTATGAATATTTTATTGCAAATATTATAGAGTATACATATATATATATATATATATATATATATATATATATATATATATATATATATATATATATATATATATATATATATATATATATATATATATATATATATATATATATATATGTAAGTATATGTATATGAATATATTTGTAATATGTATGTATTATAAAGAGGTAGAAGATTTCTTTGAAATAAACCTAAAATTTTTCTATCTTTTTAGGTCTGTTGAAAACTTGGAAAACATTTTTTGTAACTTTGTTTGTTATAAATTTTAAAAAAATGTGACTGTATAAAAATTTAAAAAAACAGTAAAAAACAGTTCAAAAACAGTAAAGAATTACAAATTGAATGGTTAAGAGCTTAACTGAGGTGAGTCAACGATTGCTTTTATTAATGCTAAATATTCTCCTTTCGTTTCGTGTTTACTGTACATGTAATGAAAATATTTTATGTAAATGTCAGAATTACTCAAGCCTTTAATTATAAGTAAGATCACTTTTAAGGTCTTCTCTGATTAGACAGAAACGGCAAGGCAGGATGATTTCGGCAACGACATGCCTCAAATACAAGTTTATTTCACATGACGATATCGCCGGCAATATTTTCGCCACTTAATAACAACACTTATGAAACTTTAAGATCATCTAATTTGATGTCTCTATTGTTTGTAATCATTTACTTGTGCTAACGAATAATTGCAAACAAAAAGCAAAAATATATTAAATTTTTACCAGATTATAGAAGCGAGCCCACAAGTTGAAAATTTGTGAGCAATCGTGCATAACCTTTCAGGATGACTTTATTCCCTACTATATTAATTATGTCTACCAAACCACGAGCACTACTATAAGCATAGCGTCGAGAACTTGAAAACAAAACATTTAGGAGACTTTGTGTGCACGATTCTAAATTTTCCAATTCATACGAATTTGATAAATATCATATTTAGATATCGTTACCATGGTTTGTTTCGTTTGAATTTAATTTTAGTAAAGACGATCCATCTACTTTCTCTTATTTGGTTTTGTGAAACGTTGACATAAACACAAAAGGCCATAGCTACTTATAATTATCAGAAATAAAAGTCTACTTGGGATTGTATATCCATGCGAAAACGACTCATTACTTGAATCATCATTGATTGTTATATCACCGCCAAATTTTATTGAAACCATAAAATCGCAAGTACGACATGACAATACGACAGGGAGGAGTTAACTAAAATAGAGATATTAAGTGTCCAGCAAGAAGTAGTTTAAGATAAAGTTTTAAGTTATTCGTTAGACAACTAGTGTTTTCAGACAAATCAAACATGACAAATAATTATATTTTATAGCACATAAGATATGCTTCGGAAATTATATATATATATATATATATATATATATATATATATATATATATATATATATATATATATATATATGTATATATATGTACAATTCCGTTACTCCATTTTTACACACTCTTGACAAATATAATATAAGACCGCTAAGTACACCGTTTTGCTCTTTTCTTGCTTGCATTTTACCATTTTGGTATAGATTATTGAAATACTGATTTCCAAAAAAAAAACACAGATCAAAATTAGTGTAATCATATTTCTTGTATGTATGGTTAAAACCAATGAATTAAATAAAACGCATAAAGGAAATAAAGTAACAAATTCATTCAAAATGCAATATTAATAATTATATTATTGTGTTGTATCCAATTTGTATATTAAAATTTTGTTATTTATCAAAACAAATTTGAAATGAGCACTTTCAAACAGATATATACTTTACCATAAAAAAAAGTATTTCTACAGAGTCGTTTTTTCGAACTTGTTAGTAATCGACTACGTTCGACTTAGGTAATCTACAATTAATCAACTGACTTCGTTACTAGCGATTGCTTCTACTTCGATTACAGTTTTTGCTTTACTTTGTTACTAACCCACATTGTATTTAATGAAACTCAAATTTCATCCAATTGAACCAATTTAAAATCTAACTTTTCCCTAATCGAACAAATTCAAATCCTACTCACTTCATCATCCATTATATGATCCATCACATGAATTCAAATAACAATCGATTTGAAACAAATAAATTTTCCTCTTATGATAACTTTCTACCCAGCATATTGTTTTAACCATAGATCATGTAATGTAAACATTAAAAATTAAACCCTGTATCAATTTACCAATAAGATAGTAAAAGACGAACATTTATTCACACATAAAATAACGACTGGCTTCACATACACTTATGTGAAACAAGTGCAACAAAAATACAATTTTGTAGACAAACACTTCCGAATGTATTTCATTTGCTATCAGTTTGATATGTGTGTGCTCTTATCGATAGCAGAAATTCCTATATCTATGCAGAATTCTAGAGTCGTATTTAATTGAAAATTTAAAGCACCATTTAGCACAGGCATTAATTAGAATACGGTGTCTACTAATTCAAGAGCTTTGTAATTATATAAATAATCTCGTCATCTTATATTGGGAAAAATTCGATGGGTCAAATTGAGTAAACACAAATAAAGGAAATGCACATCGACTGGTGTACACACAATATGATTTAGAAATAACAATTTTTCAAAGAAGAAAAAATAAATGGTTTCCGGAATTTGCACCTGTTTAATTGAATAAAAACTTCAAAATACATACATTATTTTATTAAAAGTGCGATAAATGGACTATAAAAGACCTAAATCACATTTAATAACCACTTTGGAAGGAACCATGTAATTAGAAAAAACGTGTATATTTTATATTTTAATGACATTGTATATTAAATTAATAATTATAACACAGAGTTGAAACTGTGAGATTGTTATAGACGGAGGGGCATGCCATGACAAAATTATTAGGTCTTCTTGTTTTACTGCTGGATCCTAAAAACTACGGACATATTTATTGCAATTTTACCAAATTCGGACATGAATCCAAGGAAATCTTTTAACTTTTTATGGGTTAGTGTGAAAATTGTATCCCACTCGATTGAATGTTTACAAGAAATTATCTAATTAAAAGAGTAGCTAACGCTTTAAGATGATGTAACTAAGGGTTACTTAAATTAACAATCAATTCACTTTTAATTATTTGACCCTTATAACGGTTCTCCATGGAAATTCAAATGTTACAAATAATTTCGATACACTTCTGATAAAAAATCGTTTTCGATTCTTCCTTATTTATAATCAAATAACAGTTTTACTGATAATCTTGTGATTCCAAATGAAGTGAATTTTGATGATAGCTATATAAAAATTAAATTTAACTATTGATTAGCTGGATATGAGACATTTTTGTCTCGCTTTATAATCGAAATATATTGTTCGATCCAAAAATCACAGAGAGAACGAAATAAACATAAAGATGTATTGTGCAAGGTAAGTCTTGTCCATTCTACTATTGGCCTCGTATTAATTCCTTTAACCCCAAACCATGGATGAAAACACGTTAAAATTATAAAAATATGCTTTACTTTAATTGAGTTGTCTACACTGGTAACTTATAAATTAACTAACTAAAATATAATGATCTTGATTGCTCCTCAGAATTATCTAATCATACCTAATCATGATTGCTTCTTATTACATTTATACCAAGTTTTCAGATTTTTTAGCAGTTTCTATCGAAATTTTAATTAAATTCCTTTTTTTCGTCTAAATAAATAACCCTTCTTATATTAGTATTATTGAAATGCTTGATTGCCCGGTGTCTAGAGGAGATTGTGTGAAATTAAATTCTTTAACGTTAATAATAACTAAGCATAAATGTGTACGAAATTTACGTCTCGTATAAACTGAGGTTCAGAGTAGTCTTAATTTTTAGATTTCAAAGATACTTGTTTTACAATAAAAGTAAAAAATTTAAGACAATTGTCGACGTTTCCAAAAAAAAAAGAAAGAATCGTTAATGGAACTATAGCATAATTGGCTTCTGAAATTTGTGCTCTTTTGAATACGCTAATGTAATTGGATACTTCATAATCGTGGCGCTGTAGATAAGTAGTTCATAGCATTATCCTATTTATGTTAGTGGACATATACATTTTAAAATTTTTGTTGTGGTTCCCATTCAGCCAACATATGCAGATAACTTCAAAATGAAACTTCGTTCCCTTTTCATCATTTTTCCTCTTATGTTATATTTGTTTTCATCATGTTCACTCTTAAGTTATATTGTCAGGAAAACGTACACTCTTACGTCTTACTATCCCAAGTTAATGGTATCAGTTGCATTCGGCAAACAAAAGGGATGAGTTTATAATTGAAGAGAAATTTTATAATATTGTTCGAATCCTTAAGTGATTCTCCGTTGCATTGATTTCTCGAAAAACATTTTTAAAAATGATGAAAGTGAAATAAATGTAGAAAAATTAAGACGGTTTAAGAATCGTACAATTCTATATTCAATTCTTATGCTTTATGCATTTAAAAATGAACAACGACCCTGCTCGACTGATTCTCTTGTGTTAAATTAAATATAATTATTCTAAAAATTTTTAACTTTATTTTTCTATTAAATCAATCAAATTGAATTGATTTTAAATTTAAATTTAGGTACTTTCAAAATTTAAATTAATATAATGAATTGGTAAATTTATTAAATAACGTTCAAATAGTAACGAAAATAAATGAATATGCGGAAAATTTATTGTAATTTTTCAATTTTAAGTATTTAATGAATGATAAAGTAATAATTTATAATTTATCATACAAATAAATTCGAACCGAATAGGAAACGGTCTGGTAGATGATTGTATTACAATAGAAAGCCACCAGAAGAAAAAAAAGCTTTGACATACGCTTAAGGATACTGTAGCCAAAGTATCGTTTTATACTGTAGCAAAAGAAGCTTTCAAAGTCTTACACTTTTTCAGGCTAGCTCTCATTCGCTAAGTGTGTAATGTGCCATAAGGAATTTCGTTCCAATAGTAATCATTGAGATTAATGTTGTCGAATGAACCAATTGACCAAGTAACATGATTTACCAACAATATGATAAATCCCTGCTGTGAAAAGTTTGATTAGTTGTATAAATAAAACGTATAAATATTTGAGAAAGGAAATGATCTTAATGAGTTAACATTAATATAAAAAATGTCCTTATTCATATCTTTTGAATTTTAGCCGTAAATACTATTATTATTAGTATAAAGATTGTATATTATTAATTCTCCATTTTATTTCCTTAAAGGAAGTTAGAGCTTCTGCTGAAATAATGACCAATTATATCATTTTTCCCAACTTTTGCTGCTGATTACAGCGAGTTTCAGTTACCTATCGGGTGGCATGTGGTCGAAAAGATACGTCCTATAGCACGTAGGATAGTTGCGAATATGGATAACTTAAGTAAGCAATCCCGGACGGAGGCAATGGTGCTATTAGGACACAAGCATCATTACTTTTTATAACTTTTAAAGTAATTTACAATTTATTAGATTTTGAGAAAAGATACGTCTAGGGACTTGATGTTGAGAAATAATGGTTCTTGCTGACACGGCATTAGGGATTTTAACTGTAAACTGCGGAGTAAATAATATTTACTTTGAGACAGAGTTGTCTATGGGCCTAACATCATTTCAGTTCAACGCATTTGCATTACTTGGATGTTAATTTAGAATTTCGTTTCCTAAACTTAACTAAAACATTTCGTGCGATGTTATAGAAACTTGCTTTTATTTTTACACACAACGCCAAAATAAAGGAACCAAATTATAAACAAAATAGCTCTATTGTAATATAAAAATGATTTCATATGTTTTTACCATTAACTGATATATATTTTTTTGCTACAGAACTAAAAGTTCCACTATGTTATAATTAATACTTTAATTCGTCATTAATATATCTCGAGTACACACTGAACCTTCCCAATTTTTTACATATGAATAAACTGATTGTAGTCCCAGGTGCCGAATACTGAATATAGTGACTGAGTAGCGGACACTAAATGCTGAACACTGAATACTTTCAGTTTTCACATGTTTTATATTTGAATTGCCTTTTATGGTTTGTAGGTAGCGGTAATCGCAGCTACATGCCTCTTCGCCACGTAAAAGTGTACGGGTTTTACGATTCGACCGAACTTTGTCTCAATTAGCGCTGAGCGTAAAGGCGCGGCGAACGGCGGCTAGATTAATTCGCGCGGCGCCCTCAGCGATATAATAATGTGCGAAGTGGACGGTTGTTCGCTGTCTGTGTTGATATATATGTTATTTAGGCCGGTTAGAGATGGTCTATTGAGATTGTCGTTTGCCTGTCAAGCGGGGGGTGTGCACAGCTGGCGGATTGAAACGGATACTTTCTCGATTAACCATAGGGTAATCTTGTTCTCCATCTCCAGGCGCGCCCCACTGCAGAACTAGGGGCGTGAATCGGCACCTGTTTCAAATCAGGGTGCCAAGGCTGGGGGTTAGATTTGACCAAATTTTCACCGAGAGCTCGAAGATTTTTCTAAATTCTCGAAACGTGATCATTAGTGCCCAGGGAGGTTTAGGTTTGCTCCGTCCGGATCCACCGCAGTAGAACGCTTGGTGGAGCAGCACCCTCCAGACCCTGCGGCGGGACTACAAAAGGAAGAGACGTATTTACCAGCGCGCTAACAACCACGAAATGAACTTGAAGTTTGTCAAGGCTCACCGGATGGCCTTAGTAGACGCCCGGTGTAACTACACTAGAGAAGTTAAGCGGCTTAGGCGTTCCCATTTTTGAAACTTTGCCACCCGTAAAGGAAATTCGCATCCTTGGGGTGCCGTATACAAAAGTATACAGAGCCCCTTGAAACCCTTCGTTTTTAGCATCTTTAGGAGTACTAATGGGAATTACATCGGTGATATTCGCCAGACCCAGTATATTTTGATATCACTTTTCCCTGATTAAGACCCCGATCTCGACACTGTTGAACAGAGAATCATCAGGTCTGCAGCGAGCATAGCCCCACATAGCAGCCCTGATCCGGAACTGCAACACTCCGAATTAGACGTCAACATTGGGAACCTTGGCTTGAAAAAAAATTCCAGGCATTGGTAGAATCGACAATAGGATTGTCAAAGTTGTATGGAAAATCGCAGTGTATGAGATACTTGCCTTCTTCAGCCGCTGTCTTCATACGGGTCGCTTTCCGGAGGTTTGGAAAGTGGGGAGGCTTAAAGTCATATCAAAGAGTAATGGGAAATTGCCTAGTGATCCTAGGTTCTATAAACCCATTACGCCCCTCCTGGCCTTCGGGAAGTTGCTCGAGCGTGTAATGGCGGCGCGTCTATTAGCCCAATTATCTCATTCGCCGGGATCCGAGAATCAGTTCGGTTTCCGTCCCGGATTATTCACGTCAGACGCGATCTCTTAAGCCTTGTCTTGGGTTGACGTATGCCCAGACAAATATGTTCTTGGTATTTTCTTGGACATATTTGGTGTGTTTGGCAATGCCAGGTCGGCCGGTAATCTTGTCCGCATTGGATTTCCGGGGAGTGCCAGTGATTATTGCTTGTATATTTTCTTTTAAGGGCTTGATTGTTTTTCTTTTGTGTGAATGGCAATATCCGAGGAATATCACCTCCGACTCGACCAAATTGCACTTCGATGAGTTTATAGTGATAACATTTTCGTCTAACCGTTGAAGTACCACTTTGAGGTGTTAACGGTGTTTGGCTTCGCTCCCGAATATCACCAAAAAGTCATCGATCAATGGGAAGATGAAGTAGAGTTCGTGAATGAACATTGGAACGTCTAACCAGCGTTCTTCAGGAAATTCGAATGGAAATGGAAATTCGAAAAGATCGAATATAATTACATTATTGCGGTTTTTTCGAAGTCGACCTGTGCAACCGGGATTTACTGGTATGCCCGATTCAGGTAAATAGTGCTGAATACGGCTATACGGGATATAGGCTCTGCTAGGTTTTATTAGCCAGCTGATATGTGAAATCCTTGATGCGTGGTATCGGGTAGCGATTCCGCGTGGCTATTGCGTTTAGCCTTCGGTAGTCGCTGCATGCTCGAAGGTCACCGTTCTTTTTCGGTACGACGTGGAGTGAAGATGACCAGGGGCTTTTGCTTGAACTGGTGCTGCTGGATCATGTTGCCGAAATCTTTTTTGGTGGTACCAGTGTGGCGGTAGGAATCTCGTTCGGCAGTGTAGGGGTGGTCCGTTGTTTGCGATGATATACTCGACGTGGTGTTAATCTATGTAATATATCACCAGGTCAATTTATGTAATATATCACAAGGGAGATCAAGAAAGGACATATTGTCATAGCAAACATTGAGAAGAGTGGATGTTAAAATTGTTAACTAGCTTTGTGGAAAAAACCTATTAAAGGATAGAGTAAAAACAACATAAATATGTTGCTCGACATTTCTAAGTTCACTTCGTGATTTCATGGACGAACTGCACAATTTAACATTTATTGTTAGTAATTTTTGCCGTAACTTTTTCCCGTGGTCCCAATATTAATGTCGCAATATATGTCTAATATTTACTCTATCGAGTACTTTAAATAGAAATTGAAAAATTTTGAAAAATTTATTTCTCCATTTGGGAAATTTTTAATTTAAGTATAGTGAAATATTTATACATACACACACACACACACACATATATATATATATATATATACATATATATATATATATAATATATATATATATATATATATATATATTTGTATATATTTCTAATTACATATATAAATATATGTAAATTAAAAATAGAATCACTTTTCAGTTCAAAAGAACTTGATATTTTGTTTGGTTAAGGTGGCATATGTTAGTTTAGGTTGGGTAAGATCGGATTAAGTTAGAATGGACCAATTGGTTTAGATTGAGTTGGATTATGTAGTGTTATGGATTATGTTGGATTATGTATGTACAGCGGCACTGAATACAAAACTGCTTCTTAAAGTATATATGCGAGGACTCTAGATAAATGGGCGACAGGATTGAATCGATTAAATTGTCTTATTGTGATACGATTTTTCTTCCAAAGATATGAATCGAAACGTGGCCAAAAACGAATCTAACAGTAAAAGCCGTCGTAAAGGACGCCGGTTAAAATAGCCCGACATTTTACACCTGAGTTTACAGATTTGATTAGTACATCAGAATTTTTAATTTTTTTTATCATTTTTATGAAATTTACGATATGTTTGAAGCCCTTCAAATACTGCAAATAATTGGAAAAATAATATATTAAAAAATTAATATTTTATATCAAAAAATATTTTTTTTCATTTTAGGATAGAAAATGTTGGGTTAATGATAAATTATCATTACCTGAAATTGTTTATTTTCATTATTATCATACTTCATTTATTTATCTCAAACTTTTTGTATGTATTTAGAATCGTAATTTATTACGGATGGGGCTATAAATCTAAATCATTAGATAAAAGAATATAACTATTACTTAACGATCAGTTAAAAGTAGGTAAAAATTATGATTCCCTTTACACTCTTACGTTGTGACTGTATTTATATTTTTATCCCGAACCCATCAAATTCATTAAAATTTGCATAGTTTAAATTATGTCTTTTAGTCTTGATATTTGCAGTTTTATTTTCGTGTTTTGATATTTAAAAGTGAACCTGATTAAACGAGACGATTTTTCACGACGCTCCTTTGCACGTTGTGGCAAAAAATATTATACCAGTAGCATACGATAAGTTATATTAAGTTAATAGTTATATTTGTTTCCACAATGATGTCGCAATAACAGAATATTTGCCATTGTTTGTTTTCGTACTTCCATAGAATTATAATGGTATAGAATAAACATTGTAATAGCAACTGAAACAAATTTTTTTTACGAAAAAATATTTTAAACAAGAAAACAAACAACAAAATTCTCATATTTCTCAAATCTAGCGTTCCCTAGTGATTATTTTCAATTAGGCTCCGGCAGTAAGCGTGGAGTGAAATAAAAGCTGAGAAGAGGCACGTGTACCAATTTCACAAAAAGGGTTTCAGTAAAATTTAAATAAGCTCTTCCACAACTTGACCTTCGTTGAATTTTGCGACTTTAGAAATAATAGAACATTCGTCCTTGTGAATATAAATTAATATTGTTGTTCAAACTTTCTTCCATGTTCCAAATTTAAAAATTTACAAAATTTAATATGCACAAAAATAATACAGTAGAGGCAATCGCTGCAAGGGCATTGATCCGTTACTCTCCTTATTTTCAAATACATCCCTTTATATCCGCTTATTCCTCCGTATTAAATGGCGGTTAAGATTTTAATTTAATATATTAAAATTAATTTTAAACTCTATTAAGCAATTAACGTGACCACGAAAAACATATTATTTGAATACAGTAATTTGGATTCAAATGCTGGCAGATAGGCCTCCCAACTATAACTTCAATTTCAAGTAATAAACATAAATTCTGATATATGTTATACTGAGGTTAAACATTGAGAATAGTCTATTAATGGAATACTTAGTTACAAGTCTACTGCAAACTCTTGTTTCATTAATTCAGTAAAAGTTTTAACAATAATTTCGTTATTAGATATTTTTCTTCCTTAATGTTCTTATAAAACTAACTTTATATAATCTTAAAAAAAAATTAATTATATTTATTATATTTAACCAATTTTTATTAAAAAAATTATTTAGCTATTAATTATATTTAACAAAGCTACATTCTCACATATAAAATCTTAACTATGCGCGCGAATAATATTATTATTATTAAACTGGTGTCTGAATTAAGATAAATTCATGTTAAAATGAAGCCTCATATTTTAATTTAATAATATTTTATGAACATTTGAAGTAATTAATTATATATTTTTTCAAAATTTGATTTAAATCTAAAAATGCTAGAAGAAAATACCTTGGAAGGCTGTCGTCGGCAATGGGTGTTATAGTTTTTAAATTTGGTATTGACTTCCTTATATACTTAAAAATTCTGAATGGTTAGGAATGAAAAAAGATAAACTTTTTTGTTATTGGTTTGAAGATACTAAAATATATAAAAAGTGTAAATTAGAGTAAAGAAATTTTATAAATTGCTTCATTTCACTGGCAGTTTATACACTGTCGAGTGTAATCAATTGCTACTACATAAAGAAATCCATCCGATCTTGCAATTTGATTAGTTTGCAAATTCCTTGATATAAGGCTAAAGTCATTCTCAAATATTTTAATATGTTAGTTTTTATTATCCATACTGTTTTAAACGTCCTCATAAACGATATGTTTATATTTATAATTAAATAAAGAATATCGAAATAGTACTTTGGTAATTTAAAACAATGTAATTGAAGTTTAAATCCAGAAATAATTAAATTCAAATATTTACAAATTTTTTGACGTAGCATAGGTTTGTCAATCCATTTTTTTCTTGATGTTGTCTTACTTTAAAATTGGTATTGGAAATATTTAATGATAACGAGATTTAAGCAACATATTAATTTGGTAGATTAAATAAAACGTAATAAGCATCCATGTGCAAGCACTAACTTGATCTATTAGAGAATTAATATGTCTACGGTAACAGAGGGTGAGAATGAGCAGGTGCCTAAAATCAGATCGATGTATAGATGCTGAAGTTTTCGCTGTCGTTGGGCAGATTCACAAGTTTTAGTTAGAGTATTTAGTGTTAATTTAATATCATATAATTCATGCAAGAAAATTATACGAATATTTTCACAGAGAATTTCATTTCATCAAGCGATGTATTAAAATTTATTGAGGGCATCATGTCATCAGGTTCATTATTTACTCGTGCAATTTGTTTAGTGATATTTTTTTTTATTTTATCCGTATGAATACGTCAATTAATTTTCTAGGCTATTCCTATAATTTTGTATACATTTTGAGCACGCAGTAATAGATTTGTCAAAGACTCGGTTTTAGAAAAGTAACGAGGACACTGGAATATAAAGTCATTAATAATTATATTAATTTTATATAATTATATTAATTATATTAAATAAGTAATATAAATAATTATATTAATTATATTAAATATCGAGGACACTGGAATATAGTCATTAATTATTTATAACGAGGACACTGGATATTAATGACCATTACGACAAAAAAAATGCGAATGCAGTTTCGTTTCCAATTTTTTTAAAAATTCTGTATTCCAGTTTTCATTATTTTGAAATAAATTATTATTATATAATATTCATAAAACTTAATGTTGGTGAATTAGGATATTTTATGAATTTCATGTCAAATAAACGTGTTCCAAATAAAATGATTGGTTGTTTCCTGTAGCTAAAAAGGAAATTTGAAAGTTTAGAGCTAAATCCAACTTTGTTAAGTAGAATAAATAAAAAAGCTTTTCAAGAAGGAGTGAAACTCGCACTACGAGGGTTCCTTACACATTAAGATATTTATACAATTTTAATTTTACATAATATTTCTATATAACTATTTACAAAATTGTAATTTTTTGGAACGAATATATATTATTCCTGCAAAAAGTATAGCTGGCAATATATAAAGAAAGATATTACCATTATATTGTATCTTTCACAGACGTAAATTTAAAAGAAACATTTTTTTTAATAAATTGACGATTTTAGGTAATTTTTTTCTTTTACTTGTGGCGTGACACCTTGCTTCTTGCCAAATTTCATGATTCTAGGTCAACGGCGACTACCCCATAGGTTATGTTTTATTTGCGAGTGTCAAAAAAATGCGGCATGAATGGGTATTATTATGATCTTTTTATTGCCTTGACTTAGATGCTTAACATGTTTACACCACCAATGGACCGTTGACCTAACTGTTTGATGTTAATTTAAACTGAATAGCTCTAAGTGTTCCGGAGAAAAGGGACCTTGATAGAGGGATGAACAGATCACAAAGTAATCCTGTATGGATCCGTTTTTTTGCATTTTGAGTGACGGAATCTAAAAAGCATCAAACCAAGGCATAATACAATAAACACCTCATTAAAGGTAGTATCCAAAAGCTGATGAGAACTACAGATTTAAATTTAATAATTAATTTTAACGTTATTTGAAGCTATATATAAAGACTAGCATATATCTCTTAAGAAGACGAATAGAAAACTGCATTAACAATTGTTTAAGGCTTCATTAACGTATACAACTCGTGTTGACAGAACTTTATGCATGGGAGCAAACAGTTTAGTCAATTAAACGATAATACTCGTACAGACGCGTGCTCGTAAGTTCATAATAAGAAATACCGTCGAAAAGACATCCTAAAATCTTACGTATTTAAAAATTGAAAAGTATGTGCGAGCAGCCGCCCAAACATCCCGGCAGGGAGCGAGGATGATTGAGTGGTCACGCCGAATGTCTGAGTTGCAGCTTTTGAAGAGGCTTATAATAATTTCAAAGAATTAGTATTTCATCGCTAAGACGAGCACGAGTTAAGCATAAATACTATTAAATTAGCTATTGGGGCACCCCAGTTCACATTTTTTCCCATGTCTGCAGACAACGGCCCCGAAAACATTATTTTCAGATGCCTCTGATTACGAATTGGGATTATCATTGGCCACATAATGTTTTTATCAGAAATATAAGTTAAATCCGAGAAAATATAAATTTACATATATGACAGAGAACTATACATTTTTGTAGAAAATTTTGAATATGTATCAGAAGTCATTAGATATTAAATGGATTGTATTAGCTTTGTAACAATAAAAATATTAAACCATTGTAGTTGCTATAAATCTCTGAATTTTACACTGATATTCCTTATATTTTATGAAGGAAAATATTGGCGGGGTTTAAAAAAATCTGTCAATTAAAGTATGATAAAATTTCCGAAACCAAATTAACAGTTATGAACTCACTATATGTCAGATAAATATATTCAAGTGTCAAGCAACATAATATTTCTTTACATAAACGAAATTAGTGAGTCCTTTGAGATTTAAAATAAAACGAGTTATCATGCATGTATTAAAAAAGATTTCTTTAGTAGATTTATATTCAGATGCAGTTTATTTTCAAATTAAATGATACTAAAACGTTTCGCCTAAATGTGTTTATAAAAATTAGGGATTAGCAAAAATAATATTAGTTACCAACCAAAAAAAAACAAAATCACCGAACTAAGAATACTAAATTTGAACCTTATGAGTAAGTCGGTGAAAATGTCGATTTTATGGATACTGATCTCACAAGAAAATAATACACCCAAACAATTATACGCTGGAAAAGAAATACATTACAAATATTTTATTTCTAAATATCGCAAATAGTTACTTTTCTTTGATATTTTAATAACCCTGATGAAAATCTCATTTTACTCAATAAATATTGAATGGTCAAAATATATAATCAATATATAAACTTATCACATCTTACTACATATAATACCAGTTCAAACAAATAGTTAATTTTAACGTACTATGGTAATTTTTACAAGCACTCTTTTCCAATAATCAGCAAGTAATTAAGAAATGCTAAAAAGTCTAAATTGTATGCACACATTTCTAAAACGCCAAATAACATAACTACCTTCTTCAGCTACTTGACGGAATCATCGGTAATTGACTAATTTGACCTTTGTATCAATGGTATCATAAAAGCTACCGACAAAGCTTTACAACATCCCTCTAAAGCTTCTGGACAGGGATATTGGATGAGAAAAACTAAGCGGTTTGCAGTAGCATTTTTATAGGAAAATTTCTAAAATAAGTATTGACATGGGGCGACCGTGATAACTTGAATTAATTTTAAATCAAGAGATAAATTATTATAATGATCTATGATTTTGTTCGATGGAAAATTGTTATTAACAAATCAAATGGTCTTGCTAAATTAAATTTCTACTAGATGCTGAAGCTGTGACTTGTTTTACATAAAATATATTTAGAGAGATACGGGGTTACTGCTGTTTAAAATTGAAAAATACCCATTCCCCGAAAATCATAAATTGGAATACCTAAAATAGACTTATGACACCTGGAAATTTAGGAAGAATATTAAAAAGTCAAGTTGACTAAATCGTAACGGAAAACGTTTTAAAAGATTTTAAGTCATAATATGAATCAACGAGATAGGTCAATAAATCTATTGTATTCTAAACTTAATTTAGAACGAAAACTTGAAATTGAAAAGTATTAATTCCTTTGCGCTGTCAGTTTTCTAAATAAAGTACACAAAGTTTATTGCCAGATTTCCGAATCAGGTAGGCTGAATCAGGAAGGCCTTTCTCAACTTTGTACATCATCCTTGTTTTATTCATCGATTTACCTTTGATGTATTTATGCAAGTTGGTATACGTATCATATTTGCATTCTAGTAATTCTGAATTAATTTCGTGAATATATTTCGACACTATTCTGTGTATTGTTTATTCTTTGTTTTGGGTACTTGACATACAATATATCAACAGAATACTTTCATCATTCTGTTTGTATTTTGCATAATTCATAAATGATTTTTTTAACGGCGAAATACCTGTTTGATGAATGTTATTTCCAACATAGGCTGGAAAATATAAAATTAAAAATAAACTGATGAAACTATTGTATTTTACATTGATCAGAAAAGTTAATGTTAAAAATTAAGTATTCCATTAATTACTACATTATTTTTAACTTAAACCAGAACAGTTAACGGAAAAAAGGTCGTGTATGTACGTGCATCACGCAAAAATGAATGCATGAGTTTTAATGAAAAATCTCGCGGTTTTAGAAAGTATCATATAATAAAGAATCGCATTTGGCCATTTATGTTAGTGCATGGTGTGCGTCAAATGAAATATTTTCACTTCTTCCTCAAATTGTTTTCAATTACAGTGTAAGCTATATATATATATATATATATATATATATACATATTTCTTTTTTTTTTTTGGACATAAATTATAAGAACTCGTATTTTCAGAATAGTAGAGTTTTTATTTCAGAAATAAACCATTTTTTTCTCCATTCAGGTAGAAAGAATCATTCCGTTCAATTAGTAAAATGGAAAAATGGATTAGCCATTGAAAGCGCACGAAGGTTACATAAACACACACATATATACTCAAAAACTTCAATGCAATTCGTACTTATTCACGTCGTTCCTAAAATACAACGCAAATGCTTTCTTTCTCTAATTTTTATGAACCTCTTACTGGATATTAACGCAATACTTCCAACTTCGAAATTAAAATAGTGATAAAATAAAATGTTATTTTACGGAGATGAGACCCGTAGATGAATTTCACAAAAATAGCCATGACAGGCGTTAAACGTTTGCGTCACAACGAAAACGGAATATTCTAATATCTCGTCAACTTAACCTTTCTTGAACGATGTACTTTTGAAAAAACGATCAGTTTAAAAGAAAACACAAGAAAATATAATATTGTTTGACGTCTTCATCGTGTTCTCAATTTCACAGTCTAGTGAACTATAAATGCACTAAAATGATATTTCCATCAATATTAATATCAATGTCTTATTATCTATACTCATTGGACTGGAACATAACACAAAATTGATGTACGGTGAAGTATTTCGACACCTTTAATATGAATAATTCACATAAAACAAAGCAACCTCTGGCACTGAGCGGACTGCTGTTCATTGCTTTATATTAATTAATAATATGTATGTTTATTTTAAAATTTATTGAATTAGGGGAAAATGAAATCATTCATAACCTAATCAATGTATTGTAATTAAAAACGTGGATTACACACATCTTATATATGTATGTGAGAAATTAATTTTCATTTTATTTTGGGCAGTAAATTTAACAATACACACATACGTAAATATTAGAATTTTCTCTATCTTCATGACTTTATCTCTCGGTGACGCATTTAATGTATTACTTTGATTTAGCAAAATATTCGGCGTTCCTGACCTGAGTATGACCGAAGATAGGAAAAATATCTGTAGCGAAAGTAGAAAACACACGATGACAAAAACATTAGGAACTTATGCAAATATTGCAAGATATGCAATATGTTTCAAACACAAAGATATGCAATAAGTTTCAAACGCAAAGATATGCAATAAGTTGCAAATTATGCAATAAGTTTCAAACATGATATTTCGGGAATTATTATTTATATATTAATACGTGAACGGAAAATTTTGTACCATTTTAAAAGCATATTGCGCTTACGGAGTAGTGTACGATTTGCTCTAGTTAAAGCTTATATGAAGGAGTGTATAAAGCTAAAGTTGATGTATAATATGTTACAAATACATTAAACAATTTATTGTTTACGTTAATACTGTCAATGTCAAACACTTATTAGTTTGTGGTCAAACAGTCGCACAGAATATAAATTGTCGGCAAAGAATTTAAAAAAATATTTTAATATCAGGTTAAGCGAAAGAGTTTCGCGCTGTGAATTTTATGTTATTTCGAATGTTCTTTTTTCAATAATCTGTTTAGTGTAAGCCAAGGCAAAAAAAAATTCCAATAGTAATTTTTTTGCCTTGGCATACACTAAATAAATTCATTTTATATTTTGTGTAATATATATCTGTGTTTATATATTAGTGAAATACAGCTTCCTTAGTATACACGTGTTGCTGAAGAAAAAATCTTTTACATCTATATTTTAATGTATATTAAGATAATATATTAATATATATGCCTTATAAAAGGAGAATTTTCCGGCAGCAATTTGAATTAACATACTCTTGTGTACCTGTTAGGGTTTTAAAGAAAGTGAGTAGGTAATACTTTTTATTATTGAAATTAAATCCTATTTCGTAATTTTAGTTTCATTTTAATAAACTATAGTGAATTAATCTTGTAGGTATAGTAGTAAATCTATATATTGACATACGTTCTTCAAGAATACTTCGAAAATTATTCTCATGGATTTAGAATGTTGATGTTCATAAAAGGAACTTAAAAATCATGCTCTAAGCAAATTATTTTTTCTGTCTGCTTTGACACACAATTGTTGAAGTTTATGCTACCCACATAATTATTTCTACCCACATATTTATTTAAGGGTCAGCCACAGAATTAAATACGTACGGTTTTAACGAGAGTTGACAAAAAGTGATCAAATATTTATTTGAAAGTTTTCGTATAGGTAGCAATTTATATTTATTATTTGTTTAATATGATTCCGTATTCCAGACAATTTCAACGCATAGATATTTTCAAGGTGGGCAATTGAAATGTCAGCTTATATTTGGTAGCAGCCTTTAGATGACACAAGTATAAACAATAAACATTGTTCAAGAAATGTGTTCGTGATTTCTATGCAAATAATAACGAAAATAACTTTCAAACCATCTTTAAATAAGTAAATAAATAATATCACGCACCTGACAAACACAGATATTAGTATATAATATTATTTGTGTACATAGTCAGTGAAAGTTTGCAGTAATTTTCGATTTTTTTTCAATTAATAGGCAAAATTATTCCCTAAAATAAATATTTGTATAAAAGAAAAAGCCAAGGAACAGAGGTTCCATCTTTGGTTTATAAATCTTGTAGGAGCAGCAAAACTAGCAAAAGTGTGTCTTTGCAATCCTGAAATAGACATAAGTTAGCAAATTGTTTTGATTTATAAACTAGAATTTATAATTAAAATAAAAAAAACCTTTCCTTCATAAATTGGAATAAGCAAAATTGTTGGAATACTACTTTACAATTTTTTAGGAAGTATTTTCTGATTATCAAATATATAATAAAAATAATTTTTAAGATTGGTTTTTTAATATGAAAAACTTTAGAAATAAATTTTAACGAACCTTTTATTAGGCGAAAACCCGGATGATATTTTAAAGAAAGTGTGTTAAATTTTTTTTTAATAAAAAATATTTAATATATTCTTTTTGGAGATCCTACAATTGGGTGCCATTGAAGTAAAGAAAATGAAACAACAACGGTAACATTACGGTATTTACATTGTTCGAAAAGGTTTTCGATAAATTTTTAGAATGTAGGCAAATTTCTAGAAGGATAAAAATTGAAGAGAAACTCGTTTCGATTTTACGGTTTCAATTTAATACCGAGAGCGGGCTTTCTTCATAAATTGACTCGTATCTCAATTTTACACTCTACTATCTGTATAGAATAATATTTCATCTTAGTTTTACACCTGTTGATATAGTTTGATTGAAAGATGGCTTCGGTAAAAATCTAAATAACCGTTTTTCGATATGTTATGAAAACGAAATTTGTCTGAATAAGGCATTGTATTTGTAATGAGTTCGTTTCATTCTTTTACAAGTTTTTTTTTCTTTTTTAGGAAATATTTTCCTCTCTAGGTTAAGACAATTTCGTAGCGAATCCAGTCTTATTGGTTTCCAAAGAAATTTGTCTATTTATTAACGCCGAATAAAGTATTAAAAAGAGTTGTTATATTTTATAACTTTTGTTAGGACACGGCCAACCTAGATTTTTATTTTGAAAGTGACTACATCATTCGTATAAACCACGAGTAATATTTTTATCGTGTTACTTAATTTCTTATACGTTGTAGTCTCAGGAATTGAGAACGTTATAAATTAACATGGTATTAATTTACAAAAATGAAATATGGTATATTCTTCATATTGTTACAAATGAACTTTACAGATATTCTATTGAAGGTCCATCAAATTGAAGTCTATTAGCCAGGTAAGATTAAACATGCAGTACGTATCTTGGCATGCAGGCAGTATCGTGGCTCTGTAGTAATCACAGTATGAGAAGTAATGGAGCATGAAGGCTGACAGGCAAGTTGACAGCGACTGGAGCTATTCATGCACTTCGCTGAATAAGCGGCCAGCTTTTGCGAAGCTTTGCGATTCGGAATTGAAATATTTGAATAGCTTTTGTTTTTATAAATAGTGCATATAGAGATTTTGATATCCTAAACAAGATATGTAGAGTTCTTAATTTTATAACCAGGAAATATCCACATTTATTGAATATTAAAACAAATGAATTCGAGTTGGTAAACTTTAGAAATTAAATTGTTTGCTTCCCTCCTCTAGTTATAGATAAGTTTTTTACAGTGGTTGGGATTTCAAACATGAATTTTGAACAAACCGTTAATATCATTATGAATTTAGAATTTAGGAAAAGATGTCATTTGTGCATTTAGTTAAATCAATTTATTTATAATTGACGGGTGGATACATTCCTTTTGAATTATCTTTCCTTTTAAATAATCAATTTCTACAAAACAGCTTGCCAAATTCTTTTAAAATACAAAAGGATACGTATCTACTCAAATGGAACTTTTGTACTATTCAATTACCTTATAAATTTGCAAGAAATACCTTCATGTAAAATTTAAGTATGGGTAACAAAAAAATTAACGTTCACAGAAGTCATAAAATTTAATGCTCTTTTTTCAAAAGGCTTAGACTTATTTCCGAAATTATAACAACGAGTAAATTATCAAAAAGCTTATATTTATTTCCGTAATTATACCAGCGAGTAAATTACGAGAATGTGCTCGTAAATGAACTATTAAATCACAAGAAAAGTAAGATAGATATGTAAACAGAGAAATACAAGTAAATGTAATTAATGAAAGTTAGATTTTTCTTGTGTTCTCTAAGAATATCGTAACAATGTTATGGTATTTCATTGGAAATCATAATTGAATTTGGGTAAATAATTTCTTCGCTTCACTTCTATATTCCTTCGGAGGAAACGTAATACACGTAGTGAATCAAGTTTTCATACTACAGTATATTTATAAAGATTGGCCAAACTTGCCTTCTTTTGAAGATTTTCTATCTCTGATATTAGACGAAGCATCTATCTGCGTTTTTCTTGTAGTAAATTTAGAGTCATTTCATAATTTGAATAATCACCCCTGTCGGCTTAGCCAGTCTTTTATGACTAGATTGTCTAGAATAATCACGTTGGAATGAAATTAATATATTTTTATTATAACAAAAGTATTACATGTAATCGTTTGACATCAATTTTTATAAGACCAAGATTACAATTTTGTAGCTATTTTCTCGTAGTTGCACTAGCGTACCATAAAATCTTTCAAAATAATTGGGGAATATTTGCCTATATCGAAATTAATTTAACACGAGAAATTTTAATTTTGAAATATATATCCAATTTTCATGTTAATAATTAAATATGTTAAAAGCTTTCACCACCAATAACAGTGTAGTCATTTCAAACCATACGAATGTTAACAAAAGTAGTAAAGGGTCGTTACTATTTTAGCACATATGCTAAATTTTAACGTGACCATTGGAACACAAAATTATAAAAAATATATGAATGTAAATATAAGAGTCTTTCCTGTCATCATTTTTAATTTCCTAAGATGACATAATCAATGCTTACCCTTTAAAATTAAGAACGTATGCCCTTGAGTGAAGCTTTGCCAAACTTTCATTCGTTAAATTTCCGTTGAATATTTTTTACTCTCAGAATTTTAAGAAAATGCGTGTTATATATATATATATATATATATATATATATATATATATATATTATATATATATATATATATATAAATATATATATATATATATATTTATATATATAGAATCCTAATTTTCGTACTTAAATACATGGTTAAAGTGATAATAAATAATATGGTCATCGTCTTAACATTTTTATACGAAAATAATTTCTCGAGTTCTCCAAGATCATTCAAGATGATGTAAAAATATGATGAAATTATTACACATTTTGAATTTCTCTCTATCTCTTTTTACGTGACCTTAAATAGTGAGTCTGGAAAAATATAACACGAAATATTATTTTTAGGTCGATTAAACAAGTGAACCAATTTACGAAGCAATTTAGCGTGTCATAAAATTGAAACTTATCATTTTCAAATGGGCTTGCGTAGACTTTTATGGATATGAAAATAATAGAACTACCTACCTTATTTAGATACGGTAATAATAACTGAGAGAACATTGAACTTTAAATAAAAAAATGATTCTTCTAAATAATACTAAATTTACTACAAGAAGAACACTGATACACACTTCGTCTGATATCAGAGATAGATAGAAGTCTCAAATAAAATTAAGTAAATAGATAGAAGTCTCAAATAAAATTTTTTTAAATATGAATTTGAAGTAAATTCGGTTGTCGACAAAAAAAATTCCCTTTTTCCTTTTTTCACAAAGGGTAATTCAACCTCTTCTATATTTATTGAAAATAAAAGTGATTTAGTCATTTTTTGCCTTTACCTCCGAAAATACTATCCGTAGTGTGAATAAACTGATACAATTCAAGGGCGGAATGCATTTCAGAGTTGACAAATTATGTTTCGTTCGTTCCCTTGTTCATTATCAAACAACAAATTTACGGAGTCGGATTTTATAAACCTTTGAAAACGTAGATACGTTCTCACCCTATCTACATACATTCGTGAATATCAATGTGATTCATATTTATCCGCTTATATTTCTTTAATTATTTTCCCAGCCTTCATTCACGCGCTTTTAAATGCCAACGCCTTACTTTCACAATTTTGATGAAATTACCGAAGAAATGTCTTTAAATTTTATTAAAAAAGAGATTTCTTATATTTTATTTTCATTAAAACTTATTGGGTTATAAAAGTTTCTCCAAGTTCATCTCAAATATTTATATTTATTTGGAGGTTATAATTATTGATGAGAATCCATTAAGGCAAAGTAGAAAAGATGAGTTTTCGTGATATTGAATTTGAATTGCCTTACTATATTTTTCTACAGGACATGCTGGTCTAAATACTTGTAAATTAAGTATGGAGTCCCAACATTTCTCCGGTTTAACGGGACATAACTAAAACAGAGAACAATTGGATTTATATTTCATAAAATAATTCGTTCAACACTGTTTATTATAAAATCGGATTTATTTGAATATCGTTAAAATTCATCACAAAGCAGTGCAGTGAAACTAATCCCAAATTATTTTCAAGTTTCATTCTCAACTTAGAATTTTGCATGCTCCCTATTTCCACCCTATTAAATAATTCCATCGTCCTATTTATTTACCACACATATAAATATAGTTCATAAGATAATATTTGACAAATATCCTTTTTTGAATTTATTGTAGAGAAATGTACATAAAAAAATGATCAAGAAGCAATTCCAACTTTCAAATACTAGCTTATTTGTATTCAGACTTTAATATATTCTGTTAAAATTACAATTATTAATTTTTTTATCATTCATGACTTTATTAACGTGAATTTTTAGTCGAATTCTAATTTATATTCTGCCATTTCTAATTAAAATATACTATTGCCTTTAACTAAGTAATCTGTCTCAAAGTGCAATGTCCTTAACTTTACTATACAACTTCTTCAGTTTGTATTCATTATTACGAGCATTTTGTTGTACAAGGAGTTACAAAATAATATTTTAAGTCCTATTTTATTACAAAATATATATTTTCTTTATATGAAATTTTTTTAGGTTGTATTTTTATCTTCTACTTATATTATGTTGATCACTTAGCTACTATAATGATTAAAGTGCGATATATATATATATATATATATATATATATATATATATATGTATATATATACATATATATATATATATATATATATACATATATATATATATATATATGTATATATATACATATATATATATATATATATATATATATATCGCACTTTAACCATTTTTTATCAGGGTCACTTTCTGGTAAGAATTTCTGGACTATGATTCAGTTTTTAATATGTTTTTTACATAGATCGTACTATAGCCTACATTATGTATTAGAATATTTACCATACAAGAACAGAATTTTACTGCCTAGTTATTAACAGTCATTCAAAGATTATGCCCACAGAAACCCAACAAAGAGTAATACACATCACTATTTCCTAATGGAAATTAATAAATATTTCTCATTCTTCACTCCGTTGAGCGGACTTCTCTTTCTACTTTAGTGATAATTTTTCAATAATGTTGAAACAAATAATAGGTCAAACCCAATTGTAGATAATTTTGATGTAACCTAAAAAAAAGATTTTTCATGTTATTTTCCATCTAATACTGCAACTTCGTGCCAGCTATATTTGCACAATGAAGCTTACCATGTTACCCCCTTCTTAAATATAAATAATAACGCACTCCAACCACGCGCTTAAATGTGACCCATCTACCGCGCATCTCGCCGTCTACGGGACCAACGCCGTACCACATTGCATATGCGCGGAGTTGAGTGAGAGCGTATCGAATAAGGCAAATTAAAATTTGTTTAAAAGGTGTAAGGAAAAAAGATTATGCTTACGTCGTGGGTTTATACCTTTTGCTGAAAAAACGTTTTCTCTAAACCAATATTTCTACAGTGATAAAGAAATAAAGGAATTTTTTTAATAAAATTTTTAATTCATCGAAGGAACACCAAAATGATTCCATCAGTATCCGTTTTGGCAATTGTGCCAACGATTGCTAAAAATTTAAACAAAAACCATCCTTCATGAAACCTGTTCTATAAATGTATTGGTACTCATTATAAGTATGTATTAACATCAATTTAATTTTTTACTAGATAAATATATTGCCTAAGACATAATTTACAGACGTATGATCAATAACTTATTGACATGTATTTCTCTAATATATGAATACAAGTTTACCATTATGATTTTACACTAAAGAACTTACTCCATGCCTTTAAACAAATACTTTCACATTTTTTATATACGTGGTTGACAAGTCGGAATGAGGGAAGGGGACACATTCCAAGATACTTTCGAGACTCTGACGGAGACTTGCACAAAAGACGCACCATAGTAAAAAAAATATTACCTACATTGTATATCTTTACTTATTGCCTTTAATGTGCCATTATAAAACACGGTCCTATTACTACAGGAACAATTTCATAAAGTCAGCCATAGGAAAAGCGAAAAAAAAGCGAAAAAGTGGAATATACTATGTGTTATGTAAGACTGCAAAAGATTGCTGAGAAGAGTTGAGAATCCAGACCTAAGATAGTCCGGGCTACTAGACATCAGGAAATACGTGAAGAATATGCAGATTGGGTCTAAGTAGTTAAGTTGCGCCCTGCAATGACAATTACTTTCAAATTCCTTGATATCGACCTTAGGTAGTGAATACATAAATTTTGAAGTCATTGTAATTTATTTAAATGATGATCTATACAACTTAGAATAAATTTCCATAGCCAAACAAAAGCGGGAAGTGTGTTCACACAGAAAAAAATTAGTTTTGCTTGGCAGGGAAGGAAGACCTTTTAAGAAATTTCACGTTTGAAAATTTTCGGTCGCCTTCCAAAGATCTTTATAATGATGTACCATTCCGCAGCATTCGTGAGAATATATGTCCATTCCTAAATTTTATATATCTTAAGGTATTTAAATCCAGTTTAAAGAATTGTATTTTTTTGTTTCCACGTATTTACGTCTCAAATTCTATCATAGTTTGCTTTAAATTGCTAGACAAATAATGCTATGGTACAGGAACGGAAAAAAGGCGAATGTGAGAAAATTATAAAGGTTCAGTTTTTTCCTTTCACTACGAAACTTTGAGAACCATCAATGAAATAAAATTTTCAACAATATGCCGATTACCATTTCATCTTTATACACACATATAGTTCTTAAATCATTTTACTATTATTATTAAACTTTACAGAAAATGATTCTCAAATAATCACTATAATCGTTCATAAGAAAAAAGCAATCGGTGAGTATCTGGAAAAAGCCTTCTTTCTATGTGTTTTAGTAGACCGGAATATTTCGTTTTAGTGTTTTTATTTTCCGAATAGAATTGGAAATAAAAACTCTGTTCCCTTTATTACTCAGTTGGAACTTTTCTTTTGAAGTGAAAAAATGTAGATCTTTGAATTGAAATGAAATCCTCCAGTAGCAACAATTAACTTAAATTTATTTGCTAAAACACTTTGATATCATTTTTGAAGATCTTGTCTATGAAAAGAATAAATACTAATCCGATTTAAGGAATGTGCTCGTATTTTAGCGTGGTGTTTTAGAAGATATAAACGATTTAAAATTTTATTAACAAAGAGGATGCGGATGTTAATTTTCCCTAGCATTAACATATTTTAAATTATGATAGTTCCAAGTGAAAAACAGAAAAACAATGAAAAATACTATAATTTAAAGCTGTAGAAGAAAAAAAAATATAACTAAAGGAAACGTTACAAATAGAAAGGAACAAAGTATAAAATGAAATAATGAAAAAAATAAATCACCTAAAAGTTTCTCCGAGATAATTCTGTCCCTCGGTGACTACTGCAATAAAAATATTTTAGTAGTCATTGAGATCAGCTTACCCTGACAGACTGAGGCGACAAAGACTTCCTTTGATACTCCATAGGGCTAAATATGCGCATAATCAAAGGTATACTCAACTCTTGAATTATTGGTAATAAAAAATTGGTATGCAAAACGATATTTATCTCTTTCACAAACCAAATTAATATAAATATTTAAATTGATGGAAAAAAATTTCAATTGCTCAAAATGTTCTGCAGCCCTGGTAAATATTGTTTTGATAAACCTTAAATTTCGTTATTATGGTCTGCGTGTAAAGGTCAGATAAGTATTATTAGATATATATATATATATATATGTATATACACACACACACATATATATATATATATATATATACGTATATATATACAGCCCAGCACACGCTAAAAATCAGTAGAAAAATTCGACCTGATGGTTAATTTTTTGCGGTTTTCTTAAGGAAAAGCGTTGAACATCAACGCTTGTGCTTTTATTATTATTAAGTCTTTTCCACGATTTATTTCAAGGTTTTCTGCTTTGTAACCTTTTCAGATCCTTTACAATATTAATGTCATATGGCTATAATGACAGTACACATTAAGAAGGTAAACTTTTACACTAGCCATACTAGAAAATTAGAAGACGGAAAGTTTAAAAAATAAATAAAAAAAAAATTTTAAAAAACCAACTAAGTTGTTGCCAAAACACAACCAAAGTGATTTTCATGATATGTATATGTCTTAAACTGCTGACATAGGATTACATTTGAAAATTCTAAACAAGTGATGATTTCTAGAATAATTTCAAATTTCAAACCCATAGTTGGAAAATTATAGAAGTGAAACGATGCATATCACTTTAAAAATTAACATTTTAAAAACGTGATAAAAAAACATATTTTAACATGTCAAATTATACATGTCAGTCTTTTTTTGCTTCTGCTTTTCGTGTAAGGGCATTTAAGTCCACATATTGAAATGAAAAGATTGAAATTGACTTTTCAATTTAATTTACATGGGTCTAAAACTATGAAAACTAAAATGATATGGTGGAAAGAGATAAACAAACAAACGTATAGACACGGCGGGACCATAAGCGTTTAATTTTTGTCATTCGACTACTCTTTTGTAAATACCTACTAATTGAGAATATCTTTTCTAAATGAACAAATCTCCGATTCCAAAAAAATAAATTATTCTTGATCATTTTTTGTCATAGCAAAAATTACCACGTACTAATTTTTAGGATTGCTGTAAATCTAACGTAAAAAATCCTTCGTTAGGAGCCAAGAATTTAAACCAAGCGAATGGCTTACCTCAGGAAAACAGTTTCTTTAAAGCCTTTAAATTTTCCGATTATGAGATTGCTATCAATATCACTGTTATGCCTTAATTTAATAGAAACGTGAAAATGAATTGAGACAGGATATTATTTAATAATTAAAGGTCAATTAGATCTTATCATCTAACTAACTTAATACGGATTATTATAATTTGAGTGACTTTTAGGATAAAGCTAACTGAGAAAAAGTGAAACGTTATCAACGCGGTGATGAAACGCTCCCCATGGTCCATATGAGAGAGCGAGATGGAGTCTAATAGATAAAATGCAAATATCATCCTGTCCATCATCGTTCTCTTTAAATATATATGCGTGCGTGCTCGTGTGTGTGAATGTATGTGCTTGGTACTACATACAAGCGCAAGTAATAGGAAGAGACAGTGTATTGTTATGCTTAACCTGTTTATATATTTTCCTTTTTAAGTATTTCCATTGTATGATGGATAATTCTAAAATTATGTGTAAAGAAGTCTATTATTATTATTACTGTGTATAATATAATATATATTATATTAATAATTGAACATTCAATTTTATATGCGATGCATTATAAGCCTTGCTTCCGTCGTCTGTCTCCCGACACCACAAATCTTTGTATATTTCAACGTCAACATTCTAATGGTGGTCATTTTTGGAAAATCCCACAAGACTTAATATGAATATCACTTTAGTAACATAGCGCGGTAAGAGCTAGATTTTTAGGAGTAAAGGTGAAGTGTAATATGCGGACTATCTAGTTATAATAATATAAAATGTCTTTAAAATAAACCATATCTTTAAAGATGGCTGATGATGGATGGATACTCTAAGAAATGTTGTCGGTTTTTCTGAACTATGTTTATTTCATAGCCCAAATTTCTAGAGTTAAAATGTAAAAATTGTTATCGAAATGTTAAAGAAAACGTTAAAATATATACTTCTAAAAATTAGTGTAGAGAGAACAATTTTATTCATTTATGGTTTCGATCGCATATGAATTTGATAAAACAAATGACTTGCTTCCATGAAAGAAGCCAAAATTTTTCTGTGAATAACCATGATTTTGAAAAAAAATTATTTTAAATGCAATTACGTCATGTAGTGTTATTTCTATTTTATTTAAATTCTTTACCACGACCAATGTTTAGTTGTATGACTACATTTTCAACTGGTCGATATTTGCTAAATTACTACTACCACTGTTGTGAAAGTGTGTGTGTGTGTGTGTGCGGTGTGTGTGCGTGTATGTGCGTGTGCGTGCGCATGCGTGTGTGCGTATATTTATCGAATCTCAAGGTAAGTCTCAGGGTAAATCATTTTTGATTTTATTTGGATATTTTCTCTCGTAATTGTTTGTAATTTATTTAAAACTATTATATCTCTATCGTAATATTAAATTTTATGATAGAGCCCACAGTTTCTATCATAATAGTTTTTAATAAAATATAGTAATTAGGTACAATATAAATATAAATAAGAAAGGAAACACGTGACATAATCACCCAGCCAACCTGTGTCCCTTGGGGTTCAGACTCTGCCTGTCACAAGCCATGATAAATTGGGGAGTGATAGAGGAGTAACACCTCTTTAAAATAACCTTGGTTCAGCTGGCCCGGCTGATGGTACCTCGTGAGGGTCCTTGGTGTAGGGTTATACACTGCGGACGCGGACGCGGAGGCAGCCCCTTCAACCGTGCTGGGGCAGTTTGACTAATAACCAATCTGCCTGAAACTTCTATTATTAAATTTATAAACTGGACGGATGTTAAGTTGACGACTTTTGCTTTGAAACGGACTACGAGAATTGCTTTCTGGAATGTAAGGACGCTGAAAGAGAGCAGCAAACTGCGGTAAGTGGCGAGCGTAATGGCACGATAAAGGCTGGACATCCTTGGATTGAGCGAAGTGAGGTGACGCGACTTTGGAGAATTACGAACACAAGATGGAGAGACGTCCCTTTACTCAAGACATGCGGGAGATGACGTCGAACACCGGGACGGTGTGGAGCTCCTGTTGACCAAGAAAGCCAAGATGAGCCTGATAGAGTGGAAACTACTCTCAGCGAGACTCCTGACGGCGAGGTTCAAGACTCGTGTCTATAACGTCACGGTTCTACAGTGCTACGCACCAACAGAGGGTGCAGAAACATAGCAAAAAGAAGAATTTTACTAACACCTGAATGACGCAGTAATGGGAACGAGCCGGAGAAATGTGATCATCGTCATGGGCGACCTGAACGCGAAGGTTGGGGGAAATAATACGGGGCTGGTACATATCATGGGTAAACACGGCCTAGTTGATAGAAACGACAACGGAGAACAGTTTGTGGACTTTTGCGCTAGACAGGATTTGGTAATTGGAGGAACACTGTTCCCGCACAAGAACCGCCATAAGGTAACGTGGGTGTTTATTGACCACTCTACAGAGAACCAAATCGACACAGTTGAAAATTTCGGAGATCGGTGAGAGATGTGCGGAACAAATGTTTGCAGCCACTGCCTTAGGAAGAGATTGTGGAAGCACTAAAGAAGATGAAATCCAGCAAGGCACCAGGCATTGACGGCATCACGCCAGAAATGCTCAAGGCCGACGTTGCAACAACAGCCAAACTTCTTAAACCACTGCTAGAGAAAATTTGGAGCGAAGAGAAGCTGCCTACTGAGTGGAAAAGGGGAATCATTGTCAATCTGCCCAAGAAAGGTTACATTACTGACTGTAAAAACTGGCGGGGCATTACTCTCCTCTCAGTACCTAGCAAAATTCTATCCCGCGTCATCTTAGAGCGCATCAAGGAAGCGGTGGAGCGGCTGCTCAGAAAAGAGCAGGCGAACTTCTGAAAACACAGGAGCAACGTGGATCTCATAAACACCTTGAGGATTATCTTAGAACTGAGCTCGGAATGGCAAAACACCTTGTACCTCACCTTCATTGACTTCGAGAAGGCATTTGACTCGGTCAATAGAACAGTCATGTGGAACACCCTGGCAGAGTATGGCATCCCCATGAAAATCCTCAGCATCATCAAGGAGATGTACACGGACTACCAGTGTTAAGTCTTGCACGAGGGAACCCTGACGCAGTCCATCAGCGTCAATGCAGGCGTAAGACAGGGGTGCATCCTCTTCCCAACACTATTCCTGCTTGTCCAAGACAGGGTGATGCGGAAAGTTATAAATGGCTGAAGACAATAAATCCAGTGGGGAATGATGGACAGGTTGGATGACCTCAACTTCGTGGACGACATTTGTCTTCTGGCGGGGTGCTTCAGAGACATTGACGACAAGCTAAAGAGGTGCAGGCCGAAGCAGAGAGAGCGGGCCTCAGAATCAACGTCGGCAAGACGAAAGAGATGCGCCTCAATACCACCGCTGATACGCTCCTGAAGCTGGACGACAAGAATGTCGAGAAGGTGGAGAGCTTTCAGACCCTCGGAAGTATGGTGACGAGAGACGGAGGAGCCCAGGAGGACGTGAAGAGCGGGATGAGAAAGGCAAATGGAGCGTTCGTCCAGCTATACCCGGTGTGGAGAAGTGGATCCATTTCCAAAAGGACGATGATCAGACTCTTCAACACCAACGTCAAATCCGTCTTGATGTACGGCTGTGAGACGTGGAGGGTCTCCAAATGTCTCACCCACCAACTATAGATCTTCGTGAACAGATGCCTTCGCCGTATCATGAACGTGAGGTGGCCGGAGGTGAAAAGGAACGAAAATCTGTGGGTTGAAACGGACCAAAAACCCATCGCAGACCAGATTAGGTAGGACTAAGAAACTCTACGAAAGAGCTACGAAACGCTACGAAAGAGACGCTACGAAATAATGACGAAGCCATCGGGAAGGCAGCCCTTGATTGGAACACCCAAGGAGCAAGACGACGTAGCCGACCAAGAAAACCTGGCGGAGAACGGTTCAGGAATAAGCAAAGACAGCTGGAAAGACCTGAATAGAGGTTAAGCAACTGGCCGCTGACCGCACCAAATGGAGAAATTTTACGTCTGCCCTATGCTCCGACCGGACAGGAACTGATTATGAATTGACTAAACGGCTTTGAATTCGACATTTAATTGACAAATGTTATAAAATTGGCTCACTTTTATTGTCGAATACGTAGGAAGCATATATACATTGTTACATATAAATAAAATTGTAAAATTTTATTGATTTTTTAGGTTAAAGGTATTGCTTTGAATATTTTCATTTTTTATGGTAAGCGGGTATTGCTTTGAATATTTTCAAGTTCATAGGAAATTTTAATAAGTATAAACAGTATTTCTATTAAATTATTAACCAATATTAACATTATTTTTCCAAATTAATATATTACAAAATAATCGTAATTTCTCAAATATTAAAACATATCAAAGCGTGGGAAATGTGGAAACGTATTTTAGGTTTTTCGTAAACATTTTGGCAACATGTCAAGAAATATTTCACATGAAACTCAATAAGAAATGTTATGTAGTCCCTGTAATTTGTTCTTTTAAGGGGGTGGCAGTACCCTACTGAACCGTACATTTCAAACTTGCCTTCCAAAATTTTCAAAAAACTATTTTCTTAAATGTTTATATTTATGCGCTAATGAATAAGCTATACCTATAAATTTCATGTTTCTACGTCAAATGGGGGATTATAAAATTGGCTGTGATAGACGGAGAAGTTAGTGGCATTATAAGAGTCCCGTTTTTTTTGCTTTACTGGTAATAAAACTCAAGAATATTAATCTAACAAAATTTAAGAAATCTATGTTACATGTGTCGTATTTTTGCCACCGATACTATGTTTTGTGTTAAATAATTAGAAATTTCTGGTTCTTAGCTAGTTTTTTACTTGTCAAACACTTAAAGTGGGCCCTTTATAATTTCATATTATTTGAAATTATAAAGGGCCCACCGTGTCCCTCACAATTGTTAGCCGATTAGAGTTCTTAATGGATAAGAGTAGTATATCTGTGGAACGAATTTAAATTCTTTGCCCTCTAAATTAGCTTTATAAAAGATAATTTTTTCGCGGTTTGTTTAGTGACAAAAAATATTGGCAAATTTTCTCTAGCAGAATATTTATAAATTTTCTGTAAATACTTTCATGGATAAACTGACAGATGATATATTTGTATCAATAGTTCTTAAACCCAACCAAACCGATGGAACAATATATATATATATATATATATATATATTACTAATACATATGAATAAACCTCATCGCTCAGTGTCGTTTGGTGTACAGAAAAATAAAACAATTAAGTTTTAAATTTAGTCATGATAAATGAATTAAATTTCGTGTAATTTTATATAAAACGCTATATATTAAGGTGAGTTATATTATTTGCCGTATTTCAATGGCACAGACTTCACTTTATATTTAAACCTTTTAATAGAACGCTGAATATTCTAATATAATAAATGATTGTTACATATTATCAACATATTAATTTTCGTAGTTTCCGTAGTAAAGAAAATCTAATTTATAAATTCTAACAATTAATTCTATAAATTATACTATTTAATTCAACAAAAGACTAAAAAATTAACTCAAGCTGGAACATGCACCAGGATAAGAAATGAGACCAAGTGTGCGTTTACGGTGACACGTAAAATAGAAACATTTCTGGGTTCCACTTCATGAGATCAACATAGTCTCTGCTTGACATCGCAAGACTAATATTGTACCAGAGCATATTTGATATTAATTTAGTCAGAATGTTGATAATAATACTTCTGATATAAAACTTAATCATAAAAGTAATTTAAGAAGCCACATAATTTTATTCATATAAAAAGCGACTTGAGTCCAGATGCTCCTCGCTCTTATAATGTCCTCATTACAAAACAGCTTCTGGACAAAAATTATGGATATTTGTATAATATTATTACAAACATCAATTAAACTTCAAAATTACCTATTTCTAATGAATACACTACCGCGATGTAAAACACAAAAAGCGCAACCCTTATTAATTTCAAGATAAACGAAAATAAAACTTTGTTTAATCACTTTAATAAAAATATTTTCAGCATGATAAAAATAATCATATTTATATCTTGTACTGAATTGGTTTTATTAGCCAGCTGACATGTGAAATTCTTGATACATGGTATCGGGTAGCGATTGGGCTTGGGTATTGCGTTTAGCATACAGGCCTCACACAGGAATTTTCAATTTCCGAGAATACAATTTCTTTCTAATATAAACTTTCGTTGCAAATGAAAATGTACATTAGAAATAAATGGAACAATTTAATATAAAATGTGATTAAACTAAGAACGACTTATGGTCGCGTCGTATAAACATATCAGAATAGTGCAAAAGAGTGACAGACTATATCTATACGGGAAACCTCTTTAAAAAAAAGTTAAATATTTTGATAAATTTGTTTCACCATTTTTAAAGTGAATCGAAATCTTCGGGGAAATTTTTAATTTGAGTACAGTTACATGTTTATATACACACACACACACACATACATATATATATATATATATATATATATATATATATATATATATATATATATATATATATGTATATATATATTTATATACATATATATATATATATATATATATATATATATATATATATATATATATATTTATATGTATATATATATATATAAATGTACTTAAATTAAAAATAGAATCATTTATCAGTTCAACAATACTTGATATTATGTTTGGTTATGGTGGCTTATGTTGGTAATGTCGGGTTAAGTTAGAATGGACCAACTGGTTTAAGTTGAGTTGGATTACTTATGTAGTATTATGTTGGATTATTTTGTGTCAGGTTTGTAAACCCACATTTAAATATCAAGTTAGGTTAGTTTAAATTACATAGGTTAGATTAGGTTTTATTTGGGTTGAGTTATGTTGGGTTACGTTTTATTAGGTTGAGATAAGTACGGTTTTCTTAATTTCGATTCTACTAAGATAATTATGTATTAAAATGGAAAAGTAAGAAATATTTATTTCAATAGATACGTATTTCAGTGAGGTGTAGTTTATACCAGATAGACGACGCCTCCCCTCCCCTCTCCGCTTTTACTGCCACTTATAATCGACAAGAACATTTCTAAATTCATAATTCATAATTTATGGTTAATTTTTATGGTCATGAATTGAAAATAACTGATATTTGAGTCGTACATAAAAAAATTTTTTACTTCATGCTTTATATTTTATCTTCCGTCATATACTTTAACACTGATCATCATCATTTCTTGTATATTGCTGGTTTAATATTTGTTTCCACAACGTGCAAAGGAGCCTGGTGAAAAATCTCGTTTAATCAGGCCCACATTTAAATATCAAAGGATAACAATAACATTGCAAAGATCAATACTAAAAAACAGAATTTAAGCTGTGCAAATTTTGGTAAACGTTTTTAGTACGGGATAAAAATAATATTTAATAATATAATCAGGACTGTAAAGGGAAACATAATTTTGACCTACTAATCAGATTGTTAAATAATACTTATATTCTTTTATCTAGTAACCCAGATTTTAAATACAAAAAAAAGTTTGAGATAAATAACAGAAGTAGGATAAAATTGAAAACACTCGATTTTAGGTAATGATAATATATCATTAACCCAGTATTTTCTATCCGATAGCTATCCTAAAGTGAAAAAGAAATATTTTTTTATTTACTTACACAATGGTTATTGAATAAAATATTACTTTTTTAATATATTATTTTTCCAATTATTCGCAGTAATCGATGGGCTTCAGAAATACCATATAAATATCATAAAAATTATGAAAAACTAAACAATAATAAAGATATAAAACCAAACAAAAATCAGAGATGGAAAAATGTTTCCCTTTACACTCCTACGTTGTGATTGTATTATTAAATATTATTTTTATCCCGTACCCAAAACGTAAATCAAAATTTGCATAGCTTAGATTCTGTCTTTTAGTCTTGATCTTTGTAGTGTTATTGTTATCCTTTGATATTTAAAAATGCGCCTGATTAAACGAAATTTTTCAATTTTTTTCCTTTGCACGTTGTGGCTACAAATATTATACCAGTAGTATACGAGAAGTTAGACTAAGTTAATAAATATATTTGTTTTCACAATGATGTCGCAATAACAGGATATTTGCAATTATTTGTTTAAGTCCCTCCCGTGAATTTTATTGATATAGAATAAACATTGTAATAACAACTAAAACAAAAATTCTTTGGGAATAATAACACTTTATTATAAACAAGAAAACAAACAGCAAAATTCTCAATACTATTTTCAATTAGGATCACTATTTTCAATTAGTATCACACAATAAACTTGAAGTGAAATAAAATAAACAAAAATAAAATATTATTTTTACTGAGAAGAGACATGTGGTACATATGTCAATTTCTCAAAAAGGGTCGTGACAAGTGTTGAACGCCGATACCGCAGTAAAATTTAAATGAACTCTTCCACAACTTGACCTTCGTTGAATTTTGCGACTTTAAAAATAATGGAACATTCGTCCTTGTGAATATAAATTAAAATTTTTGATTAACCTTTCTTAAATGTTCCTAATTACAAAATTTAATAAATTTAAAATACAAAAAAATAATACAGTAGAGGCAATCGCTGCAAGGGAATTGATCCCATACTCTCTTTATTTTTAAATACATCCTTTTACATCCGCTTACCATATGGTCCAAATGGCGGTCAAGGTTTTTATTTAAAATATTAAAATTAATTGTAAACTCTTTTAAGCAATTAACATGACTACAAAGAACATATTATTTGAATACAATTTAACGACACAGAATCTAAATACTTACAAGAAGATGCGAATATTTATGGAAGAAACCATTACCAAAATTTTCATTGCCTCAGGTCATGGACACAAATTTGGATCGAAGTTCCGGGAACTATTTGAGACATTGAAAAAAGCGGTGGAATATCTAAATAGCATTGACGTGACTTACTCTTAAAAAGAATAATATTTGACAGTGCCAAGGATTTAGTGAAATTAGAAATTTCCAAATAAATTTGTCTAAGTGATTTCAATCATTTGGATATGGATGCTGGCAGACAGGCCTCGCAACTGTAATGTCAGTTTCAATTGCTAAACATAAATTTTCCTGTAATGGATATGATATGCTGAGGTTGAAAACTAAAAAGTTGCAAGTCTACTGTAAGCGATATTAGATATACTGTAAACGATATTAGATATTTCCTTTCCTTAATGTTCTTATAAAACTAACTTTATATATCCAAAAAATTAAATTCTTCTATTTAAGAAAGCTACATTCTCATATATAGAACCTTATATATGCCCGAGAATAATATTTTTATTAACAAATTAGTGTCTGAATTAAAGTAAATTTAAGTTAAAATGGTGCCTCATATCTGAATTTATCAATATTTTAAAAATATTTGAAGTAATTTATCATATTTTTTTTTTAAATTTGATTTCAATGTATATCTAAAAATGCTAGAAGAAAACACACATTTCATCGGCTGTTATAGTTTTTAAATTTATTATTGACTTCCTTATTTACTTAAAAATTCTGAAGGAGTAATGTTTAGGAATGAAAAAAGATAAGTTTTGTTGTTATTGGTTTGAAATATAAACACTATTGTAAGGAAATTATATAATTTTTTTCATTTCCCTGGAAATTTAATACGGTCGAGTGTAGTTAATTGCTACTATATAAAGAAATCCATCTGATTTTGCAATTTGTGTATCCTTGATATAAGGTTAAAGTCATTCTCAAATATAAAATTTTAATTTGTATTATCCATATTGTATTAAACGTCCTTACAAACCAAAGTTATGGTCTTCATATGTTTATATTTATGATTAAATAAAAAATATCGAAATAATACTTAAGTAATTTAAAATAATCTAATTGAAGTTCGCATCCAGATATAATTAAATTCAAATATTCACCAACTTTGTGACGTAGCGTAGGTTTCCTAGTCCATTTTTATCTTATGTGGTTTTACTTTAAAATTGGTATGGGAGGTATTTAATGATGACGTGATTTAAGCAACATATTAATTTGTTAGATTAGATATAACGTAACAGGCATCCACGTGCAAGCACTAACGTGATCAATTAGATAATAAATATGTCTACGATAATAGAGCGTGAGAATGAGCAGGTGCAATCAAATCGATATATAGATGCTGGAGTTTTCCCCGTCGTTGGGCAGATAAACAAGTTTCAATTAGAGTATTTAGAGTAAATTTAATATCATATAATGCAAGCAGGAAAATTATAAGAATATTTTCACAGAGAATTTCATTTCAATAAGCGGTGTATTAAAATTTATTGAGGGAATTATGTCAGTTGGTTACTCGTACAATTTGTTTAGTGATGTTTTTTATTTTATCCGAATGAATTTGTCAAATTTAGCTCCATCAATTAATTTCCTGCACTTTTATAATTTTGTTTACATTTTGCACACGCAGTAGTAAATCTACTACTCGCAATAGTAAATCTACTACTATCAAACACTCGGTTTTAAAAAGGTAACCATTGGTAAAAAATTCTGTTTTCTGATTTTCGTTATTTTTAATTCTTTATGCCATAGATCTACATCTAAAATTAATTGTTATGATATAGATGTAGAAATTATTTTAACATAATATTAATAAAACAATTATTTTGGTAAATTAGGATATTTGAATAATTTTATGTTAAATAAACGTGTTTTAAATAATATTATTGGTTATTTCCTGTAGTTTAAAGGAATATGGATTAGATTATAGCTAAATCCAACTTTGTTCAGTGTCGTTAATCGTGGAATGAAAAACTTTATAAACATGAGTGAAACTCGCACTTCATAGGTTCCTTACACATTTACACAATTATATACTTTTAATGTTACATAATATTTCTATAAAACTATTCACAAAATAGTAATTTTTTGAACGAATACATATCATGCCTGTCAAAGGTATAACAGGTAATATATAAAGAAAAATATTATCTATTATGTTTTTCATAGACACACATTAACAAGAAACAATTTTTTTATTAAATTGACGATTTTCGGGTTTTCCTTTTACTTGCGGCGTGAGATCTCGCTTCTTGCCAAATTTCATAATCCTAGGTCAACAGCAACTAACCCATAGTTTTTGATTTATTTGCGAGTGTTAAAAAATGCGGCATGAATGGTTATTCTTCTGGTTTGTTTCATTGCCTTGGCTTAGATGCTTAACATGTTTACACCGCCAATGGGCCGTTGACCTAAGTATTTGATGTTAACTTAAACTGAATACCTCAAAGCGTTTTTGAGAAAAGGGGCCTTGATAGAGAGCACAGTCAGACAGACAACAAAGTAATCTTATAAGGATCCGTTTTTATTTTGTATTTTGAGTGATGGAATCTAACAAACGTAAAACTAAGGCACAATACAATAAACATCTTATTCAAGGTAGTAACTAAAAGCTAGCGAGAACTACAGATTTAAATTTAATAATTATTTTCAACTTCACCTAAAGCTAAATATACAGATTTTAACTTCTATTTCTTAAGAAGACAAATATACAGCTGCATTAAAAATTTTTGGCCCTTCATTAACGAAGAGTTGTGTTGACAAAACTTTATGCATGGGAATGAAAAGTTCAATCAATTAAACGACAATACTCTTATAGACGTGTGCTCGTAAGTTCATAATGAGAAATACCGTCAAAAAAACTTACGTAGTTAAAAGTTGCAAATATGTGCGATAAGCTACCCAAACATCCCAGTAGTGAGCGAGGATGATTTAGTGGTCACGCCTAATGAGTCTGAGTTGTAGCTTTTGAAGAGGCTTATAATCATTATAAGGAATTAGTATTTCATTATTTCATAAATACCATTAAATTTGTTACTGGAGCACTTTAGTTCACATTTTTTGCCATTTGTGGGGACAACGACCCCGAAAGCATTATTCTCAGATGTCTCTGATTTAGAATTTGGATTATTTTTTGTTATATAATGTTTTTATTAGAAATGTCAGTTAAATCCGAGAAAATTATAATATATATGGGAAAGAAATATACTTTTCTGCAGAAAATTTTGATAGTGTACCAGAAATCTTCAAATGACTTCCATAGATATTAAATGGATAATATTAACTTTATAGCAAAAAAAAATAAAACATTGTAGTTGCTATAAAATTCTGAATTTTCTACTGACATTCCTTGACCAAGTTAACAGTTATGAACACACCAAATGGCAAATAAATATATTAATGTTTTAAGCAACATAATATTTCTTCCATAAACAAAATTAGTTGGTCCTTTGAAATTTAAAATAAAACCAGTTATCGTACATGTATTTAAAAAGATTTGTTTAGTAGATTTATGTTTAGATGAAGTTTATTTTCAAATTAAATGGTACTAAAACCTGTTGTCTAAATTTATTTATAAAAATTAGCGATGAGCAAAAATAATATTAGCAACCAAAACAAAAAAATAACAAAATCGCCGAAGTAAGAAAACTAAATTTGAACTTAAACAAGTCGGTGAAAATGTCGATTTTGGATATACTGATCTCACAAGAAAATAATACAGCCGAATAAGTATATAATAGAAAAGAATCTTTCTAAATATCGCAAATAGTTACTTTTCTTTGATATTTTCATAATCCTTATAAAATATTAATTTTCTCAATAAATATTTAATGTTCAAAATATATGGTATATATATGATATGTGTATATGTATATATATATAATATGTAATATGTTCAAAATATATGATGTATATATTTTGAACATATTAACTTATCATATCTTATTATACATAATACTAGTTCAAACAAATGGTTAATCCTAACGTACTATCGAATTTTTTACAAACACTCTTTTTCAATTATCGGCAAGCGATTAAGATATACTAAAAAGTCTAAATTGTACGCTCTCATTTCTAAAGAGCCAAATAACATAGCTGCCTTCATCAGCCACTTCATGAAATTATCGATAATTAACTAATTTTACCTTTGCACTGACGGCGTCAGTAAAAGCTACCTTAGACAAAGCATTACAACATCCCTCTTAAGCTTCTGGACAGGGATGTTGGATAAGAAAAACTATGCGGTTTGCAGTAGCGTTTCGTTATAGCGAAATTTGTATAATAAGTATTGACATGGGGTGACTGTGATAACTTGAATTAATTTTAAATCAAGAAATATATGCTATGACTCGTTTAACTTAAAATATATTTAGAGATACGTGGTAGTACGGGATACCACTCAACATTGAAAAATACGCATTCCTCGGAAAGCATTAATAAAGTCAAGCATAAGTCTATTTTAGGTGTTCCAACCTAAAATAGACTTATGACCCTGGAAGTATAGAAAGAGTATTAAAAAGTCAAGTGGATTAATTTATAACGGAAAATATTTAAAAAATTTCGAGTCATAATATAAATAAAAAAGATAGATTAATATATCCATTGGAATCTAAATTTAATTTACAAAGAAAACTTCAAATTACAGAGTATTAATTATTTTGCGCTGAAAGGTTTCTAAATAAAGTACATAAAGTCCATTGTCAGATTTAAATATCCGAATCAGGTAGACCTTTCCCAACTTCGTACATAATACTTATTTCATCCATCGATTTACTCTCGATATTTTTATACAAATAGGAGTTAATTCAGAATGGAGTGTTACTAGAAGGCAAATAAGATACGTATACCACGTATCTTTTTTGCCTTCTAGTAACACTCCATTCTGAACTAATTTCGTGCATATATTTTGACACTGTTCTGTGAATTGTTTATTCTTGCTTTGGGTTATTGACATACAACACATCAACAGAATACTTTCATCATTCTGTTTAATGTTTGAATAGTTCATAAATAAATGGTTTGACGGTGAAATATCTGTTTGATGATCGTTATTTTCATTATAGGCCGGAAAATATAAAATTAAAAATAACCTGATTCATTGACATGAAACTATTATATTTTACATTGATCAGAAAAGTTAATATTAAAAATGAAGTATTCCATTAACTGCTACATTAGTTTTAACATAACCAGAAAAGTTTGTATGTAAGATTTTGTATATACGTGTATTACGCAAAACAAATGAATGGGTTTTAATGAATAATATCGCAGTTTTATTAAGTGTCATGTAATAAAAAAATCTGTTTATATAATCTCAGTGTTATGTTGTTTCTATTTCACAAGATTTAAATTATGTATATTCTGATGTATGCAATTTGTAATCTATAGAAAACGGCGATGTTTGAAAAAGCTGAGTCGTGGTCACTGAAAATTGTTCAGACCAAACGTATTAAAAAATTTTAAACATCCTAATAAAAGAAACTTCGCAACAAACATTATCTGAACATAAATCAATTCCAGAAGAGCTTGAAATCAAAACAATGTTGCATCTTTTGCGGGAAAATATACAAACCCTTTTTTCATACAAAGCGGCATGCGATCACGATTATACCTAATTGATAACAGTAACGATGCAAAATTAAATTAATTTTATTATCTTTTTGAAGGTGAATTCATAAAACAGTTTTTGCACCGCATATTTCCCTAAATTTTGAGAAAAGTTTAGGCTGTGACGACTACTGAGAAAAATATTTTCCCCTTTCCTGCTTTTCAGGTAGTTTTTTTGTAGTCGCGTTTTATTTTTTAACTTTCATTTTTATATACAACATTTACTACGACTTAGATCAGTTTTGCAATCGACCTGGCACCTTCATGGAATTAGAGCATTGAGTCATAATTTCAATTATGATTCTGGCGGGCAGCTTTTATTAGGAATTAGACTGATCGCATAATTGTTCTAGTTCATTCATATAATTATTTTCACTAGGATTATTTTAATATTTGGGATATTAAAATAATCCTAGTGAAAATAATCTCTTGTCGAGATGCCTTGTAAAGTTTTGATTCGGCATAATGTGACACAATCTTGGCCTTTTGCAAAAACTGTTTCACCGAAATCTATCACACTTTTTGCAAGAGTATCCTCCTTGAAATTGGTATACAGTAACGGAAGGAAAGGACGTGTATGTCCCATGCCAATATTAACGAAAGCATGATTCTAGTGCCAGCCCCTCTTAGTCTATAATATTCTATGCTTGAAAGTTTAATTGTAATTAAATCACGAATTACACATTACGAATTGATGGTTCATCAAGTTTCATATTGACGGCATTCGGAAAATTATACATTACGAATTGTTGGATCATCGAATTTCGTATTGACAGCATTCGGTAATTTCCGGCTTCGAGCTGTATCCGTCTGAAAGGTGGCCATTCAATACTCTTAATAACATCCATTGATCAGTTCCTTTCGTACATTCAATTTTTTTCAGAGCATAATTCGTAACCTTATCCTGATTACCAGACTTGACACTATTTCACCATTCCGATTGGGTTCTTGAGGAATGCGTCGAGGCTTAGGAATTTGGCCATATGTTTTTGGTCAACTTAAATATTAGGTTGGCAATTTATAGATCTGCCATTTCTGTACACAAACTTTTACCTTTTTTTAAAGAGTTATTTAAATCGTTTATTATATGAACACCGTCGGTATCCAACGCTTGTTGCCAACGTGTAGGCAGAGCCAAAGTTTCGTTCTTGTAGAAATCTTCGGAACTTTGAATGAAAAACCGGCGAAGTTCAATTTTCTAATAACTTTCGTTTTTAAATTTTCTATCACCTAAATTATTAAACAGAGAGCAAAATAGATGGCAAAAGATATGAAGAGTACGGTGAGTTAAGTAGCATAATATATCCAAGCGAAAATAGTTTCTCACGCGTTACTTTTGTCGCGTGGGGTCGAGCATTTTCATGGAAAAAATAAACTTTCCTTTGATTTGAAGGAAATTTAGCGGTGACTTTGCTTAATTATTCACAACCAATCTTAGCTCACATTGTATTATTAGTTTGAAAGAAATCTTAATGAATAACTTAATGAATAAATTCATTCAAACTCCACCAAGCACTCAAAAGTATCTATATATTGTATATATACATATATATATATATATATATATATATATACATATACAATTTCATGTAACCTTATATATCCTAAAACACTGTGTCATCTAAGGACAATTAATTATTTGTTGAAATCGCTTTATTAGTTTAGTCTGTACGAAAGAAAAAACTTAGCCATATACCTACGTATATAACCTGTAAATTCCATAATCCTTTCTCTGCCGTAGTTGCGTAAACATTTTTTTTGATCAGGTCTCTTAAATAGCTTTATCGGTTTGAACTAAAATCACTAGGTAAATGAACTAAATTCAACTAGAAGAATGCATTTGATAAGTTAAGAATTATATATATATATATTTACAATGGACGAATTTCCAAGTATGTAGTATACTTTGTAGGTATATATTTTATTCTAACTATTGAAACGTGATTAAAAAATTCAATTACTGAACAAATTATTTGTATCTTTATCATTAAAAGTCAAAAATTGTTCAGCATTTTTGATAAAATGCATTTATAACTGACTCACAGTGATTTTATGGTTTTATTTAGCTGATCGCTTGTATTACCGTTCCAAATACATTCAGTTTTCGTTATTTATATAAGGTATCTACAATTATTAGATTTGCGATGATTCAGTGTCAGAATGTAAAAGGAAAAATACTTATTATTGGCTATTTCTCGTATGATGTTCAAACATATTTTCACAAGTTTGAAACAGTCAGATGTTTTGCATCGAAATGTGTGTTAAATGATGTCTGATCTAATAAAATGAGAGAAAAATCATCTAATATTTTCTATGTTGGGCTCACAATACAAGCAGTATGAGCTCTTGTGATCCCGAAGTTCCGGAATATCGATTGATTTGCAGCATTTCGGAATCAAGGTTGTATTTATGTATTTCATACACTGACAACCGTGGTCGTTCGTGGTCGAAATTCGACCATAATTAATTAAATTTTTAAGTTTGAATTTTATTGAGTTTCTTTTGTCAAAGACTAAACCTCTATAATCTCAAACTTCAAACTGAAATTACGAAATGGGTTTTAATTTCAATAATAAAACGTACTTACCTACTCATTTTATTGCAAACCCTAATAGGTAGGCGAGAGTATGTTAATTCAGGTTGCCGCTGAAAAACTTCTTTTGTGATACGTGTATGTTAAGAAAGGAGAGAGATTTTTCCATTTGCAACAGGTGTACTTTAATGTTGATTTTAGATCTTGCTTTTGTTATGATTCTTTTAATATTGATTTTAATGTGTTAAATGTATATTTCCTGTTGTGACGCATTTTTATTTCGAACGCTTTCCTCCTCTGATTTTTACAAACCTCCTACTGGATTTTAACGAAATACTTCCGACTTCGAAATTAAAATAATGAAAAATTAAATATTATTTTACGAAGATAAGATCCGTAGATGAATTTCACAAAAATAGCAATGACAGAGGTTAAACGCTTGCGTCACGATGAAAATGCCATACAGTTCTCGTCAAGGTAACCTTTCTTTAACTCTGTACTATTGAACTGAGTGAAAAACGAAAATATAAGAAAATATATATTTCTCTAACATCTTCATCGTGTTCTCAATTTCACAGTCTAGCGAACGATAAATGTGCTAACATGATATTTCTGTCAATATTAATATCAATGTATTATATTCATACCCATTGAACTGGAACATAGCACAAAATTGATGTACGGTGAGTTTTCGGACACCTTTAATATGAGTAATTCACATGGAACAAAGAATACACCTATGGCGCTGGGCGGACTACTGTTTGTTGTTTTATGTTAATAATATATACATATATATATATATATATATATATATATATATATATATATATATATATATATATATTTTCATTTTTATTGAGTTAAGATAAAATAAAATATTTATTGACCTAATCAATATACTATAATTAAACACGTCGATTACCCACATACTACATATGTTTCTGTGAAATTAATTTTTGTACGTTATAATAAGACTGTTACTAATGAAAGATAAGTTAAAAGAAAGCTTTTCGGTTTTTCGTTTTTCGACAAAAACAAAAGTTTTTCGGCAGCAACCTGAATTAACATACTCTCGCCTGCCTATTAGGGTTTGCAATAAAGTGAGTAGGTAAGTACGTTTTATTATTGAAATGAAATCCTATTCGGTAATTTCAGTGTGAAGTAAAAGATTATAGAGGAAACAAGAACCTCAGTAAAGATCAAATTTTAAAATTTCATTAAATGCGGTCGAATTTCGACCACACGTTTATATAATTCCGCCGTATTTGAGTAATTATCATTCGTTTACTGTCTGTATTTGCCAATAGCTATCTTATTATCAGTATATGAGATACATAAATACAACCTTGATTCCGAAATGCTGCAAATCAGTCGATATTCCGGAACTTCTATTGTGTACATGTTCAGTGAAAGGTAGCAGTAATTTTCGAAATGTTTCCATTATGCCCTAAAATAAATATTTATTTGTTTAAAGGAAATAAAGGAAAAAAAACAATGAACAAAGATTGCATCTTTGGCACATAGATCTTGTAGAAGCAGCAGAAGTAACAAGAGTGTGTGTTCGTAAACCTGAAATAGATGTAAGTTAGCAAATTGTTTTGATTTATAAACTAGAAATTGTATTTAAAATTTAAAAAAACTTTCCTTGGGAATTGAAATAAGCAAGTTTTTAATTATCAGATGTATAATAAAAATTAATTTTAAGATTAGTTTTCTAATGTACATATTACTAAAACTTTTAGAACTAAATTTTAACAAATCTTTTATTAGGCGATAACCTTACAGAAGGCACTTTTAAGAAAATGTATAAAATTATTTTTATAAAAAATATTTAAGATAGCCTTTTTGGAGACCCTACAACTGGGCGACATTGAAGAAAATAAAAATAAACAACAACGCTAACGTTGCAAAATTTACATAGCCCGAAAAGCTTTCGATCAATTTTAAAAATGTAAGTATTATTGTAGGAAAATAAAAATTCAGAAGAAATTCATTTTGATTTTACGGTTTGAATTTAATACTAAGAGCGATCCTTCTTTGTAAATTGACTGGTATCTCAATTTTGCTCCGTATTCTCTGCATAAAATAACATTTAATCTTAGTTTTACACTCGCTGACATAGTTTGATTGAAAGATGGGTTCTGTAAAAGTGTAAATAAGAAGTGTTTTTAGTTGTATTATGAAAATGAAATTTGTCTAAATAGGGCATTGTATTTGTAATGAATTAACTTCATTCTTTTAGAAGTTTTCTGTTTTTTTTAATTGTCAACTTATTTTCCTCTCTATATTAAGAACATTTTAAAGCGAACCCAGTCTTATTGGTTTCCAAAGTATCTATATCTACTTATTAACGCTGGAAAAAGTACGAAAAAGAAATGCTATATTTCATAACTTTTATTTGGACACGGTCAACATAAATTTTTATTTTGAAAGTGACTACATTTTTCATATAAACGACGAGCAATATTTTTATCGTGTGACTTAATTTCTTATGCACTTTAGTCTCAGGAATTGAAGTCGTTATAAATTAACATAGTATTGATTCACTAAATTGAAATACATATGGATATTCAAGTCACGAATGAACTTTTTAGATTTTCGTTTGAAAGTCCATTGGATTGAAGTCAATTTGGCAGGAAAGGTTAAACATGCAGTACGTATATTGGAATACAGGTACTTGCAGTATTATTTCTCTGTAGTAATTATAGTATCAGAAGTAAAGGGGCGTGAAGGGTAATAAGCATATGTGAACAAATAAATAGACAGCGACTGGAGCCTTTGGTCGACTTCGCTGAATTTAGCAGACAAGTTTTATAAAACTTTGCGATTTGAAATCGAAATATTTGGAATAGCTTTTGTTTTTGTAAATAGCACGTATAGAGATTTTAATTCCCTAAACAAGATGAATAGAGTTTCAGATTTCCTTAACTGGACATATCGACATTAATTGAATATTATAACAAACGAGTTTTTTGTAGTTGGTCAATTTTAAAATTGAAATTGTGTGCTTCCCAGCTTTAATAAATTGTTCTATTTTATAATGTTTACAGATTAATTTTGTAGAGTAGTTGAGATTTAAAATATCCAAATATAAATTTTGAACGAACTGACCTTATTTGTGGTGAATTATGTATGTAGGAAATGAGGATATTTGTGCATTTAGTTAGATCAATATATTTAAAATTTATGGTTAAATTCGTTCCTTTTACATAATCAATGATTACAAAATAACTTGCCAAATTCTACTAAAATACAAAAGGATACATACCTACTTAAATGGTATTTTAAACCTCTTAAATTAGTTTATGTGTTTGCAAGAATTATCTTCATATAAAATTTAAGTATGTTATAAAAAAATTACATTCAAAGAAGTCTTAAGTTTAAATACTCCCTTTTTAAATAATTCCGTGGATCCAAAGAGATACTTTGTGGTCCGTCATTTTACGAGTGAGTAAATTACTAGAATATAAATTAATATAAAATCAAAAGAAATGTACGTTACATCTGTAAACAAAGAAATACTACAAATAAATGTAATTAATGAAATGAACGTTGAGTTATTCTTGTATTCTCTCAGAATATCGTTACAATATAATATTACTTTATTGGATGTCATAATTAAATTTGGATAAATAATCTCTTCGCCTATGTCTTTCCTCATTCGTAGGAAATGTAATACACGTAGGGAACCAAGTTTTTATACTTCAGAAGGTTCATGCAAAATACGAAATTAAAAATTGGTGGAATTACATTTCTATTAAAATTTTCTTCGTCGAAAAATTATCTTCGTAGAGTAGAAATTATCTTCGTAGAGTAAAAATTATCTAAGTATCTGTCTTAGTCGAAGTATAGTCCTGAAATAACTAGGTAGTCTGCAGTTATCACGTTGAAATGAAATTAATTATGTTTTTATTCTAACCGTACTAAAATATTCCATTTAATTTTTTTGACCCTGATTTTTGTAAGACCACCATTAAATTTCAGTTACATTTGCATGCTATAAAAATTTTGATAAAAATTAGGGAATATCTGAACATATTTAAAAAAATTTCACATGACAAATTATAATCTTGAAATCTATACCCTATTTTCAAGACAATAATAGAATTTCTTTAAATATTTCACTACCAATTAAAATGAAGTCATTTCAAACTTTACGAATGTAAAAAAAAAGTAGTCAAGAGTCGTTATTATTAGCAAATAGCGTAAATGTTAACATGGAGAGTGAAAAACAAAATAAAAAATAATTAAGTATATGAATGTACAAAACAAAGTTTTTTCCTGTCGTTATAATTACTAAAATCTTTTTTCTAAAATGACCAAACCAAGGCTTATCTTTTAAATTCAATAACGTACTCCTTTGTGTGAAACTTCTTTGCATTTAAAAAAAAAATCGACATATATATATATATATATATATATACATAAAGAACTCTAATTATCTTAATTTCAAGATCAAAGTGATTATCTATCTCAAACCGTGCTTGAATAGTGAAGTTACTTTATTATATTTAAGAAAATATGGTGATTTTCTTATGGGTTTTGTACGACAATAACTAAATAGTGTAACGAGGGAAAATAATTTATCAAGGTTTGTAAAATCGTTGGTAAAAATATGAGGAAAATGTAGAATCCATGTAGAATATTTCTACAGATTGTTTCACGCAGGTTTAAACAGTGAGCGTGGAATAAAATGAAATAACATGAAATATGATTTTAAGTCGGTTAAACACGTGAACCAATCCATGAAGGAGTCAAAGCAGGCGTTAAAGACACATTTTAGTATATAATTGAAAGAAATCTTTTTCAAATGCATTTTATGGCTATGAAAATAATGGAATTACCCTCCTAATAGACTAAAAAAGGTAATATTAATTAAAAGAACATTATGCTTCAACTTATTTGTATCGTTAATTTCTAAGAGAAAAAAATGAGCAGTCGATGGTAAAAGTAAAAAGGCGTCTCAAATAAAATTAAGTTATTTATTATTAGAAATAAATTCGGTCTTTGATACAAATAATTTCCCCTTTTTTCTTATTTCACAACAGCTGCTTCAGTCTCTTCGTTGATTATTGGAAAATAAAAGTGATTTAGAAATATCTGGCAAACAAAAATTAACTTTTTGAAAATACTTTCCGTAGTGTGACTAAATTGATACAACTCAGGGCAGAATAAATTTCAGAGTTAGAAAATTATATTTTGTTCATTCAGTTGATCATTATCAAACAAAAAAAATTACGTAGTCACTCGTATGCTCCCTTCACATTTTATAACCCTTTGAAAACATATATACGTTCTCACGCTACCTACATACGTTCTCACGCTACCTACATACTACCTTCATGCCTACATACAGGTAGCAATATGTTCATACTTTTACGCCATTATATTTTTTTAAAATATTTTCCTCAAATTCATTGACACACTCTTAAATAGTAACGCATTATTTCCATAATTTTGATGACATAACGGAAGAAATGTCTTTAAATTTTATTACAAAACAGTTTAATTTTTAATTCGGTTAAATGTTACTGTATTATAAAAGTTTTTTCGAAAATTAGCTTACATATCTTTATTTATGTGGACGTAATAGTTATTAATGGGAAACCGTTAAGGAAAAGTGGAAAAGATGAGAGTTCATTATATTGAATTAGAATTGCCTATTTTTTCCTTTAAAATTATAATTATTACTATTTTTTTATCATTCATGACTTTATTAACGTGAACTATTAGTCGAACTATAGTTCACGTTAATAAAGTCATGAATAATACTATAACTACTAATAAATCTAATATATAAATAATAATAACCATACTAATAAATCATAATACACGATTATCGTGAATTAAGTATTCTGTCTCAAATCGCAATGTCCTTAAATTAACTACTTCTTCAGTTTGTAATCTCAATTATTTTGTGTAGTTATGAAAGCGTCATAAAATTATCCTTGAAGTCCTATTTTACCAATAAAATTATAATTTATTCACATGTAATTTTTTCAAAGTTGTGTTTATATACTTTATGACAGATATCGGTAGAGTTACGTTACTTATAAAGAGAAAAAAAATTCATTAAATATAAGAAATGATAGTATGGGGTAACGAAGAGCCAAAAAATTTAAAAACCATCATTTTTTACTTCTGTATCTCCTAAACGGAGCACTTGATAATAAATACCCTAACGAGTAATTACGTTTGCGACATATATATATGCATATATATATATATATATATATATATATATATATATATATATATATATATATATATATTTCTTTCCTTTATACGACAAACAGGGACTTTGAAATCATGTACTGAAAATAATGAACTCACGTCTTTCAATTCATAATGTCCATGGGTGTTCCATCAAGACATACAGGATCCGGAAATTCACTTTCAACAATTGACAATGTATTTTCGAAACTCCATTCTATTTTTCCATTAATTGTGAGATAACACCTCAAAACCAATTAAATTATTTGGTTAGACGCAAAATGACGGTAGAAATTTCACCAAATTGTTTCTTAGAACTAAAATAATCGCAAGTGGCTTTTACTGAACAAGGAATTATGTAATTTATTGGTAGTTGTGTCAATTCAGAGACTTGTTATACACATGTTGATGAGAATGTAAGGCAAAACAAACTTCTGTAAAACCATTGAATCAACATTTTCAGAATGGGGAAGACATTTTAAGTCTCCGATTTTTAAAGGGAAAAATTTATGTGGAATTCGTAATAGATATATTATTGCCGGTCTGATCAAGCGAGTAGATGTTTCATAATGTAAATGGATATTAGCTATGATTGCAATCTTAAATGGAGTTCGTACTAACAATACTTGCATGAATGTTAAATATATACTCTCGTATATATTTGACATTCTGATTAGAAATGAATCATTTTTATATTGCCGAAATAACTTCCCCAAAACAGGTAATTCTAAAATGGATGGGAAGTTATGGGAAATGCTCGATCAAGTCGACATTGCTTCATTATTTTTGTATTGAATTTCATAACTCGGAAATCATTCAAATAAAATCGATTATCAACACAATTTATCTATAGTAGGAATAAATCCAGTCAAGAATTTTTTGTTAAGGAATAAATATATTTTAATTATAATTAAAGAAATCCGTGATTTATTGTATCACTTTTATTAGAAATATAAGCTATGGAATTAGAGACAATTTTTAACTACACAATTATCGTGATGTGAAATTTCTAAGTATTTTTTCTTTGTCTTCATTATTATTCCACATTTACTTCGTAGGTTTCATTACATGTTGCCTTTTCGAACAAGTTTATTTTCTATTAGAACAGTAAATTACCTACTGTTAAAAAATTTTGAGGTAATATTCTTTTTCAAGATCACATATTAAAAAAATACGCTAAATAAAAATTTTAAAATTGAAAGTGTATTTCCTTTATGAAACTATTTTAGTACCACACTTACTATTTGCACTCCATATTTTCACCCGTAAGACTTTTATAAAAAGGCTTTCTGAGGAGATCCTGAGAACCACAAATATTTTTTAAAATTTTTTTTCATGGATAGAACTTTAATAAAAATATCGACACCCAGTAACTAGAAAATTCTAGCTCTTAGCTAGTTTTTTATTTCTCAAACACTTAAAACGTTCCATTTGCAATAGCTGACATTCAATTGAAATTATGAAGGGCCAACTGTGTCTCTTACAACGGTTAGCTAATTAGAGTTCTTAATGGATAAGGGTAGTTTGTCCATGGAAGCGAATTTAAATTCGTTTGCCCTCTAAACTAGCTTTATAAAAGATGATTTTATCACGGTCGGTTTAGAGAAACGAAAAAAAAATTGTGAATTCTAACAGTGAATTCTATAAATATTACAATTTAGCTCAAAAAAAACTGAAAAATTTAATTCAATTTTGAACAAAAATTTAATAATTTCATGACAACCCATATAAAGGTCAATATGAGCAATTATCTATATGCTACCAAATCATCTTGACAAACTAAAATAGTATTCAAAAAGTTAGAAATTGAGAGTTAAACATGTTACAGCACCGGATTAAAAAATGAGACAAAGTGTTAGTCACGTAAAATAGAAACATTTCTTGGCTTCACTTCTCGAAATCAACATTGTCTCCGCTTCTCTTCACTACACCTATATTATGCCAAAGAATATTTGATATGAATTTTGTAAGAATATTTATAATTTTCAAGTGATTGGTGATTGAGCTTTATGTCAGTATGTATTATTATAATAATACTTACTAACATGAAACTTTATCACCAATTTCAAAGAATCCGTTATGGCTCCTAGCGTGATAGATTCTTTTCAACATTTTCTTTGCTTAATCTTTTCCATCAATTGCAAATGATTTGATTGGTTTTCTAAACTCATGCGTATATAATTTTTTTACATGGGTATATTACAGGTGCACTCAAACATGTTTTACTAATTTTGAAATCTACTCGTAACTTAAGGAGCCACATCATTTTGTCCCAGTGAAAAGCAACTAGAGTTCAGGTGCTCCCCCTCTTGTAATCTACTTACTACAAAATATGTTCTGCACAGAAATTATAGGCACTTGTATAGCATAATTATAAAACTACTAAATTCTAAAATTTGTTACCAATTTCTGATGAACGTTTACACTTTGCTACCAATTTCTGATGAATACACTATTGTAACACCCCGATAAAAAAAAAGTGACACCTTGTTAATTTGAGGACAAAGAGAAATAAAACGTTCTTCAATCACTCTAATAAAAATATTTTTAGCGTGATAAAAATAATCACATTTTTAACTTGTAACATTGATACAGTCAATAACCGTAAAAAATATCTCACCAGGAATAAAATTTAGTACAAATATTAAAATTAAGGTAAAAATACAGATAAGGAAAGAGGAAATAAGTAATACTAACTGGGCATCATAAGAGAGGCTGGTTAAGGTTCTATAAAAATTGTGAAAATGCATATCGAAAAGCGTTCTTATTTAACAGGATATTGAAAAGAACAATACGGATATCACCAGAGTAAGAAAAATAAGCATACCATTGGTCATTTAGAAGCTTCAGATACATTTCTATCCATACGTGAAATTGAGTTACGTTTTTTCCTCGGAAATTTGTTTAAAAAACTAGTTTCCGAAGGAAAAACGGACCACCAACATGAGCAATAAAAAGGGGTTGTTATATTTAGCGCATGACGGCAATCTATTATATTTTGATCTTACCGGCAACTTTGACTGCGTTAAATTTAATTAATATGTCTCTATACATCCTTGACCTGATGAAACTATTGCATCACATTTCTTAAAATTGAAGATCTTACCAATTTATAGTTTTAAATTTGAATACTATAAATGTATATAAAATTAATAACTTTAATTTGCAAAATAATTTGGATGTTTCATAGACACATAAAAAAATTAATTGTTTTTGTTTACTATAAATAGAGTAGTATTTCGCATTGTCGGATCTCATTCTTGTACGTTGGAAAACGATACACTTAGGGGATAATTCATTTTCCACCTTTCTAAGCATTCGTCTGTCTCCGGTCTTTCCAAAAATCGGACTATCGTTTTCAACTATCCCATAAAATTGATAATTTAATAATTAATTCTAATTGAAATAATTCTTTAGTATAGTAATTTTAAAATCAATAAATTGTCTTAAATAATAATTTACAATTAAAACTATTACTTAACGCAATTGATTGATAGTTTACAATTTTAACATTATTACACATGCTTCGTGTAATTTTAAAATAATAGTTTTGTGCCTCACCCATATTGTAATTTTTATTAAATTAATTATTTAATAGTTGGTAAAATATTCATCATTGCCTATCACATAATCAATTTTTTTTATTTTAGGAGCAATATTTCACAATTGACGTAATAATAATCTAGTCGCTTATACGAAACAAATACAATGTTTGATAACATAATGAAATAATTTTTGACACACAAAAATTGCACAATAAAATATAAATACCCATCACATCAAAAGAGAAAACACACCATATATTGCGTCCATAGTTTATTTTTGTGGTTATTTTAGTGTTACCATTATTGCTTTCGTCTCCCACATCCTGGCCAGCAGAGTGTCCGCTTTTATAACCTGAAATAAGGCTCTGCAACCTTCATATTTACCTTCATTGAAAAATTCGCTCATTTAGTACGCCTAACCTTTTTTCTGAAAATACTCTTCATTAATGAAGCCATAACTATATTCTTTTTCCCAATAAATCAAACTCTCTAACAGTTATCTCACGTGTAATTTCTCAACTGAGAGATTCTCATTCAAGGAGGGTGGTCGATTAAAAGAGAATAATAGAAGGTGTTATTTGGATTTTAGATAAAAGATGTTTTCTTGAGAAGCATATATTCAAAATTAAGTTATTAAATCAACAATACGCCTTGCGTTTACTTATGAAAAGTCATTGTAATATTGTGTTCCATGGAATTCATTGTGATTGCATAATGGTTTCATTATGCAACAAACGCATCGACAAACTAATGACTGATTTTTATAATAATCAGGATTCACATTGTATAAATAGTTTTATAGGTAAATTATAAGTCAACGAAATAGAGCACAAAACAAAATTATTTAAAAAACATGCAAAGCGTCGTACCGTTGTGACTACTGATTTTCCAAGCTTAAATTTAACATGTTGAATATAAAATTTTCCAAAAAAATGTGGGGCGAGTCTATGCTCTTTACATGTTTACACTAATCACGTGATAATCTTAATCGTTTTTTGATTTTACAGAAAATTTACAAATTTTTACGGTTAGATATACTGTAAAATTGTTTTCATAATTATTCTTTCCCACTTAAATTAATCAAATGTATTCTTCAACTAAATAAAGCTAAAGGAGGAACTAATACCTAAATAAAACTTAAATAGTCTTCAACGTACAAACCAAAATAATACCCCAAATCATTTTTTCTCGGAAACGCAAAAAGGCAAAATAATTTTTATTTCAATGCTCGGTATCAACATGTGGTATTCCTGTCCAATATATAATTACATTTTGTGTGAAATTTTATTTGCTAGGTTACATAATGTTCTATTAATCACAAAATGCTAGAATTTTCTTAGATACAAAAATATGTTAACCAGCAGGTATTGGTATTCATCAATTGAGACTAATACTTGCTGCTATCATGGGATGTTGACACTTTTCACAAATATTAGATATGATCACACTACTTAAAAAGGTCTTGCGTAAGTGGCGACTCTTATTACTGAAACCTTCCATTGTCTCTGTATAGGGACTGATCTCTGTATAGGGACAAAGATGCGCTTAAAGATACTTGAATATAACATCACGCCTTTGTATCAACGCCTAAATCGATAGACCTATACTGTTTGATTTCACGGTGAGGTCAAAGCAGCTCATCAGGACAAAGAGCCACATCAAAGCAGCCCACTTTAATCACTTAATCCTGAATTGCACCCTGTTAGATGACATTGTAACATTGTTGCCAAAATTTGTTACAATTGAATGCAAAAGTTATAGGAAATGATACTTTTATATGTTTTAAATTCTAGATCTCTTAGAATTTTCCAACGATAAATATTGTATGTAGTCACTGGCTGTATTAAGGTGTAAGGTATGAGTATACTCGGTAATTTTTCATAAACGTTATTTTTTATAATTTTAAAACAAATATCATATTTAATTTTTTACAAATTTTGGTCTTCCTTCGTTTGCACAATTTTGATTTTTCATCCTACGTCAAAAGAAAAAGAAACGTTATTAATGAAAGTTGTAGATAATTTGACTTTCGCTAAAATTATTTTTGTAACCAAGGCAAGGAAAAGAAAACTAAATTTTGATTTAAAATGGCAGCCAAGTAGGGTTTGCACGCAAAAGCCAGGTTTCATACATTAAAATAAAAAACGCTCTGTAACCAAAATGATGTATTTTTCCGACCATTTGTCAAGACTGTAAGTAAGAAACATTTTATATATAATTTACTTGGTTAAAGACTGAATTCGAATAGTTTTTATTTGAGCTTACTGACATGGAATATACTTAGACCATTTCCATTTCTTGTGCTGTAACATCAATAATTTTCTTTAACTTTAATAACATATGCTAGTAATATAATAAATTTAGTTGACATTTACAAAAAAATGCCAATTTCAATACAGGAAAGCATTTAGCTCAGTAATTTAAAAAAAATAATAATAAATTTAAAATCCTTCGAGAATCACCCACAGATCTATATACATTTCTTTAGACAAGAGTATATTTTACCCATTTTATTGATAATATTATAAATATTTACTTATTTACAGAAAGGACTTAATTGAACACTAATACGAAATTTTTCTTTTGGAAAAGCTCCTAAAGCAATTGGACTCGGCAGAAAATTGGACTTTAAGAAAGTAGTCAGGAAGTTGCATTTTTACAAGTATATGTTTATTTATTTCTTATTTTGACATTGTAAATATTCAGAAAGGAGGTTTTGAATGAAGAATTTATTTTTAGTTAATAGTTTAATTTCAATGGTAAAATGATTATGCAAACAAATGGTTACTGCTCGAGAAATTTGATATATATATTTATATATATATATATATATGTATATATATACATATATATATATACATATATTTGTGTATGTCCAAAATTACAATATCCTTTGAGGAAACCAGAATGTTAACTATTGAAAATTCGGAAAATATTTTTTGTAACTTTGAACAAAAACTGATTTAATATAAACTAAAGGTTTAAAAAAACTACAAAAATTGCAAATAGGATGTAAAATAGCTTAATTGACGTAAGTCAACAATTACTATTATTATAGCCAAATATTCTTCTTTCGTTTCGTTTTTATTTTACACAAAACGGAAAGTTTCGTATAAATATAAAAAATACTCAAACCGTTAAATGTAATGGCAATCACTTTTAAGGCCTTCTCCGATTGGACAGAAAAATAAGGCGGCAGAATCAGGACGATATCGGCAACAACATAGCTCAGACGCAAGTTTATTCCATCAAACGACATCACCGGTAGTACATTTCCTACCGGATAAAAACATTTATGAAACTTTAAATTATAATGTATTAAGTTTTCAGTAACCAAGTACTTTACTGAGATGTTGAAATTTTAATTTACTCTTTAGATTACTGGTGTATAGATTAATGGTGTATCTAACAAATTATTATATTCATTACATAACAAATAATTATATTTCACGTAATGTAAGATATGGTTCGGTGTAATGAGTTCATGTAAGCGGTTGATAACCTGTGTACTACATACATAGGCTTTATATTAAAAAAAAATCAAAAACATAAACAAATCAAAGACAAAAGTCATCAACTTTGCTTAGTTGGAAAAGAGTCGAAAGTGATAGTACATACTTACTTAATTTTTTCATTGTCCTCAGTTTTAGCAGTCCATAATTAAGTGTACTACAAGGAGTACACTTAATTATGGACTGCTAAAACTCATATTACTACAAGGAGAAAAGTTAGAAAAATTGAAAATATATAACAGGACAACTAATTTATTTATAATAAATTGTTTACGTTAATATCCTTAAATCGAATTCAGTAATCAGTATATCAATATTTTGGCTGCTCTAAACAAAATATCATTACAACTTCAATAAAAGGTACATTAGGTACTCATCTATTGCCTTTACGGTCAATTTTCTATCCTTAATGCAAATCAGAATAGATAATTTTCTTCCCAGTGGATAAAAATTTGAGAATTTTAAAGAAAACTTGAAGAGAAAATATATTTCAGCCATGTATACCTGAATTAAATTTTAATATCTTGGTATAACATAATGGAATTCAGATTTTGGAAAAAAAACCACAAATCAAAATTAGTATAATCATATTTCTTTTAATCATGGTTAAATTCAATGATTAAAATGCAGTACGTGAATTAAATAGAGTAGCACTTTCGTGCATAATGCAACAATAGTAATTTTATTATTATATTGCACTCAGTTTATATATAAACATTTTATTGTTTATAAAAACAAATTTATGAAGAGCAATTTCACTAGCAGATATATATTTTTTAAGAAATAAAAGTATTTCTGCGGAGTCTTCCTTCAAGTACTTTGACTTTGTTAGTAATGGAATACATTCGAATAATCAACTGACTTCGTTACTAACTATTACTTCTATTTCGCTTAAAGCTTTGTCTTTACTTCGTTAATACCCTACATCGAATTTAAAGAAATTTGAATTCCGTCCAATTTGAAATATTTAAGACGCACTTTTCCCTATTCGGGCAAACTCAAATCTGATCCAATTCAAATGTGAACTAACCGTTACACCTAATCATAATAATTAATCCTAACGAATCCAAATATAATTCGTGTTAAAATAAATACATTTTTCCATTCTAATAATATTTCTACTCAGCATATCTTTTTAAGTATAGACGAGGTGCTGTTAGCATTAAAATTTAAACTCTCTAAATTTACCAATAAGATAGTGAAATACATACGTTCATTCACACAAAAAATATCGACTGGCATTCTGTAGCTGACGAGCGACCGAGCTTAGAACCGCGGTCTGATTACACCTTACAGAGGGCGCGAACCACCTGTCGTTCGCGGGCTGCAGCGTACCGTTTCGCCTCGCAGAACGATGAGATGGGGTGTGTGCGCTCGGAGATGACTCATGAGCGACGCGCAGGGACGACCCGAGTATTCTATGTCTCGGGGCTTCGGCGGAAATGAAACTTGAAATTTCCGCTTCCGAGACGGTGCCACAGCATACATATCTCCAACCGGTTTTTAATTACCGGAGAGAAACGTAGAGAGAGAGAGCCGATTCCGCGATTTCACCAAAGCTTAGACGACTTCTAGATCGATTCTGCTTGGCTGCTGAAGACACAGAACGGTCAGTTCTGACTACCCTTTGCTTTCTCGCCACGGACCTTGGCCTATACTTGCTCGCAACGGAGCTTTGCTAGCAACGAACCTCGGCCTCGAACCTCGGCAATTCGTATCGCTATCCAGAATTCCAAGGTCATATTTAACGCACGTTGAATTCGTTTTCAAATTTATTTAGAACATTATTAGGTACAGGCATTATTTGGAACACTATATCTAATAACTACCATTGCTTTCGTATACTGGGGGAAATTCGTTGGGGAAATCGAGTAAAACACAAATAACTACATCACCTGGTCAACATACGATAAGATATGGAATTTTAAAAAAATCAAAGAGGAAAAATGAATTATTGCTGCTATAGGGACCTTTTTAATTGAGTAAAAACTTCAAAATACATATATTTTTAAAATTTAAATAAAATTATTATAAGGGATATATATATATATGTATATATATATATACATATATATATATATATATATATATATATATATATATATATATACATATATATATATATATATATATATATATATATATATATATATATATATATATATATATATATATATATATATATATATATATATATATCATATTTAATAAGCACGTTGGAAATAACCATGTGACTAGAACAAACGTTTATATTTTATGTTGAAATAACATTTTATATTCAATTACTTGCACCATAGATTGGCTATTTATTTATTCGGTCCATGTGCTGCCAAATTGCGGTCCAATGATCGCAGTAGCAACAGTTCTTTGTGAGCGTTCGACGCGTTCACAAGATGGACGATTTAGACCATTTGCGTAGGTATTCAAAAATACACTTGTGTGATAAGATACTACACAAATCACAGTAAAAAGTGTGAGTAAGCAATGAAAAAAAATAGGGTAGGGAAATAAAATTTTTGGAACTAAATTACTTATTTTATTAACTTTTCAAAAAACATTATTTTATTTATATATTCATATTAAAGGCTATTTTCCATATACATGCCGTCACACTTAATCCTGCCCTTATTTAAAAAAGGTAACACAAATACTGCGATAAAATTATTTTTCCAGAATAGCAAACGGCTAGTATCTAAACTCTCTTTGTTTCAGTTTTCAATATGTTTGTAATCATGGTGACACGAATATTCATATTTATATACCAATGATATTAAAATAATTAAAGCTAAAGTCATTAATAGTTTTAATAAGTTATTACCGAGGAAAATTTATTCTGTATTCATTGTTGTAAGAATAACTAAATATTTATATCCTAAAGCCTTCAATATGCCGCCTAAAGCTGTGACTCACGGAAAAATTACAGCTTAAATTATGAGTAGCCGATTATTGGTTACGGTTAAGTTAATTGCAAATAGTATTCGATTGATTGCAAATTTGCCTTCATATGATAATTAATTTTTGGAAAAATTTACTTAAAATTAAAAATTACTTAACGTACAAACAGAAATTGCCTTGTGTGCAACAAACGTTTTTTTCCCTTAATATTTAATAATAAATTCTTATATATTCTATACCAAAGGAAGACTATTCTACATTATTCTATAACATGAAAAATTTGAGGCAAATTTTTACATAGCGTTGTTCACTGAATCAAGTCATTAACCTCACTATATTAAAATAATATTAAAAACATTTTTCCTGAGATTTATAGATAATCATGATTGCTTCTTATTAGACTTATATCAGATTTTTTGTAGTTTTTATCGCAATTTTAATGCAATTCAATTCTTTTCCAAATAAATGATCATTCTTGTATGATATAATAAAAATGCTTGTTTTGATTTTCCGGTATCTAAAAGAGATGGTGTGATACTAATTCACGAACGTTAATAATTACTAAGTAAATTGTTACTAGCAGTGTTATTTTTCAGATTTTAAAAAGAGTTCTTTTATACTAAAATTAAAAAAAAATTAAAACAAATGTCAAAGTTTTCAAAGAAAGAGGAAAAAATGGCAAGTGGAACTAAAGAAGAATTTGTTTATGAAATTTGTGACCTTTTGAATATACCAACGAAATATGGCGATATAAATAAGTAGACTTATTTTACTTATGTTAGTAAAAATAAACATCTTCAAAAGATTTATTGTGATTTCCATTCAACTAACATACGAGTACACAGACAACTTCAAAATACAATTTGTCTTCACAGATTACGAATAACACGCTCATTCTTCCATTTACCTCTTTGCTTATAATTCCCCTTTGCTCAATGTAAGTTAAAATTTCTTGTCAATGAAAGGTAATTTTATAGCTGAATCCGTTTTTGCAACTTTATATTTTACTTCTTACTATCCCTAGTTCATGATTGCAGTTGCTTTCGACAGACAAAAGGGATGAGCTCATTATTCAAGAGGATGAATCAAGGTGGTGTGAAATAAGCAGCTCGAGGGATCATATATTTCAAAACCTCAGTATGACGAGGAAAGCAAGGGTGCCTCGGTTGCTTTATTGGTTCAGCACAGGGGAGTGACTGACACCGTTTAGCAGAAATTTAATGTTACTGCGGGCTCAAATTTAATATTATTATTCAAGTCGTTAATTAGATCATCGTTGAAATAGTTTTTCAAAAAGAGTTTTGAAAAATACATGAAAGTGAAATTGTTCTTTCTGTATTCAATTTTTTATGTCACAACCAACTAAAATTTTTGAGCAACAAAGAGCAACAACCTAGCGCGACTGATTCTATTATACTAAACCGTTAACATTTCTAAAGGGCATTTAAGATGCTCGTATTAATAAGGATATTATATTTAATATTTAACATTATCAATAGGATATTTAATATAATCATGAAGATGAATGTTGTTGAACGAACCAACTGGGCAAGCACCATGGTGCAAGCAAGTTACCTGCTGTGAGCAGTTTGATTGGTTGTATAAGTAAAATATAAAAATATTTGAGAAAATAAAGTATCTTAATTATTGTCCACATTAACATAAATAATATCCACATTCATATTTTTTTTCATTTTAGTATTAAAAAAAATTATTATTACCGTCAAAATTTTACATTAATAATTGGCTCGTTTTTTACCTCGAAGAAAGTTAAATAGCTTCTGTTAAAATAATTATCAGGTAAACAATTTTGTCTAAGTTTGCTACTGTGCTATTGATTACACCGAGTTTCAGCTATCTATTGTGGGGCATGAGGTCAACAAAGGTACGTCCTCTAATACATAGGATGGTTCCGAATATGGATAATTTTATTAAATAATCCCGGATGAAGGCAATGATGCTGCCATGAAACAGCATTATTTTTTTATAACTTTTAAACTAATTTAAAATTCACTTGCCTTTGAGAAAATACATTCAGGGACTTGATCTTGACAAATGATGGTTCTTACCGTCACGGTATTAGGAATTATAACTGTAAACTACGAAGTAAGTAATAGTGACTTTGAGACCGAGTAGTCTATAGGTCTAACATAATTTCGGATAGGTATGCTTTATGTTTCGAATTCCACATAACAGTCCAACACATTTATATTACTTGGACGTTAAGTCAGAATTTTGTCTCCTAAACTTCACCAAACATTTCGATGTTTTAGGAATAAACGTGTCTTTGTGTTACACTATGTTTCTCTTATTTGTTTTACTTATGTAAAGTCCGTTGAAATAAAGCAATCAAGTTATGAACAAAACAGCACTATAATAATTTAAAATTATTTTCCATATTTCACTGCAAAACTAAAAGTTACAACGTATTATTATTAACAGTTTTATTTGTCACTAACACGTGAGTATAACATTCTCAATGCACATTTTGCTTACGTGTTATATTATGTTAATGGTTTATTGAAATAAATCTAGGTTTTAAAAATTAAGAAAAAAATAAAACACGTCTTCTTTCTTTTCTTTAGGTGTGTTGAAATGCAATATATTAACTTATAAGAAGTGAGGATTTGAGAAGTAAACTTCATAGAGGGTAAATTAATAAACACACAATATTATGAAAATATGAGTGACAGTATAAATCTGAACTACAACACCTCTTTTAAAAAAAAATGGAAATATTATTTCTCTAATTTTTAACCATCATATGCTTTCCCCAACGTCAAATCTCTTTGTGGATGACGAAATAACATATACTAAAGTATAGAATATAAAAGAGCATAACTATATTATTCGACATTTCTAAGTTATCTTTGCAATTTCAGGGACGTACTACACAATTTAACATTTATTGTTATTAATTTTACTCCCTCCTCCCGAGGTCCCAAAATTAATATTACAATATATGTCTAGCATTTACGCTAACGAACATTCCAAATTAAAATCGAAATATTTTAAATAATGTATTTCTCCATTTTATAAAAGTTAATCGAAAATTTCGGGAAAAAGTTTAATTGAAGTACATTCATATATATGTGTATGCATATATACATATATTTATATATATATATATATATATATATATATATACATATATATACATAGATATATATATATATATATATATATGTATATATATATATATATATATATATATATATATATATAAATGTGCTTCAATAAAACTTGATATTATATTGGGTTATGGTGGCTTATACCAGTTTAGATTGGGATATATTGGCTAAGGTCGGGTTAAGTTAGAATGGATAAATGGGTTTAGGTTGAGTTAGGTTATGTAGTGTGATCTTGGATTATGTCATGTCCGGTTTTGTTAGAAGTTAATTTAATTTAGATTACATGTGTTAGAATGGGTTTATTTAGGTTATTTTGGGGAAGTTATGTTACGTTGAGTTAAGTTCGGTTTTTTGTTAATTTAGGCTGTGCTAGTTTTATATTGTAATCCAGCACAGTGTTTCTATTTAGTACAGTATGGAAAAGTAATAACTATTTAATCCAATAGACACATACTTCAGTGAGGCGTCGTTTATACCAGAGAGAAGACGCCTTCCCTTCACTCCCCTTCACTGCTATTTATAATCGAGTGGCAAGTTTTAAAATTTATATCAGAACAAATGACTATATTTGAATCATTAATACGATTTAACGTGTTATTTTTTTGGATCTATTTCAAAACAAACAAGTTATTTCGTTAGTTATGATTTATGATTATAACCATGAAGTGAAAATAATTGACATTTGAGTAAAATATAACAATATATTTTTTTACTAACCTATTATTTAGCATGAAATTCAAACTAACTTTGATGAAGAATGAAGATTTCCATGAAGTTCAAATATTATTTTATGCTTCATATTTTATCGTCCTTGTTATACTTTTATACTTTATCAAACAATAAGCATGTCATCAAGCAACACCTATAGACACTAGTTCAGAGTCGGATTCTTAAATTTTTCAGGGACTACGTGTATAGTATAATCGATAGTATCACCATAGTGCGCCTTTTTGTACCAGTAAATGTAGAAGTCACTAGACCAAGTGGGAGGTCGTCGATGCAGCGGACAGACCAGATCAAATATGCTGTGGGTGACCCCTGTATGGGTGCACCAGGCCGACGAAAAATAAGGAGAGTTGGAGAGACATCGTAAGGCGAGTAACAACGGCCGCCCATAACAATATTACTTGCTGCCCACTACCGCTCTGTCGAAAGCGAAACGACGGAGAAATCATGTAAATTATTGCTTCAGCTGACAACAGCTTTAGGAAAATGAACTTCATGTTTAATATCTCACATTGTATAATCGTATTGTAAACTTAATAAAGCTCTGTCTGTATTATGAAATTTGGATTCGTGAAAATCTTTAATTGCCTATGATGATAAATGACTTTTCGTCAACCGTTTAAACTGTTAGAAATATTTATTGCTTTCTAATTGCCAGGTATATTATATGGATACATGTATTTCGATAAGAAATGTTCTTCATCGGAATGTTTCTATGCGGCTAATCAAATATATACATATTACTGCTGACTAGTACGTTTTAATTACATATTAATGATATTTTGTAATTTTAATTTATATCTTATATAGTTACATTTATCGCTGTTGCAAAATAGGTAAAATTAATGATTTATGTAACTGTTATATATATCCATATACATACAATTTTATTATCATTAACCTTCTTCAAACCATATGCATACAATTTTATTATCATTAACCTTCTTCGTCTTTTCTTCATTTACATTCAATACATCTCATTGTAAATGGCTACGATAATGCTTCTTTTTCTCGTTGAGTTTCAGCTCAGGTTTACTTCCAATTTGTATTCTTATTTTCAAAAACACAATTGATATTATTAACCATATTTAAAGGCACTCAGTTTAGTTTTTATTAAAATTACACAATTATTGAATATATTTGGCGTTAATTTTGTAGAAATTCATTATTCACAATTAAATGAAACTACGTGATGTAGTATTATTTCTACTTTCTTTAATTTCTTTACCACGACCTAGGTTTCGTTGTATTACAACATCTTCAGGTGGGATATTAGCAAAGATCTTTGATAAAGCATCTTTGCTAATATCCCACCTGAAGATGTTGTAATACAACGAAACCTAGGTCGTGGTAAAGAAATTAAAGATAGTAGAAATAATACTACATCACGTAGTTTCATTTAATTGTGAAAATTACATAATGTTATTATTATGTCACAGGAAAAATAGATTTGGTTGCTATTTTATACATAACGGTTATATTTATAGTGCTACCTGTTTTTTTTCTCTCACTTACATCTACAATAGCGTAAATAAGTTTTGAGACTATTTAAAATAATATGAATACAATTTCGTCGTTAATGAATATTTTTAAGCCTTGATTTTAAAAATTATTTAAATGACAAATTCATATTATATACAAGTTATAATGTCGCAACTGATAGCAATCAATATACATAGTAACACAATGAATGCGGGTAACCAGCAAGTTGGAAATAATTAAGCTTGAGAGTGCACAGGCGTCTATAATTATTATCAAATCGATAATTAGTGACATCAGCTGGAATCATCGCTTTGCTAAGCAGGCGAATAAACTTCAACAGGTTTCTTAAATTATTCTGAATTTTTTATATCAGCTGTAACTTAAATACTTTTTTGATCACTTTAAATGGTAAAGTTTTCTATCGAATATTAGAGAAGAGGAAATATAATTAAATATAAAGTGCATTAGTAGCTACATTTGACAGTTCGTTCTTCGACTGGAGTGTAGCTTTATTAATCGATGGTATATAGTTAATCATTTACGAGATATATAATGTATTTGGAAAGAAACTGATATTGGGAAGTTTCGTACTCTCTTTATTTGGCTAATTCCATAACGTATTTTTAATGGCTTGTATATAAAATACGAATTGTTGAGGTAAAACATTAATATTTTTGATTACCTAGTAAAAAGTATCAAAGGCGGATAAATTGAAAAACCTTTTGAAACCCCATGCGGACTAATTATGCTGACGAAACCTTTGTTATAGAGAAAATGGCAACAACTATATTGTCATAAAAATATTAATAATTTTATAACGCCAGATGATTCTTACATTCTACTAACACATAACTCTATTTCTTTCTTTATTTCTTTAGTGTACTCCTTATACTTAATGAGGTAATCACTGCATCCATACCGTGATGATCACTGCATCCATACCGTTATGATCTACGGCTCTGAATTTAGCCTGAACTAGTGACAGGGTTATGGTCAAAGCGTTTCCAAAGGATAAAATCTGGAATGAGTTCCTACTAAGTCCAAGAAATGAAGTTCGACGGAAAATCAAATTAGTCGACTTAAGCCTAAACTTTATCATTTTGAACTTAAGTGTTATATTTATCGGAGAATCAACAACCGGCGGAGTAAGTATTTCCCAAATGGAGACCACCAACCAAGAATTGGAATGTGGGACGCCACTAAACTCAGATTTCATGATGACCTAAAGCTGTCGACGGGAAGGAGTTGCGTGCGGAAAGCCGCACGCAACTCCTTCCCGTCGCAGAGGGACGTGTGTAGTGATGTGCCTTGGAAAACGCTTATGTCCGGAAGTGGATAGCTATAGGCTGATGATGATGCATTGCATGTATGACCGACAACAATTGGATGACGGATTTTGAATTACAACAAGGGCCCTATCCTTAAAGAAAATAAAATTGTTTTGTTATTATATAAATTTTATTTCTATAGTCAATAAAACTATATAAACCAACTGAACGTTTGTCGAAATGATGAGAAAGGTTTATTACAATATATTATTTTACGTTATTTTCCCCTACATTTTACACACATTTTATAATTGAACATTCTTTATGATCATTGCGCAGATTCGCATTTAATTACTTTGATTATATGTGTATATTTTCTATTCTTTACACTAAAGCGCAATATACATAAGAAAAATAAAATGGCTCAATAATATTATATAAAAGATTGGTAAAGTTAGACATGAAAGATTATATTTTGTACTTAATCTCTTTCTTAGGTGGAAAATCACATATAACTATTGCTATATACTTATAAACAATAACATTTTCAAAACGTACAGCGGCAATCAGTAAGAAACTGCCTATTAAAGCACATTTGTGAGGACTCTAGAAAAATTAGTGGCAGGATGGAATCGATTGATTTCCTTTATTACCGTACGATTTTTCTTCTGAAGATATGAATAGAAGCGTTGGGGAAAACGAGTCTAATAAAAAAACTGTATCCAACCCAGTATTAAAGAATATCGAAAAATACATAATTTTATGTAGCAAAGGGCGCCGGCTAAAATAGCTCGACATTTTACACCTGAGCGGGCAGATTTGATCGGTACATCAAAATCATTTTTATGATATTTACGATATATCTGAATTCTATCAAATATGAGAAATAATTGTGAAAGTAATATTATAAAAAAATGATATTTCACTCAATAAACATGTGTTTATAAATCAAAAATATTTCTTTTTCGCTTTAGGATAGCCATCAGTCAGGAAATATTGGGTTAATGATATATTAATATTACTTGAATCCGACTTTCTTCATATTTATCCTACTTCTATTTATCTTATCTAATATTTTACATAAGTAATTAATTATGGAGATGGCTATAATTTTTTTTTAGTATTAGTATTAGTTAATAGATTAAAGAATGGAACTATTATTTATCTATCAGTTAATAGTAGGTCAAAATGATATTTCCTTTTACACTCCTACACTGTGATTGAATTACTAAATAACATTTTTATCACGTACTCAACAATTTAACTAAAATTTACATAGTTTAAATTGTGTGTAAATATCTTGGTATCTACAGTATTATTGTTGTTCTTTGATATTTAAAAATGAGCCTGAATAAACGAAATTTTTCACCGTGTCCTTTGCACGTTATGGTAACAAATACTATATCAGAAGTACACGAGAAGTTAGATTTCATTAAAAGTTACATTAGTTTCCATAGTAATATCGAAGTAATAAAATATTTGTAATTATTTGTTTAAGGCTTTTTAAGAATAAACATTGTAATAGCAACTAAAACCGAAATTGTTTGATGAATTTTTGTTTTATTTGCATTGAAATGTTATTGTAAAAAAGAAAACAAACAGCAAAATTCTCATATCTCGCAAATCTAGCATTATCTAGTGACTGTTTTCAATTAGTTTCAGATAGTAAGCGTGAAGTGAAATAAAATAACCTAAAACAAAATACTGTTTATACTGAGAAGAGACACGCGTACCAATTTTACAAAAAGGGTCGCGAAACGACGGTCGATAGCGCAGTAAAATTTAAATAAGCTCTTCCTCAACTTGACCTACGTTGAACTTTGCGTCTTTAAAAATAATGGAACATTCGTCCTTGTCAATATAAATGAGTATTGTAGTTTAATCTTTCCTCCATATCCCAATTTCATAATTTACCAAATTTAATACGCACAAAAATAATACGGTAGTAGAATCGCTGCAAGGAATTGATCCCATACTCTCTTTATTTTCGAATACATCTTTTTTATCCGCTTATCATTCCATATAGTCTAAATGGCGGTCAAGGCTTTTATCTAAAATATTAAAATTAATTTTAAACTCTGCTAAACGATTGACGTGCTCACGAAAATCATATTATTTGAATACAATTTAATGACATAGAATCTAAAGGCATACTTACAAGAAGAAACGAATATTATGGAAGAGGTAATTACGAAATATTCATTACCTTAGGACATAGACACAAATATACTACTACTATTGAGGCATTGGAAAAAGCGGTGGAATATGTAAATAGCACTGATGTGACTTACACTTAAAAAGAATAATGTTTAACCGTGCCAAGAATTTAGTGAAAGTAGAAATTCCAAAATAAATTTGTCTATGTGATTTCGATTATTTGGATTAGTATGCTGTCAGACAAGGCTCCCAACTGCAATGTCAATTTTAATTAATGAACATAAATTTCCCTGTAATTGAATTGATATGCTGAGGTTGAAAATTGAGAACATGTTATACTATAAATGGTATACTTACAAGTCTGCTGTAAACTCTAGTTTCATTAATTTAGTAAAACTTGCGGAATATAAAAAGCATTAAAATAAGGCATAATACATTAAAGTTCTCATTTAAAGTAGTATAAAAAAGCTGGCGAGAAATACAGATTTCAATTTAATAAATATTTTCAACGTTATCTAAAGCTAAATATAAAGATTTTATCTTCAATCTCTTAAGGAGACAAATGAAATGCTAAATTGACATTTTTTAACACTTCATTAACGAAGTGTTTTGTTGCCAGAACTTTATGCATGGGCGCAAAAGTTCAGAAAATTAAACGATAATGCATATATAGACGCATGGTGGTAAGTTCATAATGAGAAATGAACACCAAACATTTCAACAACGAGCGGGGATGATGGTCACGCCAAATGTCTGAGTTGTAGCTTTTAAAGAGGCTTAAAATCATTAGAAGGAATCTGTATTTGATCACTAAGACGAGCAGAAATTAAGTATATATACTATTAAATTAGTCGTTGCAGCACCTCAATTCATATTTTTTGCCGTGTTTCGGACAACGACCCTGAAAGCATCATTTTCCGTTACCTCTGATTTTGAATTTGAATTATTATTGACTATATAATATTTTTACCAGAAATGTCTTTAAATCCGATATATATATATATACATATATATATATATATATATATATATATATATATATATATATATAGATATATTATATAATGACCTATAATTTTCAACTGCGTTATAAATTATAATTTTTTAAAATATAATTTTAACGGCAATAGTTTAACGGCAAAATATCTCTTTGTAACACTGATTTCAACATAAGTCGGAAAATATAAAATTAAAAATAACCCGATTCATTGACATGAAACCAATATTTTTTACATTGATCAGAAAAATTAATATTAAAAATAAAGTTATTTAGTGAAATATTTTCTTCTTTCTTGCTTTGTAGTTATTTTTTTCTGTAGTCGCGTTTTAACTTTTATCTTTATTATTATGACTTGGGTCTATCTATTTTACAATCGATCTATAGTCTTCATGGAATTGGAGCCTAGAGCCATGATTTTAATTACGATTCTGGCGGGCAGCTCTTTTTAGGAATGAGATCTATTGCTTAATTGATCTAGTTCTTTTATACAATTATTATCACACGGATTATTTTAAAACTCGGGGAATGCTAACTCACTTACTAAGTTTTGACTTGGCTTAATGCGACACAATCTTGGCCTTTTGCAAAAACTGTTTTATTAAAATCTATCATAGTTTTTTCAAGAGTACATCCTTGAAGTTGTTGCAAAGTAACCCCACATGAATATATTAATCGAAGTATGGTTCTAGTGATTTTGTTAGCACCTCTTAGTCCATGATATTCTATGCTTGAAGTTTCAATTGTAATTAGGTTCGATTGAGGATCATTATGAATTGTGACAACTTTAGGTTATTCCCTGACTTCGAGCTGGTTCCATCTGAAAGGTTCATTGACCAGTTCCTTTCGTACATTAAATTTTTTTCTGAGTATAACTCGTGACCCTATACCAATTATCAGACTTGCACCATTTCAATACTCCTACTGGGATCTCGAGCAATGCATCGAGGTTTAGGGGCTTTTCCATTTGTTTTTGTTCAGCGGAAATATTAGGTTTGCAATTTATAGACCCACCATTTCTAGACACCAACTTTTCAGCTTTTTATACGCAAATTTTGTTCAAGTTCGTGTTACCCACATAATTATATCTCTTAAAAAAAAGCTTTAAGGGCCGACCACACAAATAAAAACATACTGATCGGTAGTGAAAGGTGTCAAAAAATGATTAAACATTTATAAGAAAGTTGAAGCACAAGTAATAGTTATTTTTATTGTTTGTTTACTATGACACCGCATTGCAGCCGATTTCTATGCTCGATAAAATCGAAGTTAGCATAAATCAGGTAGTTGCCGGTAGATGGCACAAATGTAAGCAATAAATAGTGTTCAAGAGATGTTTTGATGATTTCAATGCAAATTATAACGAAAACTATTTTGAAACCATCTGTAAATCAGTAGAGAAATAATATCAAGTACCTGACAAATGTAGGTATTAGCTTACAAAATTTTTGCCTGCACATATATTGTATACATATTCAGTAAAAAGTCGAAGCAATTTTCAATTTTTTTTCATTCAATTGGCAAAATTATGCCCGAAAATAAATATTTATTTGCATAATGGAAACAAACCAAGGAACAAAGATTGTATACTTGGCATATAGATATTGTAGAAGCAGCAGAAGTAGCAAAAGAGTGTGTTCGCATCCTGGAATAGACATAAGTTACCAAATTGTTTTGATTTAAAATTGTATTTGACTAAAAATTGTATTTAAAATGAAAAATCTTTCTTTCGAAATATGGAATAAGGTTTGATATTGGAAATACTACTTTACAAATTGTTAAGAATTTAATATTTTTTAATTAACAAATGTATAATAATAATTATTTTTAAGATTTGTTTTTTAATAAACATATTATTCAAAATTTTAGAACTAAATCCTAACGAACCTTTTATTAGGCGTTAACTTGCTAGAAGGTACTTTAAAAAAGTGTTTTTTTTTTTTAAAATATTTAAGATAGCCTTTTTGTATATCCTACAAAGCAACACTAACTGTGAAATATTTACATTGTTTTAAAAGGCTCATTTCAATTTTATGGTTTCAATTTAATACTGAGAGCGGTCCTTCTTCGTAAATTGACTGGTATCTCAATTGTACTCTGTATTCTCTTTATAAAATAATATTTCATCTTAGCTTTACACTTGCTGATATTGTTTTATTGAAAAATGGCTTGGGTAAAAGTCTAAATAAGAAGCATTTTTAAATAAATGACAAAAATGAAATTTGTCTGAATATTGGAATATTTGTTTCAAAGTTCATCATATGGAAGTTCATTTGGCAGGTAAGATTAAACATGGAACAAGCATCTTGGCATGGAACAAGCATCTTGGCATGCAGTATAATAGCTCTTTAGTAATCACAATATCAGAAGTAATGGAGCATAAAGACTGACAGGCATATATGAACAAATAAGTAGACAGCGACTGGAGCTATTCATTCACTTCGCTGAATAAGTAGACAAGTTTTTACGAAACTTTGCTATTTGGAATTGAAATATTTCTAATAGCTTTTGTTTTGTACGTATAGGAATTTGATTTCTTAAACAAGATAAATAGTTTTCGAGTTTGTAAACAGGATATATCAACCTTTATTGAATATTAAAACAACCAAATTCGAGTTGATAAATTTTAAAACTGAAATTGTTTGCTTCCCTCCTCTAGAAAACGATTTTAATATGTTATAATGTTTACATATTAATTTTGTACAGTCGCTGAGATTTAAAATATTTATATATGAAGTTTGAACAAACTTTTAATATTATTGGTGATTTCTTTATGTGGGAAGTGAGGTTATTTGTACATTTAGTTAAATCAATGGATTTATAATTGACGGTTAGACACATTCCTTTTATATAATCAATTATGACAAAATAACTTGCCAAATTCCTTTAAAATACAAAAGGATCTATATCTACTCAAATACTAATTTAGAACTCTTGAAGTACCTTATACGTTTGCAAGAATTATCTTCATGTGAAATTTAAGTATGTCACGAGAAATTAACATTAAAAGAAGTCTTAAGTTTGAATACTCTTTTTCCTAAGATTAAATGGTTCGAGAGAGATATTTTGTGGATTGGAAAGCTGTGTTTTTTGAGATTAACAATAACTATATTCGCTTTTTAACTATTTTTTGGGGAGTTGTATGGTAAAATAGATTTACGCTTTAAGTCTTATATTTTTTCACATATGTGATTTAAAGTGGACAGTTTGAGTCTATGTGCAAAGAAAGCGCTTGAATATTTTACAAATCCAAAAACAAATCAATACTTCATGTAATGATTCACGGTAAGATTTATGCATCTCTTTGGACATCATAGGGATTATACTTATTTTGGTCGTTTTCAAGCGAGTAAATTACTAGAATGTAAATTAATTATTAAATCACAATAAAGGTACGTTACATCAGTAAACAGAGAAATACTTACAAGTATATGTAATGTATGAAATGAAAGTTGAGTTATTCTTGTGTCCGCTAAGAATATCGTAACAATATTACAGTATTTTGTTTAATTAAATCTGGGTAAATAATTTCTTTTCCTCGCAGGAAACGTATTACACGTAGTGAACTAAGTTTGTATATTTCAGAATGTTTATACAAATACGTAGTAGAAAGATTGGTAAAATTTTCCTTCTACTAAAAATTTTCTGTCTCTAATATAAGATGAAGTATCTATCAACCTTCTTATATCAGTAATTATGGATTCTCATAATCATTCATATCTGTAATTACCACCCCTATCAACTTAGCTGCCCTTGTATGGCTAGGTAGTCTACAATTATCACGTTGAAATTAAAATAACTATATTTTTTTTCTAACCGTCGTCCCAAAACATCCCATATAATATTTTGACACTGATATTTGTAAGACCACGATTAAAATTTTATAGAAATTTTTTATATTGCACTTGTGTACCACAAACATCTTGAAAAAAATCAGGGAATACTGACTATAATGAAATAAATTTTGACACGATAAATTATAATTTTCAAATCTATACCCAATTTTCATGTTAATATATTTTTTTTTACTTATTTCACCACCAATTAAAATGCAGTCACCTTACGAATTTAACAAAATAGTACAGAGTTGTTATTATTATAGCACATACCCTAAATTCTAACGTAGAAATTGAAAAAAAATAATTAAAAAGTAATTAAGTATATGAATGTACAAATGAAGGTTTTTCCTGTCGATATAATTTTTTATTTTATAAAATGTCAAACCAAGGCTTGTCTTTTAAAATTCAAAAACTTACTCTTTTGTGTGAAGCTTTACCAAACTCTTATTCTATAAATATCCGTTGAATATTTTGTGTCCTTAGTACTTGGAAAAAAAAGTATATATGTATATAACGAACTCTTATTATCTATCTTAATTTCATGGACAAAGTAATTATTTATCTTGAATCGTGCTTGAATAGTGAAGTTACGTCATTATAATTAAGAAAATGTGGTCACTTTCTTGTCATTTTTATATGAAAATAACTAAATGATGTAACGAGTAAAACAATTTATCAATGTCTGTAAAACCGTTGGTAAAATATTTGGGGAAAATACCCTCCCTGTAGAATTTTTCTGCAGATTTTTTGACGTAGGTTTAAACAGTGAGCGTGGAATAAAAGGAAATAACATGAAATATTATTATGTATATTTTATACATACATAAGTATATATATTGCACTTTTACCATTTTTAGACATAAGAGCCACTTTCTGCTGACAATTTCTGGACTATAATTCATCTTTAAATATTTAATCACCTTTTTTCCATACTTCGTATTATAACCTACGTTACATATTAAAATATTTACCATACATGAACAGAATTTTACTGCCTTTTTATTAACAGTCGTTCAAAGGTTATGCCCAAAGAAACCCACCATAGCTCAATGCACACTATTTCTAATGGAAATTAATCAACATTTCATGTTCTTCATTACTTTGTTGATGAGTGGACTTTCCTTTCTACTTCAGGGATAATTGTTCAATATCCATTTTAATTGCAAGTGTATTTATTACTTTAGTTTGTTCAATATGTCTTGATTACTTTCACTTTGTTCAATGGAGTATATTTTAATAAAACGCCAAGATGTTTTTTAAATGATCATACTTATAAACAAATAATGGTTTCAAAATTTGTTCACATTCTAATAAAAGTTTGGTAAATGTTGAAACACAAATAATAAGTCAAACTCCATTGTAGATAATTTGAATGTATCCTGTTTGATATACCCAAAAAAAACAAGATTTTACATGTTATTTTCCATCATATACAGGAACTTCTTTTTATATTTCTTTGCAACATCTTTCGCAGCATCTTGGCAAGCGCATATCCTATTAGAACTGCCAGGGGTTTAAACCTTTAGCATGCTTAAGCGTTCGTTCTTAAGCGTGTACCCAAATTCACGAAGATGCAAATGAGATAATGATTGGTAAGGAAACTTAAACTATCTTGGTAACATGGAACCCGGTTATGTATTTAAGTTTTGACACTAAAATTGAATCGAAAATTATGTAAATTTTACACTAAAATTTAATCGAAGATCATCTAATTCTATGACGTGTCTTACCATATATCTTTGCCTTTAGGAGTAAATTTCGTTAGCTTTAATTTATTTACTTATTTGGTTTCTGTATTTCTTTATATTCTGTAAACACAGAAATTAATTGAAATAATTCTTAATAATACTATGAAATTTTTTTTTTTTAAAATATTACGTTAAAAAAATGTGCTAACTATATTTGCATAGCAGAGTATGTAGAAGGATTTGTAGGGGTCTCGGAACGTATTGCAATAATAAATCTAAAACTACCAGGATACAAAACTCTCTGGTCTATTGTGCAAATATATTCACCTACAGAACAAGCCAAAGAGGAAACTATAAACAAATTTTACCAAGACCTGAATAAAGCAATCATAGAGCAATGCCACAAAAATTTAATAGTAATGGGAGATTTTAACGGTCAAATTGGTAAAAGATGCCTCGGAGAAGAGCCCACAATAGGAAGCTTTACGTATCAAAACAAAATTAGAAGCAGAAATGGAGAAAGAATGATCCAATTTGCACTGGGGAACAACTTGACTATATTAAACACAGTGTACAAGATAAATAAAAAGAACACGTGGACATGGATATCGCTGGATGGAAAGATTAAAAATGAAATTGATTTCATAATGACCAACAAAACCAGATATTTCACAAACTTTGACGTAATCAAGAATCTAAATTTCAACACTGATCATAAATTAATAAGAACATAATTAACGGCAAAACAACCAAAAAATACCAGACCTAGACAATATACACAATATGGAAATCATAAAAACCTCGATATAGAACAAATTACAATTGCTTTACAAGACGCATTTACAAATTTCGAGAATTTAACAAAAGAACTAGGAACTCAAGAAAAATATAACTGGATTGAGGGCACTATACAATCGCAAACTAAGTTAGCTAGGAACACGAATAATGAATCAAATAAATACTTAACATCCAATACTGTTAATCTACTGGAAGAAAGAAACCGTATGATTAATACGAGAGATACTTCAGGTAGAAGAAAACAGTTAACAAAAATTAGCAAAGAAATAAAGTATAGCATAAGAAAGGACCGGAAACAACACAGAATGAAAATTATTGAAAAGTGTATTGAGAAAACAGGAGGAATTAAAAAAGCGTATAGAGAATTACGGAACAAAGATTGAATAGTAACATTTTAAAAAACGATAAAGAGGAATGGAATCATCGCCGATCAGACATACTCAGCATAGCAACAACGTACTAATAAACGAGATAGTTGATCTAGAAGAAATCTCCGACGTCCCTAGAATTATCACACCTGAAGTAAAAAAAAGCTATTGAAACCCAGAACGTAGACAAAACACCAAGATCCGACGGAATAAGTAACGAAATCTTAAAGCAAGGTAAAGAGGTGTGCATACCTATCCTTACAGATATATTTAAGGATATCATAAACACAGAAATCATTCCACACCAGTGGTTAGAATCTAACATCATTATTTTATACAAAAAAGGTGATAAATACGATATTGGGAACTATCGCCCGATAAGTCTTATGTCAAACTTGTATAAGATATTTTCTAAAATAATATTGAAACGGATAGAAGGTACACTAGAGGAACACCAACCTATAGAGCAAGTAGGATTTCGTAAACTCTACTCAGTTATCGACCACATTCACGTAGTACGCCAAATTCTAGAGAAGTATAACGAATATAACCTTATATACTATATCGCGTTTATCGACAATAGTAAAGCGTTTGATTCCTTAATTCATGCAAATAGATGGGAGGCATTAAAAGAACAAGGAATTGAGCAAAAATATATAAGATTAATAAGAAACGTCTATAGTCATTGCACAGCAAAGATACAGTTGGAGAAGAAAAGCACATCATTTACAGTAGAAAGAGGTGTAAGACAGGGTGACCCTATGTCACCGAAACTTTTTTCAGCGGTACTGGGACAAATTTTCAGGAAAATTAATTGGAAACAGCTTGGGATTAATATTAACGGGACAATTCTGACGCACTTGAGATTTGCAGATGACATTGTGCTATTTGCCAAAACCTCAGATGATATAAGTAGAATGATAAGGGAACTTGCGACGGAAAGTGATAAGGTAGGTTTAAAACTGAATCCAGAAAAAACAAGAATAATGACAAACGGAATTAAAATTACAACACAACTAGAACATAAGGAAATGCACTACACAGACGAATATGTATATTTGGGGCAGCTCATAACTCAACAAGAGAATATGCAAAAAAAAGTTACGAGACGAATTACTAATGGCTGGAAGAGGTACTGGGGGCTAAAAGAAGCTACGAAAGACAAAAAACTACACATAAATATGAAAAGCAAATTATTTAATACATGTATATTACCCGTTCTCGTATACGGCTGCCAATCGTGGACTCTAACTAGGGACTTGACAAGCAAGTTGGCAACCTGCCAGTACTCAATGGAAAGAAGTATGCTCAACGTGAAGAAATCTGATAGATTGGAAAATAGAGTGATCAGAAACAAGACAAAGGCTGTTGATATTACTAGAAAAATTAAAATACTTAAATGGAGATGGGCAGGGCATATGATGAGAGCTCAAGACAAATGGAGCAAAAGAGTGACTGTGTGGTACCCTAGAGAGGGCAAGCGATCGAAAGGCAGACCTCAGAAAAGATGGTATGACGACATCAGACAAGTGGCAGGAATGACGTGGAATAGAGTAGATCATGATCGAACAGAATGGAAAAGGTTGGAAGAGGCCTTTGCCGACTGGCAAACGGATTCACAGAAAATAAAGAAACAGGAAATATTAAATTAACCAACATTTCAGCAGGTGTAAGGAAATAGACAAATAAATTTTGATAAAAATTATTCATGCTGAAAATTTTTAGTCCTGATAATTTTCTTACTGTTTTGTACTTAATTTCAAATGTTCTTAATTTTTTAGATTCTTCTCAGCGATCCTTTTAGTGATTAGGTGAGTCCAACAATGTATAGAGATTTTTGTAGAATAAAATTTAAACAAATTCATAAAAAAATACATCAAAGATCTTATATGACAACTTTATGGAATATTTTTATTTTTGTCAAATTATCAAAATTACCCCCTGGAATAACTCCTGGAATCAAAATTCACCTTCTTACATTTCATATATATAATTGGCTCACTATGTGATATATTTTTGCTAAATTTAATATTTCATCGAAGGGATACCGAAGTGATTCCATCAGGGTTCCATTTTGGCAATTGTGCCACGGAAAACTAAAAATTAAAGGAAAACTGTCCGTCATAAAACCTGCTCTACACATGTTTTGGTACCCGTTATAAGCATGTATTAACATAGATTTAATTTTTCAGTAGATAAATATATTGCCTACTACATAATTTACAAACCAATTTACTACCAAACTTGTTTGTATATATCTCTCCAATTTATGAATACAATACAAGTTTACCAATATGGTTTTGTACCACAGGACTCACTACATGTCTTTAAACTAATAATTTTACATTTTTGATGTGGTTAACGAGTTGCAAATAGGGGAGGGGAGCATATTGCAAACCACTTTGGGAGCTCTCACAAAGACTCTCACTGACATACTGTGGAGACTTGCATGAAGGAAGCGTCATAGCAAAAAATATTACGCTACATTGTATATCTTTATTTATTGCCTTTAATGCGCAATTACAAAACGTGAAAATCAGCCCTAGGGCGAAGTAATGAAATATTCTATTTGTTATGAAAAACTGCAAAATATTGAAAAAAAGAGAACCTCCGAATAAAAAGCAGTTAAAGTAATCACAAATAAATTGAAGACATAATAACGAAAAAAGTACAAAAAAAGAAAAAAATATGTACATATATAAACTTTCACATTTCATATCGTTTAACGTTGACGAGAATAAAAGAGAAGAACGAGATTTAGGAGGAAAGACTAGAGAGGGAATTTTGAAATGAAAACGTTACGAAAATCTCAGTCAGAAAATAATTTTGCGATAAACTACGAATGCATGAATTTAAGGTCATTCCATATGATTCCCAATTCGATAGTAAAGAGAGAAAATAAATATTTATGGAAGAAGTTTGAATATATATACAGCAAATAGATATTGAGAGCTACCTCCAAGATTGTTTCTAGGTATTCGCGTCTCAAATTTCTAGAAATATAATGCTATGGTATAAGAACGGAAAAAACGAATGTGACAAAATTATAGAGGTTTTTTTTTCGTTTGATGACGAGACCGTGAAATGAAAAAAAAATTTCAACAATATGCCAATTACCATTTCAATCGTATACACACAAATATGGTTCTTAACTCACTTTACTAATATTATTGGACTTTATAGAAAAGGGTGCTCAAATAACATCACTATAACCGTTTAGAACAAAAATGCCATCCGCCAGTATCCGGAAAAAGCCTTCCTATAAACTATATACTTTAGTAGACGTTAGTCTAATATGTTTATTTCCCGAATAGAATTAAAAATGAGAACTCTGTTCTCTTTATTAGTCACCTGGCAATTTTCTCTTCTAGTAAATAAATGTAGATCCTTTGAGTATCGTCGGAAATTATCCTTTACCAAAAATTAACTTAAATTTATTTGCCAAAACACGTTTTTAATTTCCCAGTATACAAAAGAAATATACACTAATTCACATTTAGCAATACACACTTATTTTCATAGCGTGGTGTATCAGAATTAAAGATACTATAAACAATTTTAAATTGTATTAACAGCGAGGATGCGGATGTAAATTTTCCTTAGTGTAAATATATTTTAAACTACAGTAGCCCCAAGTCAAATAAAAAAACAACCAAAAATAATATAATTTAATGACGTAGAAGAAAACAAGATATAAGTAAAGGAGACTGCAAATAGAAATGAACAAAATACAAAATCATATAATAAAAAAAATAAATTGCATAAAACTTTCTCCGATACAAATCTTGTCAAACAAAAATCAGTTGAGAAATCAAACCTGACGGTTTATTTTTTTTCCGTTTTCTTGCTTGTCTAGTATTTTTAGTGTTCTCGACGGTTCATTTCACGATTTTCTGCAATTAAATTATTCAAATTTTGAAACCTCTTTCTAAAACTTTCTATTTCTTTACAATATCAATGTCACTTGACTAAATTAAAAGTACACATTAAGAAGGTAAAATTTTTATACCACACATCTTTCAAAATTAAAAAAAGCAAAACTTTATGAATAAATATTAAAAATTAAATAAAAAACAACTAAGCTGGTGCCAAAATACACCCAACGTAATGTTTCATAATATGTACAAGTTTTTAAATTGTTTATATAAGATAACCGAAATGATTACATTTGAATATTCTAAACAAGTGTTGATATCCAGAATAATTTCAAATTTCAAACCCATAGTTGAAAAATTAGAGGAGAAGCGACACGATGCCAGTTACTTTGAACCTTAAAATTTTATAAACTTGGTTAAAAAAACATATTTTAACATGTTAAATTATACATCAATGTCATTCGACTACTCGTTTATAACTACCTACTTATTGAAAACATCTTTTCTGAAAAAACTAATATCTGCGATTCCAAAAAATAAATTATATTTTATTATTTTTGCTCATACCAAAAATTACCATGTACCAATTTTTAGAATGGCCGCCAATCTAATATCAAAAATCCTTCGTTAGGAGCCAAGAATTTTTAAAGCAAGTGAATGGTTTTCCTCAGGAAAGCAGTCCCTTTAAATTTTCCTATTATGAGATCACCATTAACATCACTTTTTTGCCCTAATTTAATAGAGACCAGTGTAATTTGACAGTCCGATGGTGTGTGCATGCAAGAGCACGTGGGCGTGCATGCGAGTATGCGTGCAGGTGTTTGCGTGCGGGCGTGTGCGTGCGAATGTACGTACTTTGTGCTACATATAAGCACAAGTAATAGCAATAGACAGTTATTTGGTATGCTTAACCTGTTTATGTATTTTCCTTTTTAAATATTTCTGTTGATTGATGGATATCTATTATTATTATTACTGTAACGATTATTACTGGACGTATATTAATAATTAAAAATTGAATTTTATATGCGATGCATAATAAATCCTGCTTATATCGTGTGTCTCAGGATACCTCAAATTTTCGTATATTGCAAAGTTGACATTCTAACGTTGGTAAGTTTTGAAAACTTCCAAAAGACTTCATATGTATATCGCCTTAATAACACAACTCGGTAATAGTTTGACTGTTAGGACGTAAAGGTGAAAGATTATATTAGAACCATCTAATTATGGATATATTATTCGAAATGAAGATTATGCAATTACTTACGTTGTTGCTGAAATAAACGGAATCTTTAAAGCTAGATGTCAATCAAATGTAGGTATTACATATTCCAAGAAATATTCTCAGCTTTTCTGAACTATGTTTATTCCATTGCCCAAATTTCTAGAGTAAAAATATGTAAAATTCTAAAAATGCGTGTAAAGAGAATAATTTTACTCATTTATGATTCCGACCGCATATAATTTGATAAAAGAAATAACTTGCTCCATGAAAGTAGCCAAAATGTTTCTGGGAATAACCATGATTTGTAGAACTAGATGAAACTACGTGATTTAGTATTATTTCTACTTTATTTAAATTTTTTACCACGATGTTTTATGACAACCTCATCAGGTGGGCAATTAGCAATATTATTGAAGAAACCAAATTTTTGAAGAAACCTAGGCTGTGGTAAAGTATTTAAATAAAGTAGAAATATTACTACACCATGTACTTTCATTTAGTTTCCTTACAGTGGTTTACACCCACATACACACACACACACACACACATATATATATATATATATATATATATATATATATATATATATATATATATATATATAAATATATATATATATATAGTAAAGGTACAACATAAATACAAAAGAAAACAATTGACATAATCAATATCACTATTATTCAAAAACAATGATTTTAAAAAATCAGAATTAAAATACCGTCAACAAAGGAATAGTCAAAATGTTACTTTTTATAAACTAATAATAGTAAATAACTTCATCATATTAATATGTAATAATTATTAACATGGAAAATTAATAATTACTTTGAAACCGTGATGCTTATGAAGTCAAAAAATATTTTTGACTTCTTGAAAGACATTCGTTGCATGATTTTTTCACTTTATTTTAATTATGCTAATTTTTTGTAGACTATAAAAGTCTTAATGACGGTTAAGTTAAAATATTATTATCAATATCATTATCATGATATCATTTCGCCGAAACTATAAACTTTTATAATCAAAGGTACAGACTTTTCAATATGATCTCTTTCATAAATTATTTCATTCTTCTCTTTCTTTTAAAATGTTAATTATTTAGACTACACCTACCTTCAGCTTTCCTCGGAGTCGTTTTCTTCTGCTATATCGCTATCTCCCAAGTTAAATTCGCGTATCATGATGCAATCTCACTTTGCACTCCTCCCGGATTTTTCATTTAGCAATCATGAATTCCTTCCTTGCGTTTATGGATTTTTCACGTTTTTAAATATTTTCACGTTTTTTACATGATGTAAAACGAACTAGAACCGCATTTATTCTTACGTTTATGTAGATATATTCTGTTTGTGGTATAATCATATTCAGCTTCATGTCTGCATTTAATATTTTACCATTATAATTCGTATTATAATTCGTATCTATTTTAATTATTATAGCTTCCCAAATACTCTCCTTTTGGAGAAGGCCCTAATTGTTATAAAGTCATTCTTTTTCTATTTTTCGCTTTTAAAAAATCTTTATTACAGGTGAAAATAAAAATATTATATGGAGTCTCGTTTATTCAATGGTTCATAAATTAAAGATTTGGTTACTAATTTTGCTAGTGACCGTATGGACTCACTTGATATCCTTGGCTTCTTTGCCTGGACTAAATTATTGCATTATTTTTTTTATAGTATAAATAATGTCACAAATAAATCTAACGCAATACCCAATAAATAAAAATATTGATTTTTTATTCACAAAAGTAAATTTATTTTTCTTCCATTAATCAAATTTAAGAAGGTGAATTACATTTTTCGATTCTTCTTTTTTCAGGGCCATTTGTAAATATTGGATATTTGAAGTGCTTAAACAAAAAACAAACAGGTTCGTAAGTTTTCCTTTAAGTACGTTAAATGTAAATGTAATCCATTTATCCGCTCAAGCTCTTTGATTATCCGAGCTATACGCATGCAGTTGACTAAACGGCTTTGGAATCGACATTCGAATGGCAATGTCATAAAATTGGCTCGCTTTTATTGTCAAATATATGGGAAGCATGTACTACCTTGTTACGTGTAAATAAAATTGTAAACTTTTATTGATTTTGTGGGTTAAAGGAAAACTGCTTTAAACGTATTTAAGTTCATAGGAAAGTTTTAACAGTTAGGGATAAATAGCATTTCAATTAAATTATTAACTAATGGTAACATTACTTTTCTAAATTAATATATTGTAAATTAATTGTAATTTCTCAAATATTAAAACATGTAGAATGAGCGTGGAAAATGTGGAAACGTATTTTAGGTTTTTCGTAAACATTTCGACAATACCTCAAGAAATATTTCATATAAAATTCTAAAAGAAATCTTCTGAAGTCCCTGTAATTCATACCTTTAAGGGGGTGCTAGCTCGACATTCTTGCCTTCCAAAATAAATAAGGTATACCTATAAATACTCCAAATTTCATGTTTCTACGTCAAATGTTTCCTTAGAAAAATGGTATGTTATATACGGACAAGTTAGCAGCATTATGCCACTCCCGTTTTTTTCCTGTTCGGGTAATAAAAGCTAAGAATATTAAAATACCGAAAATTAGGAAATCTATGTTACCTGTTTCTCATTTTTTCCACCGATATTTTGTGTTAAATAACTAGAAATTAATGGCTCTTGATTAGTTTTTTATTTCTCATACAATTAAAAGATTCCATTCGCATTTTTTGTCATTCATTTGAAATTAGAAAGGGCTAACGCTGTCTCTCACAATTGTTAGCCGATTAGAGTTTTTAAGGGACAAGTGTAGTTTATCTATGGAACAAATATAATTCTTTGCCCTCTAAACTATCTCTATAAAAGATAATTTTATCATGGTTTGTTTAACGGCAAAAAATATTTACAATTGTTCTCTAGTGAAATATATATAAATTTTCTGTAAATATTTTCGTGGACAAACCAATATATGATATTTTTGTATCAATAGTTCATAAGCCCGACCAATCCGATGAAACAATATATATAACACTAATATACCACACATGAATCAACCTCATCGCTCAGTGTCGTTAGGTGAGGTTCAGAAAAAGAACACAATTGTGTTTTAAATTTAGTCATGACAAATTAATTAATTAGCGTATAATTTTATATTAAACGCTTCATATTAAGGTGTGTTATAATATTAGCCTTATTTCAACAGCACGGATTTTACATTATTTTTAAACTTTTTAATGGAACGCTGTATATTCTAATGCAATAAATGAGTGTTATATATTATAAATATATTAATTTTTACGTCTATAGTAAAGAAAATTTGACCGATTACTTCTGACTATTCATTCTAAAAATAATACTATTAAATTCAGCAAGATTTAAAAAAAAATTAACTCAATTTGGAACCAATTTTAATAATTTCATTACAACCCACATATAGGACAATATGAGCAATTATCTATGTGCTACCAAATCATCTTAATAACTTCGAATAATATTGAATATATTTGGCAATAACTTTGTAGAAACTCATTATTATAAAATGAATCTTAGTAGGATCATTAATTTAAAGCTATGCCATACATTATAAATTATAAAGTGGTCACTAAGAAAATTGAGAATTTCGTTAACAAATTATATGAGCACGTGCTTGTAAGTACAGATTAAGACACTAAATATACTATTTTTATATTGAAGTAATTATTCATATTAATAGTCAAAAAAGTAAATTACAGAAAAAAACTAGTCTTTCAATAAATATTCTACTGCAACAAAAATTGACCTTTGACATTTTTACAGTGTATCAAAAAAAATATTCAAGAGCATATCCTATTTAAATTTTTTATTAAAAAAAATTAATTGAGGATTGAACAGGTGGAACTGATTTCCACTACAGTAATTATACTAAATTTAAAAGTCGGATCTAAATGACACATTCTATTATTCTGTTTAAACCAATCACCGACTTTGAATGAGAATCTCTCCACTTTTGAGTAATAATACGTGAGATAACTGCCAGGGAGTTTAATTTATTAAGAAAAAGGATATTTTCATGGGTTCATTCATAAAAAGTATTTTCAGAAAATGGGTCAGAACGAACAAAACGAGTTAATTCTTCAGTGAATAACTATTGCTTAAGGCAAATAATTAATAATTAAATTATCAATTTTATGGGATGGTTGAAAACGATGGACAGATGATTGGAAAGACTGGAAAGATAGGCCGATTTTTGAAAAGACCAGAGACAGACGAATGGTTGGAAACATGTCCAACGAGTAAAGTGTAAACGAAACCCAATGATACAATACACTATGTATAGTATTTAAAAACAAATAATTTATTTCTTTGCCTATTAAACGTTTAAAATATTTTGCAAATTAACGTTATTAATGTTTAATTTAATTTTTCACAATTAAATTAAACTACATAATGTGGTATTTTTTCTACTTCTATAATATTAAATATATTCAATATATTATTAACGTTTTAAGCATTTATAGTATTACAATTTAATACCCTAAATTGGTAAGCCCTTTAATTTTAAGAAATGTGTTGCAATAGTTTCATCGGGTCAGGGACAAATCGAGACATATAAATTAATAATTAATTCATGCAGTCAAAGTTACAGTTAAGATAAGAACAAAGTTATATCAATTTTTAGACGATTTTTATAGAACGAAATGTGTTGCCGTCGTATGCTAAATATAATGACCCCTTTTGATTGCTCATTTTGATTACATTCTTAAATTATTTTGAGAAATAAAGTATCTGTACCTGAACTTATGAAAATAGTTAAAAGATGTTATTTCTTCATATGTGTAACAACATCTTTCCGAAAAACAAATATATATGGATGTAAATATATGTGAAGCTACTAAATGGCTAATGGTCTTACTCAAAAGTAGAGAGATTCTCATTCAAAGTCGGTCATTGGTTTCAACAGAATAATAGAATGAGTCATTTGGATCCCACTTTTAAATTTAGTATAATTACTGTAGTGGGAATCAGTTCCACCTGTTTAGTCTTCAATTGATTTTTTTTAATTAAAAATAGGATATGTTCTTGAATATTTATTTTTGATACACTGTAAAAATGTCAAAGGTCAATTTTTGTTGCAGTAAAATATTTATTGAAAGACTAGTTTTTTTTCTGTAATTTACTTTTTTGGATATCAATATGAATAATTACGTCAAGATAAAAATTGTATATTTAGTGTCTAAATCTGTATGTACAAGCGCGTGCTCATATAATTTGTTAATGAAATTCTCAATTTTCTTAGTGACCACTTTATAATATATAATGTATGGCAAAGCTTTAAATTAATGATCCTACTATGGTTTATTTTAAACTCGTGTTATACCATTTTCAACAGAATTCATTTGTCTTTCAGAAAAGTTAAAAAATAGTGTCATTTTTAAAGAAGTGTTCATAAAATAAGTAAGGTAACAAAATAAGCTGCATTATTCGGTTGATCGTTTCTTAGTTTGAGATCCCTAATTTTACTTCCACTATGTTCTGTTCATTATTACTATTCTTAGTATTCAGTTTACACAAGGTACTGTCTTAAAAAAATATATTACAAACTGGATTATTAAATCAACAATACGCCTCAAGTTCACTTATGAAAAGTCATTGTAATATCGTGGTTCATAAAATTCGTTGCGATTGCATAATGTCTTCCTTACGTTACAACCGCACCGAAAAATTAATGACTTTTTAATAAGAGTCAGGCTTTACATTGTGTAAACAGTTTTATGGGTAATTTATATGCCAATGAACATTAAAGCTCCAAAAACAAAACGTATTTAAAAATAGGCCTATTGTCATTTCTTTAGGATTATTAATTTTTAAGTCTTAAAATAAATATGTTAAATATTAAATTTCCCGTAAAAATGTAGTGTGAGTATGCACCTTTTACATACTCATAGTAACTTAATAACTGGTATTCTTAATCGCTTTTTATTTTTACTAAAAATATTAAGACTTTCACTGTTTATTTCCTATTTATTCTTTCCTATTTAAATTAAACAAATAATTTCTTCAACCAAGCAAACAAAAGAAGAAACTACCACCTTAATATCAACATTAAAACACAAAAGTTTTTAATGTTTATAAACCAAAATCATCTCCCGAATATTTTTTCTCAAAAACACAGAAAGGCTTCAAAGATCCCTTACTACTTAACTATCCCTTTAAAAGGCTTCAGAAGCTTTACCCCATACTGTACTCTAGGACAAATTAATCTTAAATGTAACTTACCTTCGATAGGATTATCTATCTTGTCGGGCAAGTAATTTTTTAAAGTTCAGCACAAAAATAAATGAAGTAATAAACTCGCGACTAAAATATCAAAAGACGACAATTTAAATAAAATAAATATAATTCGATTTAGAGTAATGATATGCTCTATGAAAGAGGAAAAGTTTTAAATGTATTCTTATTTAAATTTAGTGTACAATTTGTAACTTACCTTGCGTAAAATTAGCTGAACCCTACAAGGTAGTACTTCGTTTATACATGACTTAATTTTTACGATTATCGGTGTTTATATGTGAAATTCATATCCGGTGTATAATTAAACTTTTGTGTGGACTATTTGATTGCTATGTAATATAATATTCTTTTAATCATAAAATACTAGAATTTTCTAAGTACAAAAATATGCTACCCTGAAAGTGTTGGTTTTCCTCAATCGGTTTCCTACCTTTGAAATTATTATTAATTTTTCTATTAGATTTGATTTAAATTGCTGGAAGTGGTATACAATTCATGGTTTTGGGTTTAGCTTCCATTTAAAAATATGGACATATAATTTTTCTCTTGTATCTTGATAACCGAAAATATAATAAATATGTTGAATAACATTTTTCGTTTGATACTTATTTAAAACTTTTGTTAACAACTTTTAGAGTGAGATTAAGAATTAAAATTTTACGACGCAGTAAAGATGAAATATTTTGAAGCATTATAACATTTCTAAGTTTGAACTTTATAAAAAAAATTTCAGACAAAAATTTGGATTTTATCAAGCTTCAAATATTATGAAAATTCTCTTACGAGTAATATCCGTTACTAAATATTCTTTATATCTCTTTGAAATGTTGTATAACCCATATAAATTTTAAAACTAAATAAGACAACGTTTTCATCTTAAAATTTTTCTCAAAAAGTATGGGCCTGTTTTTTCATGAAATTTAAAATAAATACCTTATTTCCTTTTTAAACAAATTTTCTTTTTTCTTAGGCTCCTAAAATTTTAATTTTTATTCCTAAATTAGAAGAAAAAGAAAGAGTTATTATTAAAAGTTGCAGAACAATATATTTCTGGCTAAAATATTTTTGTCTTATCTTTTAAAGAAGGAAGTTTAAAACACCCTTATTTAAAATGGCGAATTATTTATTTCATACATTTACACTGTAGACATTTACAAACGAGATTTTCAATAAGGAATTTGTTTTCATCAAAAGTTTAGATCACATCATCATTAAATATCTCCAATACCAATTTTAAAGTAAGACAACATCCAGAAAAAAATGGATTGACAAACCTACGCTACGTCATAAAGTTGGTAAATATTTGAATTTAATTATATCTGGGTTCGAACTTCAATTAGATTGTTTAAAATTACCTAAGTATTATTTTGATACTCTTTATTTAATTATAAATATAAGCATATAGGGACCATAACGTTGGTTTATAAGGACGTTTAAAACAGTATGGTTAAAGAAAACTAACGTTTTATAATATTTGAGAATTACTTTAGCCTTACATCAAGTAATTTACAAGCTAAACAAATTACAAGATCGGATGGATTTCTTTATATAACAGCAATTGAAAATTGAACAATTTATAAAGTTTCTTTACAGTAATTTGTACGTTTTTATATATTTTAGTATCTTCAAGCCAATAAAAATAAAGTTTATCTTTTTTGATTCCTAACCATTACTCATTCTGATGTTTTTAGTAAATAAGAAAGTCAATAGCAAATTTAAAAACTACAACACTCATTGCCGATGAAAGGTTTCCAAGATAATTTCTCGTAGCATTTTTAGGTATACACTATTGTTTTCCTTTTAATCAAATTTCAACGAAAGTATAATTAATTATTATGAATGTTCATAAAATATTGACATATTTAGATATGAGGCATAATTTTTAATTAAATATACCTTATTTCAGACACCAGTTTGTTAATAAGAGTATTATTCGCGCGCATAGTTAAGGTTTTGTATATGACAATGTAGCTTTTTTAAAGAGTAATGATTAATTTTTTGTTGAGATTACAAAAAGTTGGTTTTATAAAAACATTAAGGAAACAATATCTAATATCGAAATTATTGTTAAAACTTTTACTAAATTATTGAAACAAGGGTTTCCCCTAGAGAATTAAGTATTTCATTAATAGTCTTTTCTCAATTTTGCACCTCAGCATATCATATCCGTTACAGGGAAATTTATGTTCATAAATTGAAATTGACATTAAAGTTTGGAGACCTGTCTAACAGCATATTGATCCAGATTATTGAAATTATACAGACAAATTGAATCCTTGGCACTGTTGAATATTATTTTTTGTCACATCAGCGCTATTCAGATATTCGACCGCTTTTTCCAATGTCTCAAATAGTCCCCGGACCTTAGGTTCAAATTTATTTGTGTCCATGGTCTGAGGTAATGAATATTTCGTGATTATCTTTTCCATAAGTATTCGCATCTTATTGTAAATATGCATTTATATTCTGTGTCTTTAAATAGTATTCAAATAATATGTTTTTCGTGGTCACGTTAATTGATAGGCAGAGGTTAAAATTAATTTTAATATTTTAAATTAAAAACCTTGATCGCCATTTAGACGTAATGGAATCATAATCGGATATAAAGGGGGTGTGTTCGAAAACAAAGGGAGTATGTCATCAATTTCCTTGAAGCGATTGCCTCTATTGTATTAATTTTGTGCATATTAAATTCGATAAATTATGAAGTTAGGAACATGGAGGAAAGGTTTAACAACAATCTTTATTTATATTCACAAGGACGAACGTTCCATTATTTTTAAGGGCTCAAAGTTCAACAAAGGTCAATTTGAAGAAGATCTTATTTAAATTGTACTGCGCTGTCGACTTTTAACGCCTGTCGCGACCCTTTTTGGGAAATTGGTACACGTGTCTCTTCTCAGTAAAAATAGTATTTTGCTGTGGTTTATTTTATTTCACTTCACACTTACTGCGAAAGACTAACTGAAAATAGTTACTAGGGGATGCTAGATTTGCGAGATATGAGAATTTTGCTGTTTGTTTTCTTGTTTATAACAACATTTCATAAATATTTTTTTTAGTTTCTATTAAAATGTTTATTCTATATCATTATAATTCTTGGGAGTGAAAAATAAATAATTGCAAATATTCTGTTATTGTGATATTACTATCGAAACAAAAGTCAGCATCAAAAACCAAGCCTTACTGCCTTCAAACGCTTAATTCGCTGACGGGGTCCATTCAATCTATGTTTTTTCCCGCTTCATTGCATTGTGAAGATACGCATTGAACGGTGCTTGAAGCGATGCGGCATGGGGTATATTTTGTCGGTATTAATTTGTCATACCAAGAAAACATCGGAGTTCGTCTATGATTTTAGGTGTCGGGAATTTGATTATGACTTGTATCTTTGCTTCCGAGGGCTTGATACCATGTTTTGAAACTCGGTATCCGAGGAATGGAACGTCCGACTTTCCAAAATTGCACTTCGATGGGTTTAGTGATGCCATTTTCGTCAAACCGTCATAGTACCGCTTCGAGGTGTTGACGGTGTTCGGCTTCACTCCTGGATACGACCAAAAGGTCGTCAAAGAATGGGAAGACGGAGTTGAGTCCGCGGCCTGGGCACATTTTTAGAAATTCGAGAAGTCTGAATGGTGTAATTATTGCGATTTTTTCGATGTCGGCCTCTGCAACCAGTATTTGCTGGTATGCCGGGTTCAGGTCAATAGTGCTGAATAATGTCTTATTAGCCAGCTGATATGTGAAATCCATGATGCGTGGTATCAGGTAGCGATCGGATTTGGTTATTGACCTTCGGTAGTCGCCGCAGGCTTGTCGGACACCGTTCTGTTTCGGTACGAAGTGAAGTGGAGATGACTAGGGGCTTTTGCTTGGACTACATAGGCCCTGCCGGAACACGTTATCGAATTCGATAGTATTGATACAGGCCTCACACAGGAATATACAATTTCCGAGTACACCATTTCTCTATAATATGAACTTTTCCTCCAAAAGAAAATGTACATTAGAAATAACTGGAATAATTTAATATAAAATGTGATATAACCAAGAACGACTTGTGGTTGCGTCGTATAAACAAATAAGAACAGTGCAACAGAGTGACAGTCTCTATCTAAACTTCAAAACTTCTTTTAAATTAAAAAAGTGAAATGTAATTAATTCCTCTACTTTTTAGCCATTCTATACTTTCCCTAACGTTAACTAGCTTTGTGGACTACGGAAAAGACATATTAAAGGAAGGAGTAAAAAACAGTATAACTATATTGCTCGCCTTTTCTAAGTCCACTTTGAAGGGTCTTAGAGAACTTTCCACTTTCAGGGACGAACTACACAATTTAAGATTTTGTATAGTCAATCGAAAATTTCCGGGAAATTTTAAATTTAAGTACAGTTTTATATTTATATATATAGGTTTTATTCAGGTTGAGTTATGTTGGGTTACATTTTATTAGGTAGAGATAAGTTCGGTTTTGTTAATTTAGACTCTGCTAAAATAATTTCGTATTATAATCTAGCACAGTGTTTCTATTGAGTAAAGTATGAGGAGGTATTCCAATAGATACGTATTTCAGTGAGGTGTCGTTTTTATAAGAGAGAAGACGCCTTCCTGTCCTCTCCGCTTCTACTGCCACTTATAACCGAGTAGCACGTTTCTAAATTCCAAACAAATGACTACTTTCGAATTAGAAATACGATACAGAGTGTTATTTTTTAAGATCTATTTCAAAACAAACAAATTATTTCATAATTTATGGTTTATTTTTATAACCATCAATTGAAAATAATCATTTGAATCGAATAGTGATATCATATATTTTTACACTTCATCAAACAACAAGCATGTCTTCAAGCAACATCTATTTCACGTTACGCGTGGCAATAGTATCTCCATAGAGCGCCTTTTTGTGCTGGTAAGTGTAGAAGGCACTAGACCACGTGGGAGCTCGTCAATTCAGTGGACAGACCAGATTAAGTCTACTGTAGGCCATCCCCTGTATGAGTGCACCAGGGCGACAACAAATAAGGAGAGGCGGGGAGACATCTTGAGGCGAGTAACAACGGTCGCCCATAACAATAGTATTTGCTGACTATGACTTTGTTAAGAGCGAAAAGACGGAGAAGCAGGTAAATTGTTGCATCAGATAATAACAGCCTCAGGGAAATATAATTATTTCATGGCTTTAATAATAAAAGTTAGGATTAATAGCCTACAATGCACTCACTGTACTTTATAGTTAATATCTCACCTATTAAACTTAATAAAGCTTTGTTATTATTATGAAATTTGGATTCTTAAAAATCTTTAATTGCCTATGATAATAAATTACTTTTCATCAACTGTGTAAACTGTTAGAAATATTTATTGCTTTCTAATTGGCAATAGGAATGTATACATTTCCATGTCAAATGTTCTTTAGGAGAATTTTTCTATACGGCTAAACAAAAAGATGAATATTAATGCTGATTAGTTCGTGTTAATTGTATGTTAATAATATCGTCTAATTTTAATTTATACATTATTTAGTTACATTGATCGCCGCTGCGAAAACAAATACAATCAATGATACAAGTAACTATTATATATGTCCGATTATATTAATATTAAATATAAGATTGTGTTTGAATTTATATCTTTTTTTTCTTATAGATAAATTATATTTCATTTTATATGGCTATGATAATATTTATTTTTCTTGTTGAGTTTTTGCTCAAAATTACCTAAAATTTTAATTTTAATTTTTAAAACACAATTATTATCACAGACCATATTTAAAGGTTTTCAGTGTACGTTAAAATCACAAAATATCATTAATATTCAACCGGAAACGTAGATTCGATTATTATTTTGCACATAATGATTATATTAAACGTAATGCCTATTTTTTCTCACTTACAATAGCGTAAATAAGTTTTGAGGAAATTAAAAATAATATGAAGACTCTTGTTAATTAATATTTTAAGAGCTTGATTTTAAAAAAGATTTTTAAAAATTATTTAGGTGACAAATTCATTTTATATACACGTTATAACATTGCACCCGATAGCTAGCAAAACATATATAGTAGCAGAATTAATGCGGGTGACCAGCACGTTGGAGACAATTAAGTTTGGGAGTATACAGGCGTCCATGATTATAATCAAATCGATAGGTCCTGACATCGGCTGGAATTGTGGCATAGCTAAGCAGATAAACAATCTTCAACAGAACTCTTTATTTATTGTCAATTTTTTATATTAGCTGTAACTTAAAAATTTTTGATCACTAAGATGGAAAAGTTTTCTATGTAATATTAGAGAAAAGGATAAATAATTAAATATAAAGTGTATTAATGGTAAAATTTGAGAGTTCATTTCGCGACTGAAGTGTAGCTTCGTTAATTTACCGTACCTAGTTACTAAATTAGGCAATTTATAACGGTTTTAGAAAGAAAATTAAAATTGAAAAGTTTCGTACTCTTTTCATTTGGCTAATTATCTAACACATTGCTAATGGCTTGTATATAAAATACGAACTGCAGACATGAATATTTTTTTGTTCACCTAGCAAAAAGGATTAAAGCCGGATAAATTAAAAAATCTTTTAAAACCCAGTTCGAAATAATTAAGCTGACTAAGCCTTTGTTGCCTAGAAAATCACAATAGCTATAGAGTGATAAAAAATATTATTAATTTTATAACGTCTGATGATTCTTATATTCTACTTACACATAACTCTATTTCTTTCTTTTTTTTTTAGTATACTCCTTTTACTCAATGAGCTACATATAATTTGTAAATGCTTTTAACGCTATGTTAATCAAAAAGAATGCAATAACATTGATTAATATAGAAAAAAAATTAATATTTTATTTTTGACTGCCCAAATTTTTCCCTCTATTTTATTACTTCAGTCTTGATATTTCTACCTAATTTTTGGCCTCTTTTCGGCCGTTTTTAGTATTTCCTTTTTCTCTCATTGTATATATTTAATGTGATACTACTTTCAAATTTGTACATTGTCTCTTTCGTTATTTATTTTTTTCCGAATGTTCTATGTTAATAAATTGCATGTTCCTACAGGTAATATTTATCGGCCAATTATCAATTTGAATGTTTACTTAATTAATAATTACTCCGTTTTTCATAAGCCCGAACATTTAAATTACACGGTTAATATTTAAGTCCCATTTTTTAATTTTTATATCTGCATAATTATCAATAATACTTAAAACTTACAAGTACTTTAATTATCGATAATAATATTACTTAAAATTTAAAAGTATCTTCAAAAATTAAATGAATTTATTTCATCTGCTACCTGGCAAATGCATTTGGTGAGTTACAATGCAAATGTCACGTGTCGAAACGGAGCAAATGCTAATTACTTTGATGTTAAAGGTATTTGAACTTGTAGTACCTTGATGATTGTGTAATAACTGGATGAATGTATTTTATATATTTATAAGTATGTTTACATGAGACAAATGATTCAGCTGGATAGAAACAAATTCAACAAAGAAGGTGACATGAGAATTCGTTTGCACTGGGAAGAAATCGCATTGGATCTTCACGTCACCGATTCCGTAATCACTAAAGGTTAAGATTTATAATCACTTCGTTCTTACCGTAATCACCCATGGCTCTGAATATAAAGTCGTGCAGTGAACTATGGACTGAGTTACGCTCAGAGAGTCTCCGATGGACAAAATATGAAATGACTTCCGACTAAATCGAAGTAATGTGGTCCGACGCAAAATGAAATTAGTCGACTTAACCCTTAACTCTATCGTTATGAACTAAAGCGGCAGCGTGCAGGTCATATTTATCGAAGAGCCAACAACCGGTGGAGTAAGCATGTCTTGAATGAAGACAACGAACTTAAAAGTGAAATGCGGGATGCCCCCTCTCGGATTTAAACGCAGCATGCCCCCTCTCGGAACTAAAGCAGTCGGCGGAAAGGGGTTGGATGCGGAAAACAGAGGGACATGTATAGTGATGTGCCTTGGGAAACGCTTATGTCCAGCAGCGGATACCCATTGGCTGATGATTATGCATTGTGTATATGACCTATAATAATTTGATGACGGATTTTGAATGGTAACATCCTTAATGAAAATAAAAGTTTTTTGTTATCACGTAAATTTTATTTCTATAGTTAATATAGCTATATAACCATAACTGTATATTTGTGGAAATCCCTATAAAGATTTGTTATTACAAGATGTTATTTTCCGTTATTCTTTTCCATATCTTACACACATTTCCTAATTTAAAATTCTTTAATACCATAAATATTTCAGAGATTTGCATTTAGTAACTTTGATTATATGTGTACATTTTCTATTATTTACATTAAAACACAATAAACACTAGTGGAATAAAATAAGTCAAAGATATTATAAAAAGATTGATAAAGTTATGTGCGAATGGTTATATTCTGTAATTAATTTATATTGTGCTTAGGTGGAAAACCACATATTACTATTGCTACAACTTATGTACACTAACATCTCAAAATGTACAGAGGCGCTGAATGCAAAACTGCCTCTTAAAACATATTTGTGAGGACTAGAAAAATGGGTAACAGGATTGTATCGATTGAATTGCCTTATTACGATACTTCTAAAGATATGAATCTAAACTATTTCTTCCATTCTTCAAAAGATAAATCGAAACGTGGCCAAATTACTATTTCTTCTAAAGATATGAATCTAAACGTGGCCAAAAACGAATTTAATAGTAAAAACTATATCCAACTCAGAATTAAAGAATATCGAAGAACACGTAATTGTGGATCGCAAAGGACGCCGATTTTTACACCTGAGCTTACAGATTTGATTTGTGCATCAAAATTGTTAATTTTTTCATAATTTTTATGATATTTACGTCCCGTCTTCACCATGGAATACTAAATATAATTCAAAAAATAATATGATAAAAAAGTTATATTTTCTGCAATTACCGTTGTGCAAGTAAATAAAAAAATATTTCTTTTTCGCTTTAGGATAGTCATCAGACTAAAATTATTGGGTTAATGATATTTTATCATTATCTGAAATCGACTGTTCATTTTCATCCTACTTCAGTTATTTACCTCAAACTTTTGTGTATTTAAAATCGTATTTAATTAGGGATATGGCTATAAATCTGGGTTACTAGATAATAGGATATAACTATTACTTAACGATCAGTTAGAGTTGTTCAAAATTGTGGTTCCCTTTACACTTCTGCGTTGTGATTGTATTATTAAATATTATTTTCATCCCGTTCCCAATAGGTTCATTACAATTCGCATAGTTTAAATTGTGTAATTTAGTCTTGATATTTGCAGTTTTATTTTTGTTCTTTGATATTTAAAAGTGAACCTGATTAAACGATATTTTTCACCATGCTCCTTTGCACGTTGTGGTAACAAATATTATACCAGTAGTATACGAGAAGTTAGATTAGGTTAATAGTTAAACGAAAAGAAAAAATGAGAAGTTAGATTAGGTTAAAAGTTGCTTCCACAGTAATTTCGCAATAATAGGATATTTGCAATTATTTGTTTTAGTCCCTCCTGAGAATTATAACGATATAGAATAAACATTATAATAGCAAATAAAACAAAAATTCTTTACGTAATATTATTGCAAACAATAAACAATCGGACAAAATTCTCACATCCCACAAATATGGCGTTCCCTAGTGACTATTTTCAATTAGCCTCACGCATTAAGCATGAAGTGAAATAAAATAAAATATTATTTTTACTGAGAAAAGATAATTTCACAAAAAGGGTCGTGACAATCGTTAAAGGCCGACAACACAGTTAAATTTAAATAAGCTCTACACAACTTGACTTTCGTTGAATTTTGGAATTTTAAAAATAATGGAACTTTGTCGTTGTGAACATCGTTTTTTAATCTTTCTTCCATATTCCAAATTTGAAAATTTACCATATTTAAAATGCACAAAAATAATACAGTATAGGCAATCACTGCAAGGGAATTGCTCCCATACTCTCTTCATTTTTAAATATATTCCTTTATATCCGCGTATCACCCTGTATGGTCTAAATGGCGGTCAAGGTTTTATTTAAAATATTAAAATCTATTAAGCAATTAACATAACTACGAAAAACATATTACTTTTATACAATTTAACGACCTAGAATCTAAATACTTAGAAGAAAATACAAGAGGTAATCACGAAATATTCATTGCCTCAGGTCATGAACACAAATAAATTTGGATCGAAAGTCCGGGGACTATTTGAGACATTGGAAAAAGCGATGGAATATCTAAGTAGCACTGATGTGACTTACACTTAAAAAGAGTAATATTTAACAGTGCCAAGGATTTACCGAAATCAGAAATTTTAAAATAAATTTGTCTATATCATTTCAATAATTTGGATTAATATGCTGTCAGACAGGCCTCCCAACTGTAATGTCAATTCCAATTAACAAACATAAATTTTCCTGTAATCGATGTGTTATGCTGAGATTGAAACTCAGAACAGTATATTAATGGAATACTTAGTTACAAGTCTGCTATAAACTCTTGCTTCATTAATTTAGTTAGTTATTTTTCATCCTTAATTTATGAAAGCAACATTCTTATACTTAAAACTTTAACTATGTGTGCAAATAATATTCTTATTAACAAACTGGTGTCCAAGTTAAGATAAATTTAAGTTGAAATGATGCCTCATATCTGAATTCATTAATATTTTATGAACATTTGAAGTAATTAGTTATATATCTTTTTAAAATGTGATTTAAAGGAAAACAATAATATAAATCTAAAAATGCCAAAAGAAAATACCTTGGAAGTCTTTCGTCGGCAATGAGTGTTGTAGTTTTTAAATTGCAATTGACTTCCTTATTTACTTAAAAATTCTGTAATGATTAGGAATGAAAAAAGATAAACTTTGTTGTTATTGGTTTGAAGATACTAAAATATATAAATTAGAGTAACGAAATGTTGTAAATTGTTTAATTTCCCTGGCAATTTATACACGATCGAATGTAATCAATTCCTATTATATGAAGAAATCCACCTGATCTTGCAATTTGTTTAGTTTGTAAATTCCTTGATACAAGGTCAAGGAAATTATAAGCTAATCATCAAGTCATTCTCAAATATTACAAAATATTAGTTTTTATCATCCATACCATTTTATACGTCCTTATAAATAAATGTTATGTTCTTCCTATATTTAGAGCTATAATTAAAAAAAGAATATCGAGATAATATTTAAATGATTTAAAACAACCTAATCGAAGTTCGAATCCAGATATAATTAAATTCAAATATTTACAAACTTTATGTCTTTCTTTAAAATTAGTATTACAGATATTAATTGTTGACGTGATTTAAGCAACATATTAATATGTCAGATTAGATATAACTTAACAAGTATCCATGTGCAAGCACTAACGTGATCTATTAGATAATTAATACGTCTACGGTAATAGAGCGTGAAAATAAATATGTGCCTATAATCAAATCGATAGACAGATTCTGGAAATATCTTCGTTATTGGGCAGATTAACAAGTTCCAGTTCCCTGGTGTTTACTGTAAATTTAATATCATATAATGCAAGCAGGAGAATTCTACGAATATTTTCATAGAGAATTTAATTTTATCAGGCAGTATATTACAATTTTTTGAGGTCATTAAGTCAATTGGTTTAATATTTACTCGTTTAGTAGTGTTTTATTTTTTATTTTATCCGAATGAATATGTCAAATTTAGCTTCATTAAACCATTTCGTAACATTTTATAATTTTGTTTATATTTTATACATGTAGTAGTTGATTTATGAAAGGTTCCGTTTTAAAAAGGTAGCATAGTTTAAAGAGGTCATTAATTAGTTATAAGGAGAGCACTGGAGATTAACGACATTTAAAAAAAAGGCGAATGCAGTTTCGTTTCCAATTTCGTAAACAATTCTACATTCTAGTACTCATTATTTTTATTTCATTATGCTCTATATCTACACCCAAAATAAATTATTATAATAAAGATAAAGAAATTGTTATGATATAATAATCATAAAAAGATAACGCTTGTAAATTAGGATATATATTAATTTAATGTTAAATAAACATGTTTCAATTAAAATTATCGCTTGTTTCCTGCATATAAAAAGGTATTATGGAAGGTTAGAAATCCAACTTTGTTCAGTATGGTGCACAATGAAATAAAAAAACCAAGGATGTGTGAAATTTGTACTACGAGAGTTCCACAGACATTTAGGCATTTATAAACTTTTAGTGGCACATAATATTTCTATAAAATGATTAAACAAATTGTAATTATTTGGAATGAATATATATTGCCTGCTACATCTTCCACAGGAATATGTTTCAATTTTTTTTTGTGATATGACCACGAATTAATGATTTTTGGAGATTTTCCTTTATTTGTACTGTACGATCTTGCTTCTTACGCAATTTCATGATTATAAGTCAACGGAAAGTATCCTATATTTCTTAATATATCTGCGAGTATCAAAAAATGCATAATGAATGGCCGGAACGATAGATATTGCCTATTATGTCTTTCACAGACGCATATTTAAAAGAAACATTTTTTTTTAAATTAACAATTTTTGAATTTTTCTTTCACTTATGGCATGAGACCTCGCTTCTTGCCAAATTTTACGATTCTGGGTCAAAAGTTTTTAACTTCTATCTCTTAAGAAGGTAAATAGAAAACTGCATTAACAATTAATTTAACGCTTCATTAACGAACACAACTCGTGTTTATAGAACTTTATGCATGGGACAAAATAGTTCAGTCAATTAAACGATAATACTCGTATAGATGCAGAACAAGTAAATTCATAAAGAAAAATATCGTGCAAGAGACTTAATAATAACTTACGTACTAAAAAATTGCAAGTATGAGCGAGCGGCCGCCTGAACATCCCAGCAGCGAGCAAAGATGTTTGAGTGGTCACGCCGAATGTCAGAGTTGTAGCTTTTGAAGAAGCTTATAATCATCATAAGGAATTATTATTTAATCGCTAAGACGAGAACGAATTAAGCATAAATACTATTAAATCAGCTATTGGTGCACCTCAGTTTACATTTTTTGCGATGTCGGGAGTCAATGTCCCAGAAAGCATTATTTTGAAATACATATGATTTCGAATTTGGATTATTATTGGCAATTTAATGTTTTAACCGGAAATGTAAGATAAATCTGAGAAAATTATAACATATATATGACAGAGAAATATATATTTCTGTGGAAAATTTCGAATATGTATCAAAAGTCTTCAAATATCCTCCTTAGATATTAAAAGGATCATATTAACTTTTGTAGTAAAAGAAAAATTAAAGCATTGTAGTTGCCATAAGTCTCGGAATTTTCTACTGACATTCTTAGTATTTTGAAAAAAAAATATTGACGGTGTTTGAAAAAAAATCAATCAAATAAATTATGATTAAACGAAGTTAACAGATATGAACTCACCAAACGTCAAATCAATATCTTCATGTTTTAAGCAACAATATATCTTCATTTAAAAGAAATTCTTGGGGCCTTTGAGATTTAAAATAAAACGAGTTATCATGCCTGTATTTAAAAAGTTTTGTTTAGTAGATTTATGTTTACATGCAGATTATTTTCAAATTAAACCGTACTAAAACATGTTTGCTTCAATTTTTGTATAAAAGTTAGCTATGAGCAAAAATTATATCAGCTACCAAACAAAAAAAAACAAAAACTAAGAAAAGTAAATTTGAAACATATCAAAAAGTTGGTGAAAATGTCGATTTCGTCGATATTATAGATATTTTTATTATGTGATCTACTATTATCAAATAATACAACCGAACTCTCTCTAAAATAATTCACCCGAACATATATATACTAGAAAATAATTATTCAATTTCTAAATGTCGCAAATAGTTACTTTTCTTTGCTTTTTTCATAATCCTAATAAAACTTTCATTTTACTCAATAAATATTTAATGATCAAAATATATAGTATATAACCAACACAAACTTATCTTACTATTTATAATACCAATTCAAACAAATGGTAAATTCTAACGTACTATCGTAATTTTTATAAACACTCTTTCAATATCTACAAGCAATTAAGAAATGCCAAAAAGTCTAAATTGTATGCATTCATTTCTAAAGGGCCAAATAACATAACTGCCTTCATCAACCATTATATCGTAATATCGATAATGATCTAATTTGACTTTTGTATCGATGGTGTCAATAAAAGCTACCACCGACAAAGCATTACAACATCCCTCTTAACCTTATATTGTATGAGAAAAACTAAGCGGTTTGCAGTATCATTTTGTTATAAGGAAATTTGCAAAATAAGTATTGACATGGAGTGAGTGTGGTAACTCGAATTTATTTCAAATCAAGAGATAAATTATTATAACGACCTACAATTTTGTTAGATGAAAAATTTTTATTATCATGTCAAGTGGTCTTATAAGTTACTACTAGATGATGAAGATATGACGTACTTTACTTAAAATATATATCGAATGATACGGGGTTATTACTATTTAACATTAAAAAATACCCATTCCTTAGAAAGCATCAAGTGGAACAATTAAAATAGTATTTCGACCCCTGGAAATATAGGAAGAATATTAAAAAGTCAAGTCGATTAAATTAAAGTAAGATCACAAGGAAAAATATTTTGAAAGATTTCAAGTCATAATACGAAGCAAAAAGTTAATTAATAAATCAATTTAATCTAAATTTAATTTCGAACGAAAACTTCAAATTGCAAAGTTTCTAAATAAAGTACACAAAGTTCATTGTTCGATTTAAATATCCGAATTAGGTAGACCTTCCTCAACTTTGTACATTATCCTCATTTCATTCATCGATTTAATCTCGATGTTTTTTATGCAAATTGGTATACGTATCTTATTTGCCTTCTAGTAACGCTTCATTCTAAACTTACTTTGTGCGTATATTTCGACACTGTGCTGTGAATTGTTTATTCTTGTTTTAGTTTATTGATTTACAAAATATCAATACACTGCTTTTAGCATTTTGCTTTTAGGTTCCATAATTCATAAATGAATTGTTTAACGACGAAATATCTGTTTGGCGAATGTTATTTTTAACATAGACCGGAAAATATAAAATTAAAATAACCTGCTTCATTGACGTGAAACCAGTTGAAGGAAAAAAGTTGATGGAAAAAAGATAGATCATGTATCGTGGTTTTAGAAAGTATCTTGTAATAAAAATCTGTTTAAAGAATCTCAGTGTTATTTTGTTTCTATTTTCACAAGGTTCAAATAATGTATGTTCCGATGTAAACAATTTGCTATCTGCGATGTTTCAAAAGCGGAGTCATGGATACTGAAGATTGTTCAATCCAAAGAATCGATAAATTTGAAATATCCTGATAGAAGAAACTTTCCAACAACTCATGGACCAAACACAAATCGATTCGGAAAGAGCTTGAAATAGACAAAAAATGTTACATCTTTTGAAAGAAAACATACATAGCCTGATTTCATACAAAAGCGGTATGCGACCACGGCTATACCTAAGTCATCACCGCAACGGTGCAGAATTGGATTGAGTGTATTCTCTTTTTGAAGGTAAATTCGTTAGACAGTTTTTTACCCCGCAGATTTCCCTAAATTTAGAGAAAATGTCAAGCTGAGACGACTATTGAGAGAAAAAATTTCTTCTTTCTTGCTTTTTAGTTAGTTTTTTCTGTAGTCGTATTTTATTTTTTTAATTTCTATATTTATTTACAACTTTTACCATGACTTAGATCTATTTTGCAATCGATCTTGTGCCTTCATGGAATTGGATCCTAGAGCCATGATTTTAATTATGAATCTTGTGGTCAGTTTTTATCAGGTATTAGATTAATTGCGTAATTTATATAGTTCTTTCATATAGTTATTATCACAGAGATTATTAAAAAATTTGGAACATGCTAACTTATTTATTAAGAGACCTCGTAAAGTTTTGACTGATGCGACACAATCTTAACTTTTTGCAAAAACTGTCTCACCGCAATCTATCATAGTTTTTTGCAAGAATACATCCTTGAAGTTGGTGTACACTAACACCCTATGACAATAGTAAGGGAAACATGGTTCCAGTGATTTTGCCAGCCTCTCTTAGTCCATAATATTTTATGCTTGAAGTTTAATTTTTAATTAGATCGTATGAAGAATCATTATGAATTGTTTGACCATTGAATTTTAAATTGACGACATTGGGTAATTCCCCGACTTCGAGCTGATTTTGTCTGAAAAATGGACATTCAATACTTTTAATATCCTTAACTTCTTTACTCTTAATTTCTGAGCATAACTCGCGACCCTATCCAAATTACCAGACTTGATACTATTTTACCGTTTCAATTGGGGTCTCGAGAAATGCATCGAAGCTTAGGGTTTTGGCTATTCGTTTTTTATCAACGGAAATTGTAGGGTGAAAATTTATAGACCCACCATTTCTGCACACAAACTTTCCAACTTTTATTAAGTAGTCAATAAAATTGTTAACTACATAAACACCGTAGTCGATTAACACTGGTCCCTAACGTGTAGGCAGAACTATAGTTTCGTCCTTGTAGAAATCTTCGGACCTTTGACTGAAAAACCGGTGAAGTTCGACTTTGATATAATTTACGTCTTTAAATTTTCTATTAACTAAATTATTAGGCCGAGCGCAAAACAGATGGTAATTAGGCGGTAAATATCTGGAGAATACGGTGAGTTAAGTAGCATACTCCATCCAAGTGAAAGTAGTTTTTTACGCGTTAACTTTTCTACACTGGGGTCGCGCCTTGTCATGTAAAAAATGAAGTTTCCTCTGATTTGGAGGAAATTTAGTGGTGACTTTGCTTAATTCTTCACAATAAATATTAGCTCTCATTTTACTGGTAGTTTGAAAGACATCCCAGTGAATAACTCCATTTTTACTCCACCATGCACTCAAAAGTGTCATTTGTCCAATATTATATTTTGATCTGTGCTCACCTTTTTCTCCAGCTCCTAGATACTAGCGTTTATGCAAAAAATTAACATAAGCCTTTCACTTTTTATCTTTGTAAACAGATACTTTAGACTCTCGTTAGTACGATGCGAACTCAGTAGTATACCTCAAAGCATACCTTAGCCCTCTTTTGAAGTTGAAATTGTGTTAGTTCATGTGATAGTCTAACGGAATATTTTCACTTCTTTTTCAAAGCAGAAGTTGTTTTTCCATTGCAGTATAAGAGCATGAAAATAGTTCTGTCAAACAAAGCGAACTTAAAGTGGGATCCGTTATAATAAGGCTTTTAAATTTTTCTATATCAATTGTAGGAGGTCGCTGTGGAATGAGTGCTTGGTTGTATCATAAGAGGACATAACATCACCCATCACTTTGTATATATTATGTGATGCTTCGCTGGTTTTTCGCCTTAAACGACATTCATGGAAAAGAGTCATCGAAGTTCACTTCGAAATAATTTTTAATTTATTATTTACTCACCGATTATTCAACTGTAAAGAGAACCGAAATTTGAATGCCGCCCACTTTATATACCTTACAAGAAATATTCTAGAAGCTTCTACAGCCTTCCAGAAATCGGTCAAATAAATGGCGTGTTTATAAGTTACCAATCTTATATTAACAGCTATTATATTGAAAATTTCTGAAGTTTTTTTTCTAAATACTTCACCAATTTTATTTTGATATTATGATCATTGACTTCTAACAATGCATGTAATTATGAATGTTTCCAGAGCGCTAAATTTAATGTAACATTATAAACCCTAAGCCACACTCTAATAATCTAAGGAGACCTTATTTGTTGAAATAACCTCCTAATTTTCTCATAACTGCACTTATTTACTGCAAACATTTTGAATAAAAAATCAGGGAATATCTGCCTATATTGAATTAAATTTTACACGATAAATTAAATTTATAAATCTATACCCAATTTTTATATTAATAATTAAATTTATTTACATATTTCACCACCAATTGGAAGTCATTTCAAACTTTACGAATGTAAACACATCTAGTTAGTATCATTATTATTTTAGCACATATACTATATTTTAACGTGAAGAGTGATTTCTTCATGTCGTTATAATTTTGAATTTTCTAAGATGACAAAACCAAGGTTTATCCTTCAAAATCAAGAACGTATTCCTTTGTGTGAAGCTTTACCAATCTGTTATACGTTAAATATCCTTTGAATAGTTTGTGTGTTAAGCACTTTAATATATATGTATTTATATATATATATATATATATATATATGTATATATTTATATATATATATATATATATATATGTATATATATATATATATATATATATATATATAAACATAACGAACTCCAATTATCTACCTTTAATTTCACGGTCAAAGTAATCATCTATCTCGAGCCGTACTTAAATAGTGAAGTTACATTTTTATAATTAAGGAAATATGGTCATTTTTTTGTCATTTTTATATGAAAATAACTAAATATATGTAACGAGTGAAAATAAGTTATCAAGGTCTGTAAAATCATGGGTAAAAATATAGGAAAAATACCCTCCATGTAGAATTTTTTTTCTGCAGCACGTAGGTTTAATCTGTGAGCGTGGTATAAAATAAAATAACATGAAATATTATATTTAGGTCGACTAAATAGGTGAACCAATTTAAGGAGACCTTTTAGAATACTATAAAATTCAAACTAACCTCTTTCATATGGGCTTGCGTAGAATTTTATGAGCATGAAAATAAGGAGACTACCCTCTTTATAGACTAAATAAGGTAATTTTAATTAAGAGAAAATTATACTTCAACTTATTTGAACCGTTAACATTAAACAGACAAAGGAAACGAGCAATGGGGGTAAAACTAGAAAGAAGTCTCAGGTAATTAAGTAATTTTTCAAATATGATTTTGAAGTAAATTCTGTCGTTAATAAAAACGAATTCTTATGCCCTTTTTCACGACAGCTAATGCAATCTCTTCTATGTTTATTTAAAATAAAAGAGAATTAGAAATATCTGGCAAGCAAAAATTATTTTTTGCTTTTATCACCGAAAATATTTCCCGTATTGTGAATAAACTGATACAACTCAAGGGCGGAATGCATTTCAGAGTTGGAAAAATATGTTACGTTCTTTTCCTTGATCATTATCAAACAACAAATTTACATAGTTACTCATATGCTCCCGTTAGATTTTATAAGTCTTTGAAAACATATATACGTTCTCCCGCTACCTACATACATTCAGGCCTACATACAGACACCGATATCATTTCTACTTATCGGCTAATATATTTTTTTTATTATTTCCCTCACTTTGATTGACTCCCTTTTAAATGTTAACGCATTACTTCCATAATTTTGATGAAATAACTTTAAATTTTATTAAGAAATAGTTTACTTCTTATTTCGTTAAAGGTTATTGTGTTATAGAACTTTCAGTAAAATTTAGGTCACAGAACTTTATTTATGAAGACGTAATAATTATTGATGGGAAACCGTTAAGACAAATTGGGAAAGATGCGTGTTCGTGATATTAAATTTGAATCGCCTTACTATATTCTTCCACAAAACATGCTGTTCTAAATAGGTATAAATAAATCACGGAATCCCAACCTTTCTCCGATTTAATGAGATATAAGCAAAACAAACAACAATTTGGTTGATATTTCACAGAAACATTTGTTTAACAGTATTTATTATAAAAATGGACTTATTTCAATATCGTTAAAAGTCAACACACAGCACTCCAGTGACACTAATCGCAAATTATTGTCAAGTTTTAGTCTCAAATTAAGATTTTCCGTACTCCCTATTTCCACACTATTTTAAATAATTACATTATCCCATTTATTTACCATAGATATAAATATAGTTCATAAGACAATATTTAACAAATATCCATTTTGGATTGTATTGTAGAAAAATGTACATAAAAAATGATTCAAGTTTCAAATACCTGGTATTTGAAAGCAGCAGACTTCAATATTTTCCTTTAATGTCATAATTATTACTCTTTTTTATCATTCCTGACTTTATTAAACGTGAAGTATTAGTAGTACCATAATCAGTAGAACCATAATTTATATTCTGCGATTTCTAATTAAAATACACACTTATCGTGAATGAAGTTTTTTCTCTAAGCGCAATGTCCGAATTTACTGTACAACTTCCTCAGTTCGTCATCTCAGTTATTTGGTTGGTTAGAAAAGCGCCATAAAATAATATTTAAAGTTCTATTTTATTACAAAATACATAATTTTTTCGGATATATATTTTTCAAAGTTGTATTTATATCTTCTACTTATATTATGCTGTCTACTTAGCTACTAACTTTAATTAATAGCAATAGTACGAAAAATACACAAATATCAGTTACATTACTTATAAATAAAAAAAATTTCCATAAAAATTTATGTAGTAGGTGGTAAGAAAGAAATAACCAAAAAAATTTAAAACCATTGTTTTCTACTTCTGTATCTTCTAAACAGAGAACTTAATAATAAATACCCTGCATATTTAAACTTTTACCCTTTTACCAATAATAAATAACATTTTACCATTTTTTAGACATCAGGACCACTTTTTACTTAAGAATTTCTGGACTATAATTCAGCTTTTAATATTTAATTTCCTTTTTTACATAGTTCGTATTACAACCTACATTACATAAAAGAATATTTACCGTACACGAACATAATTTTACTGCCTTTTTATTAAATATCATTCAATACCATTCATAATCTTCAATAGATTATTCCCCAAGATATCTGACATAAAGCACTGCCCATCACCATTTTCTGATTGAAATTAATAAATATTTCGTTTTCTTCATTAAGTTGTTGATGGGCAGACTTTTCCTTTCTACTATAGGGATAAATTTTTAATATCCGTTTTAATTGCAAATGTGTTTATTACTTTCGTTTGTTAAATGAGCCTTGATTACTTTCAATTTGTTCAAAAGGATATATTTCCACAAAACGACAAGATGTTATTTTCATGTGCATACATATATACAAATAAAGGTTTCAAAACTTGCTCACAATCTAATAAAAGTTTTGAAAATGTTGAAAAATTAATAATGGGTTAAACTCAATTGTTTTTTGATGCAACCTGTTTGATATACCAAAAAAAAAAGATTTTACATATCATTTTCCATCTCATACTGCAACTTCTTATTATATTTTATCGAGTACAATTTTTATCAGAATTTAGAGGAGATAAACTATCAAAGGTTTAAATCTTTTGATAATCATGCTTAAACGTGTTGATATATCGAAATGCACCACGAGGCAAATAAGATACTGATTGGTAAGGAAACTTTAAATATCTTAGCAACACGGAAAACGGTTTCGAATTTAAATTCTGATGCTAAAATTGAATTGAAGATCACCAAACTTTTAATTCTGCCGTGTCGTACCATGTATCTCTGTTCTTAGGAATAAACTTTGTTTGCTTGTATTTATTTAGTCATGTGGATTATTTGTTTGTTTCTTCTTTGTTTAATAATATCGGAAAAAAATATAACGAAAAAAATACTTAGAGAAATTGAAGGAAAACTAAAGTGGATGGTAAAGGATACGGGATAGAAAGTTTATTGCAAAGGTAAATCAGTAATGGGTCATTATTTTTAAGACCGTAAGTTTTCTAGTAGTTGAAATAGGTAACAACTAAGAAAAATAAGTTAATTTGGACGGTTGATTGACCGATTCCCATGATAAAACCGAAATCTTTATTATAAATGGATATTAGAATTCAATGTGAAACCTAAACATCTATTCGACGTGAAGAGAAACGCAGTTATAGAATCACCGAGTTTCCATTCAGAAGACAAATAAGAAGACGACAAAACAAGATCACCTAACGAGCAAAGTGGAAAACTACTTCAATAATTATTGGGCTTCCAATAATGTGGACTGTTCTACATCACTTAAAGTATAATAATTTTTGAAGTAGTTTTCTAGTTTGCTCGCTAGGTAATAGTGCGTTACGAGTAAATAGTATATTTCCAAAATCTATCCATTTAAATGCAAGACACAACATTAATTGAAATAATTCTTAATAAATTTATGGAATGTGTTTTTGAAAATATTATGTTAAAAAAAATGCCAGCTATGTTTGCACAATTAAGTTTACCATCCCATCAGCCCCCTTCTTAAATATAAATAGTAACGCATTCCAACCACTCTACTGCTACGTGTTAAATGTGACCCATCTACCGCGCTTCTCGCCGTCTACGGCACCAACGCCGTATCACATTGCGTATTCGCGTAGCTGAGTGAGAGCGTTTCGAATAAACCAAATTTTTCGAATAAGAAACATTTTTAAAATGTGTGACGACAAAAGATTTTACTTACGTTGTAAATTATGTCTTCTGCCGAAAAAAAGTTTTCTGTAAACAAATGTTTCAGCAGTTATAAGGAAATAAATGAATTTTTATAAAAATTATTCACTATTTATAATACTATTTGGTACCTAATTTCACATGCCCTTAATTTTTTCAGATTCTTCTGAGCGATTCTTTTGCTGATAGGGTGGTATCTAAAAATGTTTAAGCATATTTTTCGAATAATATTTAAACAAATTCAGGAAAGAAACACACAATCATCAAAGAATCTGATATCCGATATGACAACTTTGATAAAATGTTTATTATTTCCAAATTTATGCCCTGAAATAACTCCTAGAATCAAAATTTAACTTTTTATTTTCCCCTGTATAACTGGCCCTCCATTCTCTATATTTCCGGTAAATTATTTTTTTTTATTTTACCGAAGGTACACCAAAGTAATTCCATCAGTGTTTTGTTTTGGCAATTGTGTCACAGAATACTAAAAAGTAAAAACGAAAACCGTCCGTCATTAAACCTCTTTTTGTACCCATTATAAATATATATATATACATAGAATTAATTTTTCACTAAATAAATATATGCATATAGTGTACTACTTAATTTACAGACATAATACCAATAAATCATTTACATATATATCTTTAACTAATGAGTACAAGTTTACCAACATGGTTTTGCACTAAAATACTCACTACATGCCTTTAAATCAATATTTTTACATTTTCGATATAAGTGTAATGAGGGGTGGGGAGCACGTTTCAAAACTCTTTGGAGACTCTCACGAAGACTCTAACTCTCATACTTTGGAGACTTGCACAAACGAAGCACCGTAGCAAAAAAAATATTACGCTGCATTATATATCTTTATTTATTGCCTTTAATGAGCAATTACAAAACGCGGGCCTTTTGCTGCGGGAACAATCTCTTAAAGTCAGCCCTAGGGCGAAGTTGTGGAATATACTATGTGTTATGTAAGGCTGCAAAAGATTGCCAAGAAAAGGACAGAATTAAAAGCGTTTAGGGTTGAGAATCCAGACCTAAGATAGTCCGGACTACGAGAATAGTACAAGACAACAAGAATTAGGTGGAGAAAGTGCAGATTTGATCGTCAGCTAATATATAATTAGTTAAGTTGTAATGTTAGTAAGTAATGCCAATTACTTTCAAATTTCCTGATGTCGACCTCAGGTTGTGAATATATAAATTTTAAAGTCATTGTAATTTATTTAATTGATCATCAGTAAGATTAAGATAGTATAAATCACTAGAGCCAATCAAAGGCAGCAAGTGTGTCTACACAGATGAAATTTAGTTTTCCTTGGCGTAAACTAAGGATGACCTTTCAAAAATTTACCCTTTGAAAATTTTTGGACGTCTTCCAAAGATCTTTATAATGATACCCCATTCCATAGCATTCGTGAGAATATGTGTCCATTTCTAAGTTTTATATATCTTGAGGTACTTAAATATAGTTTTAAAAATTGTATTTGTATATTTCTACGTATTCACGTCTGAAATTATATCATAGCTTGCTCCCAATTAATAGAGATATAAGGCTATGGTACAAGAAAAACCTCAATGAAATAAAATTTTCAACAATATGCCGATTACGATTTCATCTCTATACACACACATACAGTTCTTAAATCATTTTACTATTGTTATTGTACTGTACAGAAAACGGTTCTCAAATAACATCGGTATAATCGTTTACGAGAAAAGTGCAATCCGCGAGTATCCGGAACAAGCCTTCCTATGAACTATTTTTATTTCCCGAATAGAATTAGAAATGAAAACTTTGTTCTTTTATTAGTCAATTGAAATTTTTCTTATGAAGTAAATAAATCCTTTGAGTATCGTCGAAAATCATCCATTGGCAACAATTAACTTCAATTTATTTACCAAAACACTTTGATTTAATTTTTGATGATCCTTTGTATAAAGAGTATATATATGTATATATATATATATATATATATATATATATATATATACTAATTCGATTTTAGAAAGAAACTCGTTAAATACGAGTTTCTTTCTAAAATCGAATAATCAGAATTAAAGGTATGATAAACAATTTCAAATCTTATTAACATAGAGTACGAATGTGTTAATTTTCCTTATTATAAATATATTTGAAACTACAGTAGCTATAAGTAAAGGAAATGTTACAAATAAAAAGGAACAAGATATAAAACTAGGTAACAAAAAAATAAATCAAATAAACCTTTTTCCGATATAAATCTGTCAATTGGTGAAAAACGGAATAAAAATCTCAATAGTTATTGAGATCATATTACTCTGACGGACTGATGCAACAGAGACATATTTTGATGCTACCTACGTTTGGACTAAATATGCGTTTCATTAAAGATATTTAAAATTTTTAGATTGTTGGTAATAAAAAAATGGTTTGAACAACGATATTTATCATTTTCAGAAACCAAGTACACAAGTACATATAAATATTTAAACGGATAAAAATAAATATGAAATGTTCAAAATGCTTGAAGCCATAGTAAATATTTTGTTTCGATAAATCATACATTTCGTCATTATGGCCTGCGTGTAAAGGACAGATAAGTATTGTCACAGATATATATATATATATATATATATATATATATATATATATATATATATATATATACATATATATATATATATACATATATACATATATATATATATATATATATATATATATATATATATATATATATACAGCTACTTGAGGCATACATTGTCCCCATGGATCCCTGACGGTTTACCCAGCACGAGCTAAAAATCAGTAGGACAATCTAACCTCATGGTTTACTTTTTCTGTGGCTTTCATAAGAAACAGCGTTCAAGTTCGGCTAGTGTTTTTATTTTTATTAAGTCTTCTCGACGGTTTATTTCTCGGTTTTCTGCAATTAAACCAATAAAATTTTTAAATCGCTTTATACAATTTTAAGTTCCTTTCTAATATAAATGTGATATGGCTAAATTAAAAATACACGTTAAGAAGGTAAAACTTTTATACTAGCCATCCTGGAAAATTAGAAGTAGCAAAATTTATTAAAAAAATGATAAAAATTAAATAAAAACCAACTAAGTTTGTATTAAAACACACTCGACGTAATGTTTCATAATGTGACATGTTTTTAGATGGTTGATATAAGAAAACCGGAATTATTTCATTTGAAAATTCTAAACAAGTTCTGATATCTAGAATAATTTTAAATTTCAAACCCATAGTTGAAAAATTGGAGAAGAAGCGACACGATGCATAACACTTTGAAGCTTAACATTTCAAAAACATGGTTACTGGTGTACTTAATGAAAAGAAATGATTGAAATTGAATTTTCAATTTCAGTTACATAGGTTTAAAACTATGGAAACTAAAATGGTATGAGGGAAAGAGACAAACGGATAGACGGATAGTCATGACGAAACCATAAGCGTTTCATTTTTGAAGTGAAACTTTTTTAGAATCGTTTTGATTTGAAACTCGTAGAAACGAAAATACGTCACGACAAAGAAAGAAGACACTATCCGATACTCTGTTCCGAGCGCTCTACGTGTGTACGTTAGTATGTATGTTAATACTTGTGTATGCGCCTGCTTATTACAAAACTTTAGTAAAAACCAACGCGCTGTATTATTTTGTGCAGTAAGAACTTTTTGGGCTCGTCCGGGATTTGAACCCGGGACATCGCGCATCCTAAGTGATAATCATACCCCTAGACCAAGGAGCCATGACGATGACGGAAATCTTGATATACATAGGTAAACTTATTTTTATTATAGTTAAAATATTGAGTAAAAATGTGAAATATTTTTTACATCTTTATTTAAATTTTTTTATTTAAAACTCATCAACTAATTGATTTATCAAAACAACGCTAAAACTTATCGAAATGTGCTAACGATTTCGACAGATGGCGCTCTACTAGTTGCGTGATTCGTATAACATACATTTGTTATTATATTTATTCTTTTGTTATTATTGTTTTCTTATTTTTTGGCTATTTTTGTAATATTATAATTTAAAGTCATCTATATTGTATTGATATTTAAAACAGCGAAAATACCCAATCAAAATCATCTTGCAATGAGTTTTGTCTCTCATGTGAAACTCAAATCATATTGATGTCAAATGTCAATGTATTATTTTCTACTGGCTTTCTATTATAAGATCTAACCATCTGCTAGACCGTTTCTAATTGGGAATGGATTTATTTGCATTAGAAATTATAAATTATTATTTTATCTATTGCCGAATACTTAAAATTGAAAAATTACAATAAATTTTCGAAAGTTTATTTATTTTCGTTATTAGTTTATCATTTATTAAATACTTAAAATTAATATATTACAATAAATTGCCAGCCTATTCATTTATTTTCATTGTCATTGTTAATTAAACTTTATTTACATTGTTTGATGAACTAAAAAATTTCGTTCCAACCGGGTATCCCACGACACCTCTCGTTAATTTTTAAATATCATAGTGTTTTATACCATCACTTTAAAATATGGTAGAAATAACTAAACATGTACATGAGAAAGTAAATTTTGGATTTGGAAAAACTATGTTCAGAACATAAAACTATGCTTTTATTTGTGTGAATAAGTACTTGAATACTGAAGTTTCACTTCTACTGTGTGTGAATTGCACACATACACAAATTGTGTTTTGTTGTTCGACTACTCCTTTAATACTTATTTTTTTTCTGAATTACTAATTTTTAGAATGGCCGCTAATCTAGCGTCAAAAATCCTTCAAAATCTTCAAGCCAAGAATTTGTAAAAATGTTTTGCCTCAGGAAAAGAGTCCCTTTAAAACCTTTAAATTTTCCGGTTATGAGATAATCATCAACATTACTGTTATGCCTTAATTTAATAGAAGCTAGTGTAATTTGACAATTCCGGGAAATTAATCAAGACAGGATGTTAAGTCATACTCAAAGATCTCATCATCTAACTAATTTAGTAAAGATTATTATTATTTGATTAACAAACTTTTAAGTGGAGGGTAACTGAAAAAAGTGAGAACGCTCCTCATTGTCTATATAAGAGAGCGGGATGGAGTGAAAATGATAAAATACAAAAATGAAAAAAATTTGTTTCCTTCACCGTCGTCCTCTTTAAATATTTATGTGTGTGTATATGTGTGTGTGTAGATGCGCGTGTGCACGTGCGAGGGCACCTGTACGTGCATTTGTATGCGTGCGTGTGGGTGTACGTGCAGTTGGGCGCGTACGTGCGTGCGATTACGCCTGCGTGAGCGTACGTGCGGGTGTGCGTGCGCGCGCGCGCCTTTGTGTGTGTATGTACTACATATAAGCGCAAGTAATAAGAAAAGACAATTATTTGGTATGCTTAACCTGTTTATGTATTTTCCTTTTTAAGTATTTCTATTGTTTGATGGATAATTTTATAATTATTTGTAAAGAGGTCTATTATTAATATCACTCTATAGATATATTATATTTATAATTAAACATTGAATTTCATGTGCAATGCATAATAAGCCTTTCTTATGTCGTGTGTCTCACGATATCTCAATTATTTTTATGTTTCCGAGTTAACATTATAACTATGGTAGGTTTTGGAAACTCCGGCAAGACTTCATATGAATACCGTCTTAGTATTAATGTAATGATAACCTAACTCGGTAAGAGCTCGACTGTTAGACATAAACGTGAAGAACAATATTAGGACTATCTAATTATAGAGATATTATTCGAAATGAAGATTACGCCATGACTTGAAATGTTCCAGAAATAAACCGAAACTTTAAAGTTGATATCAATCTAACGTAGGTATTAATATATTCCCACAAATGTTATCTCGTTTTTCTGAACTACCTACGACCCAGGTTTAGTTGTATGACAACATTCTTAGGTGGGCGATTAGCTACCTTTGCTAAACTACTACCACCAGTATTGTGAAAGTGTAGGGTTAAAGAACTGCCAACGCGCGTGTATGCATGCGTGTATGTATGCATGCATGTATGTGTGTGTGTGCATCCGCGTGCGTGCGTGCATGTGCGTGTGTGTGTGTATGTGTGTGTGTGTGTGCACGTCTGTGCGTGAGCGCATGTGTGTGCGCGTACGTATATTTATCGAATAAATTTTAGTCTCGAAACTCGGCATAAATAATTTTTAATTTTATCGGGATATTTATAGTTTAAAGCCTAAAGTTTCTATCGTAACAGTTTATAATATAATATAATAATTTAGTACAATATCAATTTCAAAATGAAACATTTGACATGATCAAAATTACTATAATTAAAAATACAATTTTTTTCATTCCATGTTTGTAGTTTTTACTACTAAAAAGACAATGATTTAAAAAAAGCAAAGTTACTGTCAACAAAGATATAGCCAAAATTTAATTTTTTGTCATAATAAGTGTAAATAACTTCATCATACTGATATATAATAATTAGTAACATGTATAATTGGTAATTACTTTGAATCCGTGATGCTTATAAAGTCAAAAAATATCTTTGACTCCTTGACAGATATTTGTCACATAATTTGTTAACATTATTTTTATTATGCATATCTTTTTATAGGGTTTTATATGTTGGTTAAGTTAAAACATTATTATCAATTGCTGATTTCATTTCGTCGAAACGAATAACTTCTAAAACCAAAAGCACAGAATTTTCAATATAATCATACTTACATAAATTATTTTTTTCTTCTTCGTTTTTGTTTAGGCTATACCTATTTTCAGTTTTCCATAGAGTGGTTTTCTTCTGCAATATCACTGTCTCCCAAGTGAAAGTTGCATATCGTAATACAATCTCACAATGGACTTCTCCCGAATATTTCATACAGAAATCATGAATTCATTTGTCGCGTTTATTGATCCTTCACATTTTTATATTTTCTTATCTTGTACATGATGTAAAACGAATTTGAACCGCAATTATTCTTACATGTATGAATGTTTGTGGTATAATAACATTCAAGTACATGTCGGCATTGAATATATTACCATTGGAATTTGTATTCATATTTATGTCATGATTTTTGCTTCCCGTGTACCCTTATTTTTGGAGAAGACCCTAGTTGGTACAAAGTCACTCTTTTTTTATTTTTCGCTTTTGAATAATCTTTTTAGAGACCCACTTGATATCCTTGTCTTCTCTACCAGGACTAAATGACCGCATTATTTTTTTTGTTTGTTTACTATAAATAACGTCATAAATAAAGCCAAAAAAATACCCGATAAATAAAGACATTGATTTTTTTATGAAATTACTCAGAAATATACGAATATTTTCCTAATGTTACCATTAATCTAATTTAAGATTTAAGAACATGAATTACATTCTTCGTTTCTATTCTATCCAGGGTTATTATTAAATATTGGATATTTCAAGTGCTCAAGCAAAAAACATACAGGAATACTTCGTAAGCTTTCCATTACGTATGTTTAATGTAAAAGTAATCTATTTATCCACTCAAGCTCTTTGAATATTTGAGCTAGACCCATGCAATTGACTAACCGGCATTAAAGTCGACATTTGAATGACAAATGTCATAAAATTAGCTCGCTTTTATTGTTCAATACGAGGAAACCATGTAGCACCTTGTTACATGCAAATAAAATTATTCATTTTATGGGTTAACGGAAACCTGCTTTGAATATATTCATTACACACGAAAGTTTAACATTAAGGGATACATAGTATTTTTATTAAGTTATTAATCCATATTAACATTATTTTTCTAAATTGATGCATTACAAAATAGTCGTAATTTCTGAAAAATTAAAACATGTGGAATGAGCGTCAAAAATGTGGAAAGGTATTTTAGGTTTTTCTTGAACATTTCGACAACACTTCAAGAATGTGAAATAATCACATGAAATTCTATGTAAATGTTCTGAAGTTCCTGTAATTTGCTCTTTTAAATCGATGCCAGCGCCCTAATGGACGGTAAATTTCAGACTTGCTCTTCCAAGTTTTTCAACCAACTATTTCCTTAATTTTTTAATATTTATACTCAAATAAATAAGCTCTACTTATAAATATCCCAAATTTCATGTTTCTACGTCCAATGGTTCTTTAGAAAAATTGCTGTCATAGACGGACAAGTTAGTGGTATTGGGACTGTTCTGTTCCAATCCGTTTTTTTCTTTTCTGGTAATATAAGCCAAGAATATTAAAATCCCAAAACTTAAGAAATCTTTGTTACCTGCTTCGCATTTTTTGTAACCAATACTCTGTTTTTCTTAAGGTATTTCTTCTTATTTAGTTTATTAAAAGTGCGTATCTAATTTGATCGTGGAAAAGTTTAAATCTTTTTTTATATTGATTAAATCTCTCTTGCCGTGTGAAAGTAGCTCAAAGAACAACAAACATACTTCGTAGATACACCTATTTGTAAACTATAAAGTTCCTATTAGTTTTCATTTTCAGAAGTATAATAAATTATGACTTCATTTTATTTGGAAATATGAAGAAATCGGCACTTATACATAACATGACTGAACAAATAATTTATATATATATATATATATATATATATATATATATATACATGTATACTGCTAATTCCTTTTCTTTATACGACTAAAAGGCACTTTGAAAACATGTACTGAAAATAATGAACTCCGGTCTTTCAGTTCATATCGTTATAGCAGAGTTTCATAAAGACATACAGGATGCGGTAATTCATTTTCAATAATTGACGAAGTATTTCAGAAGCTCAGTTTTCTTTTCAAGAAGCTCAGTAATTTAATTGTTGGATCAAACCTCAAACCCGATCGAATGACTTAGTTTGATGTAAAATGACGGTAGAACTTTCATCAAATTGTTTCTTAGTCTATACTAAAATAAATGCAAGTACTTGTTACTGAACTAATAATTATGTAATGTATTGGTGTTTGTGTAAATTCAGAGACTTCGTACACATTTTGATGAGAATATAAGGTCAAAAACAACCTTCTGTAAAAACATTGCACCAAAATTTTCAGAAAGCCGAAAAAATTTTAAGCCTCGAATTTTTGAATTACCGTTTATGGAGTGGTGATAATAAATATATTGCTAGTCTGATATTGTGTGTAGATGTTTTTTTAAGGGAAACGGATATTAGCTGTTATCGCAAATTTAAATGAAAATCTTATTAAAATGAACAGCGTCAGTACTCTCGTATATATTTGATATTCTGATTAGAAATGAATCGTTTTTATCGCCTAAATTAGTTTCGCAAAATAGGTAATTCCATTATGGATTAACGATTTTTTATGGAAAATACTTGATAAAGTCGACATTGCTGCAATATTTTTACTGTCAATTTCATAAGCTCGTAAATTTTGTAAATTTCATAACTGGAATATGAATAAAATTTGTCCTGGCTGGAATAAATTCAGTCAAGACATTTTTGCTTGGGAATAGATTTCTTTTACTTACAGACTCAGTTCTTTATTTTATAACTTTTAGTAGACATATAAGTTATGCAATTCGGGACAATTTTTAATTATAAAATTACATATGTCGTGATGTGAAATTTCTAATTATAATATTTTTAAGTGTTCATAATTAATCTACATTTATTCCGTAAGTTTCATTTTATGTTGCTTTTCCAAAAAACTGACGAAATATTAGTTTTCAAGTTCACATAGTTAGCAAAAATAGGTCAAATTTAAATTTAAAAATTGAATGTGTATTTCGTTTATGAGACGATTTAAGTACCACCGTTACTACTTATACTCCATATTTTTAATCACAAGACTTCGAATAAAATTTAAAAAAATCTACAGCCAATAACTAGATATTTCTGGGTCTTAGCCATTTTTTTATATATCAATTACTTAAAACGTCTCATTTGCAGATTAGAGTTCTCAATCGATAAGGGTAGTTTGTCTATGGAAACGAATTTAAATTCGTTTGCTACTAGCTTTATAAACGATGATTTTATCACAAAAACGAAAAAAATATTGGCAAATTTTCTCCAGTGAAATACATATATATATAAATATATATATATATATATAAATTTTCTGTAAAGATTTTCATAGACAAACCGACGGATGATATTTTTGTATCAATAGTTCTTAAACTCAACTTAACCGATGAAACAATATATATATATTACTAATATACCACACATTTGAATCAACCTCATCGCTCAGTGTCGTTATGTGGAGTACAGAAAAATAAAACAATTGTTTTTCACATTTAGTCTTGATAAATGAATGATACGGTTTGTAATTTTATATTAAATGCTTTCTGTTGAGGTGAGTTATATTATTTGCAGTATTTCAATAGCACGGCACTTTATATTATTTTTGTACCATCTAATAGAACGCTGTATATTCTATTTTAATAAATGAGTGTTACAAGTTATCAATATATTAATTTTCGAGTCTGTAATAAAAAAAATGAAACTTATAAATTATTATTAATAGTATTATTTATATATATATATATATATATATATATATATATATATATATATATATATATATAAATAATACTATTTAATCCACAAAAATGTTTAAAAAATACCTCAATTTGGAACACAAATTTAATGATATCATTACAATCCACATATAGGTCAATAACGGCAATTGTCTAAATGCTACCAAATCATCTTAACAACTTAGAATAGTGTTTGAAAAGTTGGAAATTGAGGGGAAAAATGTTACAGCACCAGTTTAAAAAATGGGACCATGTGTTAGTCTACGTTCGTGTCACGTAAAATAGAAACATTTCTCGACTTCACTTCACAAGACCAACATTATACCGAAGCATATTTCACATGTTATAAATTTAGTAATAATATTAATATTTATCAAGTGATTTTATGTCAGTATGTATTATAATAATACTTACTGACAAAATTTTATCACCAATTTTAAATAATTCATAATGGTTCCCAGAATGATAGATTGTTTTGAAAATTTTCCTTGCTTAATCTTTTCCATCTATGGCCAATGATTTTATTTTTATTCTAAACTCATAGGTATATCATTTTTTTTACATGAATGTATTATAGATGCACTGAAAATACATTTTACTAATTTTGAAATCCACTCGTAATTTAAGGAGCCACGTAATTTTATCCAAGTGAAAAGCAACTTGAGTCCAGGTGCTCTTCACTTTTATAATCAATTTACTACAAAACGGGTTCTGTACAAAAATTATAGACACCTGTATAATCTAATTGCAAAACCACTTAAAACTATAAAATTACACGTTGCCACCGATTTCTAATGAATACACTATGGTAATACCGCGATATAAAAAAAACCCCGCCTTTATTAATTTGAAGAAAAGGAAATAAAACGTCCGTTAAACAATCTAGTACAAATATTTTTAGCATAATAAAAATTATCATATTTTCAACACTGATATAGTAAACCATCATAAAAATTGCTCACAAAGAATAAAATTTATTATCGATATAAAAATTATTATGCATAGATAAAAATACGGATATTAAAAGAGCAAATAAGCAATACTAACTGGGCATCATAAAATAGGCTGATTAAGCTTCTATAAAAATTGTGAATATGCATGTCGAAAAGCGTTTTTTTTGACGCGATATTGAAAAGAATAATACTTTGACAGCATTAAATTTTAATTAATATGTCTCAATTTGTCCTTGACCCAATGAAACTATTGCAACACCATATATACAATAGTATTTCGCATCGTCATATTTCATTCTTGTAAGCTGGAAAACGAGGGATAATTCGTTTTCCACCTTTCTAACCATTTCTCTGTTTCTGACCTTTCCAAAATCGGTCTATCTTTCCAGCCATTCGTTTATTCTTTCGAATCATCCGTCTATGGATTTCAACCATCGCATGAAATTAATAATTTAATAGCCCAAAAATATAGACACTTGTATAGTTCCTTAAACAATAAAAATAATTTCTTTAAACAATAATTTACAATAATAATTATTGTTTAAGGCAATTTATTGATAGTTTACAATTTTAACATTATTTCACATTCTTCATTTAATTTTAGAGGAATAATTTTGTACCTGGCCCAATACGTAATTTTTATTACATTAATTATTTCTTCTTTCGGTAAAATATGCATCATTGCCTATCATATAAACATATTCTTTATTCTAAGAGCAATATTTCACTATTGACGTAATAATATTTTAATAGCATGATGAAATAATTTGGTTATGTAAATTTGATAACATAATGAAATAATTTTTGACACAAAATATTGCACAATAAAATATGAATACCCTTCACGTCGAAAGCAATAACACAACATATATTGCGTCCATAATTTTTTTATGGTTATTTTAGTGTCCCCATTATTGCTTTCGTCTCCCACGTCTCGCAGAGTACCCGCTTTTGTAGCCTGAAATAATTCTCTGCAACCTTCATCTCAACCTTCACTGGAGAATTCGCTCGTTTTGTTCGCTCTGACCCTTTATCTGAAAATACTTTTTATGAATGAAGCCATAAAAATATCTTTTTTCCCAATAAATCAAACTCTCTGGCAGTTATCTCACATGTTATATATCAAAAATTTATAGATTATCATTCAAGGACGATGGCCAGTTTGAAGAGAATAATAGGTGTTATTTGGATCCCACTTTTAAATTTAGTATAATTAATGCAGTGAAAATTTGTTGTACCTGTTTTGTCATCAATTCATTCTTGTTAATTTAAAAGTTAAATATGATATTTATTATATAAATAACTGTTTAAGAGAACATTTATTTGTAATACACCGTAGGAAACCTTAAATAATTCTAACTATTCTAATAAAAACTCCATTCTTTGTAAGTAAAAGAATTATTACAATACTTCTTTCTAATTTAAAATTCGTCGGTGTATACAAATATGAGGAGGTCGCAAGCTGGGAGTTTTATTTGCTTTCTTTAGCTCGATTTCTTTAATGTAAGTAACATTTAAATGACTTTAGCCATGCAATAAAAACATTTGTGCGGCATTAGAATATTTATTTAAAGACTAGTTCATTACCTGTTATTTACTTTTTTTGAGATCAGCATCAATAATTTTGTCAATATAAACTTGTATTTAGTACCTCGATCCGTACGTGTAAACACATGCTCATTAATTTGTCAATAAATTCGCAATTTGTAATAAATCGCAATAATTCGCAATTTCTAATGCTCTTAATGATTCTACTACAGTTTATTTTAAACTTATGGTATTTCGTTTTCAATATAATTAATTTGACTTTCTCCACCTTGTTTCTGTTTCAATTTCTTCGTTTTGCTCTTACGGAAAGTAATGTCGATTAAAGAAGTTAAATACAACACAGGCTTACAATATCTATCCGAAAAGGTCTCTTTTACAAAATATGCTACATTATTTCTTGCCTTGGTCATTTCGTAGTTTGAGATCCTTACTTTCACTTACACTCTGTTCTGTTCCTTATTACTATTCTTAGTATTTGGTCTACATAATACACTTTCTTGAGAAGAATGTATTCCAAACGGAATAATAAATCAAGCCTTGCGTTTACTTATAAAAAGGCATTGTAATATCGTGGTTCATGTAGTGCGGCGTAATTGCATAAGGACTTTATTATGTTATAACTACATCAGCAAATTAATTACTGATTTTATAATAGTCAGGATTCAGATAGTATGAATAGATTTATAGGTAATTTATAAACCAATTAATTAGAGCACAAAACAAAATTATTTATAAAAAACATGCAAAGCGTCATCTCTTAATCAATATTGATTTTCCAATCTTAAATTTAATATGTTCAATATCAAATTTTCCAAAAAAATGTCGGCTGAGTCTATGCACTTTACACGTTTACACTAATAACATGACTATCTTGATCACTTTTTGTTTTTACTACAAATTTTAAAATGTTTACGATCTATCTCATAATTATTCTTTCCCACTTAAACTAAGTAATACTCAAATATTCTTATATAAACTTTAATAAAACTTTTATAAACTAAAATTATCTCCCAAATACCTTTTTCTCAGAAACACGGAAAGGCTTTACACATCCTATTAATTAATCTTTATGTCATCCTACACTCTAGAGTAAATTAATCGTCAATAAAACTCACTTTCAATAGGATGACCTATTTTATCGGACAAGTAATTTCTCCAAGTTTAGCATCAAACATAACTGAAGTAATACATTCGCGAGCAAAATATGAAAAGACGACAGGTTTAACTGAAATAAATATAATTAAGTTTAGAGTTATGATATGCTCTGCGAAAGAGTAATAGTCTTAAATTTATTCTTACTTAAGTTTTATATGCGATTTGTTACTTGCTTTGTGTAATATTAGCTAAAACGAACAACGTAGTACCTAATTTATAATTGAAATAATTTTTATTTCAATTATAGGTTATATTCAAAATCTACATTTGAAATTCCTATCCAATATCTAATTAAAGTTTTGTGTGAACTTTTATTTGCCATGCTGTATAATATTCTATTAATCATAAATTACAAAGAATTTTCTTAAGTACAAAAATATGTTAACCAGAAAGTATCGTTTTTCATCAATTGAAATTAATACTTGCCGCTATCATGAGATGTTGATACTCTTCACAAATCTTAGAGATAATCACACTACTTAAAAAAGGTCTTGCGTAAGTGGCGACTCTCAAACATTCGGTTGTCCTCCGGATCCCTGTAGAGGGACAAAGAGGCGCTTAAAGATACTTGAATATAACATCACGCCTTTGTATCAACGTCTAAGTCGATATAAATATACTATTTAATTTCACGATGAGGTCAAAGAGCCACGTCAAAGCAGCCCACTTTTATCACTTTATCGTGAATTGTACCCTGTAACATGGCATTGAAATACATATGTTACAGTTGAATACAAAAATCATGGGATATGATAAATCTATATATTTTAAATTCACGATCTCTTAGAATTTTCCGATTATAAATATTGTATGTGATCACTGCTATATTAATGTGTAATATACGAGTATACTCGGTACTTTTTCATTATCTCTTAGAATTTTTCAATGATAAATATTGTATGTGATCACTGGCTATATTAATGTGTAACGTACGAGTATACTCGGTACTTCTTCATTAACGGTATTTTTTATTAAGTTTGAAGCAAATATCACATTTTATTTTTTACTTATCACTAATTTTTGCCTTATTTGGTTTGTAGAATTTTGATTTCGATCCTACATCAGGAGAAAAAGAAAGCCTTATTAACGAAAGTTATAGATAAATTAAGTCCTTGATAATTTTTTTTCTGACGAAGATATCGGAAAGAAAACTAAATACTAATTTAAAATGGCAGCCAAATGGCGTTTGCACCCAAAAGCCAGATTTTACAAAAAAGTGCCCTCTAACTAAAATTATGTATTTTTCCGACCATTTGCCCAGACTGTAAGTACAAAACATTTTATAGGAGGTCATAGGCTTTGTATCAATATCTACCAATCGTATGTGTATATATATGTATATATATATATATATATATATATATATATATATGTCTGTGTGTGTGTGTGTGTGCGTGTGAAATTGACCAAATATTTTCATATATCATTCTGTAATGAAAATGTTTGGTCAATTTCTTACAAGTATACGAGATTCCAAATGTCGTCAACTTTGCTGAGTTATAATAGAGTCGAAAGTGATTACACAAACTTCCTTCAATTTTGCAATGTCCTCAGTTTTAGTAGTCCATAATTAGGTATCATACTCATATTACTACTAGGAGAAAAGTTAGAAAAAATTTAAATACATAACGGGAAAAATAAGTTATTTATAATTATTTGTTGCTAATACCCTTAAATCTAATTAAGTCACTAGTATATCAATATTTTGGCTGCTTTAAACAAAATATAATTACAACGTCAACAAAATATTCAACGTGTACTCATATGTCGCCTCTACTGTTTACTGCAATGCAGAGTAGGCATTTAAGCAATTTGCTAACTTCTCAGTGGATAAAGATTTGAGAATCTTAAAGAACCCTTGACAAAGGAAATATATTTCAGCCATGTACACCTAAATTGCATTTTACTATCTTGGTATGACATAATGCAATTCAGATTTTTAAAAAACCGTAGATCAAAATTAGTATAATCATATTTCTTTTACTCACGGTTAAATTCAATAAATTTAATAGAGTAGCATATTCATGCATAATGCAACAATAGTAATTTTTGTGTTAAATCGTGCTCAATTTTTGTATAACATTTTGTAGTTTATAAAAACAAACTTATGATGAGCAATTTCACTAGCAGATACACATTTTATGATAAATAAAATTATTTCTACTGAGTTACCTTTTCAAGTACTTTGACCTTATTAGTAATAGACTACGTTCGACTTAGATAATTTAGAAATAATCAATGGACTTCAATAATAACGATTGTTTCTACTTAGCTTAAAGCTTTTGTTTTACTTCGTTAATATCCTACACTGAATTTAATGAAATTCAAATTCCGTCCAATTTGAAATATTTAAGATTCACTTTTCCTATTCGGGCAAACACAAATTTTGTCCAATTCTGATTGTAAACTAATCGACATTACACCTAATCGTAATAATAATCCCAACGAATTCAAATATCAGTCGAGTTAACACAAAATCTATTTTCCTCTTATAATAACCATTCTACTCAGCATATTACCTTAACTATAGACGAGGTGCTCTTAGCATTAAAAATTAAACTATTGATAAATTTACCAATAATATATTAAAAAAAGAACGTTCATTCACACAGAAAATATCAACTGGCTTACACTGGCTTACAAACACCTAAGTCAGACACGTGCAACAGATATAAAATTTGTAGACGAATACATTCTGTAGCCGACGGGCGACCGGGCTTAGGACCGCGATCTGGCTGCACCTTACGGAGGGCACGAACCACCTGTCGTTCGCAGCTACGCGCAGGGGCGACGGGGGTGTTCCAGGTCTCGGGGCTTCGGCGGAAATGAAACTCGAAATTTCCTCTTCCGAGATTGCACCGCGGCGTAGAGAGACGTATAGAGAGAGAGAGAGCCGATCCCGCGACTTCACCAGAGCGTAGATGACTTCTATGTTGATTCTGCCTGGCTGCTGAAGACACAGAACGTTCAGTTCTGGCTGCCTCGGTAAGGTTGCCGTTCAAGTTGCTTGCGTCCGACGATTGTGGCTGTATCGTTCCAGAAGACTGCAGTTTCTTATTGTGTCTTCTTCTACTGCTTATTCCCGACGGTTGGTTCCAATGATCACTGAAGGCTCCCTGATGGCACACTAAACATACTGCACCGGGTACGGGCTTCTTTTATTTGCTCTATCCTGACGGGATGGGGTTTCCGATTTCCCTTTGTCTCCACCCTAGTTTCTTTTGTCTCGCTCTCTCTTTACCCCATTTTTTGTAACCCGGCTCCTAGATATGTTTATAAGCCGCACAAATTGCGTCTCATTTTTATTTGAAAAAGTACATAATATAAATATAAAAATATAAAACGTAAAGAAAAAAAATCTCTATTATTTATATTTATTTTATACACGTGGGAATAAATTTTGTTGTGACAAAAATATTAAACATAAAGGTAAGAAATGAGTTTTCTCTAAATTGTGCTCTATGTGTCATCTGGCTTCGAGCAACTGACCTCGGCCAGATTATGCTTTCTATGTTGTCCGGTTTCGAGCAATGGACCTCGGCCGGTTTCTAGGTGACGCACCATCATGGTTGTGTTGCCAACACATTCCGAATAGCTATCAGTTTGACATGTGTTTGATATTATTATTACTAAAAATAGCAGAAATTACTATATCTATCCAGAATTGCAGGGTCATATTAAACGCACGTGGAATTCGTTTTAAAATAAATTTGGAACATTATTAGGCATAATTTGGAACACGGTATCTACTAATACAAGGACTTTGTAATTGTATAAGTAATTACCATCACCATCGCATACTGGGGGAAATTCATTGGGAAAATCGAGTGAAAAACAAATAACTAAAGAATTAAAAATGAAAATGAATGTAAAAAAATTTAAAGAAGAAAAGTAAATTATTACTGTTATAGTTTTTAATTGAATAAAAACTTCAAAACACATACATTTTTAAAATTTCGATAAATCTACTGTAAGCGATATATGTTTATATATATATATATATATATATATATATATATATATATATATAAATATATATATATATATATATATATATATATATATATATATATATATAAATATATATATATATATATATACATGACATTTAATAAGCACCTTGCAAATAACTATATGACTAGAAAAAACGTAACATAATACGTCACTTGCAATATATAGAGTAATTGTTCGGTCCATATGCTGCCAAATTGCGATCCAATGGCCGCAGTTGCAATAGTTCTTTGCGAGTGTTCGATACGTTCACAAAATTGACGATTTAGATGATTTGCGTAGGTAGCCAAAAATTCCAACTTGTGTGATAAGATACTGTACAAATCACAGTAAAAAGTGTGAGAAAGCGATGAAAGAAAATAGGTTATTCAAATATACATTTTTGGGATTAAATAACTTATTTGACTAACTTTTCAAAGAAAATTTATTTTATTCATATATTCATAATAACTGCTATTTTCCATATATATGCCCTTCACACTCAATCCTGCCCTATTTTCCTGATCAACGTAAAAATATAATACAAACACTGCGAAAATGTAAACACTGCTTTCTTCTTCACTTCTTCGTGTAAGTGAAAAAGAAATAAACCTTGATGGATATAACCAAAAATATACGATGCTAGCCGAATACTAGACAGCGCAATTGTAATTAGATCTTGTTTTAAATATCTTCTCTATTCAAATAATTTATTAATAAGTTGTGACTTAATTTCCTTAAATATGGGTAAAAAAGCATTTCAAAACGATCTTTCCTTTCAACGGTAATGAAAGTATATTTTTGAGAAGTGAGCCCATCTTTAAGCTCCCTGACAGTGCCCCGTGTCCATTATCAATCGCCACAACCTAACTGGTGTAGAGACTGTTCCCCCTCGATGATTCATATAGTTTATTCATTGTTTACTACAATATTTTTTATGTAACGAACATTGAAATACGTGGGTAATTTACAAAACAAACGATGAATACTTTTCCAGTCCACCATTAGTCCAGAATAGCAAATCACTAGTATCCAAACCCTGTTTTTGTCAGTTTTCGTTATGTTTTTATTCATAGTAAAACGTGTATTCATGTATATACACCAATTATATTGAAATAATTAACGCTAAAGTTTATTCTGTATTTATTGTTGCAATAATAACAGTTTATTTTTTTCTTTTTATCCCCTAAAGCCTTCAATATGCTACCTAAAACTGTGAATCACGGTCAGAAGAAAAATTGCAACCTATATTATGTGTCACCGATTATTGGTTTCGGTTAAGTTAAATGCAAATAGTATTCGATTGATTGCAAATTTGCCTTTATATGGTGATTTATTTTTATTATGTGTTAAAAATAAAAATATTTTAACGTAAAGATAAAATATATAAACAGAAATTGCCTTGTGTGCATATACACCCTTTTTTTCTTAACATTTATTAATAAATTCTTATATATTCCATAACAAAGGAAAACTATTCCATGACCATGAAAAATGTTATGTAAATTTTTCTTAGCCTGATTCACTAAATTAAAAACAATAATAAGGAGCCATGTATCATTTCCGGGTTGTTGCCAACGGTTTTCACTATAAAAGAAAAGAACTCAACATTACTGACTTGCCTCATACTTAACTATTGCGGTATGAAGAATGACAGGTTTCATGTCAAATAGGTATGTTTTCATAATTTATCGTATCTTTATATAATTTACCGCTAGGTATGTTTTAATAATTTATCGTATTTCATAATGTAATCGCAACATAAATAAGTAAGAAAATTCTTAGACATATATATATAAAACATAACTGAATTGTATTGTGAATTAGAGTTACTATTACTATTTTAATAAATTGTCTAATACAAATCTCGATTGCTACGAAAAATTGATATCATATTAATTCACTTGCTATTTAGATTTTCGGATCATAAATTTATTCGAAACCTTAGTTTCCAGAAAGTGACCAGGTTTGCTTCCTTATAAAGGAATTAATGGTAGTAACAGAACTATCAGACGTCAAGTAGCGACGCTTTTGTATCTCGTTTACCTGGGGATTACGTAATTTCTTGGTAAAAACAAAAGTTATTGATATGAAAAAGGAAATTGAATATTTTGATTTCAAAGGATTTATCTATTTTGAAGTAATATTACTGTTAAATTACCTTTATTTCCATATTCCTGTCTAAGTTGCTCCATATCGCTCATTTCTATATAGTAAGTATTGAATCTATCGTTTCTCACATATTTCCTTATTTTAATCACTGCCATACTTCGGGCTAACTAATCTACTTTTAAGAATCCTTATAACATATTTTAAGAACTTTCTAATCTAATTGGGCTAAAGTAATTTCTGTTTATATTTTGGGGAAAACAATATTCTTGTTTGCGCTGACTTGATCTAAACATTCAATTGGTGTATAGGGTTTATAATAACACCAGCAAACTTAATTATTTCGTCAAATTCATCCATCCATACGTCTGTCACGGCCTCAAAGCACCTTCACCTTCAGGTCTATGTGAATAAAATTTTACAACTAGTTATTTGAGATGAAGAACCCAATTAATAAACGGCAAAATATCAAATACATTACATATAAAATAATGGCGGGTATATTTTTTATTGCTCACATCATCCAAAATGTCCTTGAAGAAAGTTAGGTTTAATTTAAATATTTCCATAAAAAGCACCGTTTGTGAAATATTCATTAGGAGACATTATAAGATTTTTAAAGCTATTTTACTTTAAAATCATCAGTATACTAGTATTAAATGCATAACGACCAATTTAAAATAATAATAGAAATAACACTAAATCTAATTTAAAAACGGGATTACATACTTTTCGGAATCTTTTTCGCATTTTTCAAAATCTATGTTGAAAATTCGAGGGTTGTTTAAACACATACACCTAAATTGCAACCATATTTAACAAATGCGGTTATAACATTAAAAAATGATGGATAAAACTGCAAGTTTATTCCAAACGAATTTTCCAAAATCAATCCACACGATGGAAAGAGCGAAAAATATAAGTGTTGCTTTAGGAGAATGAGGAAATTCATTTAACTATTTTTTGAGCATTGTTCTACATATTGATTGAGATTACTATTGAAACTGTAAGACAGTTACAGATGACGGATATGCCATAATGAAATTATAAGGTCTTCTCGTTTTTCTATGGAATCCTAAAAGCTACGAATAAATTCATTGCAATGTGATAAAGTAAACAATTAATTAAATTTGATTTGTAACGAGAAGATTGCAAATTTACCGTATTTGGTATTGAAACAAAAGAAATATTTAATCTTTTAATAGGTGAAAATTTGTTTCCTACTCGATTGAATATTTGTAAGTAATTATTTGTGTAACGGAGCAATTACAGTTTTAGAAGAGGAAAGAAGAAAGAAATGAAAAGTTTCAGAAGAATAAAGCAAAATTATGCAATTAAGTGTTACAGTATTCCAACTAATTTCTTAAATCAACAATCCGCTCGTTCATAATTATATGACCTTTTTGTGGTTCTCCATGGGAAAAATATTTCGAAAGATTTCTAATGAAGGTTCGTTTTTGATTCGTTCTTATTTACGGTCAACTGACAGCTTTACGATTACATTGCGTTTTCAAAATTCAAGTTTAGTTTTTAACATGACTGTATAGAAGATATCTTTAAATATAGATTAGCGGATTATAAGATATTGTTATTTGGTTTTACAAACGCGAAAAACTGCTCGATGTAAATACGAAAAATTTTTCTCCAAAAATCACAGAGTGAACGAAATAAACGTAAATATGTATTGTGAAAGATAAATTTTGTTCATTCTGGTATTGGCCGTCTTTTATTTATTTTAACTCCAAACAATGGATGAAAACACGTTAAGATAGAAAAGTCTGCTTTACTTAAATTGAGTTGTCTATAAGAGTAATTTAAAAATTAACTAACTGAAAAGTAATCACTTTAATTTTTCTTGAGATTTATACCTAATAATGATTGCTTCTGATTACACTTATACCAGATTTTTTCGTAGTTTTTATCACAATTTTAATGCAATTTAATTCTACCTCCAGATAAATAATCATTCTTATATAACATTATTAAAATGCTTGATTGGTGTGATACTACCTCATGAACGTTAATAATTACTATGCTTTGTGCATAGTAATTTACATCTCGTATAAATTGAGATTCAGATTAGTGTTACTTTTGAGATTTTAAAAAGAATTATTTTATAATAAAAGTCCAAAATAACGAACGAATGGAAATAAAGCAGAATTTAGTTCTGAAATTTCTGACCTTTTGGTGACGAAAAATCGCGATATAAATAAGTACATACTTTATTTATTTTAGTAGAAATAATTACCTTCAACCACCACTTCAAAATACAATGTAGCTCCACAGATTACGAATAACACGCCCATTTTTCCATTTACCTCTTTGCTTATAATTCGTCTTTGCTCGCTGTAAATTCTTGTCAGTGAAAGGTAATTTTATAGCTTAATTCGTTTTTGCAACTTTATTTCTTACGTCTTACTATCCCTAGTTTATGATTTCAGTTGCATATGACAGGCAAGCAAAAAATGGAGGTGGCGTGGAATAAGCATTTGTTTCAAAACCTTGTAGTATGACAAGGAAAATAAAGGTGCTTCTGTTTTAATGATTCCGCACAGAGAAGTGGAATTCACTGGTCAGCAGAAATTGAATGTTACTGTGGGCTCAAATTACATATAATTGTTTAAATCGTTAACTGGATCATCGCTGAATTCGTTTCTCGAAAATAATTTTTAAAAAAGATGAAAGTGAAATTGTTGTCTGTATTCAATCCTTATGTCACTACCAACTGATGTTTTTGTGCTTTTAAACGAGTAACAACCTAGCGCGACTGATTCTCTTATTAAAGTGTTAATGTCTCTCAAGAATATTTCAGAATGCCTGTTTTTATAAAGACATTATAGGTTACCTTTAAAAATATTTGTGTCATAATTTGATTACAACATTTATTGTAACAATTATTTGATATTCAACATAATCAATAAGACATTTAACATAATCATTAAGATGAATGTTGTCACACGAACCAATTGGGTAAGCAGCATAGTGCCGTTAGAAGTTTGATTGATTGTATAAGTAAAATATTTCAATATTTAAGAAAATAAGTTATCTTAATTAGTCCACATTAACGTCAATAATATCCACATACATATCTTTTGAATTTTAGCATTAAAGACAATAAATATTTATATCCAAATTTTACACTAATAATTGCCTCGTTTTTTTTCTTTGAAGAAAGTTAAAAAGCTTCTGCTGAAATAATTATCAGTTAAATAATTTTGACCAAGTTTGCTGTTGATTACATCGAGTTTCAGTTACCTATCATGTGGCATGTGGTCAATAAAGGTATGGTTGTTATTTTACACGTAATGATTATATCTAACATATTACCTGTTTTTTTTCTCACTTACATCTACATTAGTGGTGGTTGAAAATTGTGATGATTCCGAATGATAATATTTTTTAAAAATTTTTAATGAGAATAATTATTTATTTTAAATGTTAATAAAATTCGTTATACATAATTTGTTAATGGCTTGTGTATAAAATACGAACTGCAGAGACGTGAATATTTTTTGGTCACCTATCAAAAGGGATCAAAGCCGGATTAATTGAAAAATCTTTTAAAACCCCGTTCGAAATAATTATGCTGATTTCTTTACTTTTTAGTACACTCCTTAAACTCAATAGCCACATATAATTTTGAAATGCCTTTAACGCCATATTATATTTAGGGCTACAGTAAAATAAAGTTAATCAAAGGCAATGCAATAACATTGACTAATATAGAAAAGACATGAATATTTGATTTGTGACTGTCCAATTTTTTGTCCTCTAGCTCTTCACTTCAATCTTGATATTTTTACGTTAATTTTGCAAGTAATCTTATCGGCCATTTATTAGCATTTTGTTTTGCTCTCCTCGTACATTTAATGTGTCCTGATGACCTAAAGCAGTCGACATGAAGGGGTTGGATGCGGAAAGCACAGAGACCTGTGTATTGATGTGTCTTGGGAAACACTTACGTTCAGCAGTGGACAACATAGGCTGATGATGATGCATTGCATGTAAGACCGACGTTTGTATGACGAATTTTGAAAGATACAAGGACCCTATCCTTAATGAAAATAAAATTGTTTTGTTATTATATGAATTTTATTTCTATAGTTAATAAAACTATATAACTAAAGTGATAAAGGTTTATTATCATAAGATGTTATTTTTCGTTATTCTTTTCAATATTTTGCACTCTTTTTTGCATTTAATAATTTTGATTAAATATACATTTTCTATTCTTTATACTAAAGCACAATATACATAAGTAAAATAAAATCGGTCAATGGTATAAAAAATATTGGTAAAGTTATGTATGCTTATATTCTATTATTAATCTCTCTTGTACTTAGGTGGAAAATCACTTATAACTATATACTTATATACAATAACATTAACTATATACTTATATACATTTCTTTCTAAAAACATATTTGTGAAGTCTCTGAGTACATGGGTGGCAGGATCAAATCGATTGAATTGGAAATTGCTTATTATAGATTTTTCTTCTAAATATATTAATCGAAGCATGGCCAAAAACGGATCTAATAGTAAATACTATATCCAACACAGAATTAACGAATATCGAAGGATACGTAATTGTAGGTAGCAAAGGTCACCAGTTAAAATAGCCCGACACTTTACACCTGAGCGGACAAATTTGATTGGTACATCAAAATTGCTGACCCTTTCATAATTTTTGTGATATGTATGAAGCCCATCGAATATTAAAAATAATTGGAAAAATAATATCTTGAGAAAAATTTATTTCAGCAATAGCCGTAGCGTAAATAATAGCCGTAGCGTAAATAAATAAAAAATATTTCTTTTTCGCTTTAGGATAGATATAAGACAGAAAATAGTGGGTTACTTATATTTTACCATTACTTGAAATCGACTGTTTTCATTTTTATCCTACTTCTAATATTTATCTAATATTTGTTTATTTATATAAAATCGTATTTTATTACGGAATAATTATTTAACGACCAGTTAATAGTAGGTCAAAATTATAATACCCTTTACACTCCTACGTTGTGATCGTATTATTAAATATAATTTTTATTCCGTACCCAAAAATTTCATAAATTGTGTGTTATAGTATTGATATCTACAATATTATTGTTTCTCTTCGATATTTAAAATGATCCTGATTAAACGGGACTTTACACTTCGTGGCAACAAATATTATACCAGTATTCTATGAGAAATTAGATTTAATTAAAAGTGACATTGGTTTCCATAGTAATATCGCAATGAAAGAATATTCGCAATTATTGATTTAAGTCACTCCCAGGAATTATAATCAGATGGAATACATATTTTAATAGCAACTAAAAAAAAATTCTTTGTGAAAGTTATTTGGAACAAGAAAACAAACAGCAAAATTCTCATATCTCGCAAATCTAGCATTCCCTAGTGACTATTTTTAACTAGTCTCATGCAGTAAGCGTGAAGTGAAATCAAATAAAGTATAACAAAATACTATTTTTACTGAGAAGAGACACGCGTACCAATTTCCCAAAAAGTGTGCCGACAGGCGTTAAACGCCGATACCACAGTGAAATTTTCCCTTCTCTTCCTTTCTCCCCTTCAACTTGACCTTTGTTGAACATTGCGTCTTTAAAAATAATGGAACATTCGTCCTTGGGAACATAAATATATTTTGTTTTACCTTTCCTCCTTGTTCCCAATTCCATAATTTATCGAATTAAATATGCACAAAATGCAGAAGAGACAATCGCTTCAAGGAAATTGATCCCCTACTCTCTTTGTTTTCGAACACACCCCTTTATATCCACTTATCACTCTATTAGGTTTTAACGGCGGTCAAAATTTTCATTTAAAATATTAAAATTAATTTTAAACTCTGCTAAGCAATTAACTTGATCACGAAAGCCATACTATTGGAATACAATTTAACGACACAGTATCTAAATGCATACTTACAAGGCAATGCAAATACTTATGGAAGAGATAATCACGAAATATTCATCACCTCAGTACATGGAGATAAATAAATTTGGACCGAAGTTCTGGGGACTATTTGAGACATTGGAAAAAGCGATGGAATATCTAAATGGCACTGACGTGACTTACACTTGAAAAGATTAATATTCAACAGTGCCAAGCATTCAGTGAAATTAGAAATTTAAAAATAAATTTGTCTATGTGATTTTAGTAATTTTTATTATTATGATGTTAGACAGGCCTCCCAACTTTAATGACAATTTCAATTAATGAACATAATTTTTTTGTAACGGATATGATATGCTGAGGTGGAAAATTGAGAAGAGGCTAATAATGGAATACTTAGTTACAAGTCTACTGTAAACCCTTTTGTCATTAATTTAGTAAAAGTTTTAACAATAATTTCGATATTAGATATTTTTCTTCCTTTATGTTCTAACAAAATTAACTTTATATTACTTCAACAAAATAATTAACTATTTCTATTTAGGAAAGCTACATTTTCATATACAAAACCTTAATTATGCGCGCGAATAATATTCTTATTAACAAACTGGTGTCTGAAATATAGAGAATGTCAGTGGAAAATTCAGAAATTTAGCAACTACAATGCTTTAATTTTTTTTTGCTTAAAAGCTAATGTAATTCATTTAATATCTATGGACCGAATATATTTAAATAAAAATTATGCCACATATCTGAATATATCAATATTTTTTGAACATTTGTAATAATTAATTATATTTTCGTTGAAATTTTATTAAAAAGAAAACAATAATGTATATCTAAAAATAATACGAGAAATTACCTTGAAGGAGCAATTCAGTTTAAATTGTTTGCCATGTCTGGAGACCACGACCCCGAAAGCATTATTTTCAGATGCTTCTGACTTCGAATTTGGATTATTATTAGCTATATATAGCGTTCTCCAGAAGTGAAAGTTAAATCTGAGAATATATATATATATATATATATATATATATATATATATATATGTATATATATATGTATATATATATGTATATATATATATATATATATTTACGACAGAGAAATATACATTTCTTTAGATTTTGAACATGTATCAGAAGTCTTCAAATATTCTCCATAGATATTAAATGAATTACATTAGCTTTTAAGCAAAAAAAAATTAAAGCATTGTAGTTGCTAAATTTCCGAATTTTCCACTGACATTCTCTATATTTTGAAACGGAAAATATTGACAGAGAAAATATTGAAAGAGTTATGAACTCACTAAATGTCAAATAAATATCTTCATATTTTAAGCAACAGAATATTTCATCACCTCAACGAAATTAGTGGGGCCTTTGAGATTTGAAATAAAACACGTTTTCATGAATGCATTTAAAAATATTTGTTGAGTAGATTTCTGTTTGAATACATTTTATTTACAAATTAAATGGTACTAAATTATGTTTGCCTCAATCTTTTTTACAAAAGTTAGCGAGGAACAAAAATTATATTAGCTAACAAACGCAAAAAAATCACCGAACTAAGAAAACTAAATTCGAACCTTATCAAGAATTTGGTGAAAATGGCGATTTTATGGAAACTGATCTCACAAGAAAATAATACCCTGGACCAAGTATATACTAGAAAATAAGTACATTACAAATATTTTATTTCTAAATATCGCAAATAGTTACTTTTCTTTGATATTTTCCTAATCCTATTAACATTTTCACTTTACTCAATAAATATTAAATGATCAAAATATATGGTATATGACGAATATATAAACTTATTGCATCTTACTACATATCATACCAAGTTCAACACATGATTAATCCTAACACTAATAAGTACTAAAGTACTAATAATAGTACTAATTTTTATAAACACTCTTTTCTAATTATCGGCAAGCAATTAATAAATGCTAAAAAGTCCAATTTGTATACATTCATTTCTAAAGGGCCAAATAACATAACTGCCTTCATTAGCTACTTTATGGAATTATTGGTAATAAATTAATTTGAGCTTTGTATCGATGGTGTCAATAAAAGCTATCATCGATAAAGCATTACAACATCCCTCTTAAGCTTCTAGACAGGGATCGTGGACTATGATAACTTGAACTTATTTTTAATCAAGATATAAATTATTATATCGAATTTTAATCAAGATATAAATATTAATTATTTTATTCGACCGAAAATTGTTATTACCAAATATAGTGGTCTTGCTAAAGTAAGTGGTCTTGCCACTAGACGGTGAAGCTATGACTTGTTTTACTTTATACATATTTAAAGAGATACGGTTTTACTACTATTAAACATAGAAAAATACCCATTCCTCGGAAAGCACAAATGGGAACACCTAAATAAACTTATGTCCTCTAGATTTATAGGAAGAATATTAAAAAGTCAAGTCAATTAAATCAAAATAAGATCAAATCGAAAAATCTTTTAAAAGATATTATGTCATAATATGAATAAAAAATATAAATTAACAAATCTATTGGAATCTAAATTGAATTCCGAACGAAAACTTCAAATTACGAAGTATTAATGGTTTTTGGTTGTAAGGTTCCTAAATAAAGTACAAAAAGTTTATTTTCCGATTTAAATATCCGAATCAGGTAGGCCTTTCTCAACTTTGTTCATCGTCCTTATTTAATTTATTGCTTTACTCCCGATAGTTTATACAAATCGGTACCTCATTTTCCTTCTAACTTATTTGTTACCCTATTTGGTATCTTATTTTCCTTCTAGTAACGCTTCATTCTGAACTAACTTCGTGCATACTTTTCGACACTGTTCTGTAAATTGTTCATTCTTGTTTTAGATTATTTATATACATCAACAGAATGCTTTCAGGTTTTGGCGAAATGCCTGTTTGGTGGACGTTATTTTCAGTTTTTCACCTATATCATCACTTTAACGATTCAGAATTAAATTTAGTGTATTATCTTTTTGAAGCTTTATTAGACATTACACAGTTTTTATACCACAGATTTCCCTAAAGTTAGAGAAACGTTCAACTGTAGACATCACAGTATTTTCTTTTTTCTTGCTTTTCAATTAGTTTTTTCCTTAGTCACGTTTTAACTTTTTAACTGTTATCTTTATTTAAATTTTTTTTAAAAGCCTTCATGGAATTAGAGCATATAGCCATGATTGTGGCAGATAGCCTTTATAAGGAATGAGATTGATTGCGTAATTTATGTAGTTCTTTCATATAATTATTATCGCAGGGATTATCTAAAAAAATTGGGGTATGTTAACTCACTTATTAAGAGACCTTGTAAAGTTTTTACTCCGCTTAAATTAACACATTCTTGCCCTATTGCAAAAACGGTTTCACCGAAACCTATCACAGTTTTTTCAAGAGTACATCCTTGAAGTTGGTGTACAGTAAATCCCCATGACAATATTAACGGAAGCATGGTTTTAGTAATTTGACCAGCCTCTCTTTGTCCATAATATTCTATGCTTAATGTTTCAATTATAATTCGATCCGATAAAGTATTATTATGAATTTTTAGATCATCCAATTTCATTTTTACAACATTGGGTAATTCCCCAACCTCGAGTTGGTTCCGTCTGAAAGTGATCATTCAATACTCTTAATACATTGACCAAGGTTCTTTCGTATATTAATTTTTTTCTGAGCATAACTATCCAAATTACCAGATTTGACACTATTTCACCGTTCTGATTGAGATCTCGAGGAACGCACCGAGGCTTAGGGGTTTGGCCATATGTTTTTGTTCAGCGGAAATACTAGGTTGGCAATTATATACCCGTTATTTTTGTACACAAACATTACAACTTTTTATAACTAGTATATAAAAAACGTTAATTATATAAGCACCGTCAGCATCTAACCCTTATCGTCAACGTATAGGCAGAGCTAAAGTTTCGTCCTTGTAGAAATCTTCGGACTTTTGACTGAAACACCGAGAATGTTCGATTTTGATATGATTTTCGTCTTTAAATTTTCTATCACGTGAATGATTAGACAAAGAGCAAAACAGATGGTAATTAGATGGCAAAAGATCTAGAGATTACGATGAGTTTAGTAACTTCTTCCATTCAAGTGAAAATAGTTTTCCACGCGTTACTTTTGCCACGTGGGGTCGAGAATTGTCATGTAAAAAATAAACTTTCCTTTGATTTGAAGGAAATTTATGGGTGTTTAATTCTTCACAATAAATTTTAACTCCCAATGCACTGTTAGTTTGAAAGAGAGCCTAATGAACAATCAATGAATAAATCCGTTTATACACTCAAAAGTGTAATTTGTTCAATATTATATTTTGGTCTAGGAGCACCTTTTTCTCCAGCTCCTAGCCACTGGCGTTTAGGCTAAAAATTAACATAAGTTTTCGTAAACGATACATATAGAGATTTTGATTTCCTAAACAACATATATGGAGTTTGGATTGATATTGGAGTTTTGGATTTGGATTTAAGTGACAAGATAAAAATATTACTTTTTATCTTCTGTACATTGATATTTTAACCTCTCTTTAATACGGTGGTAATATAGTACCTCCCAACACACATTAGCACTCCTCCGAAGTTGTGTCAGCTCATGTGGTAGACACACGGCATATTTATACTTGTTTTTCAAAGCATGAAGTTGTTTTCCATTGCAGTATAATAGCATAAAAATAGCTCTGCCAAATAACGCGAACTTAATCTGGGATATTTATCAAAAAGGCTATTAAATTTTCCTAAATAAATGTTAGGAAGTCGCTTTAGATGAGGTTTATCGAACATGTCTTTTTTGAAGAGGGGTGTATGCCTTTTCCCGTCATTTTATATATACATATATATATATATATATATATATATATATACATATATATATATATATATATATATATATATATATATATATATATATATATATATTAATATAGTTCTAAAATTTACGAACTCGAGTTCGTTTATTTTAACATTCTATAAATGTCAATATGTCCTGTTCACGAAATCCAAAACTCTATATATCTTGTTTAGGAAATCACAATCTTTATATGCACCATTTACAAAAACAAACGCTATTCCAAATATTTCAATTGCCAATCGCAAAGCTTCTTAAAAGCTTGTCCGCTTATTCAGCGAAATAGTTGAATAGCTCCAGTCGCTGTCAACATATTTGTTCACATAGCCTTCATGCTCCATTACTTCTGGTACTGTGATTGCTAAAGAGCCATGATACTGCAAGCACTTGCATGCCAAGATACGTACTGCATGTTTAATCGTACCTGCCAAATGAACTTCAATTTGATGGACTTTCAAACGAATATGTGTAAAATGACTTCGTAACAATATTAATATTTAATTTTTGTATATTAATACCACATTAATTTATAACGACTTCAATTCTTGAGAATATAGTGCATAAGAATTTAAGTGACACGATAAAAATATTACTCGTCGTTTATATGAAGAATACAATCACTCTCAAAATACAAATCTATGTTGGTCATGTGGAAACAAAAGTTATTAAATATCTTATCTCTTCTTCATACTTTTTTCGGCGGTAATAAGTATATATATATATTCTTTGGAAACCAATAAGACTGGATTTGCGTCAAAATTTTCTTAATCTAGGGAGGAAAATAAGTTGAAAGTTTCCCCAAAAAAGAGAAAACTTGTAAAATAATGAAATTAACTCATTAGAAATACAATGCCGTATTAGGACAAAATTAATTTTCCTATTACATTGAAAAAGGCTTCTTATTTAGACTTTTACTGAAGCCCTCTTTCAAACAATCTATATCAGCGGGTGTAAAACTAAGATATAATAGTATTTATTGCAGAGAATACAGAGTAAAATTGAGATACCAGTCAATTTACAAAGAAATACCACTCTCAGTATTAAATTCAAACCGTTAAATCGAAATGAGTTTTTCCTCAATTTTTATTTTCATAAAACTTTACCTACGTTCTTCAAATTGAAAACCTTTTGGAACAATGTAAATATTGCAATGTTAACGTTATTGTTTCTACTTCTTTACTTCAATATCGGTCAGATCTCCAAAAAGGCTATCTTAAATAGTTTTTTATTGAAAAACACACTATCTTTAAAGTACCTTCTGGTAAGTTATCGCTTAATAAAAAAAAGTTTGTTGGAATTTAGTTTTAAAATTTGGAATAATCTATATATTATAAAACAAGTCTTAAACATAATTTTTATTATATATCTAATGAATCAAAAATAGATCTTAACTGTTTGCAAAGTAGTATTCCGAAAAACTTACCAATTCCAATTTTTGAAGGAAAGCTTTTTTATTTTAAATACAATTTCTAGTTTAAAAACGAAATCTATCTATCTATTCCAGAATTACGAATATACTTTCACCACTTCTGCTGCTTCTACAAGATTTATATGCCAAAGATGCTATCTTTGTTCCTTGGTTTGTTGCCAGATATAAGTATTTATTTTAGGGCATTATTTTGCTTACTGAATGGAAAAAATTCAAAAGTTACTGCGACCTTTCACTGAACATATACACAATAATTGCGCATGAAAAAATTATATATGCTAATAGCTCTGTTTGTCAGATACTTGGTATTAATTATTTACTCATTTGCAGATGGTTTTAAAGTAGTTTTCGTTATTATTTGCATAGAAATCATGAACACATCACTTGAACAATATTTACGATTCTCATTAGCGTCACCTACCGGCAGCTACCAGATAAATGCTAATTTGTCAATTGCCAGCCATGAAACAATCGATGCGTAGAAATGGGCTGCAATATGAACTCATATTAAACAAATATAACGATAAACTACTATTTACACTTCAATTTTCAAATAAATATTAAATAATTTTTTGTTAACTCTCGCTAGAAATCAGTACGTATTTATTTGTGTGATGCCTTTAGTGCTTTTTTTTTAAACAAAAATAATTATGAGGGTAACATGAACTACAACAAAGTTGTGTGCTTGTATTAAATAACTCTAAAGCAGATAGAAGAAACTATTTGTTTAGAATATAATTTTTAAGTCACTTTTATGAAGAGGATCGACCGGTCTCGTAGAATATTACGATAATTACTAACATCCTAAAGCCATGAGAATCACTTACCAAGTTCTTCACGTATATCAAAATATAGATAATTAATAATTCATTATTATATCTAGGAGATTCATTTACTATAGTTTACTAAAATAAATAAAAAAATGCAGTTATTGTGAAAATTATTGAATTTTATAGGTGTTTTAATATGAAAAGATAATAAATATATACATCAGTTTATAATGCGTAGGGCAAAATATTTAAAATAACGTGTTAATAAGAGATATCGCTGAATAATATATGATGAGGGAAAAAAGATAGTTTTTAATAATGAATAATCAGAAAAGTGAAATTCATTCTTATATGAAATTAATTTGGTTTTGGAGAGGCAATAATGTTTCAATTAATACTGAAAATTGCAATTTAATACTGAAAATTTGTAATAAATATTCTTATTTAAACTATGAGTCACGGCTTGCTATTGAGTGAGTAATTTTTAGAATGTTATATTTATTGGCAACAAACAAACGCGTATTAACTGAATTACAAGCAAATGTATATATGCAATATGGATATGTAATAGTAAGGTGGATTTCTGAGATAGTTTCGTATAGTGAATTCACATAAGTCATAAATGAAGCAAATATAATATTTTATTTATAGAATATTAAGTGTTATATTAAAAAAGTTCTTCTATATATATATATATATATATATATATATATGTGTGTGTGTGTGTGTGTGTATGTGTATTTGTGTCTGAATGTGTGTTCATATATTTATTAAATCCCTGCTAATATGCAATATTGTATTAAATTAATAACTCAACAAAAATTGGCGTGCCCGCTTTTCTGAAGCCGAAATCCAATGAAGTAAATTACTGATTCATAGTATTTTTGTTATTTGATTTAATTTGATTTATTTCATTGGCTCTTCCTTATTTGATGTTCAAACAAATTTTCGCAAGTTTGAAATAGTCAGATCCTTTGTATGAAAATGTGTTTAAATGATGTCTGATCTAATAAAATGAGAAAAACACTATATAATATTTTCTTTGTTAGGCTTACAGTACAAGCAATACGAGCTCTTGTGATCCCTAAGTTCCAGAATATCGACTAATTTGTTGCATTTCAGAGACTAACAACGGGGTCGCTATTTTCAAATACAGACAATAAACGAATGATCATTATTCAAATACGGCGCAATTATATAAACATGTTAATCGTGAACAGTGGTCGAAATTCGACCAGAGTTAATTAAATTTTTATGTTTGAATTTGATTGAGATTCTTTTGTCAAAGAGTATATTTCTATAATCTCAAACTTGAAACTAAAATTACGAAATAGGATTTATTTTCAATAATAAAAAGTACTTACCTACTCACTTTGTTGAAAACCCTAATAGGTATTCGAGAGTATGTTAATTCAGAATGCTGCTGGAAAATTTTCTTTTTGTAAGACGTGTATATTAAGAAAGCAGAGAGATTTTTTTCTTTTGCTAATGGTGTATATTAATCAAGCTCTATTTTAATAATATATAAAATCGAGATATCTTTTACACAAAAGATAAAACAAACGTTTTTTTTTCTTGGCATACACTCCACAGATTATTGAAAAAAAGGACATCACTATCAGGAAACCCTTTCGGTTAACCTGATATTTAAAATTCTTTGGCGACAATTTCTATTCTGTGCGACTGTTTGACCACAGGCTATTAAGAGTTTGACATTGAAAGTATGAACATAAACGATAAATCATTTTATTTATTTGCAACACATATTATACATAAATTTTAACTCTCTATATCCCTTCTTCATATAAACTTTAACTTTACCAAATCTTACAATCCTCCGTGCAAACAATATGCTTAGAAAGTTGTACAACATTTTCTATTCACGTATTAATATAGAAATAATAATTCCCGAAATGTCATGTTTGAAACTTCAGTATTTGCATAAGTGCTCAATGTTTTCGTCACCGTATATTTTTTCTACTTTCGCTACAGAAATTGTTCCCACCTTCGGTTATGGCCAGGTCAGAAGTACCTAATATTGACGCCTGACATAAATTGTATTGCCTAAACGTATTCTCGTGTCCCGCTAGCTAGATTATAGATCCACGTGTAATTAGAAGAATCTGATCCGAGTAGATATGTTTTATACTTTTATATGGATTTACGTTAAGCGGATAGTTTTTAAAGATATACGGTTTTTTTAACACGTGCTATTATAAATTGAACTGAATTGTTCTGTTTTTATGTGTCAATGATATTTACACATCTAGAAAGATCAAATTTCTAATTATATATATATATGTATATATATATATATATATATATATATATATATATATATATATATATATATATTTACATATATTATATCGATTAGGTTGATAATGATTTATTTTCTCCTATCTCAATAACATTTAAAATAAATAGGCATATTAGTAATTAACATAAAGCAACAAACAGCAAACAGCGCATTGCCAGAGGTGGCTTCTTTATTCCATGTGCATTACTCATATAAAATGTGTCGTGGCAAATGACATTGAAATCATTCACTATATGATCGACGAAACCGATCGGTATGCTCAGCAAAAACTTCTATTACCTAATGGTATGAGTAGTCATATAAAATTACATTTACGTTCCAACTATTGAGTGCTACTGGAAAAAGGAAAAAATATATCACCACCCTCCACTACATGAAGTAAAAATATCATACAATCGAATCACCTTGATTTTGAAATATTGGCACTTCACAGATAACGAAAGTGAACATTTTAAAAATGACAGGTTTAACCATTGATCGATAAAATTATAACCAATTGCGAATAGTTTACCCATCTAGAGATGTAATAGCCCTTGACGAGTCAATGGTGGATTTAGAGGCAGGCTTGGCTTTCGCATTTATAATCCTCAGAAAAGTAATAAATACGGAATAAAAGTTTTCAGATTATGTGCTAGTAACGATTATACGTGGAGTATAATCGTTACTAGCACATAATCTGAAAAATTATGCTAACTCTGTGTGCAGGATTGTTGAATGACTTTTGATTACTGATAATTATTAGACTAGTATTCCGTTAGCAAGATACCTTTAACAACATAAAACTAATTTTTACGTAACATTTCGTAAAAAAGGACGTGATTTTCCAAATAATAGCCATAGAATAGTGCTTGCAGAAAGATGATATACAAAATGAATTTATAACTGTACTAAAATGGCATGACAAAAGAGAAGTATTAGTAAAGTCAACTCACAACTATCAAGAAATGAATATTTCTTCTGGGTATTGTCCATGCCTGAAGCCTAAAATTGTACTAACTTATAACGAGGGAAAGAAAGGCATAGATGTAGCCAATCAATTGGCCAACTATAATTCACCAATGCGAAAAACCAGCGTATGGTATCAGAAGATTGCGATGGATTTGATGGCAATCAGCATGGTCAATGCAATTTTTATATATAATAAATTGCACCTAAGTGCAACAATAACTATGCTATCTGGCCATGAATATCTTATCCATAAGTTGAAACATCACCATCTAATCCAAGAACTTCGGCACTTCGCAAAATACGCTACAAAAGTTTCTAAGAAGAGTTAACGTAAAATATCTTTTGGATTTTGATTGATTTTCCAGTCTATAAAAAGAATATATCCGCTTTTGGAAATATACTCTTCTTTAAATAACGTGGTGCTTCAAAATTAAAGATACTATAAATAATCTTAAATTTTATTTACATAGAGGATACGGATGTTAATTTTCTTTGGTAAAAACATATTTTAACTACAATAGATTCCAAGTTATATGAAGAAAATCAATGAAAAATTATATAATTTAATGACGTAGAAGAAAACAGGACTTAAGTATAAGAGACGTTACAAATAGAAAAAAACAAAGTATTAAATGTTGTAATGAAAAAAATAAATCACGTAAACCTTTCTCCAATATAAGTCTATCCATTGATGACAACTGGGACAAAAATATTTTAGCAGTTATTGAGATCAGCTTACCCTAACGGACTGACGCAACGGAGACTTCGTTTGATGACATATGGGATTAAATATACGCTTAGTCAAACATATTCCCTTTTTTGAATAATTAATAATAAAAAATTGGTTTGAAAAATGATATTTGTCTCTTTCAGAAACCAAAATAATATAAATATTTAAACAGATAACGATGAATGTTAATTGTTCATAATACTCTTGAGTCATAGTAATAATTTTGTTTTGATAAATCATACATTTCGTTATTATGGCCTGCGAGTATAAGAAAGATAAGTATTGTTACAGATATTTCTACAGCTATTTATGGTAGATAAATTGTTCCCATGTATTCCAACGGTTTACCCAGCACACACCAACAAAATCAGCAAAAAAATGAAACCTAACCTAACTTTATATTTTTGCGGTTTTCTTAAGGAAAAGCATTGAAGTTCGTCTAGTATTTTTATTTTTATTAAGTCTTCTCGACAGTTCATTTCACGGTTTTTGGCAATTAAACTAATCATATTTTGAAACCGCTTTGTACAATTTTCAATTGCTTTACAATATTAATGTCACTGGGCTGAATTAAAAGTACACATTAAGAAGGTAAAACTTTTATACTACACGTCTTAGAAAATTAAAAGAAGCAAAGTTTAATAAATAAATGATAAAAATTAAATAAAAACCCAATAATTTCCTACCAAAACACACCCAACATAATTTTTCATAATATGTGCATGTTTTTAAATTGTTGGTATAAGATACCGAAATTATTTCATTTGAAAATCCTAAACAAGTGTTGATATCTTGAATAATTTGAAATTTAAAACCTATAGTTACAAAATTAGAAGAGAAGCGACACGATGCATGCCACTTTGAAGCTTAAAGTTGTATAAACCTAGTTAAAAAGCATATTTTAACATATTTCAAGTGCTTAATCAAAAACAAACAGGAATACTTCGTAAGCTTTCCTTTACGTCTGTTTAACGCAAATAAATCTATTTATCCGCTCAAGCTCTTTAAATATCCGAGCTGCTCGCGTGCAATTGACTAGACGGCTTGGAAGTCGACATTCGAATGGCAAATGTCATAAAATTGACTCGCTCTTATTGTCCAGACGTGGAAAGCATATACTCCCTTGTTACATACAAATAATAATCTAAAATTTTATTAACTTTGTGGGCTAAAGAAACCTGTTTTGGATATATTCAAGTTCATACTAAAGTTTTAACTTTTAAGGGTACATGATATTTCTGTTAAATTATTAACCAATAATAGCAATATTTGTCTAAATTAATGTATTACAATATGATCGTAATTTTTCAAGCCTTGTAACATATGGAGTGAGTGGCGAAAACGCGGAAAGGTAATTTAGGTTTTTTTTTAATATTTCGACAACATCTTGAGAAATATTTCTATATACTTGTCGATAAGAATATAAGGCAAAATAAGCTTCTGAAAAATATTGCACTAAATTTTTCGGAATGCAGAAAAAAATTTAAGCCTCGAATTTTTAAATGACAATTTACTATGTGGCAGTAGTATAGTTATAGACATATTTCCGGGTTGGTATAGCAAATAGATAATGGAAACGGGTATTAGCTGTAACTGTAGTTTTAAATAGAGCTCTTATTAAAATGAACTGCGTTAATACTCTCATATATATCTGAAATTCTTATCAGAAATGAATCGTTTTATATTGCCAAATTACTTCCCTAAAATAGGTAATTCCATAATGGATTAATCCTTCCTTATGGAAAATACTTGATCAAGCCGACATTACCGTATTATTTTTATATTAAATTGGATACACTCCGAATTCATTAAAAAAGGAGTTAATTTTAATTCAATTACCCTGTAAACAAGCTTTATAAAAATGATTTTATCACGGTTTGTTTAGAAAAACGAAAAAAAAATTGGTAAGTTTTCTGTAAAATACATAAATAGATAGATAAAATACATTGATAGATTTACAGAATATTTATGTGAAATATACATAAATAAATCTATTCATGGACAAACATGATATTTTTGTATTTATAGTTATTAAACCTAACTAAATAGATGAAAAATATATATTACTATTATACCTCACGTTTCTATCAACCTCATCACTCAGTGTCATTAGGTGGAGTACAGAAAAATACAATTGTGTTTTATATTGACATAATAAAGGAAATTAAATGGTTTATAATTTTATATTAAACGCTTTCTATTAAGGTTTTTATTTGCCGTATTCAACAGCCGGTACTTTACATTATTTTTGAAACTTTTAATAGAACGATCTTTAATCTAAAATAATAAATGATTTTTACATATTATCAATATATTAATTTCTGAATGGGTAATAAGGAAAATCTAACTTGTAAATTCCAACAATTCATTCTATAAATAATAATATTTAGCTCAAAAAAACTCAAATTTAATAATTTTTTTAAAATCCATATATGGGTCAATATGAACATAATCTAATCATGAACTATAAAACTACACGTTGCCACCAATTTCTGATGAATACACTATTGTAACACCGCGATGAAAAAAAAGCATCACCCTTGTTAATATGATGACAATAAAACGTTCTTTAATCACTTTATTAAAAAGATTTTTAGCATGATCAATAACCATAAAAATGACTCGCAAAGAATAAAATTGAGAAATATTAAAAATATTATGCATAGATAAAAATACAGGTAATGAAGGAAAAAATAAGTAAAACTAAATGGGCAGAAAGGCTGATTAAGGTCCTATAAACATTTTGGAAACGCATGTCGAAAAGGGTTCTTATTAAACGGGATATTGAAAAGAATAATACGGATATCGTGGGAAAAATAGGCAGACCATTGAGTATTTAGTAGCTTCAGATAAATGTAATAAATTTAATAAGTTAAATGTAATATGCTCTTGAATACTTATATATAATACACTGTGATAATGTCAAATGTCACTCGGATAATGTCAAATGTCAAATGTCATTAAATCATCAGATAATGTCAAATGTCAAATATCATTTATATACATATATGAATTCGAGTTACGTTTTTTCCTCGGAAAATTATTGTTAAACAACATATAAGAAAATAATACCTTTTAAAAACTATTTTTGCGAACTCAGACACAGATACTTTTTTCTCAAAATAATTTAAGAATATAATAAAAATGAGCAATCAATATGGGTCATTATATTTAGCGCATGACGCCCACCCATTACATTCTGATTTTATCCGCAACTTTGACCGGTGATTATTACAGTGATTATTAATTAGTATTTCTTGATGCGTCGTTTATTAATTATATGTGGTGATTTGTTAATACTGTAAAGGTATGTAATGTTAACAACGTTAATTTTCAAAATATTTTAAACGTTTAATAGATAAATAAAAAAAAATTGTTTCTAAATACTATATATATATATATAGTATTTCGTATCGTCGGTTTTCGTTCATGAAGGCTAGAAAACGAAACCTTTAGGAGATAATTCATTGTCTGCTTTCCCAACCATTTGTCTATTTCTGGTCTTTCCAAAAATCGGTCTATCTTTTCACCCATTCTTTTTTTCTTCCCAATCATCCGTCAAACGTTTTCAATTATTTAGTAAAAGTGATAATTTAATAATTAATTTTAATTAATATAATTGCTTAATGTAGTAATTTTAGAGTTAATAAGCAATAATTTGTAATCTTTTAATGTTATTTCGCATGCCTAAGTTAATTTTCAAGGAATAGTTTTGTACCTGGTCCAATATGTTTGAAATGACGTAATTTTTATTAAATTAATTGTTTAGTTCTTTTAGTAAAATGTTTATTATTGCCTTTCAATATTTATTTAAAAAAGTTAAATTCAATACGGGCTTGCTATTTCTATCCGAACGAAAAGAATTATCTTGCAAAATATACTACATTATTTATAGCCTTGGTCATTTCGTAGTTTGAGATCCTTAATTTCACTTTAACTCTGTTCTGTTATTTTTACTCTAACTCTGTTATTTTTACTAGCAGATTGTATTCCAGACGGCGTTATTAAATCAAGCCTTGCGTTTATTTATAAAAAGACATTGTAATATAGTGGTTCATGTAGTTCATTGTGATTGCATAATGGTTTCATTATTTTACAACCGCGTCGACCAATTAATGACAGTTTTTTATAATAGTCAGGATTTACATTGTATAAAAAATTTATAAGTAAATTATAAGCCAATAAGTTTGAACACAAAGTAAAATTATTTAAAAAAACATGAAAAGCGCCATCTCTTTATCACTACTGATTTTTAAATCTTAAATTTAATATCTAATGTGTAATATTAGTTGAAGCGAATAAAGTAATACCTCATCTATAAATGAAGTTATTTTTATTTCATTTATCGACATCAACATGTGAAATTTCTATGCAATGTCTCATTAAAGTTTTCTGTGAATCAATTGTTAGAATTTTCTTAAATAAAAAATTTCTTAATCAGAATGTAATAGTTTTCATAAATTGAGGCTTCCCGCTATCATGAGATGTCGATGAGACAATAAGACTACTTGAAAAGGTCTCGCGTAAGTGGCAACTCTCATTACTCAAACATTACGTTGTCCTCTGGATCTCTGTATAGGGACAAAGAGTCGCTTATAGATACTTGAATATAACAACAAGCCTTTGTGTCAACGCCTAAATCCATATACCTATACTGTTTGATTTCACGGTGAGGTCAAAGCAGCTCGTCAGGTCAAGGAGCCACATCAAAGCACCCACTTTAATCACTTAATCGTGAATTGAACCCCGTTACATGGCATTGTAACATTGTTGCAATATACATATACCCCCGTTACATGGCATTGTAACTGATACAGTTGAATGCAAAAATCTTAGGAAATGATACATTTAAATTTTTTAAATCTTTGATCTCCTAGAATTTTCCAACGACAAATATTGTATGTGGTCACTGGCTGTATTAATGTGTAACGTACGAGTATATTCTGTACTTTTTCATAAACGGTATTATTTTAAGCTTAAAACAAATATCATATTTTATTTTTCAACAAATTTTTACCTTCTTTGGCTTATAAAATTTTAAATCACATTTTTGTGCTGTAACATCTGCAAATGTGCCATTGTTGATCCTACGTCAGCAGAAAAAGAAAGTGTTATTAATAAAAGTTGTAGATAAATTGATTTCTTGCTAATTTTTTTTGTGACCAAGTTATGGGAAAGAAAACTACATAATAATTTAAAATAGGAGCCAAGTGCCAAAGCCAGGTTTTACACATAAAAAGGCTGTCTAACCAAAATGATATATTTTTCCGACCATTTGTCCAGACTATAAATATGGAATGTTTTATAGGTAATTTGCTTGATCAAAGACTGAATTCGAATAGTTTTTATTTTAACTTACCAATATAGAATATACTGACGCCAGTCTATGCTTATTTCTATTTCTTGTGTAACCTTTGCAGATGTTACTGACATCTGCACATGTTTCAACCTTTTGTGCATATATATATGTTATAAATAATTTTTATGACACTGAGTTGTTGTATTAAAAGGAAGTATTATTTACTTAAATTTAATTACATATACAAATCATAAAGTAATATCACAATTTTATTTTATTTTTAAAAAAACTTGCCAATTTCAATAAATAAAAATTGTTTTAATGCTCAATAATATTTATGCGCATTTTTTATTTTCTTTCGTTTATTACATAAAGAATCCACTTGAAACTTTCAGTTACCTCTGCTAACTTTAATAAATTTAAAATCCTTCGAGAATCTCGCACAGATCTATATATATATATATATATATATATATATATATATTTCATTAGACAAGGGTACGTTTTATTCGTTTTATTGATAATAGTATAAATGTTTACTTATTTACAGAAATTATAGATTACAGTATTTGTTTTGTCTTATACGTATTTCAAATAGTTTTATACAATTGGATACTGCTCGGGAAATTTGATGGACTATAACATTAATTTGTGTATATATACATATATATATATATATATATACATATATATATATATATATATATACATACATATATATATATATATATATATATATATATATATATATATATATATACATATATATATATATATATATATATATATATAAGATTTTAAAAAACCACTGAAGAATTGCAAATCGCATGTTTAATATCTTAATTGAGGTGAGTCGACGATTGCTTTTCTTAATGCCAAATATTCTCCTTTAATTTCGTTTTTACTGTACACAACGAGAATGTTCTGTGTAAATGTCAGAATTACTCAAGCCGTTAAAGAACGGAATCAGGACGATATCGGCAACAACATAGCTCAGACGCAAGTCACCCGACGATATCACCGGCAGTACATTCCATACCGAATAACAATAATAGTGTTACTTTAAATTTTCTTATCTAATATGTCTGTAGTTTTTACTTATTTAATTGTCCTCACAAATAAATAAAATCAAAAAGTAAAACAATAATCTATTTTTAACTGATTATTGAAACGAATACAAAAGTTAAAAACTTGTGGGCTATTATGTATTATGTATGACCTTTCATAATGACTCTATTCCGTAATCAACTTATAATGCTTGTAATGCTTGTCGAAAGAGAAAAAACACCTTGTCGAAAGAGAATTAAAAATAAATAATTTTGAAGTCTTTATACACACGCTTACCAATTTTCCAATTAACACGAATTTGCTGAGGTAAGGACGCAAAAAATGATACATTATTTTTGGTAATTCAATAAACGTGGAAATATGGCTTGTCATATCGCCGACAAATTTAACTGAAACGATAAACTCGTATATGAAACGTGGGATGATAACAGGGAGGAGGTCAAATAAAATATATATAATTTACTCGTTAGATTTCTGGTGTTTCCAGATGAATCAATCAGCGCAAATAATTATATTTTACGGCATATAAGATACGATTCGGAGTAACGAGTTCAACGTAAGTGGTTGATAGCCCATTAATATCAACCAATCAGATAGATACATAGGCGCATAAACATACACACACACGCGCGCACACATACACACACACACACACATACATATATATATATACACACATATATATACATATATACATATATATATATACACATATATATACATATATATTTATATATATATATATATATATATATATATATGTATATATTTATATTGCATGTATGCACATCATTCTGTAATGAAAATTTTTGGCTAATCTCTTATAAATATATGAGATTCCACATATCATCGACTTTGCTTAGTCATAAAAGAGCCGAAAGTGATGGTACATATTTACTTAATTTTTTCGTTGTCAGTTTTAGTAGTCCATCATTAAGTGAATGCTCATATTACTGCTAGGAGAAAAGTTAGAAAAATTGAAAATACATAACAGGACAAATAAGTTATTTATTATAAATTGCTTATGCTAGCATCCTTAAATCTAATTCAGTCACTATTATATCAATATTTTGGCTGGTCTAAACAAAATATCATTACAACCTCAACAAAAGATACATTAAGTAATTATATGTTGTCTACTACGGTCAGTCTTCTATCCTTACTGCAATTCAGAACAGACATTTAAACAATTTTCTAACTTCTCAGTGAATCAAAATTTGAGAATGATGAAGAAACCTAGAAAAGAAAATCTTGGTATAACATGATGGCATCAGAAAAAAACACAGATCAAAATTAGTATAATCATATTTCTTTTAATAGTGATTAAATTCAGTGAATAAAATACAGTAGGTGAATTAAATAGAGTTATACATTCATGTATAATGCAACAATAGTTTATTATTATATCGCACTCAGTTTATATATAACATTTTAAGGTTTTTAAAAACAAATTAATGAAGAGCAATTTCACTAGCAGATATATATTTTATAAGAAATAAAAGTAATTCTATGGTGTCTTCTTTTCAAGTATTTTGACCTCGTTAGTAATCGACTACGTTCAAATTTGGTAATCTACAAATAATCTACTGACTTCGTTACTAAAGTTGCTTTTACTTCGCTTAAAGCTTTGGCTTTTTTTGAAAATTTTTTTTGAATTTAATGAAATTTCAATTCTGTCCAATTTGAAATATTCAAGATTCACTTTTCCCTATTCGGGCAAACTCAAATCTTATCCAATTTAAATGGAAACTACCGGCATTACAGCTAATCATAATAATTAACCCCAACGAATTCAAATATCAGTCGAGTTAAAACAAATACATTTTTCTCTTCTAATAACGTTTCTACTCAGCATCATATCTTGACTATAGACGAGGTACTGTTAGCGTTAAAATTTTACCTCTATAAATTTACCAATAAGATAGTGAAAGACAAAAGTTCATTCATACAGAAAATCTCGAGGCTTTCACTCGAGAGACGGCGCCGTGGCGTACGTTCTATCAACCGGTTTTTAATTGCCGTAGAGAAACGTAGAAAGCCAATCCCACCAGAGCTACTTCTAGATCGATTTTGCTTGGTTGCTGAAGACACAGAACGTTCAGTTCTAGCGATCCTATTCCAGCTGCTTGCTTTCGACGATTGTGGCTGCCTAGTTTGGGAAGTTAGTTTCCGACGACTGTGGCTGCCTCGATCCGGCTGCCTAGTTCCTGAAAACTGCAGTTTCTTGTTGTGGTTTCTTCTTCTGCTTATTTCCGATGACTGGTTACGAAGATCACTGAAGACTCCCTGATGGCACACTGACTGAAATGTACCGGGTACGGGCTTCTTTTATTTTCTCTATCCCGACGCGATGTGGCTTGCGATTTCCCCCTCTCTCCACCCTAGTTTCTTTTGTTTTGCTCTCTCTTTACCCCTCTCTCTTGTCCGGATCCTGGGTAGGTTTGTACGCCGCACGCGTTGCGTCTCATTTTTACTTTAAAAGTACATAATCTAAATATAAAAATATTAAATGTAAAGATAGAAATAAAAATATAAAACATGAAGATAGAAATAAAAACATAAAACATGAAGATAATCACAATATAAAATACTAATTAGTATAAATCAATTTTGTGTAAATTGTGCTCTCTGTGTTGTCCGGCTTCGAGCAACGGACCTCGGCCGGATTATGTTCTCAGTGTTGTTCGGTGTCGAGCAACGGACCTCGGCCGGTTTTGAGGCGACGCGTCACCACGATTGTGTTGCCAACATCCGAATATATTAGCTATCAGTTTCATATGTGTTTGCCATTATTATTACTAATAAAAGCAGAAATTTCTAACGCTATCCAGAATTACAAGATCATATTTAATGCGCGTTGAATCCATTTTAAATTTTATTTGGAACACGGTACCTACTACCTACTACTTACCTACTTCGTAATTTTATGAATAATTACCATCGTTTTCGTATACTGGGGGCAATTTATTTCGGTAAATCGAGTAAAACACAAATAACTATAGAAAATGCACAACTATATAATGCATAACTATAGAATATCATCAATGACTTGTGAGTTTATTTCCCTACATTTAGGTCAAAAAATATTTCAAAACGAACTTTCAATGTTAATGCAAGTTTATTTTTCAGAAATTAGACTATCTTCAAGCTCCCTGACAGTGCCCAATATCCCCGTATCGAACGCTTCCACCTAACTGGTGCAGAGACTTTTCCCCCTCGATGATTCATTTAGTTTGTTTATTTTTTCCATAAGCTTTTTATCTAACGAAACGTGAAATGTATGAGCAATGAACAAAAGAACCAATGAATACACTTCCATTCCGCTATTAATAGCAAGAGACCAGAATAGCAATCTAGTAATAACTAAACCACGGTTATTTCAGTTTTCGATATGTTTGTAATAATAGCAAACGAATATTCATATTTATACACCAATGATATTAAAATAATTAACGCTTAAGTGGTCAATAGTGTTAGTGGGTTATTACCAAGGAAAATTTATTATGTAGTTATTGTCGTAATAATAAGTAGTTTTTGCTTATTTATGCCCTAAAGCCTTCAAAATGCCGCCTAATGCTGCGGATCACGGTCGGAAGAAAAATTGCAGCTTACATTATGCGTCGCCGATTATTGGTTTCGGTTAAGTTAAATGTAGTATTCGATTGATTGAAAATTTTCTTTTATATGATAATTAATTTTTGGAAAAATTCACATGAAAATAAAAATAACTTAACGTAAAGATAATATGTACAAACACAATATTTAATAAAAAATTCTTGTATATTCTATAACAAACGAAGACTATTGTATATTCCATAACAAACGAAGATTAAGGGTAAATTTTTAATTAGCCTAATTCATTAAATCAAGTCATTAATCTCACTATATTCAAATTACGCCAAAAACCTTTTTCCTGAGATTTATCTATAATCATAATTGCTACTTATTGCACTTATATCAGATTTTTTCGTAGTTTTTTCGCAATTTTAATGCAATTTAATTCGTCCTCCAAATAAACAATCATTCTTATATAATGTTATTAAAATGCTTGTTTTGATTGCCCGGTGTCTAAAAAAGATGGTGTGATATCAATTCATGAATGTCAATAATTACTAAGATTAAATGTGTTCGAATTAAGATTGAGATTCAGTGTAGTGTTACTTTGAGATTTAAAAAAAATTTTATACTAAAAGTCTAAAAAATACTTAAAACAAATGTCAACCTTTTCAAAGAAAGATGAAAGAATGGCGATTGGAACTAAAGGATAATTTTCTAGTGAAATTTGTGACCTTTTGAATATACATTATTTTATTTATGTTAGTGTTATTTTATTTATGTTAGTAGAAATAAACAGTTTCAAAAGTTCTATTATGATTTCCATTCAGCCAAAATACACAGACAACTTCAAAATACAGTTTGTCTCCGCAGTTTACGAGTAACACGCTCATTTTTCCATTTACCTCTTTGCTTATAATTCGTCTTTGCTTAATGTAAGTTGTCTTGTCAGGGAAAGGTAATTTTATAGCTGAATCCGTTTTTGCATCTTTATCTCTCACTTCTTACTATTCCAAGTTCACGATTTCAGTTGCTAAGAGAACGAACCGAGGTGGCACGAAATAAGCAGCTCGAGGGATCATTTGTTTCAAAACCTCAGTATGACGAGGAAAGCAAGGGTACCTCCATTGCTTTACTGGTTTCTCAGCACAGAGAAGTGACGGGGACTGGTCAGTAGAAATTTGATGTTACTGTGAGCTGTTAATTAGATCATCGTTGAATTCGTTTCTCGAAAATAATTTTTAAAAAAGATGAAAGTGAAATTGTTTTATTTGTGTTCAATTATTTATGTCACAACCAACTAAAATTTTTATGCTTATAAACGAGCAACAACTTAGCGTGACTTATTCTATTATATTAAACTATTAACATCTGTCAAGGAGATTTCAGCATTGAAAGTTTCAGCCCGTATTAACAAGGACATTATACATTATCTTTAAAAATGTTTGTTTCACAACTTAATTTTAACATTTATTTTATAAATTATTTGATATTTAACTACATAAATAGGATATTTAATATAATCATTAAGGTGAACGTTGTCAAACGAACCAATTGGACAAGCTGCATGATGCAGGCAAGTCGTCTGCTGTAAGAAGTTTGATTAGTTGTATAAGATATATATATAAATATTGGAGAAAATAAATTATCTTAATTAGTCCACATTAACATAAATATGTTTATATCGTTTGAATTTCAGCGTTAAAGATAATAATTATTAGCTTGAAAATTTTACGTTAATAATTGTCTCGTTTTTTTTCCTTGAAGAAAGTTAAATACCTTCCGTTGAAATAAATATCAGTTAAATAATTTTGTCCAAGGTTGATAAAGGTATGTCCTCTAATACATGAGATATTTGCCAATATGGATAACTTTGTTAAGCAATCCCAGATGGAGGTAATGATGCTGCCAGTATTGTATTTTTATAACTTTTAAACTAATTTACAATTTACTTGCCTTTGAGAAAATTTGTTCAGAGACTTGATCTTGACAAATAATGGCACTTGCTGACATGGCGTCAGGGATTTTAACTGTGAACTATGAAGTAACATTTATTTTGAAACCGAGTAGTCTATAGGCCTAACAAAATTTCGGATAGGTATTCTTTATATTTCGAATTCCACTTAATGATGAATGACGTCAATTAAGAACTTTGCTTCTTAAACTTAACTAAAACATTTCGCGTGATGTCTTAGAAACATACTTGCTTTACTGTTTTTTTGTCTGTCGTCGTATTAAGTCTGTCATGTATTATACTTTGTTTTACTTTTATTAAGTCGAAATAAATCAATCAAGTTATGAGCAACATTGCTATATCATAATTTCAAATGTTTTTATATATTTAACTGCAGAACTAAAAGTTATACTGTGCTATAATTATAAAATTCTCAATGCACATTTTACTCACGTGTTATATTATATTAAATATTTATTGAAATAAATCTAGGTTAAAACACATCTGTTTTTTAGGTGTGTTAAAATGCAATATATTAACTTATAAAAATAAAGGATATGAAAAGTGAAATTCATATAAGGCGAATAAAGAAACACACATATTATGAAAATACGTGTGACAGGACATATTTAAACTACGAAAGTTCTGCTAAAATAAAAAAGGGAAATATCATTTCTCTAGAATTAGAGAAATCATATACCATCATATACTTGCTTTGCGAACGACGGTAAACATATATTTAAGTATAAAGCAAAAAAGATAATAACTGTATCACTTGACATTTCTAAGTTAACTTTGCAATTTCAGGGACGAACTGCACAATTTAATATTTTTATTGTTAGTAATTTTCGCCATAACTTCCTTAGGTGGTGCCAAAATTAATGTCACAACATATGTCTAGGATTTATGCTTGCGAGTACTTTAAATAGAAATGGAAACATTTAGAAAAATTATTTCTCCATTTTGTAAAAGTGAATCGAAAATTTCCGGGAAATTTTTAATTTATGTACATTTATGTGTGTATATATATATATACACATATATATTAAGTGTGTGTGTGTGTGCGTGTGTGTGTAAGTGTGTGTGTGTGCATGCAAAAGGTGTTTAAATTAAAAATGGTAGTTGGTTAAAATGGTGTTGGATTATGTTGTGTCAGGTTTTGTTATAAGTTAGGTTAGTTTAGATTACGTAGGTTAGAATGGGTTTTATTTAGGTTGATTTATTTTGGGGGACGATACGTTAGGTTGAGTTTAGTACGGTTTTGTTAATTTAGGCTGTGCTAGTTTTATATTGTAATCGAGCACAGTGTTTCTATTGAGTGCGGTATGAATAAATAATAACTATTTATTACAATGGGTACGTATTTAAGTGAGGTGTAGTTTATACCAGAGAGAAGACGCCCTTCCTTCACCTCCACTCCCCTTCACCGCTATTTATAAACGAGTAGCGCGTTTCTAAATTTGTATCAAAACAAATGACTATTTTTGAATTAGAAATACGATTTATTGATGATATTTGTGTTATTTTTGGATCAATTTCGAAACAAACAACTTATTTAATAACTTATGATTTATGTTTATAACCATGAAGTGGAAATAATTGACATTTGAGTAAAATATAACAATATATTTATTTTACTAATGTGTTATTTAGTATGAAACTCAAACTAATAAAATGAAGATCTCAATGAACTTGCAAAACATTATTTCATGATTCATATTTTATCGTCCTTGTTATATTTTTAGACTTCATCAAACAACAAGCATGTCATCAATCAACATCTATAGACACTAGTTCAGAGTCAGATTTTCAAATGTTTTAACGACTATATGTGGCGATAGTATCTCCATAGAGCGCCTTTTTGTGCAGATGAGGGTAGATGGCACTATAGGGAAGTTGTAGATACGGTGGACAGAACATATAAAGTCAGCTGTGGGCGACTCCTGTATGAGTGCACATGGCGACGACAAATAAGGAGCGATGGAGAGACATAGTGAGGCGAGTAACAACGACCGCCCGTAAAAATACTATATGCTGACCACGACCTCTCTGTCAAGAATGAAACGACGGAGAAGAAGAGTAAATTATTCCATCAGATGACAACAGCTTCAGGGAAATGAACTTTATGGTTAATATATCACATAGTATAATGGCAGTAAACTTAATATAGCTCTGTCGTTATTATCAAAACTGGATTCTTAAAAATCTTTAATTGTCTATGACGATAAATTACTTTTCGTCAATTACAAACTTCTAGTTTAGTACTACTAATATCTGGTTTACACATGATGATTATATCTAACGTTATCCTGTTTTTTTCACTTAGATCTACAATAGTGTAATTGAGTTTTGACTGAATTCAAAGTAATTGGAAGACAGTCGTTAACAAATATTTTAAGACCTTGATTTTAAAAATTGTTGAAGTGATAAATTAATTTTATATTCAAGCTATAATGTCGCAACCAATAGCAGCAAAATATATGTAGTAGCAAAGTGAATGCGGGTAATCAGCGTGTTGGAGATAATTAAGCTTGAGTGCACACAGATAGCTTTAATTATATTCAAATTGATAGGCCGTGACATCAGTGTGAATCGTGGCTTCGCTAAGCAGACAAACAACCTTAAACAGGTCTCTTTATTTATTGTGAATTTTTTATATCATTTGTACCGTAACAACTTTTTTTGCTCATTTTAGATGGAAAAGTTTTTTATCGAATATAAGAGAAGACGGAAAATAATCTATGTATTAAAAGGTAATGATCCGATTGACCTATCAACGCTCAGCCCAAACCATTTTTTAGAGGGTATTAATTGTATAATGGAGGTATCGTTTAAGACGATATTTTTTTAAATTCATCCCCTAAGGAGATGAAAATGATTGGCTAAATTTGTATGAGAGAAAATATCTTTATGGTAATTTTTCCTTAAAACTGGGTGTTCATGCTCTTCAATAAAAATAATGTTATGCGTGTTTCAGGATTTTCCGAGAAACAACCCACGAGGTAAAACACTCAGTCTAAAGGGGTGAAAACAGATCTCTTTTATTTAAAAATTCATACTAATGCATTTCAGTACACATAATCAAACAAGTTTTTAACCATTTTCCCATATTCAAACTTAAGGGGTGAAAAGGGGTTGTCAAATTTGTATGGGAAAAAATTGTATGGTAATATTTATTTAAAAATGTTTGTTAATATTTTTCAATACAATAAAATGAAACAATTATTTAAGCATATTTCAATATTCAACATCTAAGTGGGTAAAAAAGAGTGGTTAATTTGTATGTTAAGTAAATTGTCATGATAATTTTTACTAAAAAATTTGTATTAATGTTTTACGATACAAATAAATTAGCAAGCATTTAAGCATATTCCGATATGCAGCCCCTAAGGGGGTAAAAAGTGATTAGTACATTTGCATAGGAAGAAATTTTTTTATGGTAATTTTTATTTAAAATTAAGTGTTAATATTTTCAATACAAATAATGTTTGTTACATTTTTGTTATTTAAGAATTTTACGAAATTCAATCTATAGTCGGATGAAAATTGGTAGCTAACTTTATGCGGGAAAAATATTTCTGCTACAAATTTTCACGTACCACCGTTTTTACTGGCTATACTTTTAATCGGTTTTCATACCGCTTTATTATTATAAGTTTGAATTCAAGCGACTACAATTTTCCCTTAGAGTTTGTTTCGCAACGTCGATTAATAAATCTTCGAGTTTGTTGATATATACATAAACAATAGTGTGAAAAATATACAAGAAAGTAGTAATGTACAAAAATGGAGCCGAGTTTTTATTTTATATTTTAAACTAAAAATCCAATTTTTATAAAATTTTCACTATTCTCTAAGTTGAAAGATACATATGCCGATAAATATAGAATAATTGTAATCTGATTAGTAGTTTCTGAGAAATACGTGGAAAAACATATAGACAAATATTCGTAATTTTTTTTAAATTTTTGCATTTGTTTAAAAACCTTAGAAACTAACATATTTAATAATATTAAATACATTTGAGTTGAATTTATAACCTCCTTTTAATGCTCAATTAAAAAATTGAGCGGAGTTTAGAAAACGAATAGGCTACGCGAGCGAAGCCGCGGGCGCAAAGCTAGTTAACAATAAAGTATATCAATAGCTATATCTGACAGTTCATTCCACGATTGGAATGTAGCTGTATTAATTGATAGTAAATTGGTTATAATTTAGGCAATATATAATGGACTTAGAAGAAATTTAAAATTGTAAAGTTTCCTACTCTCTTCATTTACTTAATTACATAGTTAATAACATATTGTTAATGGCTTGTATATAAAATACGAACTGCAGAGACTTGAAATTTTTTTTGTTTACCTAGCAAAAAGGATCAAAGCCGGATAAATTAAAAAAATCTTTTAAAACCCCATTTGGAATAATTATGCTGACGGAACCTATGTTATCGAGAAAATGACAATAGCTACAGGGTAATAAAAAATATTAGTAATTTTATAATGTTATATGATTCTTACATTCTACTAACACATAACTATAATATTTTCTTTATATTTTTAGTATACTCCTTATACTCAATAAGCTACATATCATTTGCAAATGCTTTTAACGCTATGTTAAATTAAGGGCTACAGTAATATACAGTTAATCAAAGACAATGCACAAATTATGTAAAAAAATAATTTCATAAAAAATTTTATGAAACATTTAATAAAAAAAAACTTTTATTTTTGACTGCCCAATTTTTTACCTTTTACTCCATCACTTCAGTCTCGATATTTTTACGTAATTGCAAGTAATTTTATCGGCCATCTATTAGAATTTCGTTTTGCTTGCATTGTATGTATTTAATATAATACTACTCTCAAATTCGTACATTGCCTCTTCCGTTATTACTTTTTTTGCGAAAGCAATATGTCAATAAATTGCATATTCTTACAGTCATCATTTATTGGCCAAATATTAATTTGAATGTTAAGTTGATTAATGATTACTGTGTTTTTAATACATTATAAAGTCCATATAAATTTTATAGAGTAAATTGTATGAAGTTAATTTTTTTCAATATTTATATCTTCATAATTATCGATAATAATATTAATTAAATACTTACTTATAAGTACATTATACAAATTAAATGAACTAATATCTTCTGCTACCCACCAAATGCATTTGGCAGGTTATTTTGCAAATGTCACGTATCGAATCGGAGCAAATACTAATTACGATGGTGGTGGAGGTAATTGAACTTGTAGTAACCGGATGATTGTACAATAACTGGATAATTTTATTTCACGTTTATGAGTACGTCTACATACGACAAATGATTCAGCTCGATAGAAACAAATTCAGGAAAGAAGGTGACACGAGAATTCGTGTGGACCAGGAAGCCTTTGCGAAAATGCATTGGATTTTCACGTCCCCGATTCCGTAATTACTGAAGGCGAAACTGTAGAATCATTGCATTCTTACCGTAATAACCTATGGCTCTAAAATTTAAAGTCGCATAGTGAACTATGGACACTGTTATGCTAAGAGAGTCTCCGAAGAATAAAATTCGAAATGAAGAATTTCGACGGAAAATCAAAATAGTCGAGTTAACCCTTAACTCAATCATTATGAATTAAGGTGGCAAGATTTATCGAAGAGCCAATAACCGGTGCAGTAACTATTTCTCGAGTGGAGACTACGAACCTAGACGTGAAATGTGGGATGCCCCAAACTCAGATTTCCTTACGATCTTAAGCAGTCGGCGGGAAGGTGTTGAATACGGAAAACAGAGGGACGTGTGTAGTGATATGCCTTGGGAAACGTTTACGTCCAGCAGTGGACAGCATAGGTTGATGATCATTCATTGCATGTAAGGCCGACAATTGGATGGCGGATTTTGAAGTACAACAAGAACCCTATCCTAAATAAATATAATTGTTTTGTTATCATAACAATTTTATTTCCATAGATAATATACCTATGTAACGAAACTGAGAATTTGTCGAAATTATGATAGAGGTTTATTATTACAAAATGTTATTTTCCTATATTCTTTTCCATATTTTGCACATATTTTATAATTTAAAAATCTTTATTATGATTTCGCAGACTCTCATTTATTGACTTTTATTATTTTTCTATTCTTTACACTAAAGCACAATATACAGTGGTAAAAGAAAATCAGTCACTGATATGAGAAAGATTGGTAAAGTTATATTTGAATGATTATATTTTGTAATTAATCTCAATGATGTTTAGGTGGAAAACCACATATAACTATTGCTATATACTTATATATACTATGATTTCAAAATGTACAGTGCAACTGAATAAGAAACTGCTTCTTAAAGCATATTTGTGAAGAGTCTAAAGAAATGGGTGGCAGGATCGAATCGATTGAATTGCATTATACGATTTTCCTTTTAAAGATATGAATCGAAGCGTGGCTAAAAACGATTCTTATAGTAAAGACTATATACAACCCATTTTTATATAATATCGAAGAACAGGCGATTGTAGGTCGCAAAGGACACCGGTTAAAATAGCCCGCCATTTTACGCCTGAGCGGCCAGATTTGATTTCTACGACAAAATTCCTTCTTCATTTTTATGATATTAATGTCTGAAGCCCATCAAATACTGCAAATAATTGGGAAAATATTATCTTAAAAAATTATATTTCACGCAATAATCGTTGTAGGAATTAATAAAAAAATATTTCTTTTTCGCTATAGGATAGCTGTCAGACAGAAAATATCGGGTTCCTTATATACTACCGTTACCTGAAATCGACTTTTTTCATTTATATCTACTTCTATTATTTATCTAATTTTTTTTTGTATTTAAAATCGTTATTGATTGTGTATATGGCTGTATCTAATCTTATAATAGTTATATTATTTAATCTATTAACCCAGAAACTATGCTAATCAACTTCACCTGACTACGAAAATCATATCATTCGGATACAATTTAACGACATAGAATCTAAATACATACAAGAAGATACGAATACTTATGGAAGAGATAATCACGATATATCCATCACCTCATGCCATGAACACAAATAAATTTCGACCGAAGTTCCGGAGACTATTTGAGACATTGGAGAAAGCTGTGGGCTACCTAAATAGCACTGGTGTGATTTATCCTTTAACATAATAATATTTAACCATGCCAAAGATTTAGGGAAATCAGAAATTTCAAAATAAATTTGCCTTTGTGATTTCAATAATCTGGATTAATATGCTGTGAGACAGGCCTCTCAACTGTAGTGTCAATTTCAGATAATTAACATAAATTTTCCTGTTGGATGTGATATGCTGAGGTTGAAAATTGAAAATAGTCTTTTAATGGAATAATTAGTTACAAGTCTACTGTAAACTCTTGTTTCATTAATTTACTAAAAGTTTGAACGAACGTTTCGATATTAGATATTTTTCCTCCATAATATTCTTGTAAAAATGACTATATATAATCTCTACAACAAAATTAACTAGTTTTACTTAAGTGAGCTACATTCTTATATATGAAACGTTAACTTTACGTGCGAAGAATTTTCTAATTAACAAACTGATTTCTAAATTAAGGTATATTTAAAAAAATTATGCCCCATATCTAAATTCATCAATATTTTTATGAATATTCCTAGTAACTCAACTTACATTCGTTGAAATTTAATTTAAATGTAAACCATAAAATCAACGTAAAAATGCTACAAGAAAATGCCTGGAAGCCTTTCATCGGTAATGAAAGATGTCGATTTTTAAATTTATTGTTGATTTTCTTATTTATTTTATGATTGACTTTCTTATTAATTCTGAATGGATAATGGTTAAAAATAAAAAAAATACAAACAGTATTGTTATTGGTTTGAAGATATTAATTACATAAAAATGTATAAATTTTTTTAACTTTTTTGTAACTCATAATAAAAATTTACTTTCATTGATGACCTACTTTCACACGGTAGATGGATTACTCCATTGCTACTATAGAGTAATACAACTGATCTTGGCTTTTTACTTTGTAAATTTCTTTATGTAACGCTGAAGTCGTTTTCAAATATCATAAAATATTGAAGTTTTCATTATCCATATTGTTTTAAAGATCCTTATAAACCGACTTTATCGTTTTCACAAGCGTACAATTAAACAAAGTATATGTAAATAATATTTAGGTTATTTAAATCATTTCATTTGGAGTTAGAAACCAGATATAATTAAATTGAAACATTTACCAACTTATTAGCAACTCTTGATCCAATTATTTTCTTGATCTCTTGCTTTAAAATTGGTAAAATCAATTATTGCAGATATTTAATGGTAACATGACTTAAGTCACATATTAATTTAGTAAATTCGATATAACGTGACAAGCATCCACGTGCAAGCACTCTCGTGATCTATTAGATAATTAATATATCTACGGTAATAGAGCATGAGAATAAATAGCCTATAATAAAATCGATAGATAGATGCTGTAGTTACCGCCGTCGTTAATCAGATAAACAAGTTTCAGTCAGATCCTGGTGTTTATTATCAATTGAACATCAAATAACGCAAACAGGAAAATTGTACACATAATATAATGCGAGCATGAATATTTTCATAAGGAATTTCACAATTAAATGAAACTACGTGATGTAGTATTATTTCTACTTTCTTTAAATTTCTTTACCACGACCTAGGTTTCGTTGTATTACAACATCTTCAGGTGGGATATTAGCAAAGATTAATATCCCACCTCTTTGCTAATATCCCACCTGAAGATGTTGTAATACAACGAAAACTAGGTCGTGGTAAAGAAATTAAAGAAAGTAGAAATAATACTACATAAGGTAGTTTCATTTAATTGTGAAAATTGAATTTCTACAAAATTAACACCAAATATGTTCAATAAAAATGATATTAGCTACCAGACAAAAAAAATCAAGTCACCGAACTAGAAAACTGAATTTGAATCGTATTAAAAGTTGGTGAACATTTTGATTTTATCGATTCTGGTTTCACAAGAAAATAATTCACAAGAACAAGTATAAATTTCTAAAGAAATATTTTGCAAGTAATGTACTTCTAAATATAGCAAACATTTATTTTTCTTTGATATTTTCATAAGTTTAGTCATATCTGCATTTTACTAAATAAATTTTTAATGTTCGGAATATATGCTCTAAAAGAAACATATAAACTTACCATATCTTACTACGTATAATACAAATTGAAACAAAGGGTCGATGGAAAATTGTTATTGCTAAATTAAGTTGTCTTGCTAAAGTGGCTACTTACTACTAAAGATGATTAAGCTGCCACTTGTTTGAATTAATATATATTTAATGACAGACAAATTTATTACTATTTAATATTAAAGAATACCTATTCCTCGGAAAGCATAAATTGGAACACCAAGAATAAACTTACGATCCATAGAAGTATATGAAGGATAATTAAAAAGCCAAGTGAATTCTATTAAAGTAAGATCATATATGAAATTACTTCAAAAAATTTGAAGCCATAATATTAATAAAAACGTTAAATTAGCAAAGCTACTGTTACCTAAATTTAATTGTGGACGAAAACGTAAAACTACAAAGTACTTTTGCACAGTAACGTTTCTAAATAAAGCAAAGTACTTTTGCACAGTAACGTTTCTAAATAGTGCTTTATTTACAAATAGTTATATACAAATAAGGTAAGCCTCTCTCAACTTTGTACATCACCTTCATACCTCTTCATATACTTTGTTTTCACGAAAATTGGCATACGTATCTTACTTGCCGTCTAGTAACGTTTCATTTAATTGTGAATAATGAATTTTTACAAAATTAGCGCCAAATATATTCAACAGGGAATGTCATTTAATCAAAAGGTATATTAAATTTAATTAAGGGTATTAAGTCATTTGGTTCACTGTTTACTCGTACAATTTATTTTGTACTGTTTTTATTTATTTTATTTGTGAATGAATATGCTAAATTTGGATAGATCAATTCATGTTAAAGTTTCATAATTTCTTTTGTATCATTTTGCGCATTCAGTAGCTGATTTATTAAAAACTTGGCGTTAAGAAGGGTAACATGATTTAAACATCATCATCATCACAATCATTAATTATTTATAATGACAATAATCAAGGTTAACGGCCGTTATAAAACACTGGTATGCAGTTTGGTTCCCAATCTCGTAAAAAACCGTATATTCTAGTTTTTGTTCTTTTTATTCAGTATGCCGTAGATCTTCATCTATAACACTCTTTTAATCTGTTGTCTGTGTGAATTCTTTCCTTGAAAATGTAATCTGTAAATATTATTAATTCCAAAACGGTATGAAAGGTATCGGTAGCTTTTATAAACAACGGTATTTTATCAAAATTTGAATAAGATTAGTTTAAGATTCATTTTTTTCTTTTTATATTGTTAAATCACTAAATAAATTTTAAGTAATAAGTAAATTTCTTAAAGGTTTGAAAAGTTATTTACTTCTACGGAACTAGACATTTAAATTCTTTAAGTCTTTTATTGTTTATTAATTCGAATTGTATGAGGAAATTAATGAAATTAAGTCGATTTAATTTTGGAATGAGCGAAAGAAATTATGTAAAGAACGAAACAAAAAGTACGAAAGAAGTATTAAATAAAAAATAAAGATTAAAAGATAAAGGTAAAAATTAAGATATTTGATTAATTTCACGGCCAATAAACATCTTTCAGCTTAAATGATTTATGTTTCCTGTAGCTTAAATAAAAATATTAGAACTAAATCCAACTTTGTTCAGTGTGGTGAGCCATGGAATGAAAGACCTTTCAAGCATGGGTGGAACTTGCACTATGAGATATATTTAAGCCTTTATAAACATTTAATAGTACATAATCCAATTAAATTGTATTATATTTAAGTATTTAAGTGTATTGTATTTAAGTGTACTATACTTTCACAAAAGCATATTTAATTTGTTTTATCTAATGTAATTACAAATTACGATTTACGATTTTTTCTTTTACTTCTGCTGTGAGAGCTTGCTTCTTCCCACATTTCCTGAGTCTAGGTCCACGGGAAGTAGGTACCCTATATTTTCTAGTTTATTTGCTAGTGTCAAAATATCCAGCATAAATGGCGGGAACAGAAATATGTTGCCTACTTTCTCTTTCATAGATCCGTATTTATAAATTAAAAATATATATTTATTTTAACCATATATTATTGATTTTAAGATTTCTTCTTTTACTGGTGGCGGGGGACCTTGCTTCCAAACTTCACGATTCTAGGTCAATGGGAAGTACCCTACAGATTTTGATTTACTTGCTAGTATCAAAAAATTAGGCATAAATAGTCGGATTTTTAGGGTTTTTACTACGTTTACTCAGAAACTAGATTTTTTAATAACTTCAAGGGACCATAGACCTAAATATTTGATATTTATTTCAATTGGATACTTCTACGCCTTTCCGAAAAAAGGAGTCTGCTCAAACAGACAGGCTGATGGTCAAGGAAGTAATCCTTTAAGGGTTCTTTTTTTCAACACACGTATTTAAAAATTGCAAGTATGAACGAGTAGTCTTTTAATAACACAGCAGAGAACAAGGATGATTGAGTGGTCACACAGAATGTCTGAATTGTAACTTTTGAAGACGTATGTAGTCATCGTAGGGAATTAATATTTAATCGCCAAGACAAGTAAAATTTAGGGATAAATACTATTAACTCAATTGTTGGAGCTCTTCAGGTCACATTTTTGTATATGCCATATCTGTATACACCGACACCAAAAGCATTCATTTCAAATACCCCTGATTTAAAATTTGGATTATTATTGCCTATGTAATGTTTTTACCAGAAAAGTAAATAAAATTCAAGAAAAATATAATATATGTGATGTAACGCTATATAAACAAAGATAAAGATAAAGATATGTGATGGGAAATAAACATTTCTGTAAATAATTTTGAAGTATATTAGAAGTTTTCAATTAGATAACCAATTGATTATATTAATTTTTGCAAAAAAATTAAAGCATTTTATTTGCTATAAATCTCTGAAATTTCTGCTAATATTCTCCCTATTTTGAAAACATAAATACGATAAAATTGTCGAAACTAAGTTGACAGTTATGAACTCGCCAAAGTCAAAAAAATATCGTCATATTTTATATTCTTCATGTAAACGAGTTTAGTGAAGCCTTTCTGATTTAAAATAAAACCAGTTATCGCACATGTATTTAAAAAGATTTTTTTGTAGGTTTTATTTAGATGCATTATATTTTCAAATTAAAAGGTATTGAAATATATTAGCCTTAAATTTTTTTTCCGCAAAGTAGCTGTCGAACAAAAATAATATTCACAATTAAATGATAAGATCTTTGCTAATAGCCCACCTGAAGATGTTGTAATGCAAGGAAATCTAGGTCGTGGTAAAGAAATTAAAGAAAGTAGAAATAATACTACATAAGGTAGTTTCATTTAATTGTGAAAATTGAATTTCTACAAAATTAACACCAAATATGTTCAATAAAAATGATATTAGCTACCAGACAAAAAAAATCAAGTCACCGAACTAGAAAACTGAATTTGAATCGTATTAAAAGTTGGTGAACATTTTGATTTTATCGATTCTGGTTTCACAAGAAAATAATTCACAAGAACAAGTATAAATTTCTAAAGAAATACTTTGCAAGTAATGTACTTCTAAATATAGCAAACATTTATTTTTCTTTGATATTTTCATAAGTTTAGTCAAATCTGCATTTTACTAAATAAATTTTTAATGTTCGGAATATATGCTCTAAAAGAAACATATAAACTTACCATATCTTACTACGTATAATACAAATTGAAACAAAGGGTCGATGGAAAATTGTTATTGCTAAATTAAGTTGTCTTGCTAAAGTGGCTACTTACTACTAAAGATGATTAAGCTGCCACTTGTTTGAATTAATATATATTTAATGACAGACAAATTTATTACTATTTAATATTAAAGAATACCTATTCCTCGGAAAGCATAAATTGGAACACCAAGAATAAACTTACGATCCATAGAAGTATATGAAGGATAATTAAAAAGCCAAGTGAATTCTATTAAAGTAAGATCATATATGAAATTACTTCAAAAAATTTGAAGCCATAATATTAATAAAAACGTTAAATTAGCAAATCTACTGTTACCTAAATTTAATTGTGGACGAAAACGTAAAACTACAAAGTACTTTTGCACAGTAACGTTTCTAAATAAAGCACGCAAAACTTATTGCGTGCTTTATTTACAAATAGTTATATACAAATAAGGTAAGCCTCTCTCAACTTTGTACATCACCTTCATATTTCTTCATATACTTTGTTTTCACGAAAATTGGCATACGTATCTTACTTGCCTTCTAGTAACGTTTCATTCTAAATTAACTACGTTTATATATTTCGACACTGTTCTGGGAATTGTTTATTGTTGTTTTTACATATAACATATCAACAGAATACTTTCAGCGTTTTGTTTGTATGTGGCATAATCCATAAATTAATGGTTTAATGGCGAAATATCAATTTTATGAACGTTATTTTTAACATTGGCTAGAAAATACAGAATTAAAAGTAACATGCTTCTTTGAAACGTAATCATTATTATTAACATCGACCAGTAAAGGTAAAAAAGTATTCCATTAACAATTACATTATTTTAATATTACTTTTTCCAAGATAATTTCCTTAATCCGTTAACGATTACATTATTTTTAACATGAACTAGAACAGTAAAAGGTAAAAAATCGTGTATGTACGTGAATCAGAAAAAAACATATGGATGGATTTTAAAGAAAATCTGGCGGTTTTAAAAAGCCTCATGTATTAAAAATTATTTAATCTCATTGTTGAATCTCGTTTTTATCTTGTCTTTATTTTTGCAAAGCACAAATTATGTATTTTTTCATTGAAAATAATATTTATTCTACAGAACATCGTGATGATGGTACACTTTCAATTTTAAGAATTCTTTTATCTTCATGTAAAATACTGAGTCAATCATCATACTGAAAGTGATCCATCGCAAAAGAATCGATGATTTTGAAATGCTGGAAAAAAATTTTCAAAATCTCATGGACTGAACACAATTCTATTCTAAATAGCTTGAAATCAAAACTATGTTACATCTTTTGCGAGAAAATCTCTCTCTTTATATACACAGCAACATACGATCATTATTATACTGAAGGCATCACCCTAACCATATAGAATTTAATTGGATATATTATCATGAATGAAGATAAATTAATTAAAAAGTTTTTTTACAAACCAAATATCCATAAAGTTAGAGAAAAATTTAGGTTTTGACGATTATTGACAGAAATATTTTCTTCTTTCGTGCTTTTAGTAATTTTTTTCCGTAGTCATGTTTAAGTTTTTTAACTTTTATTTTTATTTACTATTTTTATTGGGACATAGATTTGTTTGGGAATTGATCTAGTGGAATAGAATTGGTACAGAGAGATATTATGAATTACATTGATTGTGTAAGGGATTTAGTTCTTCAATAAAATTATTTTGACGGGCATTATTTAAAACTTTGGGAGATGCTAACTCACTTATTAAGAGGCTTTGTAAAGTTTTGGCTCTGCTTAATGCAGCACAATCTTGCCATCTTGCAAAAACGGTTTCAACAAAACCTATCACAGTTTTTTCAAGAGTACATACTTGAAGTTGGTGTACAGTAAAGCCCCATGACAATATTAACGGAAGCATGGTTCTAATAATTTTATCAGCCTCTCTTAGTTCATAATATTTCATGCCTAAAGTTTCAATTGTAATTAGATCCGATGAAAAATTATTATGAATTGTTGGATCATCCAATGCCTTGTAAAATTTTGGCCCGACTTAATGCGACAGAGTATTGGCATTTTGCCTAAACTGCTTAACCGATGTCTGTTATAGCTTTTTCAAGAGTACATCCTTGATTTTAGTTGGTGTGTAATAACGCCTCGCGACAATATTAACAGAAGTATGCTTGTAGTAATTTTACCAGCCCCTCTTTTTTATAATACACAGAATATTTTTATTTTTTTAGAGTTTGAACTTTCATTTCTAATTAGATGTGATGAAGGATGATCATCATTAATTGTTGGATCATAGAGTTTTGTATTGACAGCATAGGATAATTCCCCGTCCTCGAGCTGGTTCTGTGTGAGAGGTGGCCATCTAGTACTCTTAAAAATAACCATTCCCATTGTACATTCAAATTTTTTCTTAGCGACCCGATCCCGGTTTATAGATTTGATACTATGCTACTTTCCCTATTAGAATCTCGAGGATTGAATTCAGATTTAGGGGTTTGGCTATACATATTTTCAGTGTAAATAATAATAGCTTTTACGTTGTAAATTTGTGATGGTTTCCTTAATAATTCAGTCATTTTATTTTAATGTTATGATAATTATTTTTCTGAGAAAGGAAAATATGTGAACGATTTCAGAACACTGAATTTCATGTAACATTAGAAATCCTAAGACACTCTCTAAGAATCTAAGGACACCTCATTTGATAAAATCACTTTAGTAATTTAGTTTTTACGAAGGAACAAACTTACCCACTTCCATACATACCTACTTCCATAGCCTGTAAAATTCATAACTTTTCCTCTGCCGTACTAGCGTAAAAAAATATTTTTGGTCAGCGGTTAAACGGCTTCATCAATTTGAACTAAAATAAATAGAATCTATTTATGTTTTAAAACAAACTGAATTAATCGTGATGTTATCCAATAACTTTTCCCCAAGTTTTATAGAAAGTAAGTTTAAATCGTAAGGGTTCATATCTGCAGAAATATAATTCCCTATTTCTAGTAGAATAAGATTATAATGCCTACTTCTATTAGAATAAGATAACAATAGGTAAAATTTTCCTTTTTCTGAAATGTATCATTATATTTATTCTTCCAAGCGTTTTAGAATATGAAAAAAACTCGAAGTGCCACTCCATTTATTGAGACAGAATCATTTCGTTTAATTTTGACCAGCATTTGAAAGCATACGAATATACATGCACAGATATACTTACTAACAAACCTCAATGCAATTCGCTTATTCACTGTCATTCACATTATTTGGGGCGTAAAACGCAACGCAATTTCCCTCCTTCTCTGATTTTTATGATCCTCCTATTCAATGTTATCACAATACTTCCAACTTCGAAATTAAAATAATGATTAAAGAAAATATTATTTTATGAAGATGGGACCGTACATGAATTTCACAAAAAGAGTCATGACAGTTATTAAACGTCTGTGTCACAATAAAAATGGAATATAATTCTCATCGACTTAACCTTTCTTGAACCATTTTTGAAAAGATTGAAAAACGATCGTTTTAAAATAAAATACAAAAACATAAGTTATTTATAACCTCTTCATCGTGTTCTCAATTTCACAGTCTAGTGAACGACAAATGTTTTAAAATTATATTTCTATCAATATTAATATCAATATCTTATTATCTGTACACGTACACAAAATTGATACACGGTGAATATATCGCCACATTTAATATAAGGAATTGACATGGAAGAATGAAGACACCTCTAGCACTCTGGCGGACTGTTGTTCGTAGTATTCTCGTATACCACTAGCCAAATTATATTTCAACGTGTCATTACAAGCATTTAATCCATGTAGATTTGTAACATACTCGTATATAAATTTGCAATATATATTTATTTATATATATATATATATATATATATATATATATATATATAATATATATATATATATATATATATATATTTATATATTGCAAAAGTTACTAGCCGTAATAAAAATCGCTCCACATATTTCTCTCATGGGCGAATTTAGATCGCGCTTGTGCCATGAACTTTTTCAAATTACTTTTTATGTGTCAAATGCATATTTCCTCTTCTTCAGGATAGAACAAATGAAGAATCAGGGACAACATAAGAATGTTTTGTCAATATTAATAGTCTTATTGTAATATATAAAAATTAATTTTCCACAAATATATTATCTATGTAATCCACGTGTTATAGTATAATGATTATGTTAGTAATGATCTGATTGTAAGTCAATAAAATTTAAATTAAATGTTTCTATCATTAATTACCATAAACCAAAGAAAAACAGACAAGACAATTGTAACAAATTATTACCTGTCCTAACCAAATTAATTTCATTTATAACGGTTTGAATTAATTTATTCAATTATTCGTAAATGGAACAAATATTTATTTCAGTAATTAAGTTTTTTAATCGCATCTCGTAACGTGAAATAAAATATATATGTACAATTGTAAACAATTTTTAATTCTCCATAACCGAATTAATTTAAAATTCAGGAATAAATGTTTTGTTTAATAATTGAACTCTTTAATCGCATTTCGATACATGAAATAAAATACATACGTACAAACTATATAAAATATTCTGAAAATTGTCATTGTAGAAATTCCGAAATCTTTAAATAAATTAGATAAGCAAGCTAGGCAAATCAATTTTATCAAATTCAACTGTCAGGAATCGTTTTGAAAATTCAAATATTTGGTAATTCGTACTATTTTTGCTCTTTTTCCTCATCATATATTATTCAGCGATGTCCCTTATTTCGTTTTTTTTTAAATATTGTGACTTTACACATCATAAATTGATACATATTTTTATTACACTTATGTCTTAAAACATGTATAAAATGCAATAATTCTTCACATTAACCTCATTTATTTGGTTTTCTATCATTTTAGTAAACTACAATGAATTAGTCACATAGGGATATAAATAAATTACGTATTATTGGTATTTTCATACCCGTTATAGTCGGAGAGCTGGTAACACATGGCAGACCATATATATATATATATATATATATATTTTTTTTTTTTTTTTTTTTTTTAACACAAATATTTTACATTACTTTTGCTCTGCGCAGTACCTGGCCCACCTGTATATACCTGTGAGACTAACCATTCCCTATAAAACTACTATAAGCGATACTTTTCACCTACATAGCTACTTGGGTCAAAACCATGGTCTGCCATGAGTTACCAGCTCTTGGACTAGTATTCAAAGATATTTATTTTCAAAGCAATTTCTGATGACTTTAGGATAATTCTTATTTTCTTAAGGTTTCTATTTTATTCGGAGAGACCCGTTGATCCTCTTCATAAAAGTGACTTAACAACTATGCTCTAAATAAACATAGGTTATTCCTGTCTGCTTGAAAGTTACTTAATATGAGCCCATAGCTGTACTGAAGTTAACACCACCTACATAATTATTTATAATTAAAAAAACAGTATTCAAAATCGGCAACACTAACAGAAACATACTGGTTGTTAACGAGAACTAACTGACAAAAAAGTGATCGAACATTCATATGAAAATTAAGGTATAGATAACATATTAATAATTCTATTTTTTTAATGTTATTTTGTCTTGCAGCAAATATCTACTACATAGATTTTCTCATGTCTGACAATTGATAAATCAGTATAAGTCTGGTAGCTATTGGTAGTTGACACAGATGTAAACAATGACCATTGTTCAAGAGCTGAGTGTGTGATTTCAATGCAAATAATAACAAAAACTACTTTCAAATATTTTGTAAATAAATAAAATCAAGTACCAGCAGCACACAGTTGTTGGAATGCAACATTTTTCCATGCACTATTATTGCGTACATATTCAGTGAAAGGTCGCAGTAATTTTCGGATTTTTTTCATTCGCTAGGCAAAATTATACCCTAAAATTAATATTTATTTGTATATAGTTAACAAACCAAGAAACAAAGGTTGGATCTTTGGCACATCGAATTTGTAGAAGTAGTAGAACCAGCAAAAGTGTGTGTTCGCAGTCCTGGAGCAGACGTACGTTAGCAATATTTTTTATATTTACAAACTAGAAATTGTATTTAAATTGGAATAAGCTAGGTTTTGGGAATACTACATTATAAATTGATAAGAATTACTTTCTGATCATCAGAAATGAAAAATATTTTGTTTTTAATTCTGGTTTTTTAATGTACATATTATTTCAAATAATAGAACAATATTTTAATAAACATTTTATTAGGACATAACCTGCCAGAAGCACTTTAAAGAAAGTGCATTAATTTTTTTTAATAAAAATATATTTAAGAGAACTTTTTTGGAGATCCCACAACTGGGCTACTATGAAGTAAAGAAAAAGTAAACCACAACGCTTACATTGCAATATTTATATTCTTCGAAGAGACTTTCAAACAATGTTAAAAATATAGGTAAATTATTGTGAAAATAAAAATTGAAGAGAAACTCATTTCGATTTGACGGTTTGAATTTAATACTGAGGTCTTTGTGGTAAATTGACTGGTATCTCAATTTTACTCTGTACTCTTTGCATAAAATAATATTTTATCTTAGTTTTACACCCGCTGATATAATTTGACTGAAAAATGACTTCAGTAAAAATCTAAATAAGAATTTTTTTTCAATATATTAGAAAAATGAAATTTGTCTGAATACGGTATTGTATTTGTAATAAGTTAATTTAATTTTTTTTTAATTTTCTCTTTTTTGGGGATTTTACCTATTTTCCTCTCTATATTAAGACAATTTTGAAGCAAATCCAGTCTTATTGGTTTCCAAAGGAATATATATTTATTAATGTCGAAAAAAGTATGAAGAACAGATGTTATATTTCCATTTGGACATGGTCATCATAGATTTCTATTTTCAAAGTGACTACATTTGTCAGGAGTTGAAGTCTTATAAATGAATGTGATATTAATTCAAAAAAATTAAATATATATAAATATTGTTAAAAATGAATTTCGCAGATATTCATTTTTAAAGTCCATGAAATTGAACTCCATTTGGCATGGAAGATTACACAGTATGCACCTCGGTATGCATGTATTTCCAGTATCATGGCTCTTAAGTAACCAGTGTATACTCCATTACTTCTGGAGCATGAAAGCTGACAGGTATACGTGGTCAAATAAATAGACAGCGACTGGAGCTAGTTATACATTTCCCTGAATAGGAGGAGAAGCTTTGTAATTTGGAATTGAAATATTTTGGAATAGCTTTTGTTTTCATACAGTAGTATAGTAGCACATTTAGAGCGTTTGATGACATGAACAAGATCTAGAGTTTTTGATTTCGTAAACAGGACATATCGACATTTATTGAATAGTAAACAAACATATTCGAGTTGGTAAATTCTTTAAGTGAAATTGGTTTCTTCGCTGCTTTAGTAAATTGTTTTAATATATTATAATATTTACAGATTTTTACAGGAGTCGGTATTTAAAAATATTTATGTTAATCACTGTATATACTGGTATACACTGTTAATGTTTCCAGTAATCACTTTTAAGGTGATTTATGTGGAAAGTGAATTTATGGGGCATTTATTTAAGTCAATGTATTTACAATTGACGGTTTGATACGTTCCTTTTATATAATCAATTACTGTAAAATAACTTGCGGATCCTTGTAAATTATGAAAGGTTACGTATCTATTCAAATGATGATTTCGAACTCTTGACTTATCTCATTCATTTGTTACAATATATTCATGTGAAAATCAAGTTTGGGTTATAAAATTAACATTCAAAGAAGTATTAAGTTTGAATATTTGTTAAGGAATATTTTGCAAACCGTAAAATGAACAAAAACTTCAAATATTATTGTACATGACGAGTTATATACATTCTGTAGAAATCGAAAGGCTATATTCGGGTTCATCTTTCCACGAGCAAGTAATTAATAAGAATATAAATTATACATTAAATCACGAGGAAAGTAGGCTATATCTATAAACAGAAAAGTACTTTTAAGTAAATATAATTAACGAAATGAAATCCAATTTATTCTCGGGTTTTCTAAAAATATCGCTACAATATTTTTGTATTTCATTCGATCGATCTCATAATTAAATTCGTGTACATTATTTTTTATATAATTCTCTACATCACTTCTATCTTCCTTCGCAAACAATTTAATGAGGACCTACTTCAGAATTTTCGTACAAAATATGTCATAAAGGATCAGACAAACTTGCCTTTTATCGAAAATTTTCTCTCTGTTATTAGACGAATTATTTATCAGTCATCTGCTAACAGTAGCTTTAGGGTCTGTTTATAAATTCAACAACCACCCCAATCAGCTTAGCTGGTCAAATATGACCAGGTACTTTAAAATTAGCACGTTGAAATAAAATTAACTATATTGTTGTTGTCCCAAAATATTCCATGTAATTTTCTGACATCGATTTTTGTAAGACCACAATTAAAATTTTATAGCAATTTTCTCGCAATTGCACTTGCGAACAATAAAAAGTTTTTAAAAAATTTAGAAAATATTTGCTTGTATTAAAATAAATTTGACGTAATAAATTTTAATTTATGAATCTTTATGCAATTTTCATGTTAATAATTAAATATATTAAAATGTTTTGCCATCAATTACAATGCAGTCATTTCAACCCTTACGAATATTTTATATATATATATATATATATATATATATATATATATATATATATATATATATTTATATATCTTTTGAATATTTTATATCCATAGGAACCGAAAAAATAATTGTTTTATAAATATAAAAATAACGAATCCTAATTATCTACCTTAAATACATAATTAAAGTAAATATCAATTTCAAATCGTGTATTAATAGTGAAGACCGTTACATTAATATAATTAAGAAAATATGGTAATTTCCTTCACACGTTTATATGAAAATAACTAAATGATGTAATGAATGAAAATAGTTTATCAAGGTCTGTAAGATCGTTGGTGAAAATATGGTGAAAAAACCCTCCAATTAAAAATTATCTGAAGCTTTTTTCACAAGTTTAGACAATGAACGTGGAATAAAATAAAATGGCATGAAATATTATTTTTAGTTAATTAAACAGGTGGGCCAATTTATGATGGAGTCAAAAACAGGAGATAAAGAGGCATTTTAGCATGCTATAAAATTGAAACTAACCTTTTTCAAATGGGCTTGCGTAGAATTTTATTGCTCCAGAAATAATAGAACCACCTTCCTTGTAGACTAAGCAAGATTATATTAAGTAGGAAAACGTTGTACTTTTTTGTACCATTAATATCAAGTAGAGAACAAAACGAGCAGTCGGGCGTAAATCTAAACAGAACTCTTAAATGGAATTAAATATTTTTTTAAATTGAATGTAAATTTCGTTGTTTATGAAAATAATTTCCTTTTTTACTTTTTTCCCAACAACTAATTCAATCTCTCCTATGATTATTACAAAATAAAAGTAATTTAGAAATAACTGGCAAGCAATAATTTATATTTTTTGCCATTACTTCCGAAAATATCTTTCTTGACGTGACTTAAAAAAACAAATACCATCTATGGACCAATATGAAGAACCTGGTGGGTTCCAATTTGTTAGGTTTCAATTTAATTAGTTTTTATAGGACATAGGTTTAACTTTTTGCTGATACAACTCAAGGGTGGAATGCATTTCAGAGTTGGAAACTTATTGTTTTCTTCGTTCCTTTATTCGCTATCAAAAAAATGGGGCGTGGCTGTGTCATGGACACGATCGTGTGTTGTACGTGAATACGTCTATGTAACGCATTAATTCTTTTATGTTACCGGCACTACTTGACTCGGTCATATGGTGTTTTATTACTACCATTCGATTGTTCTTGAGAAGCCCTTTGCAGCCGTATACGATCTCTGTATTTGGTTTTGGCTTTTCGACGCGTATAGGACATTATATATTTTTGATAATATTTTTTTATTCTAACACCTTATTATATTCACTGTCACTACTTTAAACTAATGTTTTATATACAATCGATAGATTTTGATGACAGCTGACGATTACAACTTAAACGAACATCGTAGCTTTTCCGAATCAAAAGTTATACTAATTGTAAATCTCGATAAGCAGCAAAATAACCTCAAAATGGCGGCGCTTCCCCCTCCATCGCGCGTGATGCGTCACTGTTCTCGCTTACGGTAGTTAATTTTTTGATCCTTTAGCTATCCAGTGGTATAATTTAATTTTTGATGTAGAGGATAGATTCGAAACTGCAACGTTAAACTTTATCCCCCGATTTTGTTATCATTAGGTTTTTGGATTGCCCCCGTATGGTAGCAAATTTAAAGACGTATTCAAGTCAAAAATCTACGCAGTTCCAAGGAAGATTCTTAGCGTATATACGAAAGCGTATATACGTTCTCACGTTACCTGCAAATATTCATGCAGACACCGATGTGATTCATGCTTATACACTAACATGTTTTTTAATTCTTATCCTCACTTTCATTGACACAGTCCTAGATGCTAACGAAATACTTTCATAATTTTGGTGAAATTATGACTTATCTTCAAATTTTATTAAGAAACCGTTTTCTTTTATTTTAATTTAATTTCGCTAAAAGATTATGCTGTTATAAAGGTTCGTTAAAATTTAATTCACACATTTATATTTATGTGGACGTCATAGTTATTCAAGAGGAACCGTTAAAACAAAGTGGAAAATGTGAGTGAGCGTGATTTTAAATTTGAATCGCTTTACTATATTTTTCCACAAGACACATGCTGCTTTAAATATACACACTTGTCCCCAAACTTATCCGATTTAACGAGATATAACCAAGACAATTAACAATTGCGTTCGTATTTCATAGATTAATTCGATCAACGTTGTTTATTTATTTAAATATTTTCCTTAAGAGTATATCATTAAAAATCGAATGGCTGCGGAGGAAAACTAATCGCGAATAATTTTCAAGTTTAGGTCTAAATTTCAGATTTTACGTACATCCTATTTCTACAGTGTTTTAAATAACTTTATTGTCTAATCATTTATCATAGATATAAATATAGTTTATTAAATAACATGCAAAAAATGTACCTAAAAATGATCTTGATTCAATGCTTACTTTCAAACACCAGTTTATTTGCATCAGACTTTAATATTTTCCTTTTAAATTATAATTTTTACTCTTTCTTCATTATTCATAACTATATTAAAGTGTAAATCTTAGTCGGACTCTAATTATATATTTTAAAATTTCTAATTAGAATACACGATCATCGTGATGTTTCAAGTAATTTGTCTTAAAGCACAATTTCTTTGAACTTGCTATTCAATCTCTTCAATTTGTAATCTCAATTATTTTGTGTGGTCGTAACCCCTAAAAAAATCATATCTTATTACAAGATACATAATTTTTTCAAATGTAATTTTTATATATATATTTGTGTGTGTTTTAATATTAGGTTAATTTCAGTCCTGATAATTTTCATACCGTTCATGATTTTTTTTCGGTATTTTGCGAGCTTTAACGTTTAAACGAATTCATAACAAAAAAAATTATTACTTATGGATAACACACATGGCAACCTACATAACAACTTTGAAAGAATTTTTTTGTTTCTGAATTTATTTCCTGAAATAACTGCCAGAATCAAACTAATTAAATTGTTATATTTCATGTCTATAATTGGGCCCCTACAGACGAACTTTTTGTTAAATTTTAATTTAATTCCACCAAAGGACACCAAGGTTTGTTCATTAATATTCCGTTTTGGTAATTTTGTCATGGAACACTAAAAAGTTAAACAAAAACCGTCGATTATAAAACTTCATAGGTTTCGCAAGAATTGAAAGAAAATGTAAAGAGAGGAAAGTGGATATTGGACTGATGATGTTTACGTGACCACCTGGATATACTTCAAAGCCTAATAATTATTAATACCTGTTCTCACTGCAAGGGAAACAAAGTCATCTATTGAATTAATAGACTTGGTCAAAAACCTTTCATTTTTTACATATGTAGAAAAAACCAATTATGAAATGTTTTTATACTGCCATGCAACTTTACAGAGCGATGTCATACAGTAATCCCTGAATTTATCTTTTACTAGTTTTTGCAATAATAGATAAGGAGAAAAATGTAAGAGGAAAAACGTATTTATGGGTTCATGTTCTTCTTTTCAACTTTCTTGGTTTATTTCATGTGTTATTGAATCTTCTGTATCAAGTAGAAATTATTGAAAATAATTTACGAACGAAGATGTTGTAGATATTAAAAAAACTATATAGTGCACATACTTCAAGAACAATATCGGTCACTACAGTTGAATTTAGGTTAATTATCTTCCGAATTACTCTAATTTTATGTTCCGTAATAATAAATACATTTTCTGTTATGCGACGGGCTCTTGACAATTTGTAGTTGAATACGCGATTTAATGTCGGTTGATCACGAAATAGGTGCGAAATAGGTTTTAAAATATAAGATTTCATTACAAATGCAAAATCAGTAACAAACATATATGGAGCAGACATAACTCTATTAGGCAACGGAGCATTGTAGGTAAGTTTAAAGTTTCTTGTTGAAGTTCTTCACCTAATGAAAAATTAGAAAAACTCATCAGTTATAAGTCCATTACATCTAAGGTTAACATACGTAAAGTTCTATCGGCTACAACTAATAAAACAATGCTGTGGATGCTCCTATAATTTAAATATACACTCCAACTATTTGCCGACTCCAATTATTTACTCCAAATATTAGCTTGCATAACATCATGCTTGCTATCTATGGCCCCTAAATATTGAGGAATTTTTGAACGCTCATTAATGTTTCAACCACCTTAAGCCAATCCTCTGTTAGATTTGAAAATTGGAACAAAATGTTAAAATAAATTAATATTAAGTATATTCAGAAGGTCTGATAACTGAAAACTGTGAAACAGTGTGCTCCCCCCCCCCAGCTTCTTGACTTAGTGTCGTCTTCGCACGCAACCAATTTGACCTTGCTCTGTCACTGACTAGATAATATTATTTCCAATTGTTTCTTTCAGGTTAAAACATATAAAAAAGCAATAAGACAAAACTGTAAAAGTCAAGACAAGCAAAGGCAAACTTGAAAATCATGGCAATGAAAAGCAGGACGCAGAAAGTCAAGCCAATGAGAAACAAGACCCAGAAAGTCAACGCAACAATAGGCAAAGAAAGGATTGTTACGGCAAGAAAAAGCAGCATCATGTACATAATAGTATCATACTAAAAAAAACAGAAATAGAGATTATGATAATGACAAAGTTTTTAAAAAAGTAATGAAATTCTTTATGAAAGAACCAGATGAATATGAGAAATTTAGTCAAAATATCGCATTAGAGTTGAGAGGTTTGCCATCAGACTTGAATAAAAAGAGATTAAAAATAGGTAAGCCATAGTTAGAATTGTAGAACAGGATGACAATATTGCATGTGATGAGTCTTTTTTGTATAATACAGGGATTACTTCGTATAGCAAGTTGAGTGATACGTCAGCTTGCAGTATTGCATCATCTCCCAGAAGCGCTACACCACAAGAAACTTTAGAAGAAGAAGAGGGAGACAGTAGCATGATATGTACCAACTTTTATAATAATTCTTTTCAATATATTACTTAACCAACAATCATAAAAAAATTAATTATCAAAACTTATTTTATTTTACCTTTAAATATTTATCCTATAAAACGTCGTAAATGGCTGGACCTACATCTTTTACTATCCTGCCAATACTGCAAACGGGTACGCGGAATAAATATTGTAAACTACTGTATAAGTCACCTGTAAAGATGCAATCAATAAAAATACAGATTTTCACCGTTTTCATATTTATTCTGCCATATGAAAATGTATGGGAACAACATTATTAGAAATATTAAAAGGCACAAAAAGAGTTTAAGTTAATTGAAATTGGTTTTGGCTTCTGCATAAAACGACCCAAACCAATTATTTAGATTATTTCATAGTTACCTGATGCCAGAAATCTTAATGTAATGATTAGTCATTCATAGACAGAAATAGGCTCTCGCATTTCTATATTTTGATTTGTCCCACCAATGTTGTGTTGCGGCTGGACAGCACTCATTCAAATAAAATTATGAAACAGTTGAGCTCCCTCTATTTCAAGTTCTCTTATTGGCAAAATATGTGCACCCACTTCTGATTTTTGCAATATCCGTGGTTTTACCCAATGAGTTCTTTTTACTTTTTACCTCTCCTTTTTTATCATATGTACAACAATTGCAGCAGTAAATTTGTCACATCCATTTTCAAAACGAAGATGAAAAATGAAAAACGGGATACTATGATTTACACCTAACAAAACTATCAGTAAACTCTCAACTAAAGACTCGTCAAACACAGTGGTATAAGAACAATATCTGAGAGAAACTTTGTTGAGTTTTATAGTACCTCGCTCGGATAGTAAAAACGCTCTCAAGTAGACACATGGCAAATAAGTAACTGTGGACGGTAATCTATATTATTTTCCTAAATTTATCCTCACGTCGATACTTAGCATTAATCTAGTATTTTTATTTCTCGAATAGAATTGGAAATGAGAACTCTGCTTTCTTCATTATCCACTTGGAATTTTTCTTTCGATGAAATTAAATGTGAATCCTTTGAATATCGTCGGAAATTAGCAATAGTACAGCTTATTTGCATATAACTTTTCTAAAAATAATTACTAAAATGTCAGTCTAATATTTAGAAAAACATAAATTATCTTATTAAAATGTTTTAAAGAAAAAATGTATCTTAGACTGCCCGGAACTTAGATTTTTATTTTTTCATTTAAGTTTATTATTATTTATGAATTTTTTTGAAAAACTAGTTTTTTAAGAATTTGATATTGCATTGGCGGTTATTTGTCATAAGTATGTACACAAGATTTTTCATTACAACTCAGACAGAATTATTATTAATCTATTAAAAAGAATATAAATATTACAAGGCGATATTTTCGTAATTTTCTTTTTCAAAAATCTTCACGTAGCTTAGATAAGTTAAATAGTTATTTGTTGGAATTTACATAAATAAAATTAACAATTTATTAAGGTCATTAACAGTGATGAGTTCTATTATTCACCATTATTAAAATATTTTACTTCATCGTTTGGTCAAGCAAAGAGTATCACATAAATTGTGATGCGTAATAATTGATGTCTCAGTCGCCGTACATAACCTAAATTTCGCCAAAATACCTTAATATCATTTTTCATTTTCCAGTCTGTAAAAGAAGTAAATACCATTGCGATTTTACAACAATTTTTGTATTTAAATAGTATGTTTTTTTAGAATTAAAGAAAAAATCCCACAATTTCAATAATTACTAACAAAGAGAGGGCACGCTTGTTAATATTCCTTAATATAGACATACGTTAAACAAAAATATTCACAAGTAAATTTAAAAAAATGATAGAAAATTATACAATTTAATGACGTAGAAAAAACCTATAGAAACAAAAAGGGTGTTACAAAAAGTGACGAACAGATAGAGGAATGGATATGACGAGACTATAAGAGAATATCTTTTCCGAATGAAGCTTTTTCGAAACCAAAAAATCTATTTTTCTCGCTTACTTTTTGTCATACAAACAATTCAAATGAACTAGTTTTTACGATGGTTGCCAATTTGACCTCAAAAAGCCTTCATTAGGACCTAAGAATTTTCAAAACGAGTGAATAGTTTAATTCAGGAAAACAGTCCCTTTAAAGCCATTAAATTTTCTGATCATGATACATTGCTCATCAATGCCACATTTTAGGACAAAATCACTATTTTGTTTTAATTTAATAGAGACTGGTGTAATTTGATAGTTCGGAAAAATGCAGCAAGGGCAGGGTGTTAAGTCATAATCAAAGATCAATTAGATTTTATTATCTAAATAATATAAGAAAAATTATTATAATTTGATTAATGGACGTTTGGAATGGGGGCCTAATTGAGAAAAATTGAAACGTCGCGATCGTGGCGATGAAACACTGCCTTTCTTCCATCACGCACGCATGCAATATATATATATATATATATATATATATTATATATATATATATATATATATTATACACATACATGTATGTGTGTGTGCGGGCTCGCGTCTGTATGTTTACATTAATCAGTAATTAAAAATTTAATTTTGTATGTATAAGAAGCCCTGTTTCTGACTCGTATCCCACGGCACCTTACGTCTTTTTATATTTGAACGTTAATATTCCAACGTCGACAAGTTTTTGAAACTCCCGCAAGACTGTATATAAATATCGCATTACTAACATAACTCAGTAAGAGTTCGACTGTTGGGACGTAAAGCTGAAGGATAATATTGGGACTATCTAATTATGGTAATATAAGTCTAGACGAAGATCACGTCATGCCCGCCCTATATATATTATATATATATATATATATATATATATATATATATATATACATTTATCTAATGAAATTTAGTGAGGGTAATACCTTTTCATTTTATTTGAAAATTTATAGTTTAGAGCCTGCAGTTTCCATCGTCATACTTTATTTAATAAAATATGATGACTATGTAAAATATAAATTTCAAAAGAAAACAACTGACACAATCAAACCGATTATGATATGAAATAAAATGTTTTGTGTTCACACAATTTTAAAGCTTTTACTACAAAAAAGGCAATGGTTTAAAAAAAAACTAGACAAAATACTGTCAAAAAAACAGTTCAAATTTTAATTTTTTTGTCTTATTCACTTCATCTTACTAATGTGTAACAATTACTAATAAAGATAATTGATAATTGTTTTGCGGCAGTGATACTTATAGGGACTAAAAAATATCGTTACTCCTTTTCCCACATTTATCATATGATTTGTTCACATTATTTTACTTCTTCATCATTTCATAGATTTATAAATAATGGTAAGTTAAACTATTATTAACAATTTCTGATTGGCTTTCATCGAAAATAAAAATTTTGGAAACGAAAAGCACATACTTTTTAATTTAATCTTACTTTTATAGATATTTCTGTTTATTTTAATTTTTTGCTTAAGCTACACTTACTTCTCGCTTTCCTTACAGTGGTTTTCATTCTGTAATATCGCTATCTTCTAGATGAAATTGGCAGATCATAATATAATCTCGCCCTGCACACCTTCTTGACCTTTCATATACAAATCATAGACTCCTTCCTTTTGGTTATTTTTTTAACTTTTCAAATATTTTCTTATCCTATACATAATGTAAAAGGGCCAATCCCTTTTAAGATAAGAATCTTTGCTAATAGCCCACCTGAAGATGTTGTAATACAACAAAACCTAGGTCGTAGTAAAGAACTTAAAGAAAGTAGAAATAATACTACATCACGTAGTTTCATTTAATTGTGAATAATGAATTTCTACAAAATCAACGCCAAATATATTCAATATCCAATCAAATAATTAAATTCCAAAAATCTCCGCAGTGAATTGTTAAATTTATTAAAACAATCTAAATAAAATTTCATTTATAATTAATATAAAGGATATGCTTAAATCTTATTGTAGTTTATTAATTTAAAAAAATTTATAAATGACAAATTAATAATTTGTAAGGCAAATAAATACATATCAAAACTTAGCCTCACTTAGAGAAATACACTTTAAATATATTTTAAAAATTTTTTAAGCACTTTTTTGTCTCGCTTATTCAAAATAAATAAATATTTTTATTATACGGACCTCTATTAAATTTCTATTACTAAAAATATTATTTAAAATCAAAGATATAAACTGATTTGCATCAATACTAAACACGTGTTGTATAATCACAAATACTCAATAACTATCATGAATATTGTATCAGTCACTACACACATATTAAAATATGTTTAATGAGCAACTTCACTCTATCGACTTTTGTTGCATCATCTTGTCAATTTTTATTGCATCGTTCGTGCTCATGCGTGCATCGTAAAATTTCACTTTCACAATTTTTTTTATAAGAGACTTAAACGTTTTTATGAAACACATTGATTTTTTTATGAAATTACATAGAAAGTTAGAATTATTTTCCTTTTATTACCATTAATATAAATTAAGACCTAACTTACAATTTCAATTCTATTCATGCCAGGATTTTCAAATATTATATCAAGTAAATAATAAAATAATAATAAATAATAATATATCAAGTGTTTAAACCAAAAACATACAAGAATTCAACGTAAGCTTTCCACTTTCCATGTTTAATGTAAAAATTAATCCATTTATCCGTTTAAGCGCTTTGAAAATCCGACCTATATGCATGCGATTGACTAATCGGCTTTGAAGTTGACATTCGATTGGCAAATGTAATGAAATTGGCTATCTTTTATTGGCTAATACGTGGGAAGTATGTACTACCTTGTTACACATGCAAATAAAAGTCCAAAATTTTATTGATTTCGTTTGACAAGGTCACAATATTTCGTACATATTTAAGTTCATATGAATGTCTTTTTTACATTTAAGAACACGTGGTATTTCTATTAAATTGTAAACCAATATTAACATTATTTGTCACCATGAATACACTATAAAATTATCGTAATAACTAAAAAATTATAATATTTGGAATGATCGTAGGAAATGTGAAAACATATTTCAGATTTTTCGTGAACATTTCGACAACACGTCTAGAAATATTTTATATGAAATCCCAAAAAAAATGTTCTGAAGTTCTTGTAATCCGTTCTATTAATCGATACCTAACTGGACTGTAAATGAAAAAAATAATTTAATTTTTGACACACTTATAATAATAATGATAATAAAATCTTATTGAATTCCATGCAAAAAAATATAACAATGCCATAATTTCTTTACCTTCAACAAACAAAATTTTAAGTAATTTTAATAATTAGAAACGTTTTAACATAGTTAAACATAGTTTAAAAATAAGTTTAACATAATTAGCATTTGTGTAAGTAAATGTGAAAATAAATTTGTTTGGAATTAAGAATATCTATTATGAAACTTACGAAGTAAATGTAAAATAATAACAAGAGTTAAAAAAAATTATAGTTAGAATTCATTTTAGTTAGAAAAAATTATAGTTAAAAATTATAATAACGACGAATATAACTTTACACCTAAAAATTATTCCGAATTTCATAACTTATAAATATACTTAAAGAAATATAAAATATAAAACTAGTGTTTTATTATTGACAGAATATTATATAATATAGCAAAAAAAGTCCAGATAAAAGTTTAGTTAGACAACCGATAGGAATTTCACATGTAGACCCCCATAATCTTAATAAAAATTACTTCAAATATAAATGGGGCGCCACATTGTTCGGTTCAGCTAATATTACACAAAGCAAGTTACAAATTGTATACTAAACTTAAGTAAGAATACGTTTAAAACTATCTTTCATGGAGCATATCATTGCTGTAAACTTAATTATATTTTAGTTAAATCCGTCGTCTTTTTGTTTTTCGCTCGCGAATTTATTACTTCAGTAGTGTTTGATGCAGAACTTTGAAAAATGACTTGTTCGACAAGATAGATCATCCTATTGAGGGTTAGTTATATTGAAGATTAATTTGTTCTCGAGTGTAGTATAGAATATAGCTTAACTAGTAGGATGTTTAGATCCTTTACACTTTTATGTTTCCTATGATCCTGACAACCTTAAAATGATACTGTGTTTTAATGGTGATATTTAGGTGTTAATACCTCCTTTAGCTATTGCTTTAACTAGAAGGAATTCTTCATTTAGTTTATGTGGAAAAGAATACTTATGACGTAGACAGTGAGATTTTCATTTTTATAAAAACTAATCAGCAATTAAAAATATCACGTTCATATTGTAAACTGATAAAAGATGAAGATTAATTCCACATTTTGACCAAAAATTGGACTGGAAGGTTGGAAAATCAGTAGCCCCAAAATGATACCGCTTTGCACACTTTTAAATAAATAAAATGTTTTTTGACTAATAAATTACCTACAAGACTATTTATATATGGAGAGCCTCGCTATAACTAAATGCAACGATTAGTTTTTCGGTGCGGTTGTAACTTAATAAAGCTATTATACAATCGCTACAAATTCTATGAACCACAACATTACAATAATTATCATGAATGAATGCAAGTCGTATTGTTGATTTAATAATTCAGTTCGAAATATTTTCTGCTCAAGAAATAGTCTGGTATAGATATTTTCGATCTAAGGATAGTAATAATGAATAGAACAGGGTGGAAGTAAAATTATAGTTCTCAACCAATGATTAAACTAACTAACTAACTTCATCATTTGAGTTCAATTGCTAGGATGAAAAAAATTAATAAGAAATGGGTAATATATGAACAGAATTAATAGTGCTAATACGGTTTGTTCACGTATGCCTACTAGATACATCCTTAATTTCGATGTTTCTAAAATAGAAACGACCGAGCCAATAATGTAGCATTTTCGGTAAGAGAGTTCTTTTCGTTCAGGTAGACATTGCAATCCCTTTCCACTATCTTACATTTCTTTAAAAATTTTATGATTTTTAAACTTTCCCATAAAAGCAAAATGAGGAAGTCAAAACAGGAACGGGGCACAGAAAGACTAATTAATTATGTTGAATAGGGTATACCACGGTATACTAAGGGCTTAAAAAACATATTCGAATCATTAATTTAAAGTTATACCATACATTATAAAGAGGTTACTAAGAAAATTGAGAATTTCATTGACAAATTTTACGAGCACACGTTTATACGTACAGAATAGATTACTAAATATACATTTTGTATATAGACATAACTATTGATGTTGCAATCCAAAAAAACTCTATCTATCTATATATCTATGTCTATCAATAAGTATCCTATTATCACACAAATATTTTTATGGAATTTCTAAAGTTGTTAAAATGTTATCATTTGCTTTAACAAAAGCGAACTAACAAAAAAAAAGAAATATTTCCCAGGTTCCTACTTCCGAATATTTGCTTACACTCATGGGTTTTCAATTAAAAATAAATACTGAAATTATTTTTTATACACGGATAATGGGGTTATTATTAGAATATTTAGGAATATTTTATGTTTTCATATGTTAAATACACACGCATGTGAAAGAAACAGCAGAAACATATAAACTTATATACACGAAACGTAAATACAATTTTCACAATTTCGACTGACATTTGATATTATCATAGTGTGTTATAAATAAATCTTCAGGTGCATATCATGTATTAATTAATAAATGATTTGTTGACTGAACACACACTACAACACCTGAAGATGTTGTAATACAACGAAACCTAGGTCGTGGTAAAGAATTTAAAGAAAGTAGAAATAATACATCACGTAGTTTCATTTAATTGTGAATTATAAATTTCTACAAAATTAACGCCAAATATATTGAATATTTGAAAATTTTAAATATTTTTAAAATAACGTCTACATTAAAACTTAATACTAATAGGTTGGCAACTTATGAACCCGCCATATCTGTACACAAACTTTTCAACTTTTTATGTATAGTCAATAAAATGAACTGTTAATTGTATAAGTACCGTCCGTAAGCACTTGTTGCCAATATTTAGGCAGAGCTAAAGTTCCCTCCTTACAGAAATCTTTGAGTCTTTGATTGAAAAACAAGTGAAGTTTGATTTTGATATGACTTTCGTTCTTTAAATTTTCTATCACGTAAATTACTAGACGGAGAGAAAAACAAATGTTAATTAGTACGGTGGGTGAAATATGTATCCAAGTGAAAGTAGTTTTTCACGCGTTACTTATATTATATGGGGTTAAGCATTATTACATAAAAAATAAACTTTGCTTTGATTTGACGAAAGTTTAGCGGTGACTTTGCTTAATTATTCACAGTAAATTTTAGTTCGGATTGTACTCTTGGTTTGAAAGAGTCCCAATGAATAACTCTATTTACACCCACCATGCACTCAAAAGTATATCTTGTCCAATATTATGTTTTGGTTTAGGTTCAACTTTTTCGCCAGTTTTTTTTTACTTGCGTTTACGCAAAATCTTAGCATAAGCTACCTACTTTTCATCCCCTTACTTTAACTTCCGTTACTTTAGCCTCTCTTTGATACGATGAGGACTCATTAACTTCACACACATTTCCTCTCCTATGAAGTTAAAAGGGTGTTAACACATGTGGTAATATTTCCACTTCTTTCTCGTAGCGTGAAGTTGTTTTTCCCTTGCAGCATGAGATAGCTCTGGCAAATAAAATGAACTTAATCTTGGATCTCTTTCAATAAGGCTATTAAATTTTTCTATATCAATTGTAGGAGGTCGCTTTGGACAAGGTTTATCGGACAGGTCAAAATTCCCTTCTTTGAATCTTTGGAACCAGTGCTGTGTCGTAAGAGGGCATACCTACATCCATCACAGTGTATGTGTTGTGTGATGCTTCACTGGTTTTTCACTCTAAACGACATTCATAAAAGAAGAGTCCTTTAAGTTCACTTCGAAATACTCACATTTTTAATTTATTCTTCACTCGCCAATTACTCAGTTGCTAACTGGAGGAGAGATGTTCGAATGGCACACTCTTTATATACCTTAAACAAATATTCTAGAAGCTTCTATAAATCGATGGAATATAGTGGTGGGTTTATAAGTTGCAAACTTAATATAAATTCGTAAAATATTCAATATTTTTTATAGAGACTTGTTCCAATGATTTCATTGGATCACGGACAAATTGTGCCATCTTGATTAGAAATGTATGCATTCCAAGTTGAGGGCTGTACATACACACATGCACTTTGTGGATTAAAATAAAATCAGAACAAAGGTTAGAAATTTTTATATGATTAATGTACATAATATAATGGATTGTCTTTCGGCGCTAAATATAAAGATGACTTTTGGGTGTTAACTTTGATTATATTCCTAATGTATAAAGTATATTAATAAAACAAAATTTTAAAGTAACTGTAACTGAATTCACGAAAGTAGCGTTTGAAAAAATGTTATTTCCTCATGTATTCAAATATATTTACATATATTTAAAACTACAGTAAAAAATCGTTAGTCAAATTCTCAAATACAAATATATCTGAAGCTACTAGAGGGTCAATTGTGTATTTATTATGCTTATTCTTACGTTTTATACTGATTATGGTCTTGTTAACACGACACTAAATAAGAACACATTTTCGATTTGCATTTTCATGATTTTTTCGGCTCCTTAATCAGCCTCTCTTGTGATACGAAGATAGCATTGCTCATTCCTTTTTTCATAACTATTAGTTTTATCAGGATTACAGGATAAACATTTAGTTTTTTGTCATGCTAAAAATATGATTAAAAGCAATTAAAGAACATTTCATTTTCTTAAGTCTTCAAAATAATAAGGGTTTACTTTTTGTATTTTATATCGCGTTCTTATTATGATAGTTAATTGATAAGAAATAAGTCAATGTGCACTTTTATATTTTTCCCATTTAAAACTATAAAACTGCACATTGACTAATTATTATTGATTAACTGTACAAATTTTGTCCATAACCTATTTTGTAGTGAGCATATTATAAGAGCGAAGAGAACTAGGCTCAAGTTGTTTTTCACTTTGGTTAAAATTACGTGTCTCATTAAATTATCCGTAAATTTCACAAATAGCTAAATATGCCTTCAGTATACCTGTGATATATGCATGCAGATATGATGAAGTTGTTATATACATATGAGTTTAGAGAACCTATTACATCATTGATAATAGATGGAAAAGGATAAGCAAGAAACATTTTCAAAACAATCAATCATGCTGGAAGCTATGATGGATTCCTTAAAATTTGTGATTAAGTTTTATATAACAAGAGGTCTTTGGCCTATCTTAAAAACAGGGCTTAGGCCGCCGAAATTGATAGATTGTGTTTGATTTCACGGTGAGGTGAGCCACGTCAAAGCAGCTCACTTTAATCACTTTTATATTGTTGCAATGTATGTCACAGTTGAATATAAAAATAATAGCAAATTATTATATATATGAAATCCTTGATCTATTATATCTCCAACGCTACAAGCATGACTAACAAACTTGTTAAGTAATGTGACCATTTTCAATACGAACGTTTAAGAATTTGTTTAAAAAATAGCAAATAAAACTAAATAACTAGATATGAAGTAAATTATCGATTTCTTTATCAATAACTTTGGATTTATGACATATATGACATTATAGCAACGAGATAAAAATTTAAAGATTAAATAATTTTCATCCTATTTTTTTTTTAAAAAAAGCGTAGTTATATTTTTCATAAAGTTGAAAATAAATATCCTATTTTCTTTTTAAACAAATTGTTGTCTTTTTCTGCTCTTAAAATTTCAATTATTAACCCTACATCGGAAAGAAAAGAAAGAGTTGTTAATAAAAGTTGTAGACAAATTTATTTCCTTCTACATGTATGATTAATAATTTGGACGACTTTGGGTTGTTGAATTAAAAGAATTATTTTTTTTTTTAATTAAGTTACATATAATATTAATACAATAGATTTATTTGATTTTTACAAAAGCTTGGCAATTTAAATATATAAAAGTTCTGTTAAATGCTCAAAAATATTTATGAATGTCTTATAAGAACTTGTCCCATTTTTTGCATTCATATTTTTTTTATAAAGTCTGTGCTTTCGAAAGTACAAGTCGAGAAATTATTGCATTTATAGTCTTTTATAAAACTAATGAAAGAAAAACCGCAGACGAAGATTTTATTATCTTAGATACATCAATCTATTTACCAATAATCTAAACATAAACGACGAACCGTTAATATTAAGGGTCAAATTGTTTATTTCAAAACGAAATTATCATATATATTCAAATATCAATATATACTAACTTCACGTGCCTCTGATTAATTCAATAAATTCAAAAGTCATCAAGAATCACCCGCACATCCCGATATATTACATTTGACATCAGTATATTATTTCCATTTCATTGATAATAATATAAATGCTTATGGAAACGGTAGACTACACATAATTGAAAACTTGCACGAAATTTTCCTGTTGGAAAAAGCCCGTAAATTAATTGAACTCCGCGGAAAATTGAACGTTAACACAGTTACTAAGTAGACAAGGGTGCAGTATTTTTAGAAATGCGTATATATATATATATATAACCAGAAGGTTATTTAATTATAGAAAATTCGAAAAGTATTTTTTGTAACTTTGTATAAAAACTAATTTAAAATAAATTATATATTTTCAAAATCGAATAAAGAATTGCATATCGAATGGTTTATACATTAATTGAGGTCTGTGAAGGATTGCTTTTATTATTGCCAAATATTCTCTTTTTTTTTGTCATTGTAAACATAACGGAAATCTTTCGTGTAAATATCGGAATCACTTAAGCCGTTAATTGTAAACAGAGCGATATCGGCAACGACACAGATTCAAGTCTATGTCACGACATTACCGGGAATATTTTTCATTACAACATTCCATTACAGCATTAACAACATTTATAAAGTTTTATATCATCTGATCTGATGTCTTTGTGTTTTGTAATTATTTACTTGTGCTAAATATATACACACAGTTGAGGGAGAATTTGAAAATAAAGCATTTGGAAAACACACGCTTTCAAATTGTCAAATTCACAAGAATTTCTGAAGTAAGGCTGCAAAAAATGATGTAATATTTTAAAAAACGAGTGTGCTTTAGACCACACGACTGAAATAAAACTTAAAATTCACAAAAAACGAGTGTACTTTACGACAGACTGAAGTAAAACTTCAAATTCACAAAATATGAACTTCAAAATGAATTTACAATTTAATTCACTTTAAACGTAGAATATTTAATGTATCGAACAAAATAATAATTTATAAAATTGTTCCAGAACAAAATGAAATGAACAAATGAAATAATCAAAAAATCACCGTTCGCGTAACGCTAGCAAACTCGCATATATATATATATATATATATATATATATATATATATATATATATATATATATATATTCATGCGCTGGATATGAGGTAGAGAGAAAGAAAATGTGCCCGCACTGCTCTCTCTTGCTCCTACAGTGTTATACAGACAATAGGCTTGCACTGTGTCTTAGATATATGAAACATAACTGGCTATGAGCGAAAGAGACAAAGAAAATGTGTGCTCGCTCCTCTCTCTCTCTTGTCTCTACAGTAATATACGAAACGTAACTCTCTTTCTTTCTGTCTTCACTAACTTATATCTCCCTCTCAACTTCCATTCACCTCGCCCGATCACACTTTTCGGAACGCTCTCGTCACGCATTCACCTGCTTACTCCCCAAGTCAAGCGTGCGTAAAGAAGTTTTACTTCAATAACTCAACAAATGTGACAAGATCGTAATTAAATATCATTATCATGGTACGATCGCTTTAATTTTAAATTTAATTTTAGTAAAGGCGATCCGCTCTATTATTTGATTATATAAGAAATTGACGTTGACTTGAGAATCTTAAAGAACTCTTGACAAAGACAATATACTTCAACCAAGTGCATCTGACTTGCATTTTATTATGTTGGCATAGCTTATTGTAAAACAGATTTCTAAAACACCACAGACCAAAATTAGTCAATGAATTAAATACAATATATCAATTTAATAAAGAAACATATTGATTCATAATAAAATAATACTATTCTATTCTATTCTAGTACTATTTCGAACCTAATTTGTATATAACATTTTGTTATTCATCAAAACAATTTAATAAGGAGTAATTTTGCTGGTAGATATTGTACTTCAACGTAAATAAAAGTATTTTCAAGGAGTCATCTTTTTGACCTTATTAGGAATAGACTACGTTTGACTTAATCAATTAACGATTGCTTCTTCTTCGCTTAAAGCTTTTGCTTGACTTCATTACTGTCCCGCATTGAATTTAATGAAATTAAAATTCCGTCCAATTTGAAATATTAAAATCTAACTTTTTCCTGATTAGACAAACTCAAAATTATCCAATTCAAAGGCGAACTAACCGAAATTACATCTGACCATAATAATTAAGCACAACGTATTCAGATATCAGTTGACTTGAAATTCATTTTCCTCTTATAATAACTCTCTACTCAGCATATTATCTTAATCATAGAAATTGTACTGTAGACATTAAAAATTAAACCTATTATCAATTTAGCAACAAGATAGTAAACGACAATGTTCATTCATACATAAAATATCGACTGGCATTACATATACCTATGTCAGACACGTGAAACAAATATTGAATTCATAGAGGGATAAATTCCAAATATATTCCAATAGCTATCAGTTTGATATGTGTATGCTGTGATTAACAGCAGAAATACCTATCTCTATCCAGAATTCCAGGGTCATATTTAATAGAACACATATTGAAAATTTGAAGCTTCATTTGGCACAGACACATTATTTTTGACACGGTGTTTATTAATGCAGACTTTCTCATTATATAAATAATCTCCATCGACATCGCATATTGGGGGAAATTCATTGGGTGAAATTTAGTAAAACACAAATAACTAAATAAAATGCGCATCGAATGGTCTACATACAAGATTTAGAATAAATACAATTTCGAGGTAGTAAACTAAATTATTACTGATATTTTAATTGATTGAAAGCTTCAATATATATATATATATATATATATATATATATATATATATATATATATATATATATATATATATATCTATATATATAAATATATATATATATATATAAATAAAAATGTGACTAGAACAAACGTGTATATTTTATATTGAAGTGACATTGTATTTTCAATTAATAGTTGCAACATAGGAAGCTATTTACTTCTTCAGTCCATAGGCTATTGTATGGCCGTCCAATGGCCGCATTTGCAACAGTCGTTCAACAACGTCCGATGCGTTTACAAGACATATCATTTAGACGATTTGCTTAGATATCCAAAATGCCATCTTGTTTAATAAGATACTGTACAAATCGGAATAAAATATGGAGAAAGCGATGAAAGAAAATAAAATACGTAAATATAAATTTTTGGGACTAAGTTACTTGTTTAATTTCGTAAGAAAATTAATTTTATTTATTTATGCACAATTACGGCCATTTTCCATATTCGTGACATAACGCTCAATCCTGCCCTTATTTGCTAATCAACGTAAAACGGTAACACAAACAATGCGAAAAGATAAATACTGCTTTCTATATCACTTCTCTATGTGAGTGAATAGGAAATAAAGAGCCTTACCGGAAATGTCAGAAAAAATACGATGATAGCAAAACGATTAGTCGTAGCAAAATTGTGATTTAAGATTTTTTTAAATGTCTTCTCTATTGAAATAATTGTCAATCGGTAGTGTGTTAATTTTATTATATGTAGGTCAAATAGGAATTCCGAAAAGAACTTCAATAACCGTGCAAGTTTATTTTTAAGTGCCTCGTATCTACTATCGAACGCCTTCACCTAATTGGTCTATTACCCCTCGATGATTCATTTAGTTTGTTTATGTTTTCTAGAACAATTTTTGTGTAACAAAAAGTGAAATGTATCGGTAATTAGCAAAACAAGCGATGAATACTATTTCGTTCCACTATCAGTCCAAAATAGCAAACCGCTATTAAGTTAATATTAATAACATATTATGTTTTTAATAACAATAAAGCGTATATTCATGTTTAAATACTAATTATATTAAAATAATTAACGTCGAGTTTGTCATTAGTGTTAGTAAATTATTAACAAGAAAAATTTATTCTGGATTTTTGTTGTAATATTAATAATTTATTTTTGCTTTTTTATCCCGTAAAGTCTTCAATACACCCTCTACGCAGCTTTAGAGGGCGTATTGAAAACTTTACGGGATAAAAAACTCACGGTCGGATGAAAAATTGCAGCTTACATTATGAGTAGACGATTATTGTTTTCAGCTAAGTTAAATGCATTTCATTTGATTGCAAATTTATCTTTATATTATAATTGATTTTTATTATGAGTTAAAAACAAAAACAACTTAAGGTAAATATAAAATAAACTAACAGAAATTGCCTTGTATCGGGTCACAAATTTATTCGTTTATTCACAAAATTATTCGTACACGGTTTATTTATCTTAATTTTTAATTATAAATTCTTATATATTCTGTAACAAAAGAAGACTATTATATGATCACGAAAAATTGGAGGTAAATTTCTACATAGAAAAAGTAAAATAATATTAGGAACGTAAATTTGACGAATATTTTATACAACAAATTTCCCATTTTACTTTATCGTAATAAAAGTTACTATAGGGTCATATGAGATATTAGTACTTATTATCATTTCCACATAGATGCAAATAGTTATTACAATAAAAAAAGAACTCAAAAGGACTTGTTTCCTCCTACTCAATTGCTGCGATATGAAGAGGGAAAGTTTTTGTGCCAAATTTGATATATTCAAATAATATATTGTAGCTCTTATTTCGGAATTATATTGTTGCTCTTATTTCGGAAGTTTCTTATTCGGAAAATTTAGAAAGATATTTACGTAAGACATATCATAATTTTATTGTAAATTATATTTACTGTTACTGTTCAGATCAATTATCTAATATGAATCTCGATAGCCACATAAAATTGATACACCGTCTATTGTAATTTATTCGCTACTCAGATAAAAGTATCGGATCATAAATTATTCGAAACCTTAATTTCCAGAAAGTGACCGGCAATGCTTCCTTCTGAAGGAATTTATGGAACTTTCTGATCAAAGGGCTTTACATAGCGGCATTTCTCTATAATACCTGGAGTTAGTAAACTTCCTCAGAGAAAACAAAAGTTGTGAGCAAACTTGAGTATCCGGAATTTCAGAGGACTTACCTATTTTGAAGTAATAGAATAGTTAATATAATAATTATCACCTTTATTTCCATGTACCTGTCCGTATAACTTTTTATCTCCCATCTCGATTTAGTGAATACTTAATCTATCGGCTCTAAGATATTTCCTTTCTTTAATCACTGGCATACTTCGGGTTAACTCATCTCCCTTTAAGAATGTTCTTAATATGTTTTAAATTTTTTTAATCAAATACGTAACTTCCTTTCATATTCGCGATTAACACAATTTTTATTTGCGCTGACTTGCATAATTAAGGTTGATAATAAAACCAGGAAGCTTAATGATTTCGTAATATCCTTGCATAGCATCTTCAGGTTTGGATCTATGTGCATAACATTTTGTAAGTAGGTACTTCATATTAAGACCCAAAATAAATAGTGGCAAAATAATTCAAGAATCAAAACAATTGGTGGCAAAATAATTCAAGAATCAAAACAATTGGTGGCAAATTAATTCAAGAATCAAAACAATTGGTGGCAAAATAATTCATGAATCAAAACAATTGGTGGCAAAATACAAAAATATTTCTTTAATTAACTCCGTTTGTGCAATATTAAGTTGGCGATATCATCCTTCACTTCAAAGCTATTTCACTGTAAAATCAGTAATTTACAAGTTTTAAAACTAATCACGATGAGCAAATAAATTTTAAAATAAAATAAATATTAGAAGTAATACTAAAACTAATTCAAAGCAGAGTTACATACTTTTTTCCTAATCTTTTTTGGATTTTTCAAAATGTATATTGAAATATTAGAAGAATGCTAAGAAACATCGCACGTAATTTTGATGAGTATTTCACAAACACGGCTTTAACTTTAAAAATTGTGACCGGAACCTCAACTTTACTCCAAAAGACCTTCCCGAATTCATGTCACACGATGGGAAAAGCGTAAAAAAATATTAGCTTTTGCTTTAGGTGAATGGGGAAGCGCATTTATTTTGTTTTTAATATTTTTATACACGTTGATTGAGATTTCCGTTATATTTGTGAGGCTTTTACAGATGGAGGGACATGTCATGACAAAATTATAAGGTCTCCTTGCTTTGCTACAGAAACTTACGAATATGTTCATCGCTATGTGACAAAGTAAATAAGAAGTTAAATTTTAATTGTAATGGATAATATTAAAAACCTACCAAATTCGGATTTCAATCTAAGGAAATCTTTTAATTATTCATGGGTCAGTGTGAAAATTTGTTTACCGCCCGATTAAATGTTTGTAAGTAATTATTTGAGTAAGAGAGTTGTGAATGCTTTAAGATTAAGTAATTGCGTGTTACAGTATTCCAACTATTTACTTAAATTAACAATGAGCTCACATTATATGGTACAATTTGCGGCTCTCGTGTAAATTTAAATTTAAAAAAAAATCACGTGTGCAATTCACACGTGGTAGAGGTGAAACCTTCAAAAATTTTAAATTTTAATTTTTGAGTTTAATACATTTTTAATTTTGAGAAAAACTAAAATAATTAAAAATTTATAATCCCCTTCCCTTCCCCTCCCCCTTCCCTCCCTCCCCTTCCCTTCCTCCCTTCCCCTTCCCTCCCCTTCCCCTTCCCTTCCCCCTTCCCCTTCCCCTTCCCCTTCCCCTTCCCCTTCCCCTTCCCCTTCCCCTTCCCCTTCCCCTTCCCCTTCCCCTTCCCCTTCCCCTTCCCCTCCCCCTCCCTCCCCTTCCCCTTCCTTCCCTTCCCCTTCCCTTCCCCTTCCCCTTCCCCTTCCCCTTCCCTTCCCCTTCCCCTTCCCTTCCCCTTCCCCTTCCCCTTCCCCCTTCCCCTTCCCCTTCCCCTTCCCTTCCCCTTCCCCTTCCCCTTCCCCTTCCCTTCCCCTTCCCCTTCCCCTTCCCCTTCCCCTTCCCCTTCCCCTTCCCCTTCCCCTTCCCCTTCCCTTCCCCTTCCCCTTCCCCTTCCCCTTCCCCTTCCCCTTCCCCTTCCCCTTCCCCTTCCCCTTCCCCTTCCCCTTCCCTTTCCCCTTCCCCTTCCCCTTCCCTTCCCCTTATTAAAGACAATAATTATAATTAGTATCAAAATTATACATTAATAAACCCTCCGTTTTATTTCCTTGAAGAAAGTTAGAGCTTCTGTTGAAGTAATTATCAGTTAATAGGAATAAGAATATTAAGTGTAAGCTTATTGAGATAATATTGCATTCGTTTATTTTTTTTTTCATAAATATATTTATTGTATAATTGTCTATATTTTTGTTCAATAAATAATAATCTCCTTGTTTATATTCTTGGCAGTAATTCCCCATATTTTGTAAATAGTTATATACGAAATCCCTACAAATGAAATTTGTTAATTTATTTGTTTAATATCCAATCACGCTTGGAATACGAAATCAACCTCCCTAACTATTTTACATATAAATAATCTATAACTAATATAAGAGACGGTTGTTTTTTTAGTTTTTCTATATTGTTAACAAATTTGTTCGCTTTTGGTGCAAAAAGTTGAATTGTTTCACGTTTCATAATATTTAAACTTTATCGGTTTGTAGTGCACCCATGGAGGTTATCTGGAAATCTTAAATAGCAATAATATACTCAGAATAATAGTCACTAATATAATAGCCATTGAAATGTAAATATAATTGCTTTATTTAAAAACAAAGATGTGAACAATTAAGAATTCCGCCTTCTAGTCAAAAATTTTCCAAATATATGTTTGTTATGATTGCTTATATAAGAGGCAAATATCACTATCAATTAATTAGATGGTAATGGGATATTTAAATAAACAAATAATAACGATAAGGGATAATACTGCAGATTATAATTACAGATATTGACCCAAGTATTGAGGTATAAAACTATAAATTTTGATTAAAGTCTAACCAATGTGGTTCGCTTGATTTATTTAGATAACACTTAAATTTGAAATTTATATTTCGGTAATTTTTTATAGTATATATATATATATATATATATATATATATGTGTATATATATATATATTTATGTATGTGTGTTTGTGTATGTGTATGTATGTGTGTGTGTGTGTGTGTGTAAAACATGAAAATTTGCGCCGAGTTTCAAGTAACCAAATATACCCTTTGTCAATATAACATTTCCGCATTTAATTGATACTTTGAAATGGCAAGACGCTATCCTGTTTTCATTTAAATGAGAAATGTATATGAAATACATAAACATTCATTTAAATTGATTAAATACATTGTTAACAGTGCGTTTGAACCAGTCACAGTTCAAACTACAATTGCAGTAAACCAGCGCTCTAATAGTCCTTAGAAAATCACAGTCTTAAATGAAGACTGCATGTACTTAATTTGAACGCATCAACGATTTAGATGACAAAACAAGTTAATAGATTGAATTTAATATGGCATGTGTCTTGATGTATATTTGGTAACCAGCATGAGAGCACACAAGCGCTTGTAATTTAGACGGATAGGCAATCAAACTGAGCAGGCGAGCTATTTTTTTTTAAGCTTTGCTGTTGATTGTGAATTTTATGACGTGATTTTAATTTAAAAATTTATTTTATTTTTAGATGTATTCAGCGACCATCTTGCTGATTTTTAATTTAAAAATTTATTTTATTTTTAGATGTATTCAGCGACCATCTTGCTGATGGAGCGTGAGTAACAGAGCGGCATCTATAATAAAATTGATTAGTTGAGGGGTTGAAATAATTCACTCCACTTACCGTTTATATATTTATATAGTATGTAAAACTATTCAAGCTGAATTTCGTACATTAATGCCCTTTTAAAACTTGTGCATAAGCTACAATTGATGTATTTACCAAATCATCTTCAACGAAAATGTTAACAGCACCATTTGTTTCGAGTCGATTCATATAAAATTCAAAATCGTGATCGCATTCAGCGTTTACGGTTTCCCAAATATTGCCTTCGCCGTAGCCGAGCCTAAGACGCTAGCCGATTTTCATATAAATGAGAAGTGCATGACCATTTGCTTAAATTTATTGAATTTAATATCAACAATACGTTTTAGAACCAGTCACAGTAACAATTACAATCCCAGCAAATCAGCCTGTAATAGTTTTCAGGAAATTACAGTGTTCATGACGGTAAGTACTTGATTTCAAAACACCAACGATTTAGATGAAAATTCACTTAATAGATTGTGTATAATATGGAATGCGCCTTGAATACATTTGGTAACTAACATGTCGGAGGTAATTGAGCATGAGAGCACACAGGCGCATGTGATTTACACCGGTAAGCAAACACGGCAACTGTAGCCATTTCACTGGGTAGGCAAACTAATTTTTTGTTTAGCTTTGCTATTTATTGTGAATTTTATATCGCGATTTTGATTTAGAAGTTGTGTTATTAACAGTTGTTGGATCATTGCGGCTTGGTGACCCTTTGGATTGAAGCACTATGCAACGCGTTTTTGTAGACAATATATATATATATATATATATATATATATATATATATATATATATATACACATGTACAAACACGTTTAAAAATATGTTACAAAAAGTATTCTTCTAACCGTAATTAAATTTAAAATAGATGTATGCATTATTGCATTATTTTTGAAGATTATCACTGAATTATGCTAATGAAGTCGGAATCCCAAGTTCAAATCGCACTTGATGATTAATTAAATATATGATTTTAGTCTAAGTTTCACTCAGCCTTGTAATAATAATGCTAAATTCGTGTATTCCATGTACAATGAAATAAATATAAATCAGTTGCCATCGATCATTTTTTAACTTGAACGCAAATATGGAAGCAATACTTGCCATTAAAGTATCCTAAAATTTCAAACCCATGTACAGAACCAGATTCTATCTAACTGAGCTAGATTCTAAGCACTTGCCCTATCCAGTAGATAAAGCCTTTGTCGTCTTGTTTGTTGGATCATTGCGGCTTGGTGACCCTTTGGACTGACGACTCTATGCAACGCGCTTTTGTAGACAATAGAACGACCATAGCAAACAACGCTCCTTTGTGGAAAATGGACTGACTGAAATAAACAAAGCTCCCCATCAAACCGCATTCAATTTTGAACCCAACACAACAAGATACAAAATTAAACTTGCATACTGGCCACTGTTCGTTCAATATCATATATACGATAGCATCAATAGAGTTTTCGTAAATGTATGCTCATGTCCAGACCTTGGTCTCGGTCCCATATGCTTGAATCATTACAGATAACATAGGCATTATTACATTCGTTATAAAGAAAAATGTTTTTAATACTTACTAGTTATAAATAATACTAACTGACTTCGATTTTCGGAAAAAGGTAATAATTTGCTCATTTAGTACTTTAAATATATAAGCAGTAAATTTTCATGAAAACGAATGGTAAAACTGTTTCACTTGGGTTATTAAATATATAAGTTAAAATAAATTTTAACGTCACTTGAAAAGTTTCTAGTAATCTTTCGATTTTAACTGAAAACATGTAATCTGTTACTGATCAGGGGTAGTTTATATTTAATCTTGTAACATATTTGATTCCAGACGCCTAATTTTGAAAGAAATTTTTTTTCCAGAAAAATAGAATAAAAATGAACCAAATTCGTTTCTATAATTGTATTACAATTTAAACGAGCTAGGTTTTAGAAATATAGTAAATAGTATTACCCAGAAGAAAAGGATATGGTAATTGCTTTAAATTAATAATAAATATAATATTGACTATATTTGGCGTTAATTTTGTAGAAATTCGTTATTCACAATTAAATTAAACTACGCTATGTAGTATTATTTCTACTTTCTTTAAGTTCTTTACAACGATCTAGGTTTCATTGTATTACAATATCTTTAGGTGGGCAATTAAAGGTAAAGGTATTAGCAAAAACAAAAGCTTTTTTTTTTAGAAATAATACTACATTACGTAGTAAGTAATTATTTTTCACCGTGTAAAGTATAATTTTTCACAAGTATGAAATATGAACATAACACGAATTTCTGAAAAACAATCCGAGATTTAGAATCATAATTATAGTTTATCGTAAACTTTTCGAAACATTATTTTTTTTACAACTTCGCACTTTTCCTCGCATAGTCTGAATTAAAATTTAACTAAACAAATTTAAATGTATCGAGGTTTTTATATATATGAGCTTAGACATCACTCCCTCATTACAAACATGGTTGAATGAAATTATAAATTGATTTAATAATTTAATGACTACCTCTCTGTCTATACCTCTCTTTCTCTCTCTCTCTCTCTCTCTATATATATATATATATATATATATATTTGTGTGCTTATGTGGGTAAATATAAAAATCAGATATAAAATAGCTGGAAATAAATGAATACGACGTCACTGAAATACCCACTTATTCACATGCAGCATTTGGATAAAACTTTCTGAAATTACTTCATTGAATTCATAATTTTAATTATGCAGAACCCATTCAAATAGAACATAGCCTCTGGCAATACGAGAATACATGGAACCTTATTTTTACCTGAACAGAATATCTCAATTTTATCCCCTTTTGATACAACAAAAGTTTATGTCATGTTTAACTAGGGTAAATTATGCTAGTTTAGGTTGTGTTTATGTTGGGTAAGGTCGAGACAAGTTAGGTTACGATGGGTGTATTGGTTTAGGTTGAGATGGGTTATATAGTATTATGTTGGGTTATATTATGTCAGGTTTTATTACGGGTAACTAACTTATAGTTTTGGTTAAGTTCGATCGGGTTTTGTTAGATTATCAATCATAATTAATCTAACAAAACCCGATCAAACGAATATACGTTGTGCTAGGTTGAAATAAGTTCAGATTGGTTAATTTGAGCTATGCTAGGATAGTTTTAAAATGTCATCAAGCCTAGTGTTTCTACTGAGTACAGTGCAGGAAATAATATTTATTTAATATGAAACTCAGGCTAATAAGTTGATATTGTAACTAAAAAATTTGATAAATTATAAATGAAACATGTTATTACGTAATAACGTGTTTCATTTATAATTTATCAATATTTTAATAAAATCATTAACAAATTTTCTTTTCACTACTATATAATATGCGTCATAGTGTGAAGAATATAAAACGTATGTATATATATATATATATATATATATATATATATATATCAAAGTTACTAAATGTCACAAAGATTACCAAAAATAACCATAAAAATTAATAAATTATAAAATGTTTGTAAAATATCGAAAAGAATAACGAAAAATAACATTTTGTATTAAAAAATTTATATCAGAATTCCGACAAAAACTTAGTTTCCTTGTACACTCCTTTGCATAAAAAACGGACCGTTTTGATTTTGTCATATTATTAATAAAATATTATTTATTAAGAGGTTGTATTAATTGCAATTGTTACTGGCAGGTATAGTGTATTCTGGCACATAAAAACGAACGTTCTGAATTTGAAATTTATTCTTTTTGAATGAAAATTCTCTTTCACTTACAAAAACGTATTTTTTAGCGGTAAATTAAATTCAAGTCGTATTAAGTTCTTTTTTATTTGATAAGTTTTTTTATTTTAAGGAATAAATTTTAATTAAATTTCTGCAGTTTGCTGCATTAGTTCACTTCTGTTTGCTGTTCTCAGTATGGTTGAAAAAACGATAAGAGCTAGTAAAATTATTGAGCTGCTTGAAGAAGGATGTAGCCAATGTTATGTGTCTCAGCAGTATAATGTGAGCCGTTCCGCCATCCAAAGGACCTGGCAACGATACCAAGAAACGGGCTCCGTCAGTAGAAGGCTTGGTTCTGGAAGAAAACGGTGCACTGAGCCACGGGACGACCGCTTCATAGCCAGTCAAGCGCTATGAAATCGTCATGTTACGTACTTGGATCTCAAACAGAACCTCGACGACGTCAGAGGTACACGAGTAAGCCTATGGTAAGTCAGAAAGAGACTTCAGGCCGTCGATGTACGTAGCTATCGCCCAGCTCGGGGCCCTACGTTGTTCCGTGAGCATCGAGTTGCCAGATTGAGATTCGCTCAAAATTTTTCGTCATGGACTCAACAAGACTGCAATAGTGTTTTATTCTACGATGAAGTTCGTATATCGATTAGTGGTGAGGATCGACGCCGACGAGTCTTACGAAGACCTGCAGAACGCTTCGCAGAAGTGTGCTTTGAGGAAATCACCCCTTACGGTGGAGGCTCCGTAATGTTTTGGGCTGGTTTTAACTCAGAGGACCGTACCGAGTTAGTTTTTATTGAAAATGACACAGTTAATGCGCAAAAGTAAATAACAGAGGTTCTTATTCCTCATGCCCAACCTGCATCAACAGCAGTTGGAGGTGAGTCTATTTTGACAACGCTCGCGCCCACCGCTCTAGAGACGTTGATGCGTATATGCAGGAGGCCGGAATTCGTCGGTTAGAGTGGCCAGCTAGAAGTTCCGCCCTCAATCCGATAGAACACATATGGGATATCCTCAAACGATGCGTCAGAGCCGTAAAACCATACTCGTTACTGAATTTTCAAATTTTATGTTAAATTAATAAAAAATATTCAAAAATAAACTTTAGCCATTTTTAATGTACCAGTATGAAAATGCTCGTCTGTGGACTTTACACCGTTTTTTTTATTTATTTGCATTTTGAATGACTGAAGTAGATAAAAACGATATCTCAATAATAAATAACAATATTCTCATAATATCGCCATATAAAATGCATCAAATAATAATAAAATGACCCTGATATCGTTTATCCTATAAGTTTCCATTTTTTTTGCAAACGAGTTTATATATATATATATATATATATATATATATGTATATATATATATATATATGTATATATTTATATATATATATATATATATATATATATATATATATATATATGTACATATATAAATTTCATTTCTATTGACTATAGAAATAAAATTTATATTTTAAAATTCACTTTCATCTTCAATAAAGATTAATTTCTTGCTCAATATCCGTCATCGATTGTTCAACATGCAATGCATCATCATCAGCTTGGAATTATATACTGCTGGGTAAGCGTTTCCTAAGGTATGTCTTTGTACACGTCGTTCTGCCTTCCACATTCATCCCTCTGGCTTCCCTCTGCCTTCCGACTCTTTCCGCCGACTTTTTGGGTCATCAATAAATTTGAGTTGGGAACTGTCTACCCGACCGGTTGTCTGTTCTTCCACAAATATAACCGTTTTCATAGTTTGCTGTTCCGCTTTGAATTTGTTGATTAAGCCAACCGCGAGTGTTTATGTTGCAGAGTTGTAGGTCATTACGGACAGAATTCAATGATTATAAACCTTTGCCTTTAATAGTTATGGAATCGGCGATTTAAAGATCTAATCAATTTCGTGAATGCTGCCCACCCGAAACGAATTCTCATGTAGACCTAATCATACATATATAAATACAAACATCTAGTTACTAAAACTTCAGTTATCTCAGACATCATCGTAATTTGCATTTGTTTTAATTTGTTATGTGATATTTGCGATGCATCGCACATTAGCTGCAGAGTTCTTCTATTAGCTTATTTAATTTTTAATATGTATGATAATATTACTAATAATTATTAAAGTAATTGTTAGTAATATTATCGATAACATTACTAATATTTACTTTATGCAATCTTCATGATAATTTCATTGTGTCGTTTGTCTTCATACTTTTAATAAATTTGATCGTATGTGTACTTTTTACATTCTGTACATTAAAGGTCATAATATAGCAAATTCGAAGTAAAGATAAAAATGGTAAATAATATTATGGAAAACATATTCTAACGAAACTTCACATCCTGTTAGGATCTTTAAGCGTTTTGAAAGATATTGGCGAGCATGAATCCAAACTTTATTTATTTTTAAAACTATGCAAATTAGAATGGTACTGCTAGGACGGTGGAATCATTCCGTAAGCTCCACCAAGACCTCTCATTCGAGTTCAAGTACCACGTTTCTGAATTTAACCAATTTTAGTTTAACCACGTAAAGAGAAATCGAAGATAGTGTTTTATTCAAAATTATTTAAAATTCACCAACCTGAGTTCTTTTTAAAAGAAAGTCAGAAATTTTTGTTTATAAATATATTCGTCAAATGTTTGTACACATTTAATAAAAAAAAATTAAAACATTTTTATACATTTGGGTAAATAAATTATTTGGCAAACTAAATATTTAAAATATATAGCAAGATTGACTAAGAAACTGCCTCATAAAAAATATTTGTGAAGTATACAAAAAATAGGTGGCAGGACGTAATCGAATTGTCTTACGATCCGACATTCTTCTGAACGTATAAATCGAAGTGTGCCCAAAAACCAATCTAATAGTAAGAACTATATCCAACACAAAATTAAAGAATATCAAAGAACACGTGATCGTGAACAAAGGACATCAATTAAAATAACTTGTTTAAGTCCCTCCTGAGAATTATATTGATAAGAATAAACACTCTAATAGCAACTAAAATAATAATTCTTTACGAAATTCTATCCTGTTATTGTAAACAAGAAAACAAACAGGCGAAATTCTAACATCTCGCAAATTTAGTATTCCCTGGAGGCTATTTTCAATTAGGCTCACGCAGTAAGCGTAAAATGAAATAAAGTAAGCTAAAATAAAATATTGTTTTTACGGAGATGAGACACGTGTACCAATTTTCCAAAAAGGGCCACGACAGGTGCTAATCGCAGATAGCACAGTAAAATTGAAGTAAACTCCTCTTCAACTGGAATTTCGATGAATTTTGCATTCTTCAAAAAATGAAACGTGCATTCATGTTAATATAAATGAAATTTCACAATTTACTAAAATTAATATTTATAAAAATAGTATAGTACTATAACGCAATTGATTCATACTCTTTGTATCATAGAATACACTCCTTCAAATCCGATTATACCTGAATGTGGTCTAAGTGGTGATCAAAATTTTAACTTATTACTTGACTATAACTTAACGTCATAGAAACTAAATACGTACTTACAGAGGATACAGATACTTACAGAAGAGTTGAATCATGAAATATTCATTACTTCAGGCTATGGACACAAATAAATTTGGGTCAAAAGTCCGGGGAATATTTGAGACATTGGAAAGAAACAATGAAATATATAAATATCATCGATGCGACTTACAATTTAATATATTATTTAATAGTGCTTCGGATTTAGTGCCTACTATATTTCAAAATAAATATCTCTGTGATTTCAATAATTTTGACAAATATGTTGTCAGACAAGTATTCCAACTGTAATGTAAATTTTAATCAATGAACATAAATTTCCCTACGACGGATATGACATGCTGAGTTTGAAAATTGAAAGCAGTGTAATAATGGAATACTTGTAACTAATCTACTCTAAACACTTATTTTATTAACTTATAAATTTAACAATTATTTCGATATTACTGATTTATATTTTGCAATAACCTTATAATAAAAACTTTATTTAATCTCAATAAAAAAAATTAACTAGCTCGACATAAAGAAGATATATTCTTGTATATAAAACAATAAATTTGCGTACGAATAATTTTTTTGTTGAAAAACTGATATCTGAATAAATGTACATTTAAATAAAAAAAAATTTCTCGTATATATATTTATTATCTTTTTTTTATATTAGTTGAATTTACTTTATATTAGTTGAAATTTCATTTAAATGGAAACGATAATGTCAACGTAAAAATGCAACAAAAAATACCTAGGAGTCTTTCATCAGTAACGAGTGATACAGTTCTTTAAATTTGATGTAACTCTCTTTTAAAATTCTGAATGGGTAATGGTTAAAAACGAAACAAATTAGAAACATTGTTGTTATTAGTTTGAAGATACTAAATAATGTAAAAATTATACAAATTTATGTAAGTAAATGTCATACAATGTTTAGTAGTAACCGTAATATAAATTCACTTTCACTAGCAACTTACACATGGTCGAGTGTGATCTATTGCTATTTAAAGTAATCTACCTGATCTTCCATTTTGTTCAGCTTATAAATTCGATGATATAAGGTTAAAGTTGTTCTCAAATATTATAAAGTGTTGGAGTTCTTATTACACATACCGTTTTAAAGGTTCTTAAATATAAGCGTCTTCTTAAGTGAATAGAAAATTACACAATATAGCAACAAATGCAAATAATGTTTAGATGATTTCAAACAGTTTAATTAAAGTTCTAATCCCGATATAATTAAATTCAAACATTTACAAACTTTATAACGTAGCGTTTGTCAACCAATTTTTGACCTAAATATCTTCTTTATACTGTCTTTTTTAAAATTGGTAACTGAGAATATCACAAATATTCAATCATGACCTGGTCTAACCCACGTGTTCATTGCTCGTCTAAATATAAAGCAATGAGCATCCATGTGCAAGCACTAACGTGATCTATTAGAGAATTATTATCTCTTAAGTAACAGAGCGTGAGAACAAACAGGTGTACACAATCAAATCGATAGATAGATACAGTGGCTGAAGTTACACAGTCATTGGGGAGACAGGCAACTTTAAGTTTGGTCCTGTTATTTATTAAGAACTTTATATCAAAAAGTATTAAAATATTTTATACAAAATAATTCATTTCAGTAAGTGGTAGAATAATATTAATTATGCGTCTTGAGTCATTTGTTTTGCTGTTTACTTGAACAATTTGTTCTATTTTGTTTTTTTTATCGTATTCGAATAAATATATTGAATTTAGCTCCATTATTTAATTTCCAAAAATTTTTGTTTATCGAACTCAATATCTGATTTGTCAAAGACTTGATATTGAAAAGGGTAATATAATTTAAAAAGGTGATTAATTCTTTGTAATGAGCTCACTAGACGGTAACAGCGGTAGGAAAATACGGTAATGCTGTTTGGTTCCCAGTCTTGTAAACAATTTTTGATATTAGTTTCTGTCATTTTTATTTCGTTAAGCTATAGATTTACGTATATAATACTCTTAATTCGTTAACTTTGTGAATTGATTCTTTAAAAATAGGGTTTTAAAATATGATTAATTTCGAAATATATATAAATTGTCCGATGGCTTTTGAAAAACAAAAGTAAAATTTTTGAGGTCTTCAAAATCACTTAGCAAATTTTAAATAAATTTCCATAGTTGTTTACATAAAGTGAAAGCATACGTGATCTTTTACCTATGTGCTTGTTCGGTCACTTCAAATTGTGTGGGAAATGAATAAAAAAACAGATTTAATTAAAAATGACCCAATGACATTATTACATCGTAATATTTATGAAAGGTAAACAATTAGTATATTTAGGCAGTTTATTAACTTTAATTTCAATAAATATTTTTCAAACAAAATAACTAGATCCTTCGTCTGTGCCTAAAATAAATATAAGATTATGTTCAGCTTACATTCGAATCCTTCTTTGTTTATTGTCATCAACATAATCAATTTCATCAAGAGCTTGCAGCTATTACCGCTGGGCATAGGCCTTTTGCAAGGCCCGCCGTCACATACGATACTCCACCTTTCACACGCAACTATTCCCTGACGACTTCTTTAGGTTGTCAATCCTTCTAGCTGGAGGACGTCCAATACTGTGGTTTGAGGTTTGTAATTTCCACTCGTGAACTCATCACCCCGTAAATATTAGTTGTTCGGTAAATATACACTCCTTATTACCACTTTAGTTTGTTGATGTTTAGGGGGATGTCGACTATTTTTGGTTGTTTGCAAAATCTCCTCATTTCAAAATTTACCTTTATCTATAGTCAGAGCACACCTCTTCCCTAGCTCGTTGCTCTATTTTAAATTTATGGATTAGAGACCGCGTTTCAGCGCCGTAGACTATTACGGGCAAAACACATGAATTATACTCCATTGCCCTTAGTGATTGCAGAATTGGTAATTTGAAAATCCCACGCAATGTCCTAAATGTTGCTCATCCCAAATAAATTATTCTCCTAAGCTGAAATATTGTACCATATAGAGATATTATCGAACAATTTCGATGTTTAAAAATATGTTTACAACAACAACAAAGCAGGAATTCCGGTAACATCCCAGTTACCGGAATTCCTGCTTTCAATGGTCTTGATATCATATGTGAATTGAACATTACTTTTATCTTAGTCAGGTTCATATCTTAGACCTACTCGTCTAGAAGAAGTATCTAAACCAATCAGTATCTTCACCAACTCTTGTAGTATATTTGTCAGAATTATGATATTGTCAGCGAATCTCAAGTGTCAGATGAACTCGCCATTTATACTCGCCTTTAATATATCACCCAACGCGTTAGTGAACAATTTCGGATAGATAACATCTGTCTATCATTGGCGCATTGGGAAATATTTTGTCTCGTGATTCAGTACTTCGGCGATCGTTGTAGATGCGTTGAACTCTATATTATCTCTTTGTGGCCGAAAGAATTTATTCCCACTCTTCAGTCCTCGCAAAATTTCTAGGTTTATGTTCAATGTGATTTGTGGCTGGAAGGGCTTTGAAATGATTCTGTAGTTATAACTGTCACTGCAAGACCGTTGTATAGATTGATAAAGGGTTGGTCGGACACAAAATTTCTCTAGGTGTTGTTTGATATTTAAGGTGCTCCGTATTAATCGGTGATTGCTGCTAGTGTTGAGCATGTTGATCACCTTTTTGATTTACTACAACGAAGCCAATTCCGTTCTTTCGAAAAAAAATTAAAGATACCTAAAATTAATGAGTATTTTTTTCATAGAAAATATGAGTGACTAATCAAAAATTCATAAATTTATTCATCAGGAAAAATACAAATAATATTGAAAATTTTATTTAGGTATTGCCTTAAAAAGATCGTTTCAAAAATCATTTAGGGGGCGGAATACCATAAAGGATAATGGAAAAGTTTTCCTTTTTTAAAAATAACACTGTATTGTATTTTAATGCACTAATGTTCTATACATTATACATTAATGTTCTATATAAAATATTGAAAAGAGATAAATGTTTCAAAGAAACAGATAGATAGCTAAATATAAATTGAATCCCATACTTGGAATCATCCGAAAATGATATCACTGGCTCTTTCAAAATAGTATCTGAAACCTGATAAAGGCTTCAGAGTTAGATAAGCAAATTATTCTTAATGTTATATAATACAAAATATGAAGACTATAAGCATATTTTGAATTGTGCAAATGCAAAACGTTTTCAAAGATACATTTAATCTTAAACAACTGCTAAGTTCCGGTCTTTTAAGAATACAAACAGAAAACTACATTAATTACCCCCATTTAGACTTTGTAAATTTAATATTGCTGGCTTGGGACTAAGAAACGCTAGTTCAACTTGTTAACGAAGTGTTGTGTAGACAGAACTTTGTGCATGGGAGTGTAAAGTTCAGTTAACTTAAGTGAAATTACTCGTATAGAGGCGCACTAGCAAGTCTGTATTGAGAAATTTCCAAAAAAAATTTATTAACAGCTTAGGTACCTAAAAATTGGACATGTATGGGCAACCAGTCGGTTGAATAAAAAACCTAATGTTTGGGTAACCATAAATTGTTAAGTCGTGGATTTTGAAGAAAGTTATAACAATAATTTGAAACTAATATTTTATCACTTAAAATATAAATGCTGTTAACTTAATCACTGAAGCTCAGTTAACATCATTGAATTTCGTCAAGCCTTTGAGTCGTATTCTTCTAATCTATGGCATGTTTTTTTAAAAAAACTATCATTCTAATTCTAAAAAATTTCAAAAATAAATATGAAATTTAGTGCTAGCATTGATACTACTAACACTAAATTTCAATTTTATTTATATTAATCTCACTAATGACAGATGAGAAAACTTTCAATCTAACGTAAATTGATGGCTCTGTCGATAGGGGATGGAGTTATGGAATGTATTAAATAAAATAATGAAAAAAACCTTTCATTAATTGCAAGAGCATATCAAACATATATACAATATATTACTTTCGTTGTTCTCCATAATGATACTCAAAGAAAACCAATTTATTGCGGTGTATTGAAATAAAATATAAATACATAATTTTTACCATATATTTCTAATTTTTCTAAAATAATTTAGAAATGTTAAAAAGCCTAATATACAGTATGACTACAAAAACGTAAAAACGAACATTTCGAAGGAGTTAAATGAAACAAATTGCTGCATCATCGACTTCATGGAATTATAATTATTAATCTGGAATTATTATGAAAATTTCCGTTGATATTAAATGAAAAGATAAATTAAAAGATTAAATAAAGGGTCTGTATTTAATCATACTTTTGTTCGATGGAAAGCTGATATTCCCAGTAACAAATAATCTAACTTTTTTAAGTTACAAAGAAATGGTGCAGCTATGATATTTGATATGATAGAATGTATGTTTAAGGAGAAGCGGAATTATTGCTATTAAATTTTTAAAAATGTATATTTCTCTGAAAGTTTAAATTAGAAGATCTACAGTCAAATTATGATAATCATGGAAAATATTCCAAAAGTTTCTACACCAAAATATATGTAAATAAATATGTATTTAACAAGTCGATTAGATTCCAAATTTAAGTTTAAGCAAAAAAATTCAAAGTAAAAAACGTTAAAGCTTATAAGCTTAATATTTAAATCAGTTAGGACTTTCTCAATTTTGCACTCCTCCTCTCTATTCGTTTGTTTACTCTATTTGCTTTTACGTAAATTGTTACACGTAGCTTATTTGCCTGCTAATACCGCTTCATTTTGAGTTGTGTGCATATATTTCGACTCTATTGTCAGAATGATATATGTATGTTTCACGTTATTAACGTATGAAATAAATATGTTGATTAGTTGTATAATTCCTAAATGAATGGTTTGTTGGACGACATATTATTCAAATAGCTTAATACATTAATGACTAAAATCATTTTAAAATAAATCGCAAAAAATAATGTTAAAAGTAACATATTCCATTACGGGTTATATAATTTTTAACACAGACCAGAAAAGATAGTAATAAAAAGGTTGTACGAGAGTACGTAAATTGCATAACAACTAGTTAATAGATATAAACAAAAAAACTCTGTGAATATGTGGTAAATAATTAAATTTTTATTAGGATCTCTGTGTTATCCTGTGTATATATTTACTATGTACTAATTATTTGCTTACTTATCAAAATATGTAACATAATTTTAAGGGCGTAATAAAAATAAAATTTCATTAAAACGCAGATTGAGTGCAATACGCCTCAAAAACCGAATCGAGACAAATGCAAGTAACAAGATCATATGTAATAACTAACAAACAATAATCAAGAAACTCTATAGTTAATTTAATAATATAAATTTAGTGTTAAATGTTAATTTTCGGCGAGGATTCTACGAATGATGACGCTAATTTATCTATTATTCTATAAATTTATTTGTTAAATGTATCCACTACAAAATTATAATATTTATGGCAATTCTGAGATATTGTCAATGTAATGTTATTAATATCATCTTTTCTTTACGTTTCGTAAATAATTTGTAACCTGTATAAAACTTTGGCTAAGTCACCATTCCAAGTTTCATATAAAAATCTAATAATAGACAAAATCATCACATGAAACCGTGTAACTTTAGTTACATAAAACACATTTTCAATGAAGGTTATAGGACTTGGAAATTATATAGATCAACGTCAAGAAAATTGGTATATAAGTGAATTTTTCTTTTGCTTATGTATTTATTAACGAAAGTTTATCCAAAAAATAGCATTAATGGAATAAAACATTAAAAACCTGTAAAATAATAAAATTTATGCATGGGCTAAATATAAAGCCATTTAAGAAAATTCAGGATACTAAAATTACGGGCCAAGCGTGTTTCAGAAAATGCATAAAGTAGCTTTATGTAGTCATTTTAGTTATACTATTTTTATCGAAAATTTTTAATGCAAGTTAAATTGAAATAAGTTGAATTGAAAGTTTTATTCATATATTAATATGCACCTTGTTTACAAAATTCACATTGCATATCAATTTGGAGCTTAATATATCACAAATAGAGTTTAAAAACCAAAAATATAAAATGAAACGTCAATTTTATTTTCAAGATTTGTATAATGATACGGCAATCGATGAAATATGTCAAATAAATTATGTCTAATTTGTGTAGAGGATATACTAATCCTCTTTATATATATTCTTTCATATTAATTAAATCTTAATTTGAAGCCTAACATTCCAAAATATCATGAGCATAGTACAAAAATTATAAGGAGTGGAAACGATGGTAATTAGACGAATGACGAAGTCATAAAATACTTTAAAACGAAACTTTGACCTGTTAAAAAAAAGAATACTGGTAGAAAAATATATGAAGATTTATAAATGAATAATATTCCTTGACCGCTTCTTCCTGTGGGTCGATGGGAAATCATGTAAAGTTGTAAATAACAACTTAATTATTATTAATTTCAATTTTTATTTTATTTTAATAATAAAGTTACTAAGAATACAGAAATAAAATTCGCTGATAAGAATAAAAGTTCTATTATGTCATCTAATCATTTTCGTATTTACGATACTGATTGTTTGAATTAGAATAATAACGGATAAAGTTGTGAAGGGCAACTAATTAAAAAAAATAGACGATGAAACGCACTTACTTTACTTTGACATTCTCTTATGAAATGTTAAGTTGACATAGTAAGAACGAATAATTAAGATAACATAGTAAACGTGACGTCAAAATAAAAATGTCACCCAATAAACTTTCCTCAAAATGAGGCAATTTCTAAATAACCATAATAAAAGTGTGACTTGGTCACGATTTCACATTCTATCAACCAATTTTGTATTATATCACAATTATGGTAATACGTTTTTGAATCGATAGACTTATCTTAATCATAATAAAAAGAATTTGATTGGTTAAACAACATAAACATAGCAACGACATCTAGGGTACTTAATTTTTTCTCTACTGCATCCACGTGGCCTGTCGGTGACTTTTTCGTAAATTGAAAAAAAATCGATAGTTAAGTTGATTTTAGAAACCTTTCTATTGATTGTGGAAAAATAAATTGGTACTATTTATATCCCAAAACAAAGAACCTGATTATACTTATTAGGTTGTAACCCAATAAGTATGTCTCAAAGTATTTGGAACATAGGTTTGAATTGTAAGAACTTATATCTTTCTAATGTTACGGTTGTCGAATTCTGAAACCAAATATTTATAAAAACAAGAAAAAACAGAGACAATTGAATATTTCGTTCAATATCGAAGCCGTTGAAAGTGCACAAAGAGTACATACATATATACATATATAAATGTAGGTATGCATGCTCACAGGTTTCGTTATATAATTATATGGTATAATTTGTACTATTCACTATTGTTTTATCTTAAAACACCATTTTTCTTTGATTTTCATGAACTTTCTACTGAATACGAGTGCGATACGTGCATATTTTTTATGAAAGTAACGAGAGATTAAAATAAAATACTATTTTGCAAAGGTGAGGCACGTACGTGAATTTCACTAGAGAAGTATTGAGAAACGCTAAATGCCAATGTTGCAGTGAAAATGAAATAAGATTCTCGTAAACGTAACCTGTCTTGACCCACATATTTTTAGAGTATATTCTTATAAAATAAAATACAAGTACTATATTTATTATATACATTATTGTAGGACCTGATCATCATCGTGTTCATTTCTAGTATCACTGTCATTCTTAGTATGCACTTTCGTTTATTATTTTGAACATTTATAGCATTACTTTATATCTCAAATAAAAAATTACTGCTTCTGTTGTTAGTAGCTACGTTTTGACGTTTTGTATAGCTCCTGACCTGCCACATTCCCAATCATAACAAACTGTGGGATAATTTACACCCAGATATGCAAAATCCTCTATGTATACCTCTATATACGCATTTAAAAACATCTACATACCTCCATATACGCATTTTAAAACCTCTATATAGGTATTTTAAAATTATCACAAATAGTTTTACATCTCGTGATTTCCTGTAGTATCTAACTTCATTTTTTCCTTCCAGATTCTATTCCATATTTTGTTAGTAGATTTGTGCATTTATTCATGGATGTAAGTATGTAAGTGTAAATGTAAGGTGAATATTTATATACAGTACCTACATACTTAGGTATAAGTTTTTTCTTTTAGTTAATTGTACAATCTATTATTACCTACTATAACACTATTTATCTTTAAACTAGTGTTCTGGTTGGGTACAAGGGATTACTCTCGTAGTAATAAATAAGTACGACACAAATATCAACTGTGTATATTAAAGCCTTTAAAGAAATAAGTAAATCAATAAATTTCTAGCATTACTATTACTGAAATATTATCCCTGTGTTATCATATCATGCATATTTTCCTGAAGAACTGAAAAAAATCATTTTCCACGTTAAAAAGCAATACTTAAAAATGCATAGCACAAGCGTGAGCTAAAATCAGCCATAAGAGAAATATATGGAACGATGCTTATTATGAATAGTATATTTTACAAAATATACGCGGGTGCAATTTCTTTCGAAATATAATCTATTTAGATATGTATATCTCATTTACATTTCAACCCAATAAGATAAGAGTTTACTAAGCCATAAACGTAAACATCAGCTATTCGATATAATACATCTCATTATTTCAGGCACCTAAAAATTAGTTTTGCACGTCGGGTGGAAAATACCCTTTTTTTAGGGTTACGTACCTTAAAAAAATAACCCTTATAAAATCATTTATGTGTCTGCCCACAACTACTTTTCTCAGAAACCGTTTAACGAAATAACTTGAAGTATTGGAATAGTAATAATATACAATAAAACGAGTATTTTTCGGTTTACGCTCAGAAATATTTATATGAAAGTTTTATGGGAGCAAATTAAGTTCTTCAATTTTTTTTTAAATTCCGTGTATAGTACGAAGAATAATATTGTTCTTTAACTTTACCTAATATATTTTTTAGAAATATACTGAAATTATTCAAAGATGTATGTTCCCCTCCTATTTCCGAAACTATTCCACCCAAAATTATGAAAAAATAGGTAATTATAAATACGCGAAAGTGTTGTAAGAAAGCTACATCGATTATCCTAGATCTTATAATTTTGAAACATGCACCCTCTCTTTAAGCCTGTGAAGTCTATGGTAGGCAATATACCTACTTTATTAACAAAATAATTTGTACATAGTTTAAATACAAATAATATGTAGCCTTCAATTTTTGTAAATTTTTAAGTAATGTATGTTAACTTTCGTAGTGCGAGTTTCAATTTTGCTTGGCAGGTTTATTTCAAATATTTTTTTAGTAAAATATATATGTTGTTTTAATACCGGTATTTTTTAATCACAATTTGATAAGTGAAATAAAACACTTTACAAATATTTTAATACACCTATTGCTTAATCTGAGAAATCTTCAAATAAGTTAAATCTCGATAAATTACTTTCATTAAATTTAATTTTCAATAACTGCAGTGAAAGATCATATATTTCGTAATTAATACTATGTTTGCTTTCTTTTTTCCTTGTATATTATTAAGCGATGTCTCATGATTTTACTACTTTTTCAGTTTAAAACAACTTAAGAATATTTGGTGCTTATTGGATTTTTTAGTGATTTAGTGACTAAAATTAATATTTATATTCCACAATTAATACAACTCACCTATTGTCATATAGAGATTTTGATATTAAGTTATATCTTCCTGAAGGATACGTCGAAAGTAATTTCTGACTGATTTTAGAAATTTCTTGTTTGTGACGTTCTGAAAGTTTCAAGTTGATTCGATAAGATCTATTGAACATACAATAAGTAATCTCTACTTTTTAAGTACAAGCGGTTTAACAATTAAGGTATCCATATTTCAAAGCTCAAAATAGTAACGTAAACAATGAATGACAGTTAAAAGATATGTTCGTGATTTCACCGCAAATAATGAAAAGAACTACATTTAGCTTATCTGAAAAATTAGATGAAAACTATCTGAAAAATTATATGAAGTGCCTGAGAAACAGTACTATTGGAATTGTTAACTCTTCCGATTATTTTAGAAGAGGAAAGGATTAAATAAACTTCGTGGGGTATCCTTGCTAGAGCGACCATCCTTTCAACTTACATATCAATTAAAATATTGGTACTAAATTTCACGTTAAAAAGCAATACTTAAAAATGCATAGCACAAGCGTGAGCTAAAATCAGCCATAAGAGAAATATATGGAACGATGCTTATTATGAATAGTATATTTTACAAAATATACGCGGGTGCAATTTCTTTCGAAATATAATCTATTTAGATATGTATATCTCATTTACATTTCAACCCAATAAGATAAGAGTTTACTAAGCCATAAACGTAAACATCAGCTATTCGATATAATACATCTCATTATTTCAGGCACCTAAAAATTAGTTTTGCACGTCGGGTGGAAAATACCCTTTTTTTAGGGTTACGTACCTTAAAAAAATAACCCTTATAAAATCATTTATGTGTCTGCCCACAACTACTTTTCTCAGAAACCGTTTAACGAAATAACTTGAAGTATTGGAATAGTAATAATATACAATAAAACGAGTATTTTTCGGTTTACGCTCAGAAATATTTATATGAAAGTTTTATGGGAGCAAATTAAGTTCTTCAATTTTTTTTTAAATTCCGTGTATAGTACGAAGAATAATATTGTTCTTTAACTTTACCTAATATATTTTTTAGAAATATACTGAAATTATTCAAAGATGTATGTTCCCCTCCTATTTCCGAAACTATTCCACCCAAAATTATGAAAAAATAGGTAATTATAAATACGCGAAAGTGTTGTAAGAAAGCTACATCGATTATCCTAGATCTTATAATTTTGAAACATGCACCCTCTCTTTAAGCCTATGAAGTCTATGGTAGGCAATATACCTACTTTATTAACAAAATAATTTGTACATAGTTTAAATACAAATAATATGTAGCCTTCAATTTTTGTAAATTTTTAAGTAATGTATGTTAACTTTCGTAGTGCGAGTTTCAATTTTGCTTGGCAGGTTTATTTCAAATATTTTTTTAGTAAAATATATATGTTGTTTTAATACCGGTATTTTTTAATCACAATTTGATAAGTGAAATAAAACACTTTACAAATATTTTAATACACCTATTGCTTAATCTGAGAAATCTTCAAATAAGTTAAATCTCGATAAATTACTTTCATTAAATTTAATTTTCAATAACTGCAGTGAAAGATCATATATTTCGTAATTAATACTATGTTTGCTTTCTTTTTTCCTTGTATATTATTAAGCGATGTCTCATGATTTTACTACTTTTTCAGTTTAAAACAACTTAAGAATATTTGGTGCTTATTGGATTTTTTAGTGATTTAGTGACTAAAATTAATATTTATATTCCACAATTAATACAACTCACCTATTGTCATATAGAGATTTTGATATTAAGTTATATCTTCCTGAAGGATACGTCGAAAGTAATTTCTGACTGATTTTAGAAATTTCTTGTTTGTGACGTTCTGAAAGTTTCAAGTTGATTCGATAAGATCTATTGAACATACAATAAGTAATCTCTACTTTTTAAGTACAAGCGGTTTAACAATTAAGGTATCCATATTTCAAAGCTCAAAATAGTAACGTAAACAATGAATGACAGTTAAAAGATATGTTCGTGATTTCACCGCAAATAATGAAAAGAACTACATTTAGCTTATCTGAAAAATTAGATGAAAACTATCTGAAAAATTATATGAAGTGCCTGAGAAACAGTACTATTGGAATTGTTAACTCTTCCGATTATTTTAGAAGAGGAAAGGATTAAATAAACTTCGTGGGGTATCCTTGCTAGAGCGACCATCCTTCAACTACTTTTTTTTAAATAATAAACTGACTGGAAGAAGGAGTTTCCCTAGAATTTCCTTTTTAGAAATAAAAAAATTATAATATGGGAATACAGGACGGCTTCTTTGTGGATCCTGTGACTGGGCGTCTTTAAGGCATATCGAAATGAAACAAAAACGTTACAATGTTAAACCACTCTGAAAGGTTTTTCATTACTTTTAAGAACATAAAATTGTATGAAGGTAAGTTGAAGAGAAGCATATTACAATTTTACGGCTTGGATGAAATACCTTCCTAAAACAGGAAATATAATCCATGTCCTAAAGTAAAAATCCTTCAGTAAAAATCCAAATGAGAAACGTTTTTCAGCATATTAAAAAAATAAAATTTATTCTGGGAATAGAATTATATTTATCAAGTATTAATTTCATTCACTTACAAATTTTCTTCTTTGGGAAAGTTATTAAATTATTGTACTATTCAGAGTGATCAATACTTTTATGAGCGATTGATTTCCTAAGGAATAATCTACTTACAAACTCTAAAGAAGATATTAAGACGATTTTTAACATCGATAATTAACAAAATACGTTACTGCTATCTCTACATACATATTTCATAATTTTTGTTTCGGATGTGGTTGATATGGATTTCTTTTGAGAAACATTAACAACAAGTTATATTTTTATCGTGTGACATAATTCATCATGCATTTTGTAGAGTGACTGGAATTTAAAAATTACCATATAATAATTGTTATTGAATATTTTAGTATTTAGTATTAATCACTATTAAGACGGTTTCTGTATAGAGTGACCCTAGAGGAATAGAAGAACAAGGACTGTATCGCCAGCACCTTAATGGATACGCTTACCGGAAGATTTATCGAAAATAATTTATATGAGTCGACGCGAGGATAGCTTAATCGTCATTTTTGTACATCGGTGAATAAAGGAGAAGTTAGCGCAAGTATCGAATTATTTGTATTTTATAAAGAAGAGTGATATAAAGTATCATTTTCGCTGCCGTAGGTATTATTTACATATCCCTAAATAATATGCTAAAAGTGACTTGCAACAATATTACAATCAAATAATCGTTTAGAAATCAAAATTAATACCCTGAGTGTAGAAACTGTATCTCCATGTAAAAATTAAATATGTATGAGTAAAAAATAATAATATTAATAAATATAAGTAAAAAAATAAATATTTAAACCAGTTTCAAGTTCAAATGTTTATTTTATTAAACTTGCATGACTTGGTCGAGATTTCGCAAATCAGAAAACTGTACCTTTGGTTTTTGATATTAACAATAACTTCATTCGCTTCCTAACCAAACTTTGGAGAATTTGAACTCAAAAAATTACAGTCTGTCTTCAACAATTAAATTAGCATCCATTATTAATTATTTCAATATGGCATCCACATATTAGATTTAGGGTGACCGTAACTCGGTTTATAATAAATTAAACTGTGTTCATAAACACTTTAAAAAAATAAAAATACCTTCAAAAAAGACGTAAACTTTCATAAATATGATGCTGGATCCACCAATTTCTCATCACAAAATTAAAATCTTTATTATATGATTAGATATTAGAAGTATACTTGGAATATCAAAATATCTCCTTAATAACGCTCTGGTTCACGATGTAGAACAAATGTTCAGCTTCAAGTTTTATATGTCTTGAGGTACAACATAGGGTCTTCAAAACATTGTATCTTTTAATTTCTACGTATCAATGTTTCCCAAGTTTCGGTAAAATAACATCATGATCGGTTATTAATTGAAAGATCTACGACGCTGTAACATACACATGCAAAAACGAAAAGGTGAATACGGCAAAATTAGAAAGATTCCATTTGTGCCGTGTGACTGGAAAACAACAGGAACAGTTAATGTGATAAGATTTTTCAAACTAGCCAAATTTACATATTTTCAAGATATAAATTTGCGTAATGCGAAAAAATGTATTTATTCAAGTTTAGTTTACCTAATTAAAATAAATTAGATAAACTAAACTCATGTCATACCGATTATCAAAAGAATACCTATTCATATGTCTATATCTATCCTCACGCATGCACCCACGCACGCGCTATTGGAATAAAATGTTTGCACGCAGTGACATTTGCTTTCTTTTTGCATGATTTGAAATAAGAAAATAAGAAAGGTTACTTTCGTATTCAATCAATATAAATATATTAATTCTTACTCTAAGAAAGAAAATGAGAAAACTCTTTGAAAATAATTTTCCATTTTCCCAATCTCTGTATATCAATATTTGAGAAATTAAAATTTGTATTAAAGATATATTTTTAAAATGAGAATTTATATATATAAATATATATATATATATGTGTGTGTGTGTGTGTGTGTGTGTGTATGTATATATTGTCATGTGGTAAGTTTTTTATACGACTGCGTTTTTTATTTTGTGCTGAATTTTCCTTTCTCACACCTTTCTTTTTCCCCTGAATCTTCTACTACACCACTTTTGCTTCCAGATATTTTTATCAAATTATATCACCACAAGAATAAAGCACTATGGAGAACTGTGCAGAAACAATGGAAATCAATCTCAAAATAACAGTTGATTAATCTGAAAATTTTCAACCCAGTGTTACCACTTAGAAAAAAATCCATTGACTTAGAAAAGAAACAAGTCAGTGACTTGTTAGGTTTTTTACCTAAACAGGAAACTTTGACGACATATATCATTCAAGCGATCTTGCCCTAAAAATATAAAGTTCATCAAAATGCCATATGTGAAAAATCTGATTTATTCCCCTTCATAATTAACCGATCCTCGTTATTTAAATATCATTATAAGAATTATATAAACATTTAAGTACAAAAATATCCTCGTCTCCTTGGCCAATATATTAATGTTCAACTTTCCGCTGAGTTCAATTGATCTACGGGTTTTTTCGAAAAGGAAAATTTTCTATGAGTGTTCAGTTAAGTGTAATCCACCCATCCCACTAATGAGTAGAAATTCAATACTTTCTGTAATAAACATTCTATAATGAAATGTAAATAGGACACCGATATTTAATGAAATATATCGGGGTCTGTGCATTAGTCTTGAAGGATATCAAATTTAATCACAAGGGCGAGTCACCATTCCACAACATGCATTATAAAACCAAAACTTGGTTTTATAATACATGTGGTTTAATATTTCTAAAATACATATCTTTGCTATTCAAGTATATTGCATTATATTTTAATACTGTATCACTCATTGAAACTGTAGAAAGATCCATGTTATTATTTTGAAAAATTTTAATAGAATGAGATGAATTTAAATTTATTAACTTAACAATTTCTAAATACGTTTTATATCTAACTTCAATCTTTTTTTGTTAACAGTTAAATATAAAAATCATATTTATTTGTTTTTAATTTTCAACACTTTTAGGTTAACATTTTTTGCATTTGCAACATCTTTATTATATGATAATTAGTATTATATTATCTAACAGGACAAGTACTAGTTGATTTGAAAATTTTATTGATTAATTCTTAAGAAAACCACATATAAACACTGATAATCAAAGTCAAAATTATTTCAAATGTAAATAGGACATTTCATAGTTTGATCCAGCTGATATCGCCCAAAAGTACAAATTTTATTTTATTGATATTCAATTTAAGTAAACTAATTTTTACATAGACAACAAAATATCTGAGAATAAGTTTAAAACTTTCTCTCCTTCATAGAGAATTTCATTATTCTAAACTAAGTTGTATTTATTTTAGTTAAGCCCGTCGTCTTTTCGTTTTCCACTTGCAAATTAATTATATAGTTTATGTTTGGTGCTCAAGTTTGAAAAATTACTCGTTCAACATCCTACTGAGGTCATCGTGCTGAGGATGAATGGCATTGAAGGTCAACTTTCGCTAGAGCATAGTGTGGAGTAAAGTTTAGTTATTTGAGTATTTAGTGTTTCTTTTATTTCTGAGAAAATTTATCGGAAGTTTTTATTTCATATCTATAAGTATGAAGCTTAACATTTGAAGTTCGTTCGGGTAAAAATTAGGGTTGCTGCTCGTCGCAAAATCGAATAAAGTTTAGTAGAAAAACGAGCGATTAAATATATCGTATACAGGCTGGAATGCGTTTATGTACGAACTGTTATATATTCTATAACTATGGGATTTTTCTTACGTTTGTCTTACGTTGCACCTCTGGCCAACAACAACTGGGGTTCACCTAGTCAGTGTTTCAAGTGATTCCCAAGCTCCTATTCTCAGTATAAGCACACTAGTGCTTGACCAGTGAAATATAATTCTCAATAATAAGACCACACAGTGGTTAGCTGGCTTCCTTCCTACAGTCAGTCCGCCCGACAGTACAGTTCATCACGCGCCTCTGATTCTTCCTTTTCTACTGGCTTCATTTGCCAGCTATTTTTTGAAATCACTGAAATAGATTTATTGCTATGACGTCTAAACAAAACAGTTGTAGTAAAGTGTAGAAAAGATGACAAAAACGATAGCAATATAGGTTAACTCTTATATTTTATAGTACCAAAAACACTGTTTATCCACTTCATTAATGGGACATGAACTTAATTTGTCTCGCACAATTGTAAAGACAATATGGAAAGATAAATTTACATTTCGTTTCCCTGGATATCACTGTCATTCATAAAAGAAACGCTTAATATTTTGAGATACAAATCGATTCCAGACAAAGCTCAGCAATGAGTCATAGTTTGGCTATCATTAAAAACAAGGCACTCAGTATTATTAATTCATAGTTTGGCTACCATTAAAAACAAGGCACTCTGTATTATCAATACACTGCAAAACAGTCGATGCGAAAATAGCAATGAAGATCCCAGCTATTCAGATACGGGCAGTTCATAAGCTTTGAGATGAGACATTCACTGCATAACTTTCGAGTGCAAATAGAGGCTGCTAGTGGTGATTATGTAGCTGCTCAGTTTTCCCGGCATAACAAAAGAAATCATCAAAAGCGGGAACTTTCACCAAACCAAATGTTCAATGGGAATACAGTCAATTTATTTTGGTAGGAAATGCTCACCTACAATTTTATATCGTAAGAAGAGAAATATATATATATATATATATATATATATATATATATATATATATATATGGTTTTAAAGCAAATAAAGATCACTTAACGCTGTTATTGGAGTCAAATGCTGAAGGTGATTTCAGATTAAAACCACTATTCGTTTAAATGTCTGAAAACCCGCGAGCTCTTAAAATTATGTCAATAATGCTCTGCCAGTTATTTTGAAGGCTAATCAGTAGACTTGGGTAATATCAGCATTTTTTCATTAAACATTTCATATCTGAAATAAAACTCATTAAATATTTAAAAAATTATTTGGCTTATAAAGCTTTACCCCTCCTGGACAATATTCCCGATCATCCTCCGAGTATTGTCGTTATTGAAACACTGCCTCTTTGTTTCAACCAATGGATAAAGTAGTCATTGCATTTTAAGACATATTATTTCAGGAAAACATTTTCACAGGCAGTGAAGACGAATAAAGATGATGGTATGAAAAGGATGATTTTTGAGAATGTTAAAATATCTTGCAGGGGTAAGAATTTTTGTGGCATCATGAGAAGGGGTAAAACGCAGTAATTTTAAAGGAGTTTATAGAAAATTATGCGCACACTTCTTTTAATAAATTGAATGTCCTTAAACTGTGGATCAGTCAAATATGGATAAGCTCGCAACTAATAATGTTGATTTGTTCAACCATTTGCCCAATATTGCAAATAATACTGATGATATCGAAGATTTGTTAATCTCACACTCGGAAAATGATCCCAGTTTCAGCAGAAGTATTAATGTTATCAATAAAATTAGTGATGCTCATAAATATTATTGAGACCTTTATAATAACAAGATAAAGTAAGCAAAACAAGTAATAATAAATATTGCTTTTTACTCGTATATACTTTACTCAATTATGATAAAATCACTTAATCAAAAGTAGTAATCTAATGTTATATATCAAATATAATTATTATTTTAATAAATGTATATTATACGTAGTCACTGTCACTAATATCTTTTTTTTTATATTAAATGTAAAATGATTTTGAACCAAGCTCCCTGTAGAACCTAGCTCCTTAATATTAGATAGAAATGTACAAAAAAATAGTTTTCGACTCAGGTCAATTCAATTTACGTCAAATATTTCTGGAAATTAACATGCCGTAAATATAAGGATAGCCTGTATATGAGGCTACTCCAATGCTCATTGGTAAATATTTATTTACGCGTGAGGTCATTTGAACATGGAATGTCATTCTATTATAAATTCAATCATTCCTTTGTCCCGTGCAGAAGTAACGTAAGGAAGACAATATGCATTATCAATCAACGAATGATATGGATCACAACATTATCATAAATTAACGCATTTGGTTCTTAAGAACGATCTTTGTGTAAACCAAAACTGAGCGTAGTAATAATGGACAGGAAACGGTAGCGGAAGTGGAATTGAGGCTCTCAAACCCTGATGAAGATAGAAGTAAGTTTTGGTGTCAACGTCAATATAATCTTCACTCACTCGGGACCAATTATGAAAATGCAAAATTCAATACAAAATGGGTACCGTATGAATAAAATGAATACAGCACATTCTCGTTTATCTACAAAATATCTTTGTTATGAAAGTTTTTTGGTCAGATTAAAAATACAAGCCGTTTGGGCTACTTCCGTGATGGACATTTCTTTCAAAATTACGGAATTTTTTAACTATTCCCTAATGGCAAAATTATAAATATAAACAGAAATAAAACATCAAAAGAATGATATTGAAGAAAAAATATCTTGTATTTAATATTAACCCTATTAAAATCTGTAATATAAACCAAAACTAAGCGTAATATATGATAAAACAGTCGCTATTAAATATAGCAATTTAAACGTAAACTATTCGACCCCACGTTTGTATATGATGAATGCACATATACATGATATTAGTATCAATATAAAAAAAATTAGTCACATATAAAGAAAAGTGTATTATATTAATTGTAATAGAGTATTATTTAAACGGTTTAAATGTGTTATATTCGTTAATGTAAATGAGCTAATAAAAATTCCCAGGTTGCGAGCACTGCATAGTTAAACTATTGCTTTTTTTAATTTCAAACAAATAATTAATCTTTTCCGCGCAACGCCTGACTTTTTTGTACATATAATATTTACGAAGGATTTAACGAGACTTAAGATTTCGTACGTTTCTTACACAGGAATGTCTAGACACACAAATAATATAAAAATCCTTTTCACTACTTTCGATTACCCTTTAAATTATCATAATGAATTGCGATAAATGTTCAATATTACTTCATATTTTAGTAAATGAACTGAGAACTAAAAATGTAGAAATTACTTCGACTGCAGGTAACACTAAATTTAAACTAGAATCGAAATAAAACTTTCGGTTCTTTTCTTCAAACCGGCGACTGCATATAAATAAATTTTGTTTTAGTTTTTCAGTAGCAAAACGTAAAGTTACAGCCAGGGTGTTTAATTTATTGGGTAAAAAATAGTTTTATGACTCAATCATGAAAAGTATTTTCATATAAGTGATTCGAGCGGAGAAAACGAGCTGGTACTCATTGTAGGTTAAGGAAAAGGTTATTATTTATTATCATTCAGACTACAAAAACGATGATAGTGAAAACGAGATGGGTCCCAGCAAAGATGAAGAAACGAATGTAATCATAACAAGGAATTATGGACGCAACATATGACGTGTTATCGCTTATGATTTTATATGGTTTAATTATCCTTTCCTCTATCTAAGCTAACGATAGAAAAACTTTGATAAAAAAATGCAGTATAACTATTTTAGTGAGACCGTTTAAAAAAAATACAGAGAACAATAAGAATTAATTTTGCGATATTTGTCTGGCACTTGATTTCCTTATATATCATTAGTAATGTGATGATGCAAGCAGTAGTAATGTCATTCGCAGTCTGTAAAGCTTCATAGAAAAGATGTAAAACAAAATTATAAAATTTGTCATTTCGAGTTGGAATCGACTTTTAATGTTTACGTTTTTTTAAACCCAATTACATTTTTCTTGTTCATAGTAACATTAAAAATTGTTGGTATATTTTCTTACTACAAGTATTCTATATGTTTGATAATCCACTCTAATTACATTTAGCTTCTGCATTCTTCATCATAATCAGTTTCTAAAAGTTATCGTAATCACGGTATAGAAACTATTTAGTATAGATTATAGCTTCACCAAAAGTAAATGACTTCTTTTCGTGCTATCTCTAGAATAAAAAGTATGTATGACAGGAAATTTAAAAACAGGAGCAAGTATTGAAACTCCTCCACCAGCATTTATTTAAAATTATTTTATTCTTAGAAAAAAATTATGTTCCACTCAGTCCCTTAAATTTTTAATTTTTTTACTGCGAGCAGAAGTCATATTCCAAATTTCATAAATTTTAAATATTACGGCCAAAAATAGTTTTTCAACTTAAAAAGACAAAACCAAAAGTACGAATCACACTATTTATATAGTTCTCTAGTTACATATATGTAAAGCAAATTTATTGCTAAATTTGATTAAAACCATATAGAAGACTTCTAATATGAGTTATGATAGTTGCTGCTTTGGGTTGATGAGGTGACATACAATTTAAGAAACCGTTAATAGATTTATATATAGAAAATATCTTCTTAATTTCTTACCACTAGCTACTGGAACACTTTCAGTATCCCGGTCTTTAGTGTGACTGAATATCTCATTTGACGACCTTATATTAAATAATTACGCAATACTCTTATAAAATTGACAAAAAAGTGCTTCCAGGTAACGCTTACTTAGTCCATATGCGAAATATATAAAGTTCAAGAAAGCGCGTTTATAAAAGACATAGTTGTAACCAGACGTTAGACGATCACTTTTACAATGCTAATTGTAAGTCTTTTTGACATAATGTCATATAACTTACTGAATTACATACTTTGACCGGTTAAAAAAACAGAGCTACAAAATTTTACAGATTGTTTATTATACATGCTTAGTCTTATTTAAATTATTTGATGTTAGTTTATAAATAATCTTCGATTCATTTTTTCTCGACCATCTGATAGTTGCATCCGCGAATAATTATCATCAATAATTAAAATATCAGAAGTGCACATCTAAATAACGCATAACGTAAGCATGTATGTAACAAGTAATAATGATAAGTTTTAAAGAATGGTTATTTCAAATTGTATAAAAATGTTATATGATTCACAGAAGATAGACTGGAAATACCAACCTGTATCACAGAATTATTGAACAGTTACGCTTAAGTTTATTTTATTTTGGTCCAAGTAACTCCTAATCTTTATTAAGCCTTATAAACCTCTTTAATTAATGTAGTAAATTTTGAACGTTGCGTATAAATAATCTGTTTTTGCTAGACTAAACTGGTTTTATTCGAGCTCTGAATATACTATTTAGGAAAATAAATTTTACAATTGTGATTTAAAAATATGAACCTTAAAAAACTTTTATTGATTAAACAGTATAAGTGTGTCCGAAAAATTTATATGTGAAAAAAACATTTGCAATCAAAATAAATAGAGATTTTAGGTAATAGGCATTTTAGTTAATTTCTTAAATTACAATTTGCGCATTGGTTTACGTAACAAAGGTGGTAATCGACGTTAAACGCGAAACACTTAGCGTTAATCGTGCTCTCCTGTTCATCTAAAAATACTTGTAATATTTTTGATAGACGTCAAATAATATAATAAGATCGAAATTTTTATAAAATATGTTTAAATCTTTTTAAGTAATTTTAAATCTTTTTAAGTACCAAGTTAAAATATATTTTTCAAGAAAAATATCAAGTATTCTTGTTTCTCTTTTTTCTCGTGAACGTTTAAACCGGGTTTAGTAAGGTTCTTTTGATCGCAGAGTCTCTTTATAACTATTATTAAGACCATGAACGCCCAACAGCTATTTACTTCATTTTCGCAAACTAATAAATTTGTGCAGTGCTCAATATTATATAATAACAATTAGGTTCCTATTGGAATCACAAAAACAATAATAATTTAATAAGGGATCATTGGCGGTGGAGTATCTATTTTTAATTTATCTATCTTCTATCGAATATAAATCTTCTATCGAATTTATCAACCCCTTAGAAAGTTAAATAGATCTCAAGTTCCAAAGATATCGACTGCTTTGGAAATGAGTGGCTTAAGCATACGATTTTCTCGTGAATTATTTAGAATCTTGAATTTTGCATTCTGCGTTTATCCAATATTATCATCTTTACAATATGGAAATCCGCCCTCTATTTAGAATCGTCGTATTGCAGATAAACGATCAATGTCATATTAAAAATAATTATCCGAAGATTGCGTGTTTTGGAATTATTCAAAATATAGTTTTCTACGTCTGGATATATATATATATATATATATATATATATATATATATATATATATATATATATATATATATATGTATATATATCACTTACTACCACATTTTAAAAATTTAAATTTATTTTTTAATTTTTACTTGAACTTTGCGTAATAACTTTAATTTTTTACAGTCATCATTACCGCGTGTTCTTTAAATATAATTAACACCGATCTATATATCGATCTATAATTGGTCGCACCCAGAAAAGTATGGATGACGGCGATCATGATTTTAAATTCCTTTTTAATACTCTTGAATATTAAAGGTGAGCAGTATTATCAGTTTTGGTTCAAACTTACATTTTGGATATGACGACGTGGAATTTTTTAGCTTACAAAATTTATTGATGTTAATCGTATTAACAACACATGATAAAAATTACTCAATGACTTGTTCTAACTAACTTCATAATTCTATATGCATAGCTACGTTTCTAATGTAGTTAGTGTACAATTTGTTTAAAGTTCCAAAAAGACGATAACATGCGACTGAGTAATTTTGAAAGGTAGTAATAATAATTAGGGAGTATTCAACATTTCATATATACTAACACCGTTTTATGGCACATTCGTTCCCTCTTCTATCTATCGTGCTAAATCGATGGTCATGCTTTAACCGCTACAATTTAATGTTTTGACATTTCCTTAGTACATTTTACAGTCTTGCAAAGGAAATGTTGCTCATTACGAGGAGGGTTACTGTGAAGTTTTTTTTTCATAGCTTTTAACTTTAAACTTTGTCGTGTTACAGGTAAATCTTAAATTAACTAGCCAAAAAACATGCTTAAAAATTAGCATGTGCAATGCAATCTTTAATTTATTAATGTTAAATCTTATTATTTTAAATATGATAATAAACGCATTCTATATTTTCTTCTCGTAACTTTTTTTAATAAATAAAGTCTTTATTTTCACAAGGATTTTGGTGTAACAGAAGCGTATGGTTTAGTGCTTCAAAATATTTTTATACTTTATTAAACCTTTACTCTTCACATTTTAAATAACTCTTCTCGATATGAAATTATATGTTTTACGACTTTAATAATATTAAAAAATTCGCGTAGTATCTCCGCATAAGTAATGTTGTCACAAAGTTACGGGCGAAAAGCAAAAATAAATTTTATGCTTCTTTCTTGACATAACGTGATAGTAAATTGTTGATATTAACAGTGACAAATAATTCTATATATAAGAAGAAAAGTCAGAATATGTTCAGGGCCTGCTCTTGTTTTCCGATTACCTTTATTTTAAAATCCACTTCGAGACTTAAAAGTTACTAATCTGTCAGTAAAATAAAAGTATAATTTTAATTTTTATTATTTTAATAAATGAAAATATGTTTGAGGATAAATATAAAAATTTTCTTTTATCATGATAAATAGTACCTATAAATTGACGCACACACCCGTAGGCGTAGCGATGTGGATAGGCTGCTACATAGGGAATTAGAATATTAAATAATTTTTATCGCCAGTGGCACTCTTAACAGCTGATTTGCGGTTTTTATTAAATATTATTTTAAAATAACAACAAATAATATAGACAAAAACGATTCGTATAAATTTATTCATGACTATCTGTTAAACGAAAAAATTATGAAATTAAAACGTTTGTAATGTACTTAAATATTATTTTCTCATCCACGAAAATGAAAGCTCTGAAATGTTTTTATTGTAACCATTAAAAATGTGTCACAAAGTCGTTCATGGAAAATTTATTCAGTTTAAGAAGTCGACTTGTGGACATACATATATATACATATATATGTACATATATATATAAATACATATATATATATATATATATATATGTACAATGTTTATTATAAATACCTTATATAATCTCAAACAAAACAGCTTAAAAGCTGTATTGTTTTGCTCTGAATGGAGGTTTTTATTAATCACCATTCACAAACCCTTTACATTGTTTTATAAACCTTGTAACTAGAAATTTTACGTGAAAAGAGAAAAACATTTAAGCTATTATTTCACAAATCCTTTTATTTTTTATATTTAGTTCTTATATGACTCAAGTCGACTTTCAAACCACTTTATGAAGCCAAAACCATCATTGATATTTCGTTTATTCTACCACAGAGTCGCGCGCATAGAGAATATCTACAGTTTTCAATGAAATGCACCGGACTTCATATCTCTTCCCCGCCCCATTATTTAAAGAACTTTTTTTAAATTTTTTATTTTCTTACCGGGATAAACTTTGTTATGTGGTAATGATTTCATTCACATTTCTTATATCCTGTATCTATTCTATAAACAGTTTTTGACCACTTTTGAAAAATTGTATATGGAAATTTTTTATTCATCTAATTTTTTCTCTGTTTAACCCATTACCGTTTTCAACATATACAAATCTCCTATTTTTAATTTGCATTCTTTTTTATTTTTGTCGAACAATTTATTATTTTAGATTTGTGACTATTTTCCAGTGCATTTTTTCTATCTTATCTTAAATATTCGTATTTTGGTGAAAATCCTGTAATAGTATGTTCATTTTCTTCATAACTTTTGGTACATTCATGAGCGATAATTATCCAAGCTACTTTATTTTTAATTTCATTTATTTTACATCTTACTTTACGAACTAATGTTTGGTTCAACCTCTTATTCAAACCGTTAAAAAATGGTATATTTAATGCAGTAAAGATAATGGGTATGTTTTCTCTATCTAATTTTTTTTTAATATCTATTGAATTTATACCTGGATATTGATCAAATGGAAACATGCCAGTTTTATTTATCTGCTACTTTTGCGCTAGGTTTAAAAAATTCTTTAATGGTTATAGAATTTAAAACTGCCCATGTTTTATCTAGTGAAATGGTCTACCATCCACTTTTATGGTATCTATGGACACAATGACTAGAGATTAAATTGCAGGACTTAAATGAGACAACAGTTCAAGTTTAAATTTTTGTCTAGACTTTTTTTTATGCAGATTTCACACTTTCATAGTTTTTTTCATGTTATAAATTGAATTTTTTGGTGTGTAGAATGATGTAAATTTATTTTTGGTTTCTTGGATACCTATATGACAGAAATGATAATGAACATTTTTATTACTTCTTTACTAAATTTTTCAGTCAGCATAATGTTTTCTTTTTTCCATCCTTTTTATAGTATATTATATTGGTTATAAAACGTCAATTTTATTGGTTATGCAATTTGGTAATGTGGCGACGTAAGCGTGGCGACTACCGTGGCGACTAAGTCAATTGGAGTAGATTTATTCACTGAATCATTTATTTCTAATAAATTTTTTTTTTATTAAAGGCATATTCTACTAATGAATTCTTTTCTATATGTGAATAACATTGCATACCCGACTGGTGACCACGCTTTCTTTGCGTATGTTAACACGAGCTTTATTTTTATATTGACCATTTTGTGCACACGAGCTTCATTTCTATAATTCATTGTATGCTTTATGAGGATGAAACTATACCAGTCAAGAGTAGACTCCTCCAAAAACAACCTGGGCACTTAAATTTTCGTAATATCTTCTTTTATGCCTATTCGAGTACATTCCGTTTCCAAAATAGTCATCCACTAGCATACATTTGTGATTATTTTATTAAATTTTTCTATAAGAAAAAAGGTAAGTAAGAATCACACTTATTATTAAACAGAATTTGCGTCGAGCATGAGAACGGTATGGTGAATGTTGATAATATCGAAATATGAATCACGCATGACCAGTGCTGCGGAACTTCTATGTATGAATTATAAATATCTCGCCGAAATTGATTAAATATGAATTATCGTGGAGTATTATTTTTTTAATTTATTCCATTAATAGATTAAATACACATTCACAGATATACATTCAATAGATTAAAGCCTAGCTTTAATCTTGCAGGCAGGTCCATTTTCATTCGATACATAGGTTCGATAACTTCAAATTAGATATAAGATTCAAAAATGAATAAATATACATTTTGTCAAATATTTTTCATATTTCGGTTGTACAAAATTAGCGTATGAAATTGTTAGTTTTATTATTCTTACAAATTAATGTAGTTTATGAAGAAAATAAATGATGGCAAATAAGTTGCAAAATACTTTAAGTTATTTTTTTCGAAAAAAATCTGTGATCAAATATAATTAGCTTTATAATACCTGAAATACAAACATGAATGTTAAATTGGTTTTGAAGAAAGTGAAAATTTTCCATTTTTTTCGTCAAGTAAGTAACAATGGCATGATTTTTTCGGAATGTTATTACATTAGTAAAAAATGCAATAAATTTGAGGAAAATTGTCAGAATCTTAAAAACTTGCGAGCCTCACTAGTTAATTCACATATATTTCGATCGTTTAGAAAACAAAAAATTTCATGTGGACATTTTGGAAAAGATCGATTATTTTATTTAAATGTACCGCGTACGATATCAATTGAAAGAGCAAGTTATAAGGGATCTCAAACTCTTTTTTTTCAGAATTTTACGTAAGGCAGATCTAGGGAAATTTTTGAAAGTGTCCATAAGCAACATGCTATGTATCCACCTCTGGAATTGCTAAAGTCAAAATTATGAAAAAGGCGATGTTACTAGAAGTTTTTATAGAAATTACAGGAAGACTATATACACGACTATATATATTTTTAAAGTCATACTCGGCAATGTAACTACTTAGTAATACATAATATTGAAATTTTCAAGTAATATAAAGAAAATGTAAATTTTATACTCTAAAAGGTCTACATAAATATCTATGGAACCCTCGCAAGCTCAAACAAGCTAGTTTAATTCGTACATAACAAATTTTGTTACATCTTTTAATTTTAAACAGTACCGCAAATTTTGTACTATCCTTAAATTGACTTAATATGGTTTTTTGGAAATTCAAATTTAAATTGAAATTTTCGGATCTGATTTCTTCACGGAGAAGTAGTGTAAAAATTAAAATGGACATTCGCAAAATGTGATCTCTTTGAATTATTTACGTAAAACATGAAAAGCAATCTCTAATTGTAAATTTAACACTTCACACCTTCACGCACTCATCGAAAGGTCTATATAAATTCTAAATAACCTTAACATAGATTAATTTCTTCACAACTTTCAACAGTGGGTATCACACAGAGTGGGGAAATAATAGTAAAAATTATAACAATAATAGTAATAATATAAATAATAGTAATAATTATAATAATAGTAATAATTACAGAGTGGGGAAATAATAGTAATAATTATAAGTGTTGACAAGATGATACTCAAACTGTTTAAAGCGCAAGTAACAGATTTATAAATTATTCTAAATATACTACGGACTGCAGCTTTTTTGAACTGGAAGCAGCCATTATGAAGTAGAGATTTTAGGCAAACGCAAAGTGTTTATACAAGCGTAGACTTCAAAGGGTCCAAACAGGTTTAATTGTCTAAGTCACCATTGTATTATTTAAGAGAATTAAGTATTTCTTTAGATATTTATATCACTATATAATAATGGTATATTATTCTGTGCATAATCAAAGAATCCAACGATAAAGGTAGAATACTCTTTTACATTTGTTTTTCCTCAGAATATGAATAAGATAATATGATTTCATTCAAAATAGTATCAAATGCAAGAGACTAGATACTATTCATTTGTTTTTTTCATCTATTTTTGTTCGTAGTTGTTTTCTTCTTACTTCTTGAGGTTATCAGTTTATATTTTAGTACCTTAGTTACTTTTTACAGGTCCGACAATATTTTCCATCGTGATGATAGTTTTGAAAGAGATGTGGGTCGAGAATTGCGCTCGTATTACTTAAAATCTAAAGACCTATCCAAACTAATCTTAATTACTTGAAATCTAAAGACCTATCCGAACTAAACCGAACTAATCTAAAGATTTTGGTTATTTTCTGAATTCTTTCCTCAAATTGCAATAATTGTTAAACATACAGTAATTTTAATAACAAAACTTATGTATTACTAAGACAATTGTTATTTGTATAGTAGAAATAATGTAAAGAAAAATTAAACCCATGAAAGAATAAATTAAGAAAAATCTTAACGATGCTGCTTGTGTGACTTTATAACTTTTTCCATGACCTACACAAATCTAGCAGACTTATCGAAAAGAGAGCTTTACCATACTTACGTGACTATTTCTTACATTATAGGAAGTTACAAGAATACGAATCCGCACTACATTAAATTTTCATTTAAATACATATTTTTATTTGAGTAAAGCATTTACTATTTTTCTGTGACTAGTATCATCGATATCTGTTAGACTATGTGGCACCCTCCTCAGTGTGCACCGCAGAGTCCGAAAGCGGGAAAATTTACTACCAATAAAGAAAATAAGAAATGACCCAAATATTACTTTTAATAACAGATTTTTGTTCACATGTTTAAAAATGTGTAAGCAAAATTCGACATGTTACTGAGACATAACATAAACATACAAAATTTCATTTTCACTCGGTAACATATCATTGTCGCATATTCTAATTTCATACGCACCGATTGGTATAACATAGATTACTGCCAGGAAAGAGACAAAAGAGATAAATTTTTATTGAACAAAGTAATTGCAACTATACATAATCATCATTATTACTGTTATGTGTACCTTTTTAGTTTTTTGTTTATTTTTGCGAAATGTGTGGGCATAAATTTGAGTAAAAACGTTAAGAAATGGTGTTCACAATACCGTATCGCAGTATGTTTATGAGCATGCAGTTTACTAAACATGCTGATAAATGACGTTCACAGTACTAACACCGTAATATTCACCAAGTCAGGGTTTTTTCATCTGTAATATCCAAATAAATAGAAAAACTCTTACGATGAACTGTTATGTAGTCCTTTCAATGAATACGTCAGTGTGTAAACTGATAAAACTGAAATTGGTAATTGATTATCACCTTTTATGTAAGTTAATTCTCAATGTCTTAATTTCGGACACTATGCTTTATCGTCAACATTCTTAAATCGGCATCTATATCTTTTTTTTCCATATTTTCGAGTATAAAATTACATGTCGTGCAGTATAAAATGCATTAACTTAAATGGGCTTCTACGTCTTACATCGCATTTCATTTATATAATCATCTTAATATTCGCTCCAGACGTAAGGTTTTATGAAAGATAAAGGATATAAATAATAAAAAAACTTGTCAAGCGATAGTATAACTGGCACCACGATACATATTTTTTTACATATTTTAACACTTATAACTATTTAAGGGTATATAATGTTTCTATTAAACTATTTACAAACGTTAACTTTTAACAACCTTCATATATTGTCTACTATATCTTTCATAGGTCTTAAAAACATGGTACATATTAAAAAAAATTATTACATCTAGAATCATCTCTATAGTTTTTATACAAAACTTGGCAAGGGCTTCTAGAAACTCACAATTTTTTATAATTTTAAGTTCGGACCGAACGAGAGTAATTTCCGAAATACGCCCTTAAAAAGCGGGTTAGAAAATCTGTGAATTAAAAGCTCCTTACAAGTGTAAGAATTGTGTTGCATTTAATTCAAAAATCATGGTAATAATACTGCCAAAGTTATTTTCAAGTAAGACTTTTCCCAATTAACAGAAAGGGTATTACATTTAAGAATGTTTAACCTTAATTAACTATCATACTTATCTTGTACAAATTTTGCTCGGTATTGTACCGACTATCGATCTATGCAATATTGACAAGTCTTTTCCTGATATCTAAAATATTGTCATTTATTTAAAAAAATGTTATTTAATTTCATTTATTATTAATTATTATCCTTACTCCACTTTGGGTAAGGATTAAAATTATTGTTTACTAGTAAGATAAGGGATATATTCGATTATTTTTTCTTACCTTGAAACACTCGATATTAGCCCTACTGTTAATCTTGAAAGTAAATAGAGGAAAAGTATAAGGTATAAAAATAGCGTTAAAACTTTCAAAATTAAATTTAATTCACGATCTATATTTTTTCCGCAAAACTCTAATGAATAATTCAAAGTACATGAAATAGATTTTACACATACATCGGATTTTCATTAACTGGGCATTTATCGGATAATAATCCGCTTTAATAGATTGAACAAGAGTGTTAATAAAGCGCCAATTGAGCCGCCTTTCGTATGATGCACGATGGTGTTTTCCATTTGGCTTAAGTTCTACCCTAAAATGCCACAAAAAACAATATTTAGCGATAAATTTCTCCCAGGTGAGGTCTACGCACTCCAAAAGGGCAGCCCAATGTTCCTTACAAAGTTGTAGCCATTGAAAATTTCGTGACTGCATTACCAATGAGCCGCGTAAGGGGTCGGTGATTGTGACGTATTTCGGGGGTCGGATTAGGTGAGCAATTTTTGCCGTAATCATAAATCAGGAAATATGACTTGCAACTTTGTGCGGAAGTTAGTTTTGAGGCGGATGTGCTTGGGCAGGTGAGCACGCGCGTGTCTACTGGCTGGCTTCTGTTATGATCGCTTGTTTATTTTACGGTTTGTAAAAATACTGTCAGAAGGATGAGGGTCAGTAATGTGAATGTTGGTTCTTTTTAACTTTCTTATGGCTTTAACAGATAAATGAACACCTAATAAATGAACATTTTTATCCATTTAAAAATCACTTGTGTGTTCACTTTCAGATTCTATTTTCCAAAAAATATTAAGAGAGTGCAGATGCACGTAATTTACTTTAAGGTTACTTTTAATTTTTCTCGTGTTTGCGACGATTATTGAAGCACCCAAAATGGGAATCATCAATTATAATTTCTAATGTCAGAAACAATTAATTCGTGTGTCCATTTTTTTGTAGTATTTTTATTATCTCAATCGTCCATTTGAGTCGCGTGAAGAGCGATTTTTTTTATATCATTAATATTTAGGAGATTAAATTATATATATATATATATATATATATATATATATATATATATATATGTATATATATATTTAATCTGCCCAAGCACATATATATATTATAATACCCTCTTATCTTGGTTCCATAGCTAAGCAAGGAACTGTTAGAACTTCATCATATCCTTTCGAAGGTCATCAAAAACAGTAAAGATTAAAAAAAACATTAATATAAATAAGAGATAAAAATTAAAATTAATTCAAAATTTAAGCATTATTGTCACTTTTTGAAAACCTCGTCATGGTGATCAACTTAGACTAGGTTGATAACCATGAATACCTGGGGTTAGTGACTAATGCCTTAGGGTAAATTGATGCAAATATAATGCTGATAAAATGGTACGTTTTATGAAATTTAAAAAAATTTATAAGTGAATTTTTATTTATTATAGTCAACTTTAGTAATATTTATTTTAAAAAATCAATTTCTTTAACAAACATTAATTAAAAGATAAATGACATTGTTGAAAGCAATATAAAGGATAGTCATTCTAAGTAATATATACCTTTTGGCAATTAAATATTGAGTTTTTTTTCTTAGTTTAACCACATTAAAATAAACTCTTTTTAAAAAATTAGCGAAAAATGTTTCTTCTTAGTATGTAAAAATTTCTTTATTTTCTATATAGCCTACATTTTTGAACATTATTTCTGATCGTGGAATGTTTGGATTCTTCTTTATAATGCTGCGCTTATTATTAACATAGCGTTACAATTATTTGTATGGAATTCCATACTCTTGGCAGAGAAATTAATGCTTTGTTATCACATAAAATCTCTTGACGCGCTCTTTCAATAACATCTTTTGGTGTTTCTGCTCTCATTGCTTTCTCTTTTATATTCTTATATTTCCTTCAAAAAAGTTATGCTTTTAGAATAAAGAAATTTTCGTTCCAGACTTACTCAATAGTCAACTGTTAGTCAATCTGCCTCGAAAGACAATTAGTCAACCAATACCAACACAGTTTTTATTTTTGTAAATTCATTAATGTAAAATGATATTTACTATTGGCACAGATAACTAATTTTTACGTATATAACATAAAATAAAATAATTTTTTTACAAAACGAAAAAAGTATTCAATGAGTTTCTAGATTTTTTTTAGAATTTGTAAAAACATAAAAACTATTCAATGAAAAAAAAATGTTCAAATGTGAAAAAGCACGTTCCTGGGCGAGCCTTCTATGACTCGAACGTAAATGAAAACTTAATAATTTTTTCAAGCAATTTTCAGGAAAAGTACACAGTAAAACTTAAAAAAATTCGAGAACTTTGAAAATTATCTAAAGGTTAAATGAAAATTATGAGAATTGAAAAATTCTGACACTAAAAGTGTTTAACTAAAATAATTTATTTCCTTGTTTCCTTATAAATGTCGAACAACAGGTTGTATATCCACAAAAAGTATTTCTCACGGAGTAAGGAACAACTTTCAACCTTACAGATTTTTCAAAATTTTTATTTTGGTCAGTTGAAACGCTCCCCCTGTCCTCCGTGCATAGACGATAAGATACGTTGGTATGTGGCGAGTAGCGCAGCAGATAGCTCCTTATAAGTACCAAGTTGGATTCATTAGTATTATAAATATTTATGTGGGAGCTATTTGCAGGAGACACTAACTATGTAATTGTAAGTCGTAATTGATGGATTTTTATACATTGAATATCATGTATAACTTGAGTTTTTCGTCACTATAATTTAGAGCTCTTCCTTGTTATTATGGATGCAGTCATTTAGAAACATAATTACACTATTATAAAAATACAACACTATTATACCTTTTATACCTTCACAAGAAATAGTGAAAATGTGAAAATTTTCTGCCGTAGAGCTAACCGGAGTTAATAGAAAATGCAGTCGGTTATAAATAAGTAAATACAGGTTAGAACTTTTTTTTATTTTTTTCCGAATACTTTAGATATGTTTGTTTAAAATAAAAATAATCTTCAGTTTTGCATCGGAAAAACAAATTATCGATTTCTTTCGTTTATTAAGCTATAATTCTTTTTCGTTCTTAAGTAGAACTTCTTATATCAGAGTAATACAAGACACAGGCTGCTGAAGGAACTAAAAACAAAACACAACCTTAGTATTATAACTTTATTGAAGCCTACTAGAGAAAATGAAATAAAGAACCAAATTTGATTTGATTGACCAAAGAACAAACAAAATTCCCCATCTTGACCTCTTTATCTCGATACTAAATTCACTGCTTTACCATTATTTAAATTAGGAGAAAATTTCAAATTTGCCTAAACAGAAAAGCAACAGCCGAGTAATTAAACTTTAATAAAACTCTCACATTTTTATCACTATAACTTAAATTCTAGTTGGTCTCTTCACGGCTTCGAACTGCGTTATGAATATAAAACGACAAGAATTGTATTGTGCGGATACTCATTTACAATGTAAGCTATATAAATATAAATATACAAAATGCACCCTTGGTATACTATCTGACATGACCTATAGAAATCCCTTCTATACATTATAATTTACTACTTCACCATCCCATCCGTGTGCCTGATTGTTCGCTGGTATCGTTTTATTTTTTTTTATTAGTTGTAATCTGAACTTCTCAACTGTATATAAACGTACAAAAATATCTTAATTTTTGATTTAACCTTTACCTGTTTGTACAGTGTTTTTGCCCATAAAAATATTTATAGTCTACTACTGTATTAATATTTCCCACAGGATTTTAACAATAAATCTATCATCTGTATACTTAACTTTAAAGTTTCAGTAAAATTTAATAAATAAATATATAACTTCTGTACTGAAACAAAGCACTATATCATTTGAATGATTTATAAACCAATAAAAAAATAATTGCTGTGATTTCAGTTGAACATAAGACACTATACCCGCCATTCCATCCGGGTTGTCTCAGGGCCGCTCCTGGGAACTGAAACATACCCCTCATTTAAAAAAACGGGACTCTCAAAGGTCCCCTAATAGTATTCCATATCTACAATCACAACGCTTCCACCCAAAATTATTAAAGACTGTCCCTTCTCAATTAATCTTTGAGGATCTTCATCTTTTCAAGGACGCACTTTGCGAAGAATCCAATAAATTCAGATCAGTTCAGTCTCAATCAAATCTCGATTACTAAAGAGTTCACTCTAGTGTCGAGACGCATGTTCTATAATAAAATTCTACGCGCATAACAAATTTGAAGTAATAATATTATATGAAAAGGAAATGTTCTGTTTCGGCTTAAAACCTTGTATAGGTAGAACACCAGTTATGACTTAAAAGTTTTGAAGCAAATTCATAAATGAAGCATTTTTAATGAAGCACAGGAGTATTTTTATGGTTCAAGATTAAATGAAGCACAGGAGTATTTTTAGGGTTCCGTAGACAAATGGCAAAAATATAAATATTATTATTTTTCATGTTCATCTGTCTGTACGTCCGTGTCTTTCGATCCTTTACAGTTTCTAGAGCTTTAGACTTATGTGAATTTTTCACATTTCATTGAATTGGAAATAATCGACGAGGTCTGGTCTGAAAATCGAATTAATGTGTCATGCACCGTTTTAAATTTTTTAACTCCTTTTGCAAAGTATGGTTTTAAGCTTCATAGCGACGTAGAATGTATCCCCGCTCCTCTAATGTTCCAAATGTGGGTATAAAAAACGTGAGAAAAATTCTTTGTCTGATATTTAAAATTATTTTTACGTTAGGTTAGAACTTTTCAATTTAACGATTTTGATTACATCAGCAAATTAAGGAAATATAAACCACTATGGAACTTTATGTTAAGCATATCAGAAACGTGCAATTAACTGCTTTTGTTTATATGTAAAAATGATAAAATATTCATGAAATTAAATTATAATTAAAATTAGGGAGATGAAAAAGATTATTCCAAAATTATATCATATAATTGAAGAGCAGCGCTTCCATAAGGGCGTAAGCGTTATTTAATTTATATTTGCAGTGCAGTTAAGCATTTGTACCATAAACTTCTTAGTTTCTTTCTACTAAAGGTCAATTTTAATTATGTTTCTCTTAGTAACTTTATTTCTTGTAATTAAACAAGGGTATTCAATTGGTGTGTGTATTTTTTTCATGTATTCCTTGCGTCGTCAATGAATATAAATATTTAAAACCATTTTATATCGGCCATTTAATACAAAAATAAACGTAGCTACCTATTTAAGGTTTTAATGTATTCATAACAGTGAAGTCAATTATTGTAACGGGTCGTATTATTGATATGTATGTACGATATTCTTGTTGGTCATTTATTATTCATTCTGTAAAAGTAATTTTTATTTATCCCCAAAATGAAAACATTCGTATCGAGAAAGATATTAGAAAAAAATAAACGATGATATGTTTCCACACGTAAACTAATTTAAAAATAAACAGATAGCCAGGCAATATATTTTTAATATAAAAACTTTATAACTCATTTTAATTTCTTTACGCGGAACCAAAAAATTAAGTATGGTTTAAGAAAAATAATATAACTAAAAGAAGGGAAAGTAAACGGAAAATATAGGGGATAGTAAAAGACCACACGCAGCTATTGATTTACGAATTCCCGAAAAAGTACATTACGTTTTTTTGAGATATAGTAAGTAAGATGAAAAAAGCAAAAGACGTCAATCGCGTAAAATTAATAGATATAGCCTCAAAGAAGTTTTTACCATAGATATTCTATACAGAGTAAAATATAATCCAAAAAGTAAAACTGAAAGTTGGCATCTAGCTAAGTAACAGCTTGGCATTGAATTAAGTCATGCTTTCGTAACGATGACGCAGAAAAGTTTTTGATAAATTCGCCACTAGAATAGAAAATATTTCGCTACATTCCTTCTAAAATCCTTCTTCACCTTTTACTTCCACACGACCTAAGTAAAGTTCCGTTATGGAAAAAGGGTCTATTTTTTGTCGTTTCTCTTCAAATGTTAACGAGGCAGGAAAAGTTATCACGGGACCAACAGTACACGGTCGAACAAAAGAAAAATATTTTCACAAATATTAGATATTTGTTCGTTACAAACGGACTCCATTAACTATGCATTAAATGTTTGAATATTTTAGAAATAAATTTTGTCATTGTGTTCTTCTAATATTCTATATATTTAATTTTCACATTGATTCATTTCACTGTAAAAATGTATATTTATATTGTAACGGTTTTTAAAAATATACTAGCAATTGGCGTAGGGGAAATTTATTAATTTTATAAGTTTCTATATATCCTAAACTTTCTTCGTCCAAGATACACTTTTGATGCCCTACAGTTGGATAGATAGTGATGTAAGTGCAGTTACTTACGTATGTATAAATGTATCAACAAATTAAAAATATTTATTAGAAAGTAAATATACCGCCATCTAAGGAAAACTGATAAAAGTATGTTTACTGTGTATTATTACCGTTGCTTCTAAAAGAAACAGATGGCGTTGTTAATTAATATTTTATTCATTTTGATTGTAAATACACCCATGCTTTGGATACATTGGATTTCTCATATATAAGATTCCAAATTTGAGCTGGTTATATCAACGCGAGCTAACGACTGATTACATTAAATAAAATGTTGCAATGGTATGCGAAATTTAATTACAATTTCAGTTTGAATGACAAACCTCAATTCAAGATTATTACATTTAATTGAGGCTTATCATTACATTCAGATTTTTAAAATTTTAATGAAAATTATTTTACTGTCCATATTACGGTATACATGAATTCTAGCATTCGAAATTCGAATGAAGTATTTAATAGTTTGTTGGGTTGATCGCAAGACATACGGCCGTTCAGTGCGCGACCCACCGCGAGCCCGGGTCGGGTTCAATTCGCGGCCGCTCATCAAGCGGGACTGGAGAAGTCCAAACTTTCGAGGCTCTGGCAACCATTTTCCATGTGAGATCTTTTTCATCTCTTCTTCATCTTACGACAACAACAACAACATCAACATGTTTAAGCTATATTGTTTCTTTGCATCACTTTGTTTCGTGTTCTCTATTTTTATCAATGCTTCATTCAAGGGTGAAATTGGGTTTTTGTTTTTACATTTTGTGTGTTTGTTATGTATTTTTATAATTACAATATATTTACTGTAACCATTGCAATCACTAAACGAAATCTCAGAAAACGTTTGATAAGTCCACATTATTAAATGTTTTCTAAATAAATATATTTTTTATTTAAAAATTCTTTTAATTCAGATTTTTTAATATTCAAATTATATTAGTGTCAATTACTATAAATTCAATAGCTTTTTCATTACTGTAGCATCTTTTAAGAATCCCATAATCAATGAAGGGATATGTATTTCATCATATCCATCCGTTAGAGCCTCACAGTTTCCAAAGTTTTAGACTAACGTGTATTCAATTTTGGGAACATTTATAGATGAACAAAATGGAGTAAGAGAGAAAAATAGGTAGCGCGTAGCGGTGCCCCTCTCCCACCTTCATTCTCTTGAAATATATTTGTATGTGTATACATATATATATATATATGTATATATATATATATATATATATATATATATATGTGTGTGTGTGTGTGTGTGTGTGTGTGTGCTTGTACGTGCGTGTGTGTCCCAGTGCGTGTGTATGTATAGTCCCAACAAGAGTGAAAATATACGTGGTTGGTACTACACCAGAGCGTAGTAGTAAAAGGAAATCATTCTCTTACGTGGACAATTAATTGGTATACTTGATTTGCCAAAGTAATTAATATTTATTTAAGTGTTATTTATTGCGTGATCGAAAATTCGAAAGCCATTTGTAAAAATGTGTATTATTTATTACTCTATCCATATATATTAATTAGTAATTAAAAATTTAATTTCATATACTATGCATAAGAAGCTTCGCTTCTGTCGGGTGCCCCAAGCCACCTTAGGTCTTATTTATTTTTACGCTATCTGATATCATGGATGTAACATTTTTATGTTACACACATTTATTTTGCCTTTCATCTCTTTTAGAGTCATTGTCCCTCTAATAATTATCCTTTATACATACATAATGAAAACTTGACTATTTCTGTTTTAACGTTACAATATTTTCACTAAAATATTTACTAACTTTTTGCTATACCCTAAAAACTACGCCGAAAGTATTAAAAATTAAACGTGATTTTTTGAATCTATTCATAAACCTTTTTAATTAAATATAAAATTTAAATACACCGTGTAACAAAAATTAAAAATACATAAAAATAATATTCTTTAATGTATTATTTTCATTACGTAGTCTGTCAGGAAATAAAATAACCCGTTATGTAGAATTTTTTTCCTGATGGACTTACTTCGAGCATTTCTTTCACATATTTTTAATTTTTTTTTGGCTAGTGGTTTTATTTACATATGATATATTGGTAGATGTAGAATTGTTGTTTTGTTTCAATTTTAAAATAGCCTTAATATGGGCCATTATCAGGCCCTCCGCTTGACCCCTAAACGCCCCAGTGCAAAACTATTCATGTAGAAAGAACTTCTTATTTTTCTTAAATTAGAAGAAATATGAATCTTTTTTTTCAAAGAAGGTTTTCCCAAAAATTAAAAAAAGAAACCTTTTTTACATCGGATGTGTAATGACGGTAAAATAATAAGGGTGAAAAATAATCTCCCTTTTTCAATGATTTAAAATTTTGACCGTCTGGGGCAGAAGTATGGATAAACGGAATAATTTGAAAATATGCAAGATTATTTGAGGTGCATTAGAATATAAAAGATTCTGGTAAATTTATAATTTTCAAGAATATTTGCAGAAGAGCAATAAACTTTTAAAAATTTCACAAATATAATTTTATAGTGTATTTTTCAAATTAAAAGCGAGAATTAAAAAAAATCCTTGTAGCCAAAAGTTAAGATTTAAAAAAGACTTACTGAATTTTTTATAAAGATCTTTGATTTTGATATACGATTATTAACTCATATGATATTGATGATCTAAGGTCAAATTGTCATTTTCCACTTAGTGACTGATATCTCAGCAACAAGTGGTCGGATAGAGACCAACCAATATTCTAACTAAACGACTTCTGCATTAAATAAATTCGAAAAAATTGTTGAATCCGTGAAACTTGCGAAAAAAAAAACAAAAATTCTGTTTTTTCATTAATTCTTATGATTGCTAAATCATAAGTCAACAAAAATTTCAACTGACGATTTTGAAACTATAATTACATTCCAAAGCAATTTTTTTTATTAGTGCATATAATATTTTTGTTGAGAACGCCTTACATATTCTAACTAAACGACTTATGCATTAAATAAATTCGAAAAAATTGTTGCATCCATGAAACATGCGAAAAAAAAAACAAAAATTATGTACATATATATAAATATATATATATATATATATATATATATATATATATATACACAGATATAATATTAAATAAACATTGAATCATTTTGACCTCAATATTTTCTAAGCGTGACTTAGTTTATTAATGGGATGTGTTAAATTTATACGGTGTGACATATGTTGAAACGCAAAAGATGATTTAAAATTATAGACAGATAGTTGGGAAAATAATTTATCATACTTTTTTATGACTGCTGTAGGTATTCTTCCTCTTTATTTACATGTTAAAATAAAAATAAAATTTGTACATAATAACTAACAAAACCATAAGCAAATAATTATTGCGTTATGGTTTTGTTAGTTATTATGTACAAATTATTTAAATAGTACAAATCTGTTACGATTTAATTTTCGTTCTGCAGTTTCTAAATTTCCGTAAAGCTTTTTATAGTCTTCTCTTAATAAATTTAGCTTATTTAGATAAAATTGCTATTTCGGGAATAAATAAATTATATACATCACTTTTGGCCGTAATTTAGTCAGAAATATGTACTTGAATATTGAAACGTAAAATGATTTCGTTGCAACTTCAAGACTTCGCTCATCTGCTAGGGAATGACGTCGCTGTAAACACGATGAAGAAATAGTTTATGGTTTCGCCAATATCAAGATTCTACTCTCTAGATATTCGTTCACTAAGCGGCGCCTATTACTCGACAAAGTTCTACAGATCTTTTCATAACGCCGACTATCACGTTGCGAATTTGAGCATATCGAGATTCATCTTCGCCCATATCGAGATTCATCTTACCAAATGTCCGTTCATTAACCGACGCCAACTAGGAAGCCAGGAAGTTCGACAAATTTTTCCATAACGCCGACTCTTAAGTTGCGAATTTAAAGTGAAACTTAGCGTCGTGTGACTGATCGACGCACCACTCATATCGGCCCTGCCATTGTGCACGCCCCCTTATCACCTTTAAACAATGCCTGCCCGGTCCTAAGATTCATCATTAATCACGACCGATTCAGTCATCACATGATCCCTTTTCAATCCTTATCTTTGTGACTTTAAAACCTGAAAAAAGATCGATGAGATTAATTGATAGGGCGCTTGAAAAAGTCGACCGTCGTTCAGCTCGGCCACGTGTGTGTTGGATAACCGAAAATTCGTCTGATCTTTGCTATGGAGGATCACAGCTTTTATCTGATTAAAGAAAGTCGCTTTCCTTTCTTTTTATTTATTTATTTATTTTATATTGCGTACAATGCAATATATGATCACTAGGTGTGCGCCATTTAAGAGAAAACGGGCAAATATCTATATCTTAACTTCGTCGCATGAAGCTGACGAAAAATTTACAGAAAAGGAAAAGGGTTTGCTCTTTGAAAAGGTTCCCGTTGCAATGAGGCAGCAATTTGAAAAACATTTCCTCACTTGGAAATAGGATTAAAAAATAGTTGAAGAAAATTTTATTTATTTAGACAATTACTCATTCAAATTTATTAATTGCTTGGATTCAAAAGTCTAAAACATGAAACTACAGAGTAAAAGTTAAGAAAAAACAAGAAGTTATAAAACAAGAAGTTATTATTTTTATGTATTTTTAATTTTTGTTACACGGTGTATTTAAATTTTATATTTAATTAAAAAGGTTTATGAATATATATATATAATTTTTACGTTTTTTATCCTAATATATTAAGTACCTACTATATATTTTGTAAGAATATAAAAAAAACAATTAAAATACATAGGCAGTCATAGAAACTTCGGATAGAAGTGCAAAAGTGCTTAAAACTATGAAATAAGAGTAGTTTTATAAATTTTTATATAATTTTTAATTTTAAAATCCGCGACAAAAATTTATCAAACAAATATAATTCTGTTTCACCCACGCTAGTAAGATAATTCCTAAGCTTCTATGAAATACTCAATGCAAGATGTATTGTAGAGATAAAATAAAAAAGAAATAAAAAATAAATAACATCAATATTTTAAAAGCAGGTATTGATAGGAATACTGGAAATATTATAAAATAAAAGCTTTGTTTTTGTTCTTTATTTTTCTATATGAAAATAATAACATACTTAGTACTCACTGGTATACTGCACAGTAATAATCAAACAAAAACACTATTTAAACAGTATATAGTATACCACGTGGTCAATTTAACTACACTTGTACACATGCATACACAGCACTAGTGTTACACAACACGTCACTCTTAAGGCTAAAGATATACTGCTATTACAGTACGTCGGTGATGCGAACTCATACGATTTTACCTATCCGAAAAGAGTCCAAGGCGTACATCTCATAGTCGGGTGTCTACAATGGTCGCAGACACAGGCCGCTGTGCGTGCGCCAGTCTGAATACCGATGAATCTCCTGGTATCATTGGTGAAAATCGGATTTATTATTTCAAGGAGTTTAGAAATTACAGCGCGATAAAAATGTTAAGATAAACTGTCTGCATAAATCCTTACATATTTCATTACATACACCTTACCGCCAGGTAAAGTTATTTATAATTTTTAAACATCCTTTATTTATTCTTTCACTACTTGCCAAGCGCAATATGTTATACTCATAGCTACATATATACTGTTAGCATTAGCACGTCGGTGACCTGAATTCATAAGATTCTCCCATTTTAAAAGTCGCTCAACGCGCCTAAAGAAGTTTTCAATTTAACAAAATATCCACATCTTTATCTTGAAAACTGTTAAAGGCTTAATGAAGAGAATGAAAAAAAATATGAGGAACATAAAGCGACGGCGTACTCCTTACTTCTTGAAATTTACTTCTACTTAGAGCTTGTCATAAAACATTTACTACTGTACTGTTTGATACTTAAGTTGTTATCAAAATAAAAAAAGAATAATATTATTTTCTCAAGGAGGGACTTTCTAAAATTAAGCTCTGAATGATTTTAAGAGAAGTTGGCCATCGCCACTGTTCGCCTATTAATTAATCTTTAAGTTTAATTAAAGTAAATACCACAAAGGTTTCGAAAATTCTTAACGTATCTAAATATTTTATTCGTTTTTCTAGTTTTACCTCGATGTTTTTAACTCATGCGAGAATTATAGTCTGAAATAAAAAAAAAATTATTTACATTTTTGTTAAGAGTTATCTTCTTTTTGGCTGAAAAATACTTGATATTGTTAATTTCGGAGTAAACAAAGTAGATCAGCGCACGGAAGAAGTTTTTTTTTTCGACAAACCAGTAACTATGTTGCTAACCAAAGTTTTAGTTGTGTATCAATAATTAAACTTGTAGATAGCTCAATATTTTTGAAATGATGTGGAAATTTATTTGGAATAAAATATCAACCCTTCCACTTATAATAATCTCTTTTTCAGTCGCTTTTTCCATAGGCACTTTTACAGTTATCGAAATATCCATTATAGTACATTACTGGCATTTAAGTTCCGTTATAGTTCTATCGTTTCCATTTTAGGTGTCACTATTTAAATGGCATTAAGTTAGCTTAAGAAGTGCGCTTTTTTTGTTGTGTCATCCAGATTTAGAATCACGTTTATAGATAAACATGACGTAGTGTTGCCAGACCTCCTGCTACTCTTATTTTTACTTCAGTTTTACGTGTCCCGCTGAGACAATGATTGGTCCGTATTTTTAGAATCCATGGTAAAAAAGCTATAAATTCCGCAGCTCTCCGAAACAAACGCAAACCCCAAGACTTTTTGAAAAAAATGTCCTTAGTTCATTCAAATCATTCATGAAATCATTGAAATATAAACATGAACTGTACCATAATTTATATTATATAATACCAATTATGGATTGAATGAAAAATAATGGATTAATTTCCTGTGTAATTATGTTTTAATATATAATTAAGAAATCCTATGTTTCCTTCATTTTCTTACAATCCCTCAGAGTTCAAAAAGTAATCTAGCAAACCTAACACAACTTATCTTTCTCTTCAGCTGATGGAAATTGTAGCGACGTATTATAAAAACTTTAATTTTTTTTAAATCTAAAATAAAATTAAATCTAAAATAAATAAATCTTCTTATGTTGGAGGTAGGAAATGATCTCCACACCCGTAATCTTGTGGTCATGTCTCGCAAGAACGGAGACCTGGGTTTGGTCGCCTGGGTCGCGAGGAAGACAACCTCTTAACCTGAAAAAATAACCCTAATCCTAAGGTGTGACCGTGCCGATAGGATGAATGGCTGCAGGTAGTCAGTCTCTAGCGCAAACCTCGATGAAACTGGCTCACATCGTTGAAAAGTGCCCTCTCACAGGAATGGGCGTTACCCTGTGAGTGACCTATTATATCGACCCTACTCGTGGGAACAATATGAATTCCAAACAAGAAACAATATCACAACCACAACAGAAATTACTTAAACAACAAGTACTTCATCCAAGCTACTTCTCTATGCAAAGATCATCATCCCTCTCTGATATAAGCAGAGGACAGTCAACAACTTCAAAAAAACAACCTGAATCAGACCTGTTGCCTGTTGAAACTACAGCAATAAAAGATATCTCTCAACATCCTGCCCCACCCATATGGCAACATGTACCACTTCCTCGTGGCAATAAGAAGAGGAAAATGTGCGATTCTCCACCACCGTCTAATGGAATTGTAAATAAGAACCGGTTTAGCAACTTACCGCTCGATCCAAATGATGACATTGCCCTTTCAAAAACTCAGAAACCCAACAAACCACCACCAATAGTTCTGAGTGGTATAGAAGACGTCAACGAGTTAATAAAACTAATTGAAACTGTTAGCCAAAAAGATAATTATAAGCTCAAAATGATTACCAAAAATATCCTTCACGTGCTAATGAAAACTCCAGAAGAATATAAGAAAATTATCAATCTCCTCAGAGATAACGGGCTTATAGGATATACTTTTACGCCTAAGGACTCCAAATGCTACCGAATTGTCATTAAGAACTTGCATCACCTCACACCTCATGAAGCTATTGTTGAGGCAGTTCAAGCGACCAACAACAAAGTCAGAGGTGAAATAATTAATGCACGATACGGCCCCGAAAAGAAACCGACTTCAACGTTCTTCGTCAATATCGAGCCTAGCATTAACAATCCTGACGTTAAAAACATTGCATTTATTGCACAGCAAAAAATTAAGATTGAGGATCCCCGGAAATCAAAGTTCATTGTACAATGCCAACGCTGTCAACAATATGGTCATACCAAAAATAACTGCATGAGACCATTTAGATGCGTGAAATGCGGTGAAGACCATAAAACCTCAGAGTGCAAAAAGAATAGGACAACTCCAGCCAAGTGTGCTTTATGCTGCTGCGACCACCCTGCTAATTATAAAGGATGCCAAATATACAAAGAAATACTAGCTCGAAGGACCAAGAATCTCGCCTCTCGCGCTAGACTACCCTCTCAAACACCTGTTATCAACATACCAACTACCACCAACTTTAACACTAAGGGTCATAGTAACACCCACAAAACATCTTATGCCGATATTGCCAAAGGTAGGCAACCAACAACACAGCAATCTACTCACCAACAATCTAATAAATTAGAAGATATACTTGCCAAACAAAGTGAGAAAATGGATCTCTTAATTGAACAAATAGGCTCCCTACTGGGACTTATAACTACTTCTCTAAACGGACTTGCTCCCAACACTAAAGAACTTGAGATGTTTTTGAGAACCAATAAGCTTGACGCCTGCCTTATATCAGAATCTCACACTACATCAAGATCACGCATATGCATTCGTGGATTCTGCGTTTACACAACTTCACACCCCGAAGTGGAAGCTCATGGTGGTGCGGCAATAGTAATTAAGGAGAACAATAAGCATTGCCTACTCGAGTCTTGGGAAACCAAGTACCTGCAAGCTACAACTGTACGGATCGATGATCGTGCCGGACCCCTCATCCTCTCAGCAATATACTGTCCACCGCGTCACACCATTAAGGAGAATATGTTTACGGAGTTTTTCAAAGCTTTAGGAAACCGATTCATAGCCGGTGGTGATTGGAACGCTAAGCACACTCATTGGGGATCTAGGTTAACAACTACGATAGGTAGATAATTAAAATGCAGTACTGAGATCAACAATCTAGCGACCATTTCAACCGGAGAACCTACATATTGGCCTACAGATACCGAGAGAACTCCTGATCTTATAGACTTTTTTACCACAAAAGGCATTTGTCATCAAAATCTCCTAATCGAGTCAAACCTAGATGGATCTTCTGATCACACACCAATACTTCTTACTGTAAACCCTATTGCGATACCCCGTGATACCCATAGCTCCTATCTAACTAACGCTAAAACCGATTGGAATGGTTTCCGAGAATATCTCGACGAAAATATCACTCTCAAACTTCCGTTAAAAATTGCTGAAGATGTAGACGATGCATGTCTATACATTACAAACCTGATCCAAGTGGCAGCGTGGACAAGCACACCCACACTGAAGCATTCATTTGCGAATACACCGCTCCCGTTTGAAATCCGTCAAAAAATTTATGAAAAACGCCGCCTTCGTAGAGTTTGGCAACTTTCCCGTAACAGCGAAGACAAAACGCGACTGAACAAATCAATAAAAGAGCTAAAGATTCTTCTTGCTGATGTCACTAACGCTGCAGTTAAACAAAGACTGGAAAAGATGTCACCCAATGGCCATGGGACCCATTCTTTATGGAAAGCTACCAGGAATATGCCACAGCCCCAACAATGTTCACCGCCAATCTGGAATGGCAATACATGGGCACGGACAGACCCAGAAAAAGCTGAGACCTTCGCCAGTCATCTTGCTAATGTCTTCAAACCTAACGGATCTGACAACCCTGAGGACCCTGAAATATATCTGATCCTAAATCAGGACCTGCAGCTGTGTCTGCCGATAAGACCTACTTCCCCAAAGGAGCTGTCCAAAGAAATAGCCAGCTTGGACTCGAAGAAAGCTCCAGGATTCGACCTGATCACCCCGAAGGCACTCAAAGAGCTTCCTAGAAAATGTATTGTCTTCCTGGTAACCCTCGTTAATGCAACCTTCAGAACAAAACATGTCCGTGCTATTTGGAAAATATCCGAGGTAGTTATAATCCATAAACCCGGTAAACCAGTCAACGATGCATCCTCACACCGTCCTGTCAGCTTAACTCCAGTTCTGAGCAAATTGTGGGAAAAAATAATCCTTACTAGGATACATGCATACCTAGATATCAATCACGTCATACCAGATCATCAGTTCGGGTTTCGCAAGCAACATTCGACCCTAGAACAAGTACACAGAGTCTATCGTACTATACGAGACTGTTTGGAAAAGAAAGAATATTGTTCTGCTGCTTTCCTGGATATCCAACAGGCATTCGATCGGGTCTGGCACAAAGGGTTACTATGCAAAATAAAGCAAGCACTTCCACACTCTTTCTACCCCTTGATGGATTCTTACCTTAGAGACAGAATGTTTCGAGTAAAACACCGTGACGCCAGGTCTTCCTTGTATAGTTGCCACGCAGGAGTACCCCAGGGATCGGTACTCGGTCCGGTGCTTTACAACATCTTCACGAATGACTTACCCCAGACACCTAATATTACAGTAGCAACCTATGCTGACGATGCTGCATTTCTCGCATGTAATAGCAGTCCAGAAGAGGCAAGTAAATTGCTGCAGGCACAACTCGATGACACAAATAAATGGTTGAACAAATGGCGTATAAGAGCTAGTGCCCAAAAATTTCACCACATCACGTTCACTCTGAGACGTGCAACTTGTCCTACAGTCAACTTAGGTACCAACACCTTACCGCAATCGTCCTGCGTCAAATACCTGGGGTTTCATCTGGACCGAAGGATGACATGGAAAGACCACATCAAAAATAAGTGTAACGAAATCAATTTTCGATTTAGAAATTTGCTATGGCTTCTAGGAAGACAGTCAGCACTATCCCTAAGCAACAAACTAAGAGTGTACTGCTCCGTAATAAAACCCATTTGGACATATGGGATTCAACTGTGGTCATCGGCCAGTAATTCGATCATACTCTGCCTACAAAGAGCCCAAAACAATATACTTAGGGTCATATCAGGTGCACCATGGTACTCCCGCAATTCGGAAATCCACGAATACCTACAAATTTCAACCATCCTAGACGAAGCAAAACGCTACACAGCCACATACAAAGATCGTCTGACATTCCATCCTAACCCACTTTCGCACATGCTGTTGCAGCCCAACTCGATAAAGAGACTCAAGAGAGCTGACGTGCTTCCTAATTAGAGCGATTAAGGGCGGTGGCCCTATATTCGCCTAAACAAGATACATACCACAACCTACCTGCTTATAGTTCTAATGACTGATCGCAGGATACAAACAGAAAAAAGAAATAAAAAAAATCTAAAATAAATGTAAATATGTGATGGTATGAAATAAATGGTACAGATCAGAGTTTATGTGCATTTTAGTTATTGAATATATTTGGCGTTAATTTTGTAGAAATTCATTATTCGCAATTAAATGAAACTACGTGATGTAGTATTATTTCTACTATCTTTAATTTCTTTACCACGACCTAGGTTTCGTTGTATTACAACATCTTCAGGTGGGATATTAGCAAAGATCTTTGCTAATATCCCACCTGAAGATGTTGTAATACAACGAAACCTAGGTCGTGGTAAAGAAATTAAAGATAGTAGAAATAATACTACATCACGTAGTTTCATTTAATTGTGCATTTTAGTTATTTAGTAACTATTCATTTACCGTAATATTTTTCATCGGTAGACATTACATACTATCGTCTCATCAGCAATACTCACTTCGTAAATAATAATTAAAAATTTTAACAATGTTTCTAATAGAATGGAAAGAGTAACAAGCAAACTACATGTAAGATCCAATGATAAATTAAATTTAACATGGCTAGGCTTCAGTAGTAGTCTCAAGAGAATCATTTTCAAAGAAATTCCCAAGTACTTATATATTTTTGCCACAGAAGGTTATCTGAAATAATAACGTGATTTTTTAAATTTATATTTGCATGTGAAAAGTTTAAATATTAAAATTGACCATTTCGTCAATAGAGAGAGCTTATGGAATTAATGTTAAATGATATGAAGAAAATATTAAAGACTGTGTTATAATGTGTCTGTATATTTAAAAATAAAAATAATTTTTCGTCGTACATATTTAGCAGCTACAAAACACACTTCATCTTTATGCTTTCACTTTAGCTTTCAACACACATTATCTTTATGATTTTTTATTATCCTCGCTAAACAATAAGACTAAGAGAACCTGTCAAGAATGAGTAGGAGACGCATTATGAGAGTACACCCCTCGTAATTTGAGATTTATTCGTTCTTGACAGGTTCTCAACATTTGTGTACTTAGAAATATTTAAGAGTAAATATATGTAATGTAAATATGTGCTATATTTTCATAAGTATTAAAAGATGGTGCATATTTCGAAAATTATAAGAACACTATTATTTTCATATAACCTTTCTATGCGCATCTAAAAACCTTATCTTTCAAAACTTTATTTCAAGCAGTTTCAGAAAAAATACCATTTTTGCATATTTTTCAAATATCTTTAAAGATATACAAATTAAAATAATAGCCTTTTCAATTTACCACCATAATATGTATGGAATTAAATAAAATTCGAACACTTATTATGTTCCTGTTTAAAATTCCATATAAATATTTTGAGTGTCAGCTATTGATGAAATTTCATTACTACGCCAAGTTTCAAGTTTCACATCAAACGATTTCAGAGAAAGACGGCTGTGACAGCCAGATAGACATGTGACGATATAAGGGTTCGGTTTTTCCTTTTGAGTTACGGAACACTAAAAGGAGCCGAGTGCATATCGGACCAAGCATGAAGTATGTTTGTGTGATTATCCACATTTCACGGAATCATCAATGCAAGTTAACTAAAATAATCTTAATTCAAAATTGTATTTATGATAAGTAATATTTTTCACACTTTTCTTATACACAGTTAAAATAATGAAAAGGAAGATGGGGGAAGAGAGACAAATTACAGGACATTTAGAAGCTTCATATTTCGAAAATTTACCCCGAAAATAAAAAAATTATTAATGAGAGCAAAATTTAATTTTAAAATATATATCCAAAGACATCTCGCTTGATGGAATGTAATGTTATTAAAAATGTTGCCTTCCACTGAACAGGGCTAAGGGAAGGGGGAGGCCTGTGCCTTAAAAATCGTATTTCTTTGAATGTTTTGCTACATACTAATTCAGATTTCCAAACGAAGCATTTTATTTGATATAGTTCTTATACCTAAATATATAAATATAACTAAAACTGTATAAACTCTAAGGCTATGAAAATTAAATGCTCTATTAGATTTTCATCGAACGAAAATATAAGTGTCTATTGTTTCATCGCAGAATTTTAGAAACGCAATGCGGGGTACATTGAACTAAAACACGCGTCTCGAACCATAATCTTGTTAATTAACTGAACATATTTCGTAATAACATATTTTAATTATATAGTCAAAGTAAACTAATTAACTGGGAATAAATAACATAGAAGTTGGCTGTTGGCGCCTGTCTTTTTACCTCACATCTTTCTATCCTCCTCCCGTATTTCAATAGGTAATAATTATTTACCGATCTTAGGTTAAAATTCCAATATTTCAGTGGCCTTTCGACTTATACTCTGTTAAAATAAATTTAACTAATGGTGGGGTTACATATTTTAGCTCCTAGTCGGTATTAGATACAGGCTGTTGTATAATTGCATTATTTTGTCTTGTATTTTGAACTGTTTTTTTTTAAATATTTTCGTATCTTTTACACAATGCGAGTATGTAATGAGAGACGATTATGCATAAATACACTGACGCATTGTGGTTCAAATCATCAATCTGGCAACCCAAAACATTCACCTTGGCTTATTTTAGTTTGCAGTAAGAAGTGTAAATTATTTACTTTATATTAAAATATAAGTAACTTTAAGTCTGCTTATAACAAAAATAAAGTTTTCACTTCCAAATATTTTGATAATAATTTTTAATTATAATTAATAAAATATTTATTCGTCGTCCTTATCACTTTCACTTTGCTCTCCACGTTTTAAAAGATTTACTTGTGGTGATACGCTCTGTTATTTTTTTCTCGAGAAAACTACTTATGAGAGGATTTGATGAAACCGGCTGTAATATGTCTTCTAGTGTTTTCAATTTGCGTGCGTGGTACTCCCTATAATTTTTGTAGTCTTTATTATTAGCCCCTTGGGCCTCTTCAGATAGCATACCATTTGGTAACGATTGATTAGTTATTCATCTTGTATTAATAGCTTATATATGCTCCGCGGCATGTAGTACCATTTATATTTTCATATATTCAAATCTGCAGTCTTAGAGAAATGTTTTTTTTTCAGAAAGTTTCCTGTAAATTTCAAATCGATTATATATCGTCTTTAAAATAGCTCCTAAACGTCCTATTAGCGATTCTTCCACACCCGTGACGCTTACAACCAAAGGCGGATTTTCGAAAAACCTACGTGCTATATTACCGTCATTACTTGTAACAAATGCAGGTATTGGTATGTTGACCTAAAGCCCTATTTCATCACGGTATCAATTTTTGACGTACTTTTTTTCTATATTGACAGATTTTTTGACATTTTGTCAATAAAGGCCGAGGATTATGCCATACAATTTTTTTTTCTTTTGATTTTCACTAGTACCAACTATTTCCGTAATAGTTGCTTTTTACAGTAACACTAGTGAGACTACAAAAACGTAGGAATCATCATATTTATCTTTTATTGCAGTGGAGAAACACTGCTTTTACTGACTCTGACTCGTTGGTCCCTCACAACACCATATAAAACTAAATAAAGAGCTGGAAGCGTGTTCACATCTATATTTGCTTCTTTCAACACTTCGTGCCGTACTACGATCAGACGTTTGATTATATGGTCGGCCACTGCAGTTTAATTCCCGGTAAAAATTCTATAATTTTAATGTCGTATGGCTAATATTGTTTTTTGCAATAAAAACCGTGCGATTATTTGGAAAAATGTCTGCTTTGCATGCTTTGCAAATTTGACGTAAATATACATACTCGTCCTTTGAAAATTGTTCATCTACAAAAAAGCTAATACCTCACCACAGTCCATCCTAATGGGAACATTTTTTGGGGCCGAATGCGCTTATATTTTGATAGCCCTTTTGGGCGATAGTTCGACACTTGCTTCACGATCTCGCCTATATGCTGCTTGTAGATCTATTCTAGCTGCAAGAACAATTTAACCAACACTGCTAATATTTAACAAATGCTTCCTTTTTCGTGCCATCCTGACCATTACCCTTGTTGGCCTTAATTAAAAAAAAATGAGAATATTAATTATTTATCACTAAATTTAAAAAATAATTTTAAATAAAGGTTTTGCATACATAGAAATTTAATTGTATTGAATATATATATACATACTAGGAGCTAAGCTCGACATAGTTCACAACTGCAATGACGCTAAAATTCATGTATAAAAACCGCCTCTAAGTTTAATAGCAACTGCTAGCCGATAGTGAGACAACAGAGCGGTCGAAGTAAACGATTAATTCATACCTGCTTGAGTGCGCCGTAACGAACTTTTTAAAAAAAATTTATACAAAAGTATTAATTTTGTTTTTAACATCACTTGAAACTTATTTCGGCGTTATAAAATTTATACCCTTTGGGCAGCCAGATCATCAAACGGAAAATCTGTGTGACGTCCCGAAAATTTAAAACATGCTTGTGATAAGAAAACGCTAATTCATACTCATAGAAAAATATGGCATGTTCAAGGCTATTTTATGTGAAAAACTCCTAAAATTCTTTTATGAGTATCCCATAGTATTAACTATATTAATTCCGTCTAACAATCAAATAATACTTGCTAATTAGTTGAAAACTAGTCATTTTTTCAATTATCAATTAATTATCTTGATACGTATGTATTTATATTCCCAACAATGTGAAATTTGATGCTCATGTCATAATTACTAGTACAAAATCAAAGTTAGCAATAGTTATTTTGATCTTAGGAAAACCAATTAAAAACATTTAATTGTAACAATCACTAGACAATATTAATATTATTTCAATATATTTACGTCTTATTAGTTAAACTAAATCAACAAAGGTGAAAGAAATTAAAATTATTGCAATAAAGACAAAATGTATATAACGTCTATAACTATCCATCACATCTTAAGGATGTTACTTCACCTTTATGAAATATATAATTTTTTTTGTCAATATAGTGTTAGGCATATTCAGCCTTGTTGAACTTATATAAATAGTAAAATATAATTACTGGATTAAACTTGGTCGGTAAAAGCGTAGAGATTTAAATGGCTCTTAGTTTTTACTAACACAGAATTAACTGAAATGTCAGCCTTTGACCATTTAAACAGAAGAATTTTAAAAACTTAAGAATATAAGCGGATTTTTGAAGTACGATTAAACCTGACTAAAATCCTAAGTAACTTTTTAGTTAGAAAATATTATATTCAGAATAAAACAAGTTGCTGATAATAGTAGAACTCAAAGTGATGGTAGTGGTTTAATATATTGAGGTCGTGCTCTTTATTTGTTTTGGTACTTAGCATTTTTTTTATTAAACATCATTTGATGAGCGATTTTGTGAGTAGTTAAATTATAGATATATTTCTAACCTACTAACATGGTGAATGTTTTACTGTGTAAATTTAAAATTAACGAAATTACATTAATGAGACAGATTTAAGGAAAGGAGCCAGTGATTGTAGAACAAGCCATAAAATTTTTTTCGTATTATATATAGCATTTTATAGTTCAAAAGTAGTCAATGCTTGTATTATATTATCTACCTGTGCAATCTGTAAATGTACTTGCTGCGACATGAAGTAAAAAAGTATTTAAATTTTTGTTTATTGATATCATCTATTTCTCTAAATTTTGTTTAAATAAAAATAAAATATCATGTATATGTAAATCATTATGTAAATTTTATTGACATAGTGTTTTTAAGTACATATAATGAAAAACTATGTACAAAGGGTTTTCCATTATATAATGCCAGAGAAAATAATTAAAAGAGCAAGACGTAGGAATAGAAAAATCACCTTTGCTTTTATCTATCATATATATAATGATAAATATGATATTTTTGACATGTAGTTACAAAATGGCTCAACCATTTTTAGTGATTTTTAATGGCTTTTTGATACTAAATGTGCTTTAGAAGAGATGTCGTAAGTTATTATATAATTTATTAAAAGAAGTTAAAAGTCGCGTGTAAAGCTAGAAAACACTTTCATCAAAATTGCATTTAATAAATTAATAAATAAAAAATCAATAGGTAAAATATCTGTATCAATAAGTATAGTCTAAAAACCAGTTTAAAATCAAATATTTTTCTTTCCTTTCATAGGTTACTAGTTGAAAATTGTTGGTGGAATGACTCAAGAGAGATAGAAAAAGGTTCAGAAACTTTTCATTTTGTGGGTTCGGTTGATCCTTGTTGAAATTAATTTCGTAGTCAGTTGAACGCTCCCTTACAGTTTTGAAAGTGCACGTATGTACGAAGAACGCATGCATACACACATAAATACCGATATGATTCGTGGTTATCCGCTAACGTTTCCATTGAAAACACAAAAAGTACTTATAATACCTAATGTACGTCAGTATTGTTTTATTATGATCGAGTTCACAATTATTATTAATTCATTGATTCCAGTGTACACACGTCACATATATTTTTATTATTCAGTGTTGTAATTATACTTACGCAACTTGATCAATTTGTGTCCATTCATTAAATAAAAGTAGTACAAAATAAAAATAAGATGTACAAGAAGTAGGGAAATTAAATATGTTAAATAGAAGTATAATATATGCTAAGAGGGTTCAGTTTCCAATTATTGATAATATTGCGCAGTACACCTCTTAGAGGTGTAAAAATTAGTGTAGGCAATTTATTAAGCCGATTTGAACAAATAATTTTATTTGGTTATTGATAATTATTTTCGTAGATTTTAGATATACGGGGTTAAAAAGATAGGAGGGATAAGAAGTGCAAATATTTCGAAGATCCACAACTCGCAAAAGAGACGCCGAATTTTTAATTGAATTTTTGATAACACCAAGTTATTCAGTGAGAATAAAATTTCCGCCCTAAGTACGATGTATATTCTCAATTAAATGAAACTACGTGATGTAGTGTTATTTCTACTTTCTTTAATTTCTTTACTACGACCTAGGTTTCGTTGTATTACAACATCTTCAGGTGGGATATTAGCAAAGATTAACTATTAGGAACAACCAACAGCATTTATATGTTTCAAACACAATAGCGGAAGCCTGGTTTGTGCGGATTTTTCTATTTCTTATGTTAGTGAGTTTATTGCAGGGGCGCAGTGTAGGTTTTATTATATTTCCGAGAGTTATACAATGTACCAGTATTTTAGTGAGGGTAATAAATTCAATTGTTGTTATTATGTGAGGTTATACAATGCAAACTTCTGTGTATGTAATAAAATTAAATGGAAGTTATTATCTGTAATATATTTATACAAAAGCAAGGGTATTTGAAAGTAAAGACAAGGTAATACACTAATTAATAAAGAACTAGAACTTTTAAATAAAGGATTTAAATATAATATTCCTACCGCACTATCAAGAAAAAATATAGAATCACTAGTAGTAGATACCATCATTGTATTCAGTAACCAGGACGCACTTACTAAACACAAAGCTGCTGATTTAATATGTAAAGAATACTCTAAAACCAAGACACACATTAGTGACGAAATTTTGACCCAACGTAATTTACAAATTAAAATTAATAAAGATAAATTCATTCTATCTAAAGCAGATAAAGGCAACACTATTCTAGACCAAAGTGAATATAAAAATAAAGTGTACGATTTCCTTAAACCAGATGACTTCACAAAACTAAAAAGGGACCCCAACACGATATTTGCAGATAACGTAAAACAATTAATTAAAACCTGTAATATCATATTTCCTAACGAATTCGCGAAACATAAAGTTATAGAAATGAACCCTAGACCCTCAATACTATATGAACAACCTAAAATTCATAAAACAAATATACCCATACAACCTGTTGTCTCATACACAAACGCATCCTGGATCCATCCACGAAAAAATTAGCTTTTCAACTGAATAAGGTATATAGATTAGATATATAGATTATAATAAATATACCATTAAAAACTCTGTTGATCTCTGTAACAAAATCAAAAATATACATCTAACACCCAATTGTAAATTAGTATCACTCGACGTAGTAAACTTATTTTCTAATATACCACCAAAAGATTACCTAAATATAATTTCAGATATCCTAGAAAAGAAAAAGTTAAACCTCATTGAAGTATAGGAAATTAGAGACCTCTTTAAATTATGCACAGACCAAAATTATTTCCTATTCGATAAACATTTTTTTCAACAAATCAATGGCCTTGCAATGGGCTCACCCCTCAGTCCCCTTTTTGCCGAGTTATTTATGAACAATCTAGAAACCAACCTCTTAAACAGTAAATTAGCGACCAATATATTATACTATTATAGATAAGTTGATGACATCCTTATCTGCTGGAAAGGTACACAGCGACAGTTAGACCAGTTTGTTAACTTTGCTAACTCCTTACACAATAATATCAAATTCACTTTAGAAGTAGAATCCGATAATAAACTTAACTTTTTAGATATGACAATAGAACGCAAAAATAATAAATATAAATTCAGAAAAGACATATTTACAGACTCCATAATTAATGATCAATCTCAACACCCTTGGTCGCATAAGTTAGCAGCGTTCCATTCCATGATTCACAGAACTTTAACCATCTCTCTTGAAAAACCTAATCTAAGTAAAGAAATAAAAAGTATAAAACAAATCGCAATAAATAATAATTATGACCCATCAATAGTCACAAAACTGTACCATAATAAATTAAGAAAAATACTAATACAAGAAATATACCCAGTCGTACCAAATAATAATAATATTTACTATAAATCTATCTCATACATAGGTAATGTATCACTCAAATTAGGAAAACTCTTAACTAATAATAAAAATATAATTAATATAACATGTACGTATGGTACTTTAAATAACTTGGGTAAAACCCTTAAATGTAACGACTGTAATAGTGTATACATAGGTCAAACCGGAAGAGATTTTAATACAAGTTATAAAGAACACATTGCCAGCTGGCGAAATAATAAACCAGACATATCTCACTTTGCTAAACATCTCATTGAAAATAACTATCACCCCCCATACTGATAATGCCCCCTATATATTACAAATAAATAAAAAAGGTAATAAACCTAATATCCTAAAAACATTAGAAATAAACAGACATAAAAAAGATACCAAGGTTAATATATTAAATGAACAACTAAATATAATATCATCACCCATTCTTAATATCTTCCAGATATAATATAAATTTACAACATTGATACTATAGTACCCTGGAAATTGTTTCAGCCCAAATACACATATAAATATAAGTATATATAATAAAAAAAAAATTAAAAGAAATAAATAAATAAATATATGAATACACAAAACCGGAGATATGTAGAATTAGTGTATTACCTTGTCCTTACTTTCAAATACACTTGCTTTTGTATAAATATATTACCGATAATAACTTCCATTTAATTTTATTACATACACCGTAAAGTTTGCATTGTATAACCTCACATAATAACAACAATTGAATTTATTACCCTCACTAAAAACTGGTAGATTGTATAACTCTCGGAAATATAATAAAACCTACACTGCGCCCCTGCAATAACATAATCAATGGAAAAATCCGCACAACCAGGCTTCTTTTAGTGTGGTGTAAATAAAATATCTAACCAATTAAATTTAGATTTATTTCAAATTCTTTACAGTCATTAGAGCATCAGCCTGTACCAACGCCGATCGGACGGTGGGCCTGTTAAAACATTTTGGACTGGAAATAAAATATTATAAGCGACGGCATCAGGCAGACGGTCCTGTCAAAGGAAACGTTCCCATTGGACCTGAGCGCCAGATAACTTTTACGATTTATCAAATTTAAATTTACGCTTTCTTTGTAAATAATATTTATTTATTCTATTAATTTCGACGAAGTATTATGAGTTGACGTAACGGCATTACCAATGTCTGAGATTGATTGTTGCTTTGGCGACCCCGTATCTGCCTATACACCTGCCGTTTTCGTAATTTGATCTCCGGGCTTAGAGTTGAAGAGCTTTTCTTTATTACGCAAATAGCTTTTAAGGTGAAAGACTGGAGCATGTAATCGATCTTCGTTTTGAAGGAAAAGTTACGCTACTATTCTGTAACGGATTATTAAAGTATGGATTGGTAAAATTTTCATACGTAACTATAGCAAATGTTGTTATAGTGTTGTTTAGCAAAGATTACTGAAAACTATATTTTGTTTATTAATACGATATAAATTTAAAGATGGTTATATGTTTCCGATTCACATTAGATATTTGTTCTAATTAAAAGCTAAGTACTAATGAAGGACATTAAAAAACAAATCTTTTTATGTAATTCCTATATAAAACCAGGTTTTAAGTTAGAAAAGTCTTATCACGGAAGTTTTGTGTGTGTTGTTATAGTATTTGCTTTTTAATTGTATGTAAACAAATAAGTGGATTAATTTTTTGCAAAAGTAGATAATGATGTATTTTTCCTTTCATCCAATTTATTTAATGTTAAATATTTTTCTTTGATTTCCATTCCCATTTCTATTTTTATTTTGTTATTAAATACCAAATTTAAAATAATTAAAATCTTTCAAAAATGTTCTATTTTCAGGATTAGTGATTTATTCACTTTTCTATGTTTTGTTTGAGTTTAGGTTTTATTGATTTGGCACAAATGAAAAATTTTCGTTGTATTTAATATTAATGTTACGTAAAAACTCATTTACGTGGAGTTTTCACTGTTACATTCAGTCGAGTTTGAGGAAGGACATGAGATATTAAGACTAGGAAAATTTCAATTTCCATTTTCCATAAATTTTTAGCGTATTTTATTTATTTGTATTTACGCGGTTTCAAAGTTACTAGACAAATTGATGTAGAGTTTTATTACAATTTACAGCCCAAGAAGAGATTTCACGTAATTAGCACATTAGCACATTAAATTAGAAAAGTGATGAAAAATGTGTCACCCATTTATCACTAACAATTTAATAACCGTTCACTCTTCATTATCACTGACCTTTGAACAAAGTGTGTAGTCCACATAAGCAAACCGTGGATAAAAAGTTAGCATCTAAATGATGTCTTCACGCTAGCGGACGATAGAGGCTCTATTTTTTTAACATGTCAAATATTTAATAAAATATTTCAACTCAGCGATTTTCTAAGGATTTGTCCCTTCCACATACATATTTAGCTCTACCTTTTTAGTATTTCATCGATAAAAAATAATCTTAAAATGAATATTCGTGATAATCACGTAGCGTTTTAATAAAAAAGAAGATCATTTATCGTCGGCATCAAAGCGACAAAATTCAAAGCAGATATGGAATACACGTTCATCATCACGTGTCGAGTTGATTTATTGCCCGTTAGCTTAAATATGTCGGCAACGTATTCAGAACTTAGTTTAATAAATACTTGAATCAAAGTTATTTACTCACGGTATTGTTTTTGTAACAAGTAATTCAATTAGAGATGTATAAATCTGGTGGATAGTGCTTCGTTCTTAAATAAAATTAATCCGTTGTAGAAATTTATATAACATAATCGGGACTACTTGCTCTAATCTTGTTTTTGGAGACGCGACTTAAATTCCATAACGAAGTCTTGAATGGTAAATTCCAACTCTCGGTGAGCTTGCTGTCGCGTAACTGAAATTATCTAATGACATTTAATCACCTGGTTCCATCATAAAATTAATTGACACAAAGCGAGGTGTCATCGGTGCTCGGTTCCACGCGGTTCCGGTCGATGTGCTATGGATTTGTTCCGCTTATTTGGCAATATTGCATCACTTGTAAGTTTTAGAAATAAGAGGCTAAGAAGGATTTGAAAAACCGACTAAGCACGAATTTGCGGTTTTTGAGGAACGTTATACACGTACTTTTATTTAGAAGTGATGTGAGAAAACAAGTTCATCTAAATAAATACTTGGTAATAAACATAACAGGTTTTATCTTTCGCTACTTTCAAATGTATTCCGTTGTGTTAAAAATGAAACCCCATACTTTTCAGTTCTGAATTTTTATACTTTTGACATGGCGTTTTTCGCAAGTATACTTCACTATGTTTTAATCACATTTGTTTTAGGCTTTTATGTTTTTAAATAAGCTAATGTAATGCAAAAAGCTAATGTAATGCATGTCTATGAATAAATAGCAATCGAATGCTATTAAATTTCATTCAATAGCATTCGATTGCTATTTATTCATAGACATGCATTACATTAGCTTAATTTCCACGAACAAAATTATTGATGCTAGTGGATAATGCTGTACTACTATTATACTTTTTCTTCTTCACATTTGTTTTCATTTGCTGTTTTTAATAAAAATATTATATGTTCTCTTAGTGACAAAAGAAAACTAGTAATTTTTTGACAACCAAGCTGTTGTTTCTTTGTTCCCACTTTGTTTTTTCATTTAATTTCTTAATAATCATTGCTTTACTTTTAACATAATTATTAGGTAAATAATTCTAAGCATGTAAATTACTTTGAAATAAATGTTAAAATAGTCTTATCAGGTTTCAATGTAATGGTAAGTTTCAAATTTATGAAGAAGTTAAAGCAGTTGTTTTTCACTAAGTGAAACAAAGGTTATTTATAGTTTTTTTTGTTATCCAAATGGAACAGAATTACGTTTATTAAGAATCTAGGTTTTTTTATTATAGTTCCTGATCGCAAGTTATCTTTATGGAAAGTGTTATAGTACAAGTGAGTCAAACCTTTAAATTGTATATTTGTTAGCTCTGCTAATGTTCTTGCCTTTCAGTCATTTATTACATTAACTAATATGAGTTACATGAAAAATTTAAGTTATACATATTCTCAAATATTTAAGTACGAAGTAGTTTAAAACTAAAATTAAAACTTTGCCTAAAACTTTTTATTAAGGAGGTATAATGTGAATTATAAACCTTATATGTTGCTTAACTTTAAATCCAATTTTCATTCCGTACTTTCTATAAATTATTTTTGACGTTTTGTCCAATCAAAGTGATGTCCAGATGTTAAGTCATAGTATGCAAATAAGTTTAAATACGGATATCACGCAGAAAAGTTTTTCATTCATCCTCACCAATGATTTGACTTTAAGGGTCTGAACTGTGATACCTCTGATCGATCGCTGCAGTTTCTCAAATAATATAAAAGACCTAAATTTCACAGTTCGAAATATCAGATTTTAATTTATTGACTCTGTGGGAATAAAATGATTTTTTTGCCATCAAGCAAAAATACGGTCTATGATTAAGAGTTGTGTATTATTTTTATAACAGTTTTCAGTATGTTGCAAAATTGATGAATTTTTTCCAGTAAGCAAGTTACATGTACAATAAAGAGTGGAATCGGATTACATTGAAAATGTGCGTTAGAAATTTAGTTTGTCTTCGGAAAGGTGAAAGTTGCTAAAAAATCTTATCGTTTAAGGTATTTATTTAACCAAACTCTGAGTATTGCTATGGCACGATACACAGCTATTTCGATTTATAGTTGTGACAAATCAAATTAGACACTTGTATCCAGTTAGGTGATATTCGTCCAGAAAATGATTGATTCTATAATTTTCAATAGTTTTGATGTGTTATATTTTATTGAAAATAATTTCTGTTGAACAATTTGAAAGGTATGGCATAAACAATTAGCGCTGTAGTTAGTACTGATTTTCATAACTTCTGCTAAATAATGAACAAAGAAATACTTGGTGCAGGGAAAATTGATTTTAAATATCTATGAATTTTAAAACGGATTTATGGTAAACATTCTATAAAGTTCATGTCATATTTAATGTACAAATTTATTTTATTTGTTGAAAATAGTCTTGAATGGTTTGCTTGTTAATAAAGTATCTAAAAAAGGTATTTTACCAATACTGACATTAAGCCATTCTTGTTTATGATAAATATTAGACCTCTTCATCAACACTGTAGTCTTAATCACTTAACGTATTGTATTAGAATAAGAGGATGAATACTAACTCCCGTAATTGTATTTTTTTGTATTTTAATGATAAAAAAAAATATAACATATATCATATTTAGAAGCGACATTCGTTTGTTATTTTACATTGCTAAACGACACCTGATTATATATCCTCAAATCTTACTTATAGTTTAATCTCACATGACACAAAACATATTCATGATTTTCTAAATATCGATTGTTTCTTTTAACTCAATCGATTGGAGTAAGGGCAAGAAACATCCATTTCTTTGAGGTTGTCGAGAAAAAAGTATTTGTAAAATTAATAAACTGAAATTTTCATGTTAAGATATGTAAGTACTATCCATGTCTGTTTTCAAAAATTTTCTTTATTAGATTAAAATATTTTGATTTATTTAAAGAAAGTTTTATTTGTGATTGAACTTTCCATTTATTTTATTCACAGGTTATATTAATTATTTATGTGTATATGGTTACTGGTATTTTTTTTGTTACTATAACTATAATAATCTTTTGTTGTCAGAGCGCATTTTTGGTTTTTAAATCACCTTTGCTTGCAAGTATCCATCGGTGATTTGATATTGTGTGTATGATCAATGTTTATTTTTTCTAATACTTACTTGTTTACTTACTCGATTGAAATGTGTAGTTAATATGGATCGAAAACTTAGAAATCGCAGTCATGGCCGGTTTAGGTTATTTATGGCCAAACCGGGTGCCAAAACAACTTTTTTGGATAGGTTCTTCTGTTTGTTTTGCTTTTGCTTTCCTTTCTTCTTGTTGTTTAAAAAGTTCTTGATATATGTTTAAATATTTTTGCGACTTTTTGTCTCTATTAGCTGCAAGATTGAATTGGGTATTTATTTCTAGAATCGATAAATATTTCTTCGTCTATAAGTAATATTTGTGAAATATGTATAACGAATGATCTAATACAAAATAATTATAATATTAGAGTTTTTATGGTCTAATAATTATATTCCAAAGCCTTATAGATTTCCATAGAGTCTATATTTATTTGAAAAAAAAATCATAAATAAAAATAATCTCTTTAATCAATTGGAAAAAATCGACTACTATTTGCACTTTACTTCAAAAACTTTAAATTAATATGTATTTATTTTGAACTAAGCAACAAACTTAAAGGTTATTTTATTTAGAAACATAACTTACTATTTGTCAAATGAAATGCAATTTAAATTTATCTAGTGTAAATCTATGAAACTATAAAGTAATAAAAAAATTGCAAACACATTCTGTTTTACAAAAATCTAAATAATATATCTTTAATTATGTACGTTAATTTATAAAAGTAATAAATGTTAACAAAAATGTACTAGCATCAGGTAAAAACCCTTAAATAAATTTTATTGAAGCTTTGAACTTTAAGGTATACTTTGAAATCAAAACCTCATTAAAATCGATCCAACCTGTATTTCAACGTTATATCCAAGACTGTAACCTCGGAGGCTTCGACGATATCTGCAAGTTAATGCTATTCTTCATGAAAACTAAGCAAAAATAATAAAATTGCGAGACTAAATTAAATTAATAATTAAATTATACAAATATTTAACTTTTATTTGTGATTTTGTTTGGATTATTAATATATATATATATATATACATACATATATATATATATATATATATATATATGTGTGTGTGTATGTATGTGTGTGTGTGTGTGTATGTGTGTGTGTGTGTTTGTGTGTGTGTGCGGGTGTGTGTGTGTGTGTGTGCGGGTGTGGGTGTATGTATATATATATGTAGATTTCGAAAGCGTGGTTTAACTTACATCCAGCATCATATGTCGGAGTAAGTAGGAAGCAGTAATAAAACCTCGTACTGTTATATTTAATAACGTTATCTGTTTCTTTTATGAACAACAATAATAAAAATGTCATCTGAAATTTTTTTATTACAAGCAAGTCAAAAAATATAATTCTTTCTTTTATCTGGTTATGAACATTCACTTTAATTAGGGTAATATACTGTTTAAGAGTCGCTTTTAGTTTATTAATTTTGTATTAAAAAGAGCACCAACGAATAAAAGTTTATTCAACACCCACAGCGTCGATGAATTAATAGTTGATGTTTTGAAGTCTTGTACTTCCATTGCTAAATAAGGACTTTTGGTATTAGCGGAAAAACTGCGTCGACCCCTAAGAAAAACAAACACGCATTTTTCACTGTAATTTGCCGCACTCCAGATTTTTTAAATGAAATCATCGGGGTGGTAAAAAAGGTTTTCTACATGGCGCCTTATTTATACTCATTTGCATAGCGTACGACAGCGTCTGGACGTGTCTGGTTGTGTCGCTTCGATTGCGACGGTTTCGGTAGGATACTGTATTTTGATTGGAACAAATGATTATTGCAAAATTGTTAGTTGGTAACATAATTTTGCACAAAAACCTTTTTATATAAAATTATATTATTAATTAAAAAAAAATTATTTCCATCAAAGTGTCAATAAAAAAAAATCACCAAAGTGTTGTATCGACATTTGTTTACAAAAAAATCTAATATTACTAGTTTTCTTTATATTTAGTTCCAGCGATTGATATTAAATTGTATGTTGAGCTCTCGCCCATTTTGAAAAGGTCAGTATATAAAGAAAGGACGAAATTAGATTCGTTCGAAATAACAAGTGGATTTCCATTTCACCCCAAAAGGATCGAAATTGGAATCTGCTTAGTAACATGCCTAACACTCGAGTAATCTATATATAAACATATATTTATTACAGCCTACCCTTTTTTCTATTAGCAATATAATTTGTCAAAGAATCGATTGTGGGACTCAGATAATTTTAATAATTATATTATATCAATGACTACATTTTGATTGTGACTTCGTTCTTGTAGATTGTTAACATATCGACCGATTTCACTAGAGTAATTCAACCTATGTCTAGCCTTATCTAGCAGAGTCAGTAAGAAGTGGTATGAAAATATGATTGTACTAAGTTTTTAAAAATATGTTCAACTTAAAAATCAAAAAAAGCCAATAAACTATATAAAAAGGACATATTTCATCATGATGGTTCGAAGCAATAATCTTTTGTTTCTTAATTGAAACTTGCAATTGCTTCCAAATTTTTTTATTTCACACCGAGATCAAAAACTCTATAATGAATGTAATCCCGTTAAACCTTTTCAATATATTTTTTCAAACACATTAATCGCCAGACAAAATATTTACATGTCGTATTAGGTAATACGTAGTTTATTTTATTTCTAAGAAAGAATGAAAAAATGATATTCACGTAAATTCTACATGATGCACCTTAGCTGTAAATATATATATATATATATATATATATATATATATATATATATATATATATATATATATATATATAAAAGGTAGGTTATATTGTTATCACAGTCTTAACTTCATATCGTTAGTTTTAACACCGCCCAATTATTTTTATACTCTGAACGCTAATATTTGAAGTTTCTTAGTGTCTATATTTAAATACCCCGGCGAATTTAATTTAGCGCTGGAAATTTTTCATGTTGCTTCGTCAAACATACGAACAGAAAAATAAAATTCAGGTAAAAAGACAAAAATTTCTCTAGGAAATACTTGCAAAGGAATTTAAATTTTAATTCAAACTTAAAAGATTATTAAGATACAAATTACATCCAAATCGATTGAATGGTTTTCACATGACAATAAAAAATGGACAATAATACCGACAAACATAAACTTGTAAACCATGTCTCTTTCTTTAATTTTTCAGAAGTACTTTCCATATTATATATATATATATATATATATATACTTGGAGACTATTAAAATGAGATAAATTGATGCTAAATAGAATCGAATTAAATAATGACGCAAAATTTAATCTCTTCATTGAAAATCCTCTGTCGCCGACGTACTCATTATCAAAAAATTTGATTGTTATCCAAGATTTTATAAAATTAAATTACTCAATATTACATGTAAATACGAATGTCTTTATAATAATCAGTATCAAATTTAAAACTTTTTGCATTTAATGTTCAAAGGTCTGAACGTCTATTCATCTGCCGCGTTGGTCTCTTTCAGGTTATTTCTTTCGAATAGAAAATTAAAAAATAATCATTTAAAATTTAAATAATTTACCCTCTATCCCCTACATATTTCCTATATGCGCCCAGAATATTTAATCGATGAAAATTCATTTTTATTTATTTTGGTATTTACTGTAAATGTTAAGAATAAAATTAATCATAAGTTAAATATTATTGATGATATACGCTTGGCTAAGGATAATACACAAGTCACTGTCCTTGTGCTTCTTGATTTCAGCAGTGCGTTCAACTCTGTTGACTTCGATATACTTCTTGCCCGCTTGAAGTATATTAATATATTCCAACATTCACTTGAGTGGTTTAGTTCATATCTTCATGGACGCAGGCAATGTGTTAAGTTGTCAGATACGTATTCTGAGTGGACTGATACAGCTGGTGTACCTCAAGGTGGAGTTCTATCTCATCTCCTCTCCTCTCAGTGTTTATTGATGATGTTGTTAAAAACATTTCTAGCAATTATCATCTCTATGCTGATGACCTACAAATCTATGCGCACTCGAACCTCCATTCCTTATCAAAAACCATCGACATCCTTAATCGAGATCTCGCTTCAATTGGTCAGTGGGCTCATGAAATGGGTCTTTTGATTAACCCAAGTAAGTCACAAGCTATCATCATTGGAAGTCAAAGACCGACTTCTAAAGTAAACCTACTTAGTTTACCGAAATTAGTGCTAAATAGTACAATAATACCATATACGTCAACTGTTAAAAACCTGGGCCTACTGATCGATCAAAATCTGAATTGGCGGCCTCAAGTAAATAATGTTGGTCATCGTATTTTCAACAGGATACACTCTTTGAAACGTCTTCAAAATTTTCTACACTTTTATCAAACACTTTTATTACCATTAATCGATTATGGAGACGTGTGCTATCCTGATCTTAATGAAGAATATTTGTGCAAGTTGGAACGTCTTCAAAATTTATGCATTCGGTATATCTTCGGCCTCAGAAAATATGATCACATTTCTGAATACAGGTCACTTCTCAAATGGCTGAAGATCCGTGATCGACGCCAACTTCACATACTTACACTTCTTTTTAACATATAAAAAATACTCATAGCCCAAATTATCTCAGTGGCAAATTTAAAGATTTGTCTGCTCACGGCCTTGGGCGGCGATCTGAAAGTTCACACACCCTACTTATTCCTAAACATACCTCTACCACTTACGTAAAATCCTTCACTGTCCAAGCAGCAAAAATTTGGAATCACCTGGATCCTGACATCAGGAAAATCACGTCTATAAATATTTTCAAAGATCGAGTGAACAAATCCTGCATCTCCTAAAACCTTTTCCTTTGTGTCCTCGCCCTTTCCTGTCTTTCCCATCCCAAATCATGTCAATATTTTGTTTTCTTTTTTAATTTACTTTTGTATTTTTTTTGTCTAATGTGCTATTAATTTTCATTGTAAAATCTCTTACAGTCTACGTCGGCCATATGTACTATACATAAAAGTTAATAATAATAAATAAATAAATAAATATTTTGATGACAGTTGAGTTAAATTAAAAGAAAAAAGGGTATATTAATATTTTTGACACCAATTTAAAATTACTGATGATGCACGCCACTGAACTTATTCGAATTTGTTAGTAGATTGTGGTATCATTTTATGAACTTAGATTTAATTGATTTACGTATTATTTTATTACGGTATTTTGACTCAGTTTTTAAATTGTTATTTAAATCATCTTTTTTTTAAAGACTAAACATTGAATTAATATAACATTCCTTCTGATCATTATTGCCGAATTTGACAAAGGAGTACTTCAATACATTGTCAATCGATAGGTCGTGAGGTCTTTTAGTACAAGTTTAATTCATAATTTTAGTACAATTTTAGTCAATAATACAATTTAATACATTCATCTAAATTACTAAAGTAAGTATAAACGAATCGCCTAATCCGATCAAATTTATGATAAAAACACGGTTGGACATTTTCGTACAAAAGTCGCAAACTTATCCCAGATATAAGAGTAACGCATAAGATATATAAGAAAAGAATAATATCCAGAAACTTGGCCGCCAAACAACTTTACCATAGAAAAGGCAGCAACGTGGGAGTTACCTTTCCCTGCCGCAAGTGTGCTTCTTATAAGTATCATTCTGATGTATGGAAGAATTCGTTGTTTGCCAGATCTCCGGAACTGCTTGTAATTTTAACCATGTAAATATTAAAAAGAAAGAGCACGAAATTTATTCAGTTCTAATGAAATACATTTTTTTCATACTCTTGTAGAAATTGATTTAAATTAAAAGTTTATGTCTTCTATCGGAATCTTGAATTATATCATTAAATACGTGCTTCTAAGTACTGTGGAACAAGAAAAGTCTGAAGAAAATCGGATTATATATAAATTTTGAAAATCTTTTCGATATGTACGAATAGCACATACACATATATTGTCCATTCAATTTCAAGAGATAATTTTTATAAACAATCGAATTTAACAATTAAAATATGGCTCGCTCAAATATATATTCGATCAGCTGCAAACCAATAACGACAATAACCAATATTTTACTGACAAGAATTGTGAAAAACCGTCAAAATAGACAACCCTTGATTTTTACGCGAAATTAGCAGGTGTTTCAAACATTTCGTGAAATTTCGAAATTTCTTGAATAATCGAAATTTCAACGCTGAAAACACCTACAGCGTATATGCTATTCATTAATTTTATAAGGCGTTAGAGTGCGATAGCGACAATGTATCAGCTTACGCCGCTATATTATTTGGATTTTATGATATTGTATACTGATAACCTTATATTTAGCCTGTAGATTATTCAACAATCATTGTGACATGTTATTTTCTTTTCAAACAAGTGTTAGTACTACAATATTTTCCAGTGTAGCCTACAAATTATATACGTATATTAGGATATTATTTTTAAATAACTAAGCTTCTAATCTTATTTGGATGTATATTTTTGTAGATAGTTCTTAATGTTAGACATATTTTTTCAAAAACATTAGAAAGATCTTTAATGTTAATATCCATTATGAGTTTGCCGCTCCTGTAAGGATAAGATGGCCATTTAATTCATGGGTCATTTTTCTTCTCATTTTGCCTTTTTGGTCACTTTTTTCTTTTTCCTCGTGTAAGTTTTTCTTTTCCGTTTCTTGTTTCTTGCTACGAGGATTACACGAATTGTTGAACGGAGTGAAATTTTCATGCAGCCGTAATTTAACTTATTTTGTCTTCTATTTTTTCAGTCTCGTCGTAATTTTTGCTGCATTCCACGTAATCATGTATATTATCTGCGAACCGGAATTTTGACACCGAAACTGGCTAATTCAATTCTTTCTTCTTCCTCAGAACTTCAATCTAATTTAATTTGTTGCTTTTTAACATTAAGTTTTTTTCTTCATAATCATGTTATTTTTATTTTCCTTTTAAATTTTTCTAATCTGAAGATGTGATTACCTTTGCTACTTGCTTGAACCATTTCCATTCATAAGCAGTTTTACAACTAGGCACGTGTCAGTCAGGTACTCTGAAGGCGTGTCTTTGTGCAATATATTTTTGTGAGCATTGTTATTAGATCTTGATGTCGAAGGCATTGTTGGTGATAGTTTTTCTTGAACCCGTTCAGATGTAGGGTTCTGAAGCATCATTGAAACCTCTTCAATAACTCTGTTTTAATTTTTAAGATTATCAGATATGTAAGCATAATCTGGAAACTATAATCTAGAATATAAATTTATCGCCACTTTTAAATTTGTTATTCAATTTGAAGTTATTTTATCGGAAGTTTTATTGTATTCAATGAAAAAACAGTAAAAACATATTAAGTTTTAAAAATATTAACACTACCACGTCAAATATCAACGTACTAAATCAAAAAATAAATAAAATATGAAAAATAAATAAAATTGAATGGTTGAAATTTAAAAATACTTAAATATACACAATCAAAATGATCTGGGCACAAAAGAAATAATATATGGCAAAAAAACACTACTTTGAAATTAAACGATGTCAAAATATTTCTGCTTGCATCAATATCATTTAATAATCCCCGCGGCATGTATGTACAAACATTGTTAATGTTGATATAGGATGTAATAGATAGATTTATGAGGAATATGTTCTGTAATAGATATGATATATTTTATAATACTATTTCTCAGTGATATCGACAAAAAACCCTAACTAAGATTCTACCATTTTTGGATATGGATATGACGCCCGGATGCATTGCGGTGTAATTGTATATGTATGCAGTGTATTTCTTCTATAAAATATTATTGCGTTTCGTGTATTTTTATACATTAGAACGTTTTAAAAAATATTTTAATGCTTGCTCAAAAATTAAGTATTTGTGATTACATTGCAATAATTTTCTATATAACTTAACATTTAAATAAATTTTCTATCGAAATTTTTGGTATTATTTTTTTTTTTTAAATGTTTTCTTATGTAACAGTAGTACTTATAAGTCGTTCTACATACTTCATTTAACTTATCTGAATTTCTCTTAAATATAAAACATAAATTATAAAAAATAAGTTACGTATGTTCGCAACGTAAATATGCGCACTAATAAAATATATTTTTTTAAATCACAAGTACTAAATAAATCCACATGAAATTACTAACGTGAATGTAAGAAAAAGGTCGAATCTGATTCATATTGTTTGTACACTCAGGTACTCACACACTGCGGTGTGGTTCGTACTTTTGAATATTCTACTTGATGTTAACGCAATATTTTTATTTTTTTAATGAAAGGCAGAAAAAATATATTCTATGGAATCGCACGGTCTCTTTTTCACCGTTTGTTAGTTATGACTGATTTGCATTACAAAAGTCTTTACTTTTAATTAATTTAATAATTGAATAAATATAAAATTAATTTAAATAATGAACTATTTAAAGCAACAACACATTTAAAAAAATGTTAACCGACTTCAAAAACCACTGAATGAGAAGCACACTGAAAAGTACAAAACAATTAAAATGCTCTGTTAAAAAATTTGCAGTAAAACATCGTTTCTGAACATAAATACAAAATTTGCGAAATAATACTACATTCGGAGAGTTATGTAATCGGTGCCAAGATGAAACTTCTTTCTACATTTTCTGATATTTACGAAATTTAAATTTAAGTTATAAATTTCCATTCTTAGTAACACTAAACACTGAATTTGCACATACAAGTAGGAAGTGGTGTAAAAAAGAACAAACCCAAAAAATAAAAATATTAAAATGTGCAAAAAAGATCGCGTAAAAAGAGGAGTAAAATTTATGTTTGACATCTAATTGACTGAAAATTCTCCATAGAAAGTGCATATTTGAAATAATTTTTTTATAATAAAATAATCAAGTCTGAGCTATATTTTTTTAAATAAGTCGGTTTTTATATATATCCTTTCGTTTAGAGGTTTTATAAATATATCCTTCGATTTCTCAAAAAGAAAAAGAAAAATTCACATTTTTGCTAAAAGAGACTTATACTTAACATAGCACTACACAAAAATGAATAAAATCACAGGCCTGTAAATTTGACCTTTTATATCCTCTAAGATTTGATGACTGATTTGAAGGTATTTTGGGGCGCTAATTACGAAAATGGAATGAGTTTTTCTCCAACATGTTCAGATTTTTCAGAAAATGGACTTTGAAAAATAGACAAAAAAACAACTTCACGTAGTGAAAATTACATATTTAAAAAATATTTTTATCTATAAGTTAAATACAATTAAAATATATAGGTGATACATTTACATAAGAAAAAACTCAGTGATATCTTGTCTTTTCTGCTCAAAGTTTCTATTCTAAGATTTTTTTTAAAATAATTGTTCGGCTCTTTCTTTAATCTATTTCCTTGCTCTTCACTAACAGCTCCTAGATTTTTCGGAAAGTAGTCAGTGTGTGAATTCAGGAAGTGAAACGTAATTCCCATTTAACATACCATTTTATCAAACATTTCTATCAATTTTAGCTACAATTTCTTTATAATCAGGGCTTTTGTTTATTAGAATTGTATGCTTGTAACTTGGTTTTCCTGAGTTTTCTTTGCAATTCTGTGTTCTTCATCAATTTTCTTATATCAGGCTGACAAAAATACCTACTTATAATTAGGCATCTGATAACGATGCGAGAATGTTTTTTTAGTACTTGTAACCTTCTCCTTCCTTGTTCATAGCCTTACCAACCTGTTTCATGAAGAACTGTGACCATCTACACTACAGCAACAAAAGTAATAATCTGTTATATGATCCTGAAATTCTATCTAAATCTTGGGTGTCTGTATTGTAAATATATTATTTTGCTCTTTCAACCACTTGCAAAGTTCGAGAACGCACGTTCCACAAAATTTGTGAGGATTCACAACTTGTCCTGGTTACTGATGAGTAGGTAAAAATAAATGTAGTAAACATTTTTTACAAAGTCTTTTATAGTCCTTTGTTGTTTTGTCAACATGAATTTCCCACAAATGTAACTGTTCAGTGAGGTTAAACAGCCTCGGGACGACATTTTTAAGTTAACATATTAAATCGTATAGTGTAACTGATGTATTTTAAAATCGGTTCAAGTATTTATATGTTTTTTGTTATTTCTTACCCTCATTAACTTGCTTCTAATGAATCAAAGTGACAAACAATTTAATAGAGATTTATTCACCAATTAGTGGTATTATTTCGGATTAAGCTTTTCTGGCGCGTAAATGACGTATTAATTATGTACCAATCAGTTAATAAGGTAGTAATTAGCAAATTATGAAGTATAATGCATTCTTTTGTACTAATGTAAACAATTACCATTTAAGCCGTTAGATCACTTTTCGTTATGTATTATCGAGCTTGAAATCGAACACAGAGGGTCATTTTGGGCAAAATAAATATTGCAATATTTAAAAAAACTAACGTGTTTGATTTTTTTCATTATTTTTCCCGTGATCAGCACCTCTAAACTACCGGAAACTACATTCAAACTTCAGAAAGGAAAACCATTATAGGCCTGTGAATTAAATAATATGAACATAAAGAAAACAGTAATTCTTTAGATAATGAATGCGGTAGAGGTACAATTAAAATTGGTCATTACATATCACCTTGATCTTAAAATGGTTAAAATATTAATGAATGCTAATTTCAGTGTCCAACATTTAAATTTTAAAGAAATTGCTATTCTCAATATATTCTGAGTAGTATGAGTTTAGGCTGCACAACTGCAGTATAACAACTTGGAATAGGAATCCTTAAAATCGCGGTTTAGGTAGATTGTACAACTGCATTATCAAAACAGAGGAGTTGGAATCTGAAATTGATGACAGAGCCTCTGTTCAAGATCCAAAGTACTAACTGGAAACAGCAGATCCTCAAGTCTTACAAATTAAGCAGGCAATACCCTCACAGTACCAAGACTAAGGAGTTGGATTCCGGAGTCTAATGACAGTCTCTACTTGAGACACACAACTCTATTTTGGAAACAGCAGATCTTCAAGTGTCACTGTTTAGAGAGGCAGTACACTTGCAATATCAAAATTGAGAAGTTGATGCCTAGAATTCCATGACAGTGTCCGCTTAACACCCACGATACTGCCTAAAACAGTAAATCCTCAAATATCACGATTTAAGCATACAACACTCCCACAGTATCAAAACTGAAGAATTGGAACCGAAAGTTTTGTGGGAGACTTCCTGCATGTGAGCCACTGTTCTAATATAAAAACAACGTCTCCTTATGTTTACATACGTTTTTTTACTTACGTTTAGGTAGGCAGTACTCCTGCAGCATCATGACTGATAACCGAGTAGTGATACTTTACAGTATTTAATGAGACATGGCGAATTTTGCGCCATATCCTCAGGTCTCCTCGTTTAGATAGACAGAACTACTGCAATATCATTACTGATCATCGAGAATTATACATTGCGGTATTTAACGAAACATGGCGCATTCTGTGCCAGTTTGTACAGATTCACCAATAGAGACAACCAGGTGTCTCTATTGGTGAATCTGTACAAACGATTGTGTACCATCGATTTCGAGACACAGGACGAGAGTCACGTTTTATTCTACTGCAGTGAGCACGTAGAGAACATGCGTCTTAACATTAGAGTAGAATCACGTGGAGCTTTAGAACTTAGTAACTTTAGTCACTGAGACTTGGTTGTGAATGGACCAATCTTTGAGTCATTTAGAGCGTTCGAAGAGTGGGCTCGAAAAGATGAAGATCCTAAATTATTCATTGAGAAGCAACAATCTTTAACCCTGTTGGATGGAACTGAGATTATATATGCGGGTCACTGTTAGGGAACCTTCAAAGGTACCCTCTTTTGTATGAGGTGGGATGATGTACCCTCTTTTGTATGAGATGGGTTGGAATCCGGAGTTTCATTACAAAGTACCTACTTGGGACTCGAAAAACCATTTTAAAATCAGCAGAGCCTCAACTCTCACAGTTCAGATACACAGTACACTTTAACAGGATTAATGAGTTTAGTTTCCATAATCAGATTCTCAAGAAAATGAAACAATACTGAGAGTACACTCTTTCATATAAAAAAAAGCAACCAAATTGATTGTAAAATACCAAAGGTATATATATATATATATATATATATATATATATATATATATATATATATATATATATGTATATATAAAACTCTCGAATTGAGATACTCTTCTTTTTTGAAATCTGTTAAAAATCAGTCCATCCTTCTTCCGATTTACAGTCAAATTGCGCTTACTTGTTTGCTATCCTCGTCATTCAGCTTCTCGATTACAAGTCAAAAAATATACTGGCGCTTATGACCAGTTTGTGTAAATAAAGTCCTTACTTTAATTAATTTTATTAGTTTCATAAAGAGATAATCAATTTAAATAATGAATTTAATAAAAAACAACTCGCTCTGGCTTCAAAGAATTTATAATCACTTTGTAATAATATACTGACCTACTCATCATGCAACCTACTACTACTATTCAAAGAATACAGATCCGGTTAAGATCGGTTTATAATAAAAATTTCGTACTTTTAATAAATTTCATTTATTTCCTTGGAAATAAACACCTGTTAATACGGACTTCGTTCAAAGCTTGCGAAATTTACGAATGGATTTCTCAATTCGTAGAAGTCTATCCGTGAAAAATCTTTAACTAGGCTTATGTGAACATGTAACACTTTTCCACATATTTTTATCTGGACGTATAATATATAGCAGAAAGTTAGACATAACTGTACTTATTCAGAATTTTATTAAAGGAACAACTTTAAATCGACGTACTTTGGATTTTTTATTGGACTAAATATTTTTCTTAAATTTAAATCTATCTTCTGTAATTTTGTAACAATTCACAAATTGTTACAAAATTAAATAAATAGTAAACCATAGTAGTAACAAAGGAGGGAAGTTAACGTACACATAAATTAGAGTCTGTATGTACTCATGCAACAAAGGTAATAAAATGCAATATAGTTAATTTATACGTGATATTTTAAAATCCTTATCAAGTCTATTGAAAGAAATTATTTCAGTTTTTTATCTATGTGTGAAATAAAAGTCAAAAAGCTTGTACAAAAAAATCAATAAAACATAAAGAAACTGTACAGAAGGAAGAGATGGTGGTAAATTTTATCGTTTTTGAAGCATTTTTTCTCGAACAGATTTTGATGAGGTTTTAATTTGTAAACTTTAGGATCCCTAGAGTAAATTAAGATTAGCATCATTTCGTGGCATCACCGGCGATAAATAAAATGGAAATATTTTTCTGTGATTTTCCAATTATCGGCTTTTAAATTGGTTACAGAGAAGAATGTCTTTTTATGCTAACAGATTTAAAAAACTACTGAAGCTATATAAAATAATTTTCCATAGAAAACTAGTGAAGTTATGTACATTAATTTTACACAGAAAATTACTGAAACTATGTTCATTAATATCTAGATAGTAGTAATGGGACCAATATATATTTATATCTCAAATGGTTCCTAATTTATAATAATGTTAGTATTAGATTTTATAAACGAAATCTACGTTTCCGATTATATTCCTTAGCACGCAGTATTAATTGTATTAATGATGCAATAACAGAACCTTTGACGATTTTACAATACCGGAATCTTTGACGTTTATTCGACCACATTTAATAGAGGATGGTCTATATCGCAGTAGTAAAACCCTTGTCTATTTAAGATATATTCATAATTGGTTTCGATTTCTTTTAATAATCTGTCTTAAGAAATCCAAATTCGCAGATCATATTAAGTCGTACATGACAACGGAGTGTCTATTCTTTATCATTCCCAAAGTTATGCCAATCCATTATACACTTTGCATCTGGCCATTTAACCAGAGGCACTGCGTGCTTCTTTTTTACTCGGTCACGGCTTTTATTTTTTTCCGTTCAATTGTTCCCCTTGAACTCTTTTAGTGTTTATGTCTGTCGTTTGAAACTCTACAGCTCTCCGCGTTACACCGAATTTATTCATTGTCTATTTTGTAAGGGTCAACAAACAACATAAGTCATTTTGGATAATGTTTTCAGCAGTTGTGTAATATGACTGGAACCACACATCCCAATTAAATAGTGCGAATATTATTGTTTATCTACACGAAGTACTGAAAACGATTAAAATGTATTAAAATGTAAGTTAGTATTTATAAAATATTTTAACAATTTAAAATTGAAATGTAATTAAATTTTCGTTTTAATTTTGGGGATGTTTGCGTCCTTGGAACGAAATATTAACGCAGATTATTTTGAGATATATAATGCCTCCATCCTTTCAAAAGTTGAATGAACTCTTATCGGGAACACCATTTTATACTTTATTTATAATTAGTATTGAGAAATAAAAGAAACAAGTTCTTATTAAAAGATATGTATGTGATAACCAAAAAAAAATCTGATGAAAGATTTGCTAAAATAAACACTCTTAATATTTTGGAAGTTACAGGAAAGTTACCATACGCGGTTTTGCAGACATATTTCCAAAGAAAATAATTACCCACAGTGAGCGCTAAAGTAACGACCTGCCTCAAAGAGGAGAAATGCAATCAAATATATCCTAGTTCAGATATCTATTCAATTAAATTCTGAATGCTACTCCGACAGACGCTTGCTTTCAGGTGTATAATATCCATCCGAATACCCCAGAAGGGTCTCTTTGAATCCAAACGGATTAAAAGTATAGGTGCGACCGATCCTCTAAATCTGTTTTGGATTCTGGCATCTCGAAGCCAAAGTAAACATTCCATTTATTAAGGAGAAGGTGACGGTTCATTCAGTTATATTATAGTTTGTTGAAACGACGTTCGAATAGAATGGCTGAATATATTTTTCGTAATTGATGATGTAGTGCTAGCTATACATACATTCAATCTATTATGATTCCTCGGAACAATATTTATTTCTATATTTATTAACATTAATATACAAAATATAATGCACTATATTTTGTATATTAATGTTAATAAATATAGATAAATAATACTTATTTCTATAGGATTAATCTCTTATTAATAACCAAACTACCAAATAACAAAAGATATTATCCGACACTATCGGACACAACGATATTATCGGACACAATAATAGATTCTAAATAAAGTTGGGAAAAGAAAAAATGAAAAATATTTCAAAAAAATAAAAGGAAATGTATTTGTATTTACAAACAGACATACACATACACACACACACACACACACACACACATATATATATATATATATATATATATGTGTGTGTGTGTGTGTTTGTGTATAATAAAGAGGTTATGTAAGTGTTTGTCAAATTTGTTTAGTATATCTTATTGATTTTGTTATCTTTTTCATTTCTTGATAATAGCTCGCACTAAAAACTAAAAGCTAAAAATTTGTATGTACATAACATACGTATAATTGAGTGTGGGTGAGTCAGCATATGACTGACTGATTGGTTACAACGTTTGCGTATGCTGCTGTTGATGATGGGCGAGGAGCAGCTTGCGGTTTTTAAATTAACTCTATGAGAAAACCAGTGTTTTTTGCTGGTAACCAAATTTTAAATAGAACCGATGGAAGCGACTGTCGGAAAAGAACTGCGTGAAATTGATTACTTATGTTATTTATATAGTGAATAAAAAAAATAATATGCAAATTTACTTTTGAATTTGGATTTTAATTTACAAGGAAAAAATCAAAATAAAATTGAATATTATCTAATTGACTTTTAGTGGAACTTTAATTAGTTTCTTTTAATGAAATTTACGTTAAATTTTATTATAAAAAGAAAAAAATACCATTTTTAAACAGAATATAATCCATCCAAATTAATAATATGCTTGGTAGTTATTATTGTTTGGTTTAGATACGTAGAAGAATTTTCAAATAATATTTCGTCTGTGACTCCCAAAATCGTTATTTTGAAATCAGCAGTCTTTTCTAAATGAGAGTTGGCTGTCTTGTCCCTGCATGTCATAGATTTTTTTAAACAAATATTTTGAAGACAGTGTAGGTGGAAGAACGAAATATATTTTCAATTTAGGTTTTGTTATGATTTGACTAGTAAATATAAAACTTAATTTACTTATTCATAACTCAATAGCAAAAAGGAAATAAGTTAATTGTTAAAAGGGAACAGCAGGATTCATAAAACATGTAAGTCCACCCTATGCAAGCATTTAATTTGTTTTAGATTCTGCATTTAATACGTGCGTTTAATTAAGGTGTCAACTTTAGTGTTTGGAATTTTATTTTAAAAATAAAAGACAAAATATTTAAACATTCGTTAACCATAATTAAATTTTTCGACACTATTTACTTGTTCGTATGATAAGTCAAATACCAAAAACTTTTGAATCCATTTTATGAAATCTCACTATGCAAAAGATTACAATTTGAAATAATATATAAGTATGCACGATGCACCCACAATACTATATCGCTAACATGATTTTTTCCCTTTGATAATTTCATTGGTATTTATCTAGTTTACCCGTATCACAAATAAAAAATTAGACTATTTAAAAAAAACCGTAAATATCTCTTTTATGTTTTCAGAAAAAAATATCTCTTATAGAAATATTATATTGTGTAAAGGAACGAGACTTTCAGTACGGTAATTTCATAACTTGTAATAGACGCCATAATGCCGACTTAGAACATTCACTATTTTTATATCGTAAAATCTGAATAACAGCTGAGTTAGATACAATCAAAGTAATACTTCCAGAGACTAAATATTTTGTGAACTCCATAGAAAATATTATCAAAATTAATCGTTACCGGGAAAAGTTAGAAATAAATTTTATCGACGCTGAATAAAACATGTAAATTAAACAAAACTGGTAAGGAAAGAAAAAAAGTTATACAATATGTATGCTTGCAGTGTAATATACTTTATTCGGTATACAAATGTATGTCTAATAAAAGGACAATGTAAGAAAATTTCAGTTGAAAATATGAGTCACAAATTATGAATTAGAGCAATTTATGTGTTCTAATATGCTTTGGATTTTATCACCTTGCAGTCGAAAATTAAACGATTCTGTTAATCTGAGAAACGACAATTTTTTTTTGCGCCCCATTTTATTGGAGATTAATTTTTCTTGCAGTAATATTGAACGGAAAAGATTCATAATATTAAAAAAGTGTCTACAATTTCTTGGAAGGTATGTTGTCAAGTAATCAATCAGAATTAAGTGCTTAATTAAATCATAGGCATTCATGTACACTGTATATTTATGCAAGTCAGAGCTGAAGGTAATTGTGCTATTTGTATGGCTGAATGGTACCCAAATATTTATAGAATAAAAACCTTAAATACGGGCTAATGAAGTACGGTTTTGGAAATCGTCATAAATTTCAATTTAATAACTTTTATTATTATGTATCAGTATATATTTTACATAAAAATTTGTATATTTACATTAGCATTTACAAAATCAATCTCCAAAACATCACTTATATACTATGTAATCAGAATATAATTTAAAAAACATTTGTAAATTTTTATTTAAAAAATAAAGACGTACTAATCTTGAACGCATAAAATAGTAAATATAATTTTGGAAAAAAATAGATCTGTTTCTAAAAAATTACAAAATATGTACATATGATGCTAAGTAAAATTAAAAAAGATTCAAAGTCTTTTCGATGAGATCATTTTCAGAAGTAAGAAAAATGATACAAAGTTATTAACTTTTTGAAAATTATACGGTAGTAGAAAAAACCTATATTGGAAAACCATTAAACTAGCTTAATCGATTTAATTTATTTTTATTCCAGTCTGTAGTTTAACAAATGCTTGAAGGCATTAGTTATACTTAAACTGAAAATAATTGTCATGTCTAGCAAAAACAATTTTCTAAAAAACATATTACATCATCACTTCTACAAATTCTATGCAGATTCTTTTAGTCGTTTTGAAGAAATTTGGTTATGTCATTATTCATGTGATTGTTGGCAAAATTTTATTTTGCCATTTTTGTGTATTTGTATATACACCCTTTCCTTTTTTTTAATTATACTTATAGCTTGCGTATGGAATTTGTTAAATTTAAAGAAATGGTAATATTTCCTCTTATTCAACCCATCGCTAAATTCATCGCTGATGTTTACTTATACACTTTAAGAAATAATAAAATGATAAAAAACTACCAGACAGATTTCTTTTAACTAGAATAGCTTAAGGTTTTGCACATCAAAAAGGTAAGACGGAGTTCTTGTTCAATTATTCGTGTGTGTATAAGTGAGCCGGTCAAAGAAACTTTTCTCAAAAAAAATTTCGAATTTCACATAGTTATGGAGCATTTTGATATTTATTTTTTGAAAAAATCTAAAAAATACTTATATTAGATTTTTTTCTATTTTTGAAGGACAAGAACTTTAAAGGAAACAAATTTGGTGTAAAAAGAAATTGCTACGATCAGATGTAAAATCAATTGAAAACGTTTCTTTTCTTTTTTTAGGCAAAATATTTTTATATTTGTATGTAAATTGTATGTAAATTGCCTATTGCCAATATATTTATTTCTGTCGTATTACTGTGAATGTGTTTCGTAAATTATTTTTATTTTTAATAAAAAATTAAAAAATACCATTATGTAGGTTTATTCATTTTATATTATAATTATTTCAACTTTTCACCAGAGTACGCGAACGGTTGTGAGTATGTTTATATTATATACATATATGTGTAATGTATGAAAATATGATACCCTAGAGCCTAAATGGATGTTGAAGTTTAATGTGTCATTAACTTCACCATAGTTTCTCGACTTCAACGAAATCCAATAGAGTGGAAAGTTGGTACTGACCCTGCTATTTTGTACTGACACATAATGCATTGCGTAGTAATAAAAAGTCACGATATATAGAATCATCTCCATAGTTTTCTGGTAAATTCTAATAAACCTGTTTTTTCCAAAATAATTACTTTAGCTCTTTCAAAGATACATAGGAGGAGGGACATTCATTTGTTTTGATATTTCGGCAAAATGCGTAGAATTATTTCACGTGAAGTCTGAAAAAAATATATGGAATAAATGTAACTATAAGGCTTTCACAAAATATTTTTGAGATCGCGCGCGAGCGCCTGTATCTATGGGTGTCGGTGGTGTGTATGGGTTTGTGTGTGTGCGCGCGCGTGCGTGTGCGCGTTTTTGTGTGTGTGCATGTGTGTGTGTGTGTGAGTGAGAGATAATCTCATACACATACACATATAGCTCAGAAAATTATTTGTTTCGTTTCTTCTTTTAAGCATTTTCAAATAAAATCCGCGATCACTCTAATTTTGTAATCTTTTAAAAGCACACATATATACATGTATAGGAGCATACAAACACGTACGCAGACTCCAACTTGATTCATATTTATCCACCAGCCTTTCCTTTGAAAACACTCTTCTTCCATTACTTTCATTGACCCCATTCTGGATTTTAAGGCGATACTTTCATAATTTATGAGAGTACAAATAAGTCAACCGTTGCGACAAAATTCTATATTTTGCCTAAATCTAAGAATGCATTTCTGTGACGAATTTTCTTTTTAATTTTATAAGTAATATAATTGATTTATTCGGAATTTCTCGGAATTTCTAGAGGGAAAAAACCTTATTCCCAAAGTTAACATTTTGACGGGAAGTGCACCCCCAAAATTAAAAATCAATAAAATTTAAGTTATAGCTTACTCGATAAATGCAGGAATTGTCCATACTACGTTACACAATTTTTATTCCAATTAACCTATAACATGTGATATACATTTTAAAGAAATACGTGATTTATTTCCTCATACTGCAATTTTTAGATTTTCTTGCAAATACAATTCTAGAATAACAGAAGTTATTTTCATATTCATTGAACTAAACGAAGAAAGGAAATGTTTCCTTAAAGGAAATTAACATTATGCCCCAAAAAGGAAATTGAAAAGCATATTGCAGTCTAGAGGATTGAATATCTTACATATATTAGCAAGATATTTCAAACGGTAAAAGAAACTAAACTCGTGGTTCCGAGTAACCGAAGAGAAATTAAAAAAGTTCAGCTGCAATGTCTAAAATTGAAATAATGTAAAAGTATTTTTGTTATTGGTTTCTATTTTAAAATTTGCATTTCTTGAAAAGCTACTTGTATTATTTAATTGTACTTAGTAATAATTAAAATAGCTATAAGAAATAGAAAAATTAAATAACATTTCTAGTTACAAGTAAACTGGAAATGACAGTGATATTGATTTAAAAGTGAAATTGGAAATACATTTTTAAATTATCATGTTTAATTATTAACGTTATTTTTAACGATAGTTCTTCCAAAAATCAAGTAAAGGTGTGTAAAGAGTTGTATTGTATGTTTATGGAAACGCGTTGTTTGTCTTTAGAAGAGGGGATAAAAGAACTGAAAGAATGTTTACCGAAAAAACCGTCTCGTGTAATAACAGAAAACTTTAAATCTATGAAAGTGGAAGTGAAAAAGATATCATTAATAATAATTGGCATTTCCAAAAATAAGAATTTTCTTCATTTTAACTAAGATGATTTTAATTAGAGCCTTATGAAAACATTTCTCCTTTTATTGATAGGGCAGAGATTATTTTTAACGATTCAAGACTTGTATTAACGTATTATTCTTGTTATAAACTCTTCTGTTTAAGGAATTAATTTTGATGATAAGTATTTGTAAAAGAAGGGACAAACAGATTTTACAATGCTTCAGGCATATCATCAATTTTATCTTAATACAAGAGACAGGACAAAATAAACAAATATTTTAAATTCTTTATTTAACGGCAAATTAGAATGTCACGCCGCGAGCTGGGTATGTAAATCTTCGAAGAAGTCGCGCAATTATATTTAAAAGAGGTCTTTCACAACGATGAAGACATGCACCGCCTGTGGAAGGCGATATGCATTTTAAACGAAGCTATGCCATTTCCTTATTCGCTGAATGCGCTTCGTAACGAGCGGTAGTTAGTCTAGAGGGGGAACTAGAGTACGAAGAAGTGGGCATTTCTTTACGAACATTCTATTGGAACTCGTTTTGTATTCCATATCGAATTCTTCTTTTAAATTAATTTCTACGTGGATTGTTCATTTTATAAGGAGTCTTGGGACGAAGGAAAATATTAGTCGTCCACAAACTTATGTCGTTAAACTTATGAAAATAGTGTGTTTTGAAGCTTAAAATTATTATAAAGTCATTTATTAAACATTTCGTTTATATTAAGCTGCGTCTTTCAAATATTTTAAAAATGGGTAACGGTTACTGGCAAATGTTTTCTATTAGAGAATGGACCGATAAAATAAAGATTTATGGGTACATTCTCCATAAAATAAAGATTAACATTTAGCGCCACCTAGCGAAATATTCCAATTTTCAACTTTTATGTCTTTATTAGTTTTACGCTGTCAAAGACCATTGAAAAGTTTTTTTTAAAAGCACAATTATTGTAATTGTATATAATAAATGTTGAGTCAAAAATTTGCAGGATTTTATAAATATTTGCGAAAGTAAGTTTTTGTTGTATTGATATAGCACCAACAAATATAACTAAGCTAATTTTGAAATGGTCCGCTTTACTATTCTATCTTTCATTTTTATGCTGTTAAATATTATTGAACACCGTTTTCAATAATGCATACATGTCTCTCAATAATGCATAGATGTCGTCATTGTGAATGAAACAACATAAATTACCTATCATTTCATTCTTCATATAATGATACACATAAATGACAGTTATCAAGACAAAACATAAAGAAAACACTCAGTTCTGGTAGTTCATTACCCGAATTTTACGTAATTATTAATGTTCTCCGCTATACGTTTAAATATACATCAAAAGTATTAAAATTGTTTAATTTTGTGCTTAATCAAGATACTACATGAAAGTGTCGTGGTATACATATATTTTTATTACAACAATAAAAAATAGATGCGCTTTCAAGCCATTCCATTTATTATAACAATATACAAATTGGAATCGTATCACTAGATGCAACTAAATTAAGTTATTTCCCCTAGTACTGCTTATCCGGCGATTATGTCAGGAAAATCATATACAAGTGCCATTGTATGAACAGCTTGTAGTCCTTATTCGCCTTTCTGTTACAATAATTCGATTTAAGCCATTTGCTTTATTATAACAGTACAGAAATCGCATATGTGATAATTATGACAGGAGCGTTCACACCATTTGTGAACGAAAGTCAACGACAACCGGTGTAGCACAGGAATCTGTTTTCAATGTTTTGTAATGGATTCAAAAATGTTATTTTTTTCTTTTTCAGTCATAAAGGGATTTAATTAAATATTAAATTTTATTTCTAATGCAACTTCCATTAAAATGACAAGTAAATCAAAATATTAAGATTTTTAACATAATTTTTATCAATATATATATATATATATATATATATATATATATATATATATATATATACACATATATATATATGTATATATATATATAAATATATATATATACAATAGTTGTCTTATACTCCTTTATCTCCGAAGACGCTAGATTTAAGGAAATCGACTCAATATAGCTTAATTCTTATGTGGGCGAAATAAAATTTGATAAGGAGGTACTTATGATTCTTTTCATAGTTTTCGGAAACTCATAGTTCCTTTTATTACTGGACTTTTCTTTTCTCATAGTAGTAGTTTTTGGAATAATTTAATATAGAAATATTAAATTGTACAAATTATCATCTCTATTAAATAAAATGAAATAGTTATATAGATATAGGGAACAGAAAAGAACATTTTCCTATTCAGAATTCGCAAGTATTGAAAATATTATAATTAATATAAGATATGGGTGCACAAATCGATAACAAAGGTTTACAAAGTATTTTTTTCTAATTATAATATTGAATATATTTGGCGCTATTTTCTAGAAATTCATTATTCATAATTAAATGAAACTAGGTGATGTAGTATTATTTCTATTTTTTTAATTTCTTTACCACGACCTAGGTTTCGTTGTATTACAACATCTTCAGGTGGGCTATTAGCAAAGATCTCTATCTTTGCTAATATCTCTATCTTTGCTAATAGCCCACCTGAAGATGTTGTAATACAACGAAACCTAGGTCGTGGTAAAGAAATTAAAGAAAGTAGAAATAATACTACATCTCGTAGTTTCATTTAATTGTGAATTATAATTTTATAAAGATAATTAAATAATACTAAAGAATATATTGTGACAAGAATTTATTTGATTGTTTAATAAATATCCTGTTCACAATTAAATGAAACTACGTGATGTAGTATTATTTCTACTATCTTTAATTTCTCTACCACGACCTAGGTTTCGTTGTATTACAACATCTGTATATGTATTTTTTTTGTCTAATGTGTTATGAAGAATTTTTATTATCAAATCTCTTACAGTCTACCAACTAAATTTCGATACAAATTGTTATGGTTGACTGGAAGAGATTGCTCGTGTAGAAATAAATCCGCCATATGTACTATAGTTAATAATAATAATACATAAAAGTTAATAATAATAATAATGAATGAGTGCATAATTCATGTCAAAGAATTTTAAGTTATCCCTCATATACTTTTCACCTATTTTTTCGTGCGTAGTTTTTTGTAAAAATTCTATATCCACACTTACTAAAATAATTTAGCATATTTCACTTGTCTTTTATTAGTTTTATAGATTTCTAAGGAGATATCATTCCAAATTTTGTTGTTTTTGAGTCAGTAACGTAAAACCCAAAGAAAATATTTAATAGAAAATTTACTGCACTAAGACGGAAGTAGAAAGAAAAAACCTTTTGTCATAACTTTAGGGTTCTATTATAAGTAATGTAAGAACGGAATTGACAAAACATAACCATTGTCAGTTGACATATACTTACTACTGGGAATGTTAGGATCGATCATATTTAATTTTATTCATTTTTATAATAAGTTAAAACGGATATCTTAAACTATACTCCTATCCACATACAATCAACTCCAATATGAATCTTTAAACATTGGGTTTGATTGCTATAATATTATGTTATTTAATAAAAAGGTTTACCTATTTGTCATTACTACAAATTTGTTTATCGATCTCTTTGACTTCCACCTTCATATAAATAATGTTTCTGTTTATACATCTTAAATATAAAAAGCCAAATGCGTCTTACACTGCTACAACTTTTATGTAGCCATAATAGTATTTAAATTTTAACAATAATTCCATTTGGCTAGAGAATGATCCATGGACGAGTCAAATTTATTCTGTTTGTAAGAATATCACAATAATTTCTAAAAGCTCTTTTTCGGAAAGGTGACCGTTTCAATCCTTGCTACGCAAATACTAGGTCAACTCAATTGCCTTTTACCTTTACCCGCAGAAAGAAAATGTAAATTTCAGGAAATGTGGAATATTCTAGCATCCATTTGGTCTTTGATGGTGATTTTCATTTTTATTGAAGTCAGTTTTTTCTCCAATGAAACGATTTATAGTAGGTGAGTATTTTTTATCCTGTATACTAAATACCTTAGTAAAAAATGAACCAATTTCTGCATTAAACACAAAATTCTGTTCAATATAATCAAGATATTTATTTAGGTATGTCAACCCAAACCCTTGAAATGATAATGCAAAGCAATGTAGAATAAATAGAATCATTTTCCAAAAAAAATACATTCTCCAGATTGCTTGCATAATGAAATTCGTTTTTCAATGTCAAAGTTATAAAATATAGGAAGCGACAAGAAGAATAGTTTAAAATAGAAATTGTCTATGTAAAGTAATATAAAACAACACCATAGCGAGTTTAAATAAAAGCAAAGTTATAGAAAACTAAATCCCGACTACGTCGAAAAAACTAAAAAGTAGAAAAACAAGCTAAGTAATCATAGTTTCACTGAAAGATGATCATCGCTGAATTGTGAATACGTAGGTGGCGTTAAATTTTGACACGTTATAATTTGATACATTTTGTTTTCCCCAGTAGATCACTGGAAAAAAAATATTGACATCTCGAACTGAATGCTGGCCACGGCACTCACAAGTCAGCGACGACTATCTTTCAGCGAAATTGTGATTAGCCTACTTGTTTTTTTTCTTTTCACTTTTTTCGACGTAGTCGGGTTTTAATTTTATATAACTTCGTTTTTATTTTACCCTTGTTGGTAGCTCATTTTCATACAAACAGTTAAAAGTGGATACATATAAAATTTAGATTTTTATTGTTTGTGTAAAACTTGGCTGTGTTTTATAAAAATATCGTAGAAAAAACCATTTAAAAAGTTGTCGATTTTTTTAAATTTTTTTTTATTGGAACTCCGACAAAATGTCTCCTTGTCTCTAAATACCTATGACACTATTACATTAAATACAGACCAACTGATACCTCATTTACTAAATTTGGTTCAGCAGTTTTTGGATTGCGATGGAAAATTCATATATAGATACATGCATACAGATCGTTAAATTCATTGCCTTGCCGTTGCTATACCACAGTCGGATAAAAAGGAGTCATTAAATAGATGATAGAAGTTTCCTATATACTATATATGACTCATATTTAAATCATCAGTATGTATTCACTAAAATTAAGTTGTGGATATGTTAAAATGGATACGATGAGCTTCATATTAAAGGTGTAGTGACTGGCAACGCAGCCTAGAACTTTATTTTACAAAATTGAACACTTAGATTCATAATTATACCACAATAATGCACAATTTCTAATGGGCGAGGAAGATGTCCCTCGTTTGAAATTTTTTGGCCACAAGTTTAATTCCCGTCGCCCCATATCCACCATACTCACCTGAATTGGTACCATGTGCCTCTTTCTATACTTTCAACTCAAAAGACTACTTCGGGGATGCCGATTGATTTGAAGTGGAAGTCAAAAGTAGACTCTATAAATTTTTTCAAGGATTGGGTAAACATTTATATGCCTTTGAAGGCAAATCACATAAGTGCATTAGGTCTTAAGTATGTAATTAAATTAACTTAGAAGAAAAATAAAAATTTCTTTTTTTCTTAACTTCACAGCTAATTGATAATCAATCTAACTACCAACAGTTTTTTCTTTTGCTGTTTTAGTAGAAACATACTGTTTTTTGGTTGTTTTAAATTTACCGACTTAAAGGAAGGTAGAAAAGGTTCCCTTAATTTTTTTATAACCATCTGACTAATTTTGACTTTGTTATCGTGCTCCTTAGTAACTCGTTTTTAGCCTGTTCGTGCCCAGTTATTACAGAATTTAAAATCTTCATATAGCTGAAGAGCACACATCTAATATATATATATATATATATATATATATACACATATATATATACATACATATATATATATATATATATATATATATATATATATATACACATATATATATACATACATATATATATATATATATATATATATATATATATATATATATATATATATATATATATATATAACACCCAAAGATATTCACATCGAAATTTTAAAGGAGACGAATCGAGTATTTAATTTTTTTTAATTTCCTTTATAGCATGTACTCTTAATTGAAAGAACTAGTGCGAAAAGTCGGCGTCAAAATGTTTTCAAAATATTTGTCACGTAAAATAAGCAAAATATTAAACCACCGTCCTCCCCCTTGTTTCCAGAACTGCTCAACCTAGACCATTAAAAAAATTTTAGAAACTTACTCAAAGTTTCTATGAAAATTATAGCGATTATACTAGATATTATAATTTTTTATATATGCACCATGTTTTTACGCCTGTGAAAGATATAGTCGGCAATATATTTACGTTGTAAAACATTAATATTTGGAAATATTTTAATAAACATATGTACCCTTAAAAGTTTATAAGGTTTATGAACCTTACACATAATAACGAAATAACCAGATTTTGAGGAATTCACTAGATTTTGAATCAAATGATAAAATCAATGATTTAAGGCCATGTTCATGCGAAATGTTCAGAACAAGGGAATTGTCTTCAAAAATTATTTCCAGTGAATGAGTACCGTAGATAGACGATGAATGCTTTTAACCAAGGCTATATAACTGGGTATGTAATCGAATGAACGGAAACAATAATTTCACAAAACTGTTTTAATGACAAAATTCCATGGATACGTAATATCAACGGAGATTTATTATGTTAGAACATGAGGTGTAAACTTAATAAAATAGTTTCAAAAATGTCGCCAAACCCTTATTGCACACCCCAACTCTCAAAACAGGAAACATATTTTTTCTTTATTTTCAATTGAAAAGTAAAGTATTGTGAACATATTTGTTCTGTATTATTTCTGGTTGAAGGTTCGACATATCGATCTAAATCACTAGAAACATTTAGTATCAAATATAATTAGGAGTTACCAAAAACAACTAGCTGTTTATAACCGCATCATAGGCAATTGGTGTAAATGATAATTTTGACGTGAAGCATCAAATCGTGCATTTAAATGCAGTTAATATATTTTGGTGGCACGTCGTGACATGCTTTTCGGTCAGCTTTGCGTCTTATCGGCTATTTCTAACTTCATTCCGTCAGCTTCTCGTTTTCACAGCTATCAGTAATGTAAAATTAAAAATATAATTTCCTTAGACGGTTAGGAAATATTTCTGTATAAATTATTTCATAAAAATAAAATAGTTAAATTAAATTAAAATTTTAATGCTAACAACTATTGAATATTTGTTTTTAATTATTTCAATGTAAACATTTTATTAAATTTTATGGTTTTACATCTGCCAAGAGTCCCATGATGGGTCACATTTTATTTTTATAGAATTCATTCGATTTTCTATATAGATTTATTGACTTTCCATAAAATGACCATGGAAATAACGTTTTTTTACATTAATATAAATTACAAAAAATCGTATTCGGGTGTTTCCGATTGTGATGATTTCAGGTTTACATTTGCGATTAACTTTTATTAAAATTTCTTCGTCGTCATTAACTAGTTGTTTGCATAAACTATAGAAGATTCATACAAAATGTGATGAGCATTTATTAATTAATTTTATTAATTTTTTCGATAACTGTGGAAAAATATTATTTCCCGTTTCTTAACGAAAAATTATAAATATAGCATGGTGAATATTTTTAAATCAAGTTTATAGAACGTAAGTGTCATATTGATAAAGTTATTTAGTTACTTATTGCGATCATTGAATAAACTATCAAATTATATGGATTCTTATTACCTAAAAAAATATTGAAATGGATTTTGTATTGTATAATAATCGAATAAATTGTGAATATCTTGATCTATAATCTACTTTATGGGTAAATCAATAGATAGAGAGAAGAGAAGAGTGACTATTTCAAAAATGTGTTTTCTAACGATCTTTAGGCTCACGGAAGGGTCAAAAGCGTAATGAAAACTATTTCAGAATTATTAATTTTAGTTTTTATCTACATATAAATATATCCAAATACAAAGCAATTTTAACCCCAAGGTTCGCTGCAACTTGATTAAAATTTAGTAATATTTTCTATATTTATGCTTTTTTCTAGTTTTACTGAGAAATTTACGGCGTCTCCTGTAAGCGCTTTGTCATATCTTTGGTAATTACTATAAAATTATTATCCCTGGATCTTATGGAAAAAACGGTACATTAAAAATATCGGTATTTCTTTTTATTCTATAGGTATTTCATTTATAAATTCAATATTGTGAAATTCTTGTACCTTCTTGCATTCGACTAATAGCAAACCTTTCTCGATTACTCCATGTTCGTGAATTAATATAATTCTTGCACCATTAAGTCTTCATGGCGCACAAAATATTAATCCATATGTAATATCTGTAAACAATTTCTAAAGCAAAACCCTTCCACTTTCTGGCTACAGTTTTATCATTCGAGACTTAAAGAACACTATGTAACATATGTTTGTCTACCGTGCAATAAGACAAAAGAGTAATTTTAAGCTATTGAGATGATTGTTTGACTTTATGATTTATTCTATTGGTACAAGTGTATTCCAAGAAAACTTTGGGGTTAATATTTTTTGTCTGAACTATATTATTTTTATTTACAACTAATTAAATTTTTCGTGTGAGGATTTAAAAATACGTTTCAACCCTTTTGCACTATCATTATAATACTTTTGTTTTTATTTGATTACGAAGAAGTAAATGAAATTCGTTTTTTTACAAGTATTTGTGATTGCCTCGTAAAGTTCGAATGGCTTATTTAATTTTGATATAAGAGCCTTCAAATAATTTTTATTAGCCAATTATATAGGCTTCCGACTTTATATATATGTCACCATTGGTTCCAAAAAAGAGTCGACAAATTCCCATGACTTGGTCGCTGGGATTTGGAATAACGTGGACGTGGAATAATTATTAGCTTACTCAATATTATAGCTGATAATTAATGAATATTTTAATTTATAACATATATTACATAATAACACAAATCAATTTACAGTAATATAAAAGCTATTCGGAAACTTTATTGAATTTGATTTTATTTATATCTCAATCGCACATTATATTATTACTAATTGCGATAATGGATTAATTGATTTTGTTAATGATATCAACAATATGAAATTATTGCTTGTTTCTTTGTTACAAAATATAATTTCAAACATATTACTGCATTGATTTATATAAATTTAAATTGAGTTTAATATTCTTCTTTGTCTCATGTACGTTTTTCCTTTTCACCTTGAACATATTTCTATTGAATATTTCTAATCCTTCATACTAATATTATTAATTGATACATTCTCTTTATATCTGTATTTGTATATACGTGTTATAAATCACTTTACGTTACCATTTTTTTAAAGAAAAGAAAAATAGAACCATGTTTGAATTAGATTAAAATTCAGTATTCATATAATTAATAAAAATTTAAAAATATAATTACTGCACTTTTTATACTTTTTTTAATTGGGTAAGCTAGAAGGACTTCCGTTTTCCAAAACAATGAAAATATATAAAGAGAAACATTTGTTCCCAATATTATTATTATCTTTTTCTAACTCCATTTAATTACAAATCTGAGTTTGAGAATTCCGAGTGTTATATAACAAGTCAATAACAGAATACATAATTATGTCTCATTCTTTTACCCCTTATTTTCACAATTATAGGTTTTTTTTTATTTTCATATACTTTAAGTAGATCTGTTTACTCGATAATGGAACAGGTGGGGTTCCATTATCGAGTAAACATATTTTTGGGATGTCGTTGCAGTTTTTTTTCCTGACATATGTTTTCTTAGAAACATTTACTGATTTTGAAGTACTTTAAACTTTTCTCTGGACCCCAAACTGAAAGGTTAAGTAATAAGGTAAACAAGATTTGTGAAATGTTTTTTTTCCATTCTATCTCTATTTGTAGACCAATCTTGAACTCTATTATCAGTGCCGGCATATTATATATTTTGCAACAAAAAATAAGACTTCGAAGACCCAATAGTTAAATTTAAAAAATTAAATAAAGGTATATAATATCTCTTCAATAGTTTGAAAAACGACTTGTTTTTCTTATTTATATTTAATATAGGAATTTTGACTAAATTATTTTTTGCTTTATTTAAGCATAAAAAGTAACCAAATTCACTCTTAGTTTTATGGCCGGCACTTTTGAGTTCAGATTTCAGTAATTTATTCCTGCGCCAATGATTCTAAGAGAAAACATGATATATAGGTATAATCATTATGTACCTTTTTCCCTATTCCATGTTTTAAAAGTTCCGTACCTCAAACTAGAAATTGGTACCCTTATGAGATTAGTAACGTGTCTGTATATTAGCCCCATCACAATCGGTTTTTAATCATATTATTTATCCTTATTAGATATTTTTATTTACTCGGTTTATTCTTATGAAAAAAACAGACTTGTTTAAATCTGGCTAGAAGATTACATAAACATTACAGTGATATCTTAGACCTAGTAATTTGGAAAATTAATATTTATAATAATTGGATAGAAATACTATCTACGCTTAAAAGTTTATAAATGCATAAATGTGTGCAGAACCCTCGTAATGCGATACAGGTTCGTACTTGACAGATTTTTTATTTGTAGTGATATTAGGTGATAAATTTGTAATTTTTGCACCATCCAAATGCGATTTTTACACAAAACGTATTCCTATACATTACGACGTTACATTCAGCTTGTATAGTTAGAACAGATCACCTAAACGCACTTTGATTCGTATTTTGGTTACACTGCTAAGCTGCTGATTGACATATCAGTATTATTTAAATAATCTTGTTTTTAAATAATGTTTTGAAAAATTTCAAATCTACACTTCGCTGAATAGCATTGTTAACTGTATTTTAATGGTAACTAAGCCAAACATTATCCTCTTGTTTTCCTAAAATACCGACCGAATAATGGTTTTCGACGCTCCTGTTGGTAACTTATTAAATTCTTTGAGATATACTTTTTCACAATTGTTACTGTCTGTACATTTCAAATTATTAAATAAATAAAAAAACGTACAACAAAATGCACCTTAAGTTTATCCAACCACGTATTTAATTTTCTGAATATTTATCACCTATAAACAACAAAAAAAAACATGGAAGAACGAAAGCTATACCGAGACTAGTCCAGGGATATATATTTAGATCCGTGATAATAGAAGCACTACTAAAATTTGCAAAGGCTTTTATTAACTATACAGAATATCTTCAGATTAGGTGATAAGTTTTCCAATTGAATATACAATTTTTGCAATATAACGTAAATTTATTTTACACAAATTCATTTTACCTCGTATTAGATTTTCAGGTAGTCACCATTTCTATTCCCGAAGTCTTAGTAAAGATAGCTGCATTAACAGAGGGATTAACCCTTGATAAGGAGCAGTTAATTCTACAGAGTCTTGCTATTGTCCCCATTAAATTAATTACAATTAACTACTTGCAAAGCCTACTCCTTACTATATTTAGGGTGTCTGTATCAACACCTTAGGGTAAGTTAAGCGGAAAGCAGTTTCATCATTACTGAACCGTCGAGTGCATCGTTAAATCTGTCGCTGTAAACTGGCTTGAAAACATATGAGAATACGTTACTGAACGTTCACAAGTAAAGAACGTAATATTTTACATAAAGTTATTAATAATATGAAATTTAAAAATTAATTTTGTAGATTTAAAAATTAAACAAAATTAGTTTTGTAGATTTAATTTCTATACCCGATATAATTAAGTAACCAATTCATTAACCAAATCTGAGTGCGAATTAATTAAAATTTCTGAAAGGGCAGCAAAATGAAAACGACAACAATCAACAAAAATAAAGCGAATGATAATTATTTAGGAAATGTTGGATACTATAGAAGTAAGACACAAAGAAGTAAGATTCTCAACACATGTAACTAATTCATTAAACATTCTTAGCATGAGGGAAAATTATGTCACAGTGCGGATTTATTCAAATAAAAAAAAAAAATATATATATATATATACATATATATATATATATATATATATATATATATATATATACGAAATTTAAAAAAGATAAAGACAATTAATGTATAAGTGGACTAAAATATTGCAGATATAGGTATTGATACCAGAAAGAAATAACAGATTCATTAACCATAGTTCTTAGGGACCCAAAATGTTTTACAGTGTGGGTTTATTAAATTTTCAAAATAGGTACGTGGAATAATGAACCGGAAAACAACAATGACCGATAATTTAAAATTTAATAAAGAATATTACAGAAATAGATAGTTTGTTGTTTACAAAAATACTAATTGTTGTTGTCAACAAGCATAATGAAGCCCGTAACTGTTCTTTTTCAGTACACGCTTATTTGAGTAATGTAAATAATTAGGTTTTGACAATAAAAATCGTATAGGGGAAATTGAGTAAAAATTCATTTATATATTAACCGATATGTTTTCCTTACCAATTAAAAAATAAAAAATCAGGTAATTTTTCAAAATAGTTTATAATTCCTATATCTACCGTACCGTACTTAGAACAAGTAAGATATTACAAAATGCGGATTGTGTTCCGTTGTATCCTCCATATATAAATCTAACATACTAATCCATGAAATTTGGGGGGCAGACTAGGACGTCGAAAACTTTAGCCATTGGCACACATTAGTTACAATTATTGTTTTTAAAAACTTGGTATTTGATTAGATTTTATTCTCATTTTTATTCCCTATTAACAATTGTTGTTTTAGGAAAAAGATATAGTACATGTATGCAACTCTAGCTTGTCAATTTGATAGTTAATCTCCAACTTGTTTGCCTTTTAATATACTAAAAAAGGTGTTTTTAATTGTACAGTTTTATTGAAATGTTTTCCGTTTTTGAAGCACTTCTTTAAACAAACATTGATATATCCACAATATTTATAATTTAAAATAATCGATTAAATTTTAGAAACGCGACACTGAATATATTTCGTAATATAATCTTTTAATTATAATGTCAAAGCGAACTAAACAATTGATAATAAATAACATGGAAATTGGCTGTTGACCTCTGTCTTTCTACCTCATACCTTCCTATCTTCCTCCCGTATTTGGATTGGTAAATATTATTTACCGATCTGAGGTTATAACTCCAATATACCAGTAGCTTTTCGACTTATACTATGTTATATTAAATTTAACTAAAAGTGAGGTTACATATTTTAGCTCCTAATCGGTATTAGGTATAGACTGTTGTATAATTTTGTCTTGTATTTTGGACTTATTTTTTAAACAATTTCTTTGCTTTTAATGAAAGACGGTTGTCCATAATTGCACTTTCTTCCCAAAAATTTAAAGAAATGGTTGTAGTAAAACAACACTAATTCACACTCATAAGGGGCCAAGGAGACACGTCGACGAGACGTCCGACAATCAACACTTACTAATTAATTAAAAACTATTAAATTCAAAACATTGTGAAATGTCATGCCTCATATCACAATTACCAGTATAAAAATAAAGTTAGCAATATTTCTATTGATCTTAGGGAAATCTAACCAAAACGTTTCATAGTTAATTGTTACTACATTAGACAATATTAATATTATTTCAATATATTGTTATCTTACCAGTTAAACTACGTCAACCAAGGTATGATTATTGCAAGAAGATGAGTTTTATATAAAGTCAATAATTATCCATCACATCCTAAGGATGTTACTTTACATTTATGAAATATATAATTTTTTTGTTGTTCAGCTTTCTTGAATTTCTATAAATAGTAAAACGTAATTACTGGATTAAACTTCGTCGGTAAAAGCGTAGGGATTTAAATGGCTTTAAGTTTATTTTTACTAACATGAAATTAACTTAAATGTCAGCCTTTGACCATTTAAACAGAAGAATTTCAAAACCTATGATTTTAAGCCGATTTTTGAAGTGCGGTTAAACCTGAGTGCAGATTATATTCACTTATATTATATAACTTTTTATTTACCACTAAAATTTTTATTTCTAAAATATTATATTCAGAATATAACAAGTTGATAATAGTGATTGAATAAGTTGAGGTTGTGGTCTTTATTTATTTTTGTAGATATGGTTTTCTTCCGTTAAATATCATTTGTTGAGAGATTTTGTAAGAAGTTAAATTATAGGTATATTTCTAATATTGCTTATTCTTAACACGGTGAGTTTTTCACTGTATAGATAAATTGAATATTATTGAAATTACATTACTGAGACAAATTTAAGGAAAGGAGCGAGTAATTATAGAACTTTAATTCTAGAGTTACTTCCACGCAGCATTTTTTTTCATTCCATATAGCAATTTTTAATTTAAAAGTAATTAATGCTTGTATTATGTTTCACTTACCTGTAAATGTACTTGTTGCGACATGTAAACAAATATATTCGTCCATAATAACTATTTTTCTACATTTCATTTAAATGAAAACAAACCATTATATTTTAATTATTTTTCTCGATATTGAAATAACTTGAATCATTATGGAAATTTTATTGACATAACTTTTCTAACTACATGTAATGAAAATCTATATACAAAGGGTTTTCCTTTAAGTACTAGCATGTATCTATAACATGCCACAGCAACTAAATATAAAATAATGGAGAAAGCAGGACGTGGGAAGAAAAAAATCACATTTGTTTCTCTCTAACACTTACATGTTGATAAATATGATATTTTTTCATTTATAGTTATAAAATTACTGAAACTATTTTCGTGACATTTTAATGGCTTTTCTGATGCTGCACGTGCTTTGAAAGAGATATCATAATTTATTATAAGATTTGATGTAATTTATTAGGGGAAGTTAAAAGTCGCGAGTAAAGCTGGGCAGGACTTTCATCAAAATTGCATTTAATAACATTTTAAATGTGAATTAAAAATAAATTAATTGTGAATAATAATTCTCTTTTGTTAACAGCTAATTCAATCTTTCCATGACTTACAATATAACCATGACGCAATCCGATCTGGTAAGTAAAAATTTAAATTTCTTTTATTTATTTTTGTAAATACTTTCCCGATTATGACTAAAACCAGTAGATAAAATATCGGATCAATAAGAATAGTCTAAAAACCGGTTTAAACTCAAATATTTTTCTTTGCTTTTTCTACGTTATTACTTTAAATTTTTTGTTAGAATGGTGCAAGGGAGACAGACTTTTTTGGTTCGGTTGAGCACTGTTGAAATTAATTTCGTAGTCAGTTGAACGCTCCCCTACGATTTTGAAAGTCTACATAAGTACCCATAACTTACGTACACAAACACAAACACACATATAAATATCGATATGATTCGTGCTTATCCGCTAACGTTTCATTGAAAACACAAAAAGTACATATAATACCTGAAGTATATCAATATTGTTTTATTGTGACCGAGTTCACAATTATTATTATTTCACTGATTCTAATGTATTTTTCATTATTCAGTGTCGTAATTATACTTACACAAATTGATCAATTTGTGTCGATTAATGAAATAAATGTAGCACAAAGTAAAAATAAGGTCTGCAAGAAGTAAGAATTTAAATACGTTAAATAGAAGTAGAATGCATGTTGAGAGGGTTCCGTAACAGGGTATTATGTACATTGGGTAAAACACCTCTTTAGGTGTATGAAAAATAGTATAGGAAATTTATTAAACCGATTTTAAAAAAATAATTTTATTTTGGTGTTTTTAATAAATGCCCTAATATTAATTTTTTTTTATAGATTTTAGATATACGAAGTTAAAAAGATAGGAGGGATAAGAAGTGCAAATATTTCGAAGACCCGCAACTCGAGGTCGAATTTTTAATTGAATTTTTAATGACCTTTATAATGACACCCCAATTGTTCAGTGAGAATAAAATTTCCACCCTAAGTACGATGTATATTATTCCCCAATACAATTATATTTTCAAGCATTATCGATATTTTCTATAATTCAACTATTTCTTTTCATTTTTAGTATTAAAGTAAAGGAGCTACAATGTTGCTGCATAAAGACTAAAAGATGTACATGATGGAATTATATACTTTTTCTTTTTGTTATTTTACTACGTGGCCCTAAGAAGCGAATATCGAAGGTATATGTGCAGGCCAGATAGATAGATAATAATTAAAAGCAGACTAAATATTGCCATCACAAAAGTAAAAAATATTCTCACTGAGTTTGTAACTTTTTTAATTTCATTTTTGTTTTCGAATTCATTGTCATCATTTTCTTTTAATGTGGTGTAAATAAAATATCGCAAAAATTAAATTTAGATTTATTTCACCAATGGTCGATCGGACGGCGAGCCCGTTAAAACATTTTAGACTCGAACTAAAATATTGAATATATTTGGCGTTAATTTTGTAGAAATTTATTATTCACAATTAAATGAAACTACGTGATGTAGTTCTTTATGTTCTTTACCACGACCTAGGTTTCGTTGTATTACAACATCTTCAGATGGACTATTAGCAAAGGTCTTTGCTAAATAATACTACATCACGTAGTTTCATTTAATTGTGTCGAAATAAAATATTATAAGCGACGGCATCAGACAGACGGTCCTTTCAAAGGAAACGTCCCATCGGAACTGAAAGCCAGATCACTTTTACGATTTATCAAATTTAAATTAACGCTTTCTTTGTAAATAATATATCTTTATTTTATTAATTTTGACGAAGTATTACGAGTTGGCGTAACGGCATTACCGATGCCTGAGATTGATTGTAGATTTGGCGACCCGTATCTGTCTATACACCTGCGGTTTCCGTAATTTAAGCTTCGGGCTTAGAGTTGAAGAGCTTTTCTTTATTACGCAGATAGCTTTTAACGTGAAAGACTGAAGCATATAATCGATCACTTTTCGAAGGAAAAGTTAGGCTATGATTGTGTAGCTGTTTATTAATATATTATAGATTATTAGAAATTTTAAACGTAACAATTGCTAATGGGCTTCTATGAAGGGTACTTGTTAATGGGAAGGTAATAAGTTTCCTATTATTTTAATAAGGATTGTGTTATTATTATTTTTTAAATAGCGCACTGTTTAGCAAAGTTGAAAACAATATTTTATTTATTATTATGAAAAATAAATTTAAAGATGCTTATATATTTGGGATTTGTATGAGTAATTTGTTCTAATTAACAACTAAGTACTAATGAAGGAGACTAAAAAGCAAATCTTTTTCGTAATTTCTATATAAAACCAGGTTTTAAGTTAGAATAGTTCTATCATGGAAGTTTTTTTTAAACTTGTTACAGTGTTGCTTTTTAATTGTACTTAAACAAATAAGCGGACAAATTTTTTGCAACAGTAGATACTCATTTCTTTTTCCTTTAATACAATTTGTATAATATTAAATACTTTTCTTTGATTTCCATTCCCATTTCCAGTTTTGGTTCATCATTGAATTCCAAATTTAAAATAATTTCTTTTAAAATATTTCTATATTCAGGATTAGTGATTTATTCACTTTTTTATGCTTTGTTTGCGTTTAGATTTTGTTTATACTTAATATAAATTACAATCATTAAAACAAAGAAAATTTGATATTTATTACCCATATACTACTTTATTTAATACAAAATTTCTTCTAAATAATTAAAAATTGCATTTTCGAAAATACCTATGTACACATGGAAAAATGGAGGAAAGGGAAAAAAACAGTGCAATTAGCTTGAAATGAAGGACTTATATAATACGTTTTCTGGCAGCATTAATTGATTTTTGATTTTGTTTTTAATTAACTTATCCAAACTAATTAAATTATTATTAATATCCAACACTAAAAAATTAATAAATGATATTACTTTTGGAAATGATAGTTACCCAAATGCATCTCTAACGTAATCCAGGGAAGAAGAATAAATAGAATCAAGAAAATTAAGTTATTTAGATTATGAACTTGTTTAGACAAATATATATCATGTTGTATTATAGTATTCTTTTTAGCATATACCGTCCAAAACTTCAGTGTCTTATGATGAATCATTTAAAAACAAAGGAATTTTAAGACAATGTAAGTTCAGATGTAAGTTTTGAACGCGTACGGTGTTTGGATGTAGTCAAGTAAGTTCCATTTACTTTTGTATCAATCAACACATTTACATGTATTAATTTTTTTTGTAGTTTGAAATTTTATTGAACTGTAAATGATGAACCATCCAAATTATATTTCGATAAATAACAAAAAGTGGTTAACATGTGTATCTGCGGACCATGAATTTTGATGACAGCTAAGAGAAAAGATTAACAGTAAAAAACTTAACATTAAAAAACTTTATTGATAAATTCCTAGTTAAACAATTTCAGCCTCCATGCCGACAGCAAAATTTCCTCTACGGAAAAACCGACGACGAATGACCGACGAGCCAAATATTTGAATCTATTACTAAATTATCCTGTAGTATCTACCAGGACCAATAATATGATAAAACTGTATTCTCTTGTTGAAATTGCGTAATATATAGTTAGACTGAAACCCACCAAGTTTAGTCCTTGCTGAATTAAATTACATGTTAGAAACAGCGAAGTGCCTCATCACGTTTTACAAAATGAATTAATCCGATTCGCATGTGGGTGGCTTTAAGGTCAGGTCAACCAGATATTACATAATATATAACTTTTAAAAATTTACACAACGTCCTAAATTATATTAACTCAAAAAATATTTACCTTGACGACAGGAAAACTATTGTGAAGTACCAGTTCTTAAAATATCACTGTCTGTTGTTTTTAATAGGTATATACTCTGAAGAACATTTTCAAATGAAAAAAGCAAAGAAATATTCTACTGAAATTGGAACGTACAGAAAAGTACTCAAGGATCAAAATCAAAAGATTTTTTTAAGACAATTTGTTTCTTGAATCTATATTATTGTAAAACAAGTATATTTTTACGTAATATAGGATTGTCTTATAAGTGATAGCAATCCACATATTAAAGACCAAAATAACACTGATTAACCTAAAAAATAAAATATAAGCGACCTGTATTTCACCAGTCACGACAAAATTAAAACCATGACTCTAACTTAAAAATTACTAACAAGCTTGGAGTGACTTGAAGATATGTGAAGCTTAGCATGTATGGTATCAGTTTGGGGTTGCGGAATTTGAAACGAAGAAGTTAAAATGCAAACAGAAGTATCTGAACTTATGGAAAGAGCTTAGTCAATTAGAGGAAATTGTTATTTTAGAGATATTGTGCGATGCATATTGCTTCAAGTTCATATGCAAATGAACAAAGTGATTTTAGATTTGTTGCACAAGAGCCAGTATCCGTGGCGCTATTCGCACTGCATTTTGCTGATGCAAAAACATCAAAAGAGTAACAGGATACATAAAAAGAAAAGCGGCTCACTCAAAATATACACACAAGGATAATTACGAAAGGAACCTATGAAAGAGGTTGAGTAGTGAATGAATACAGGCCTATAAAATGTTTGGCAATTTTTTTCATTTCCAGTATAATATCATAATTTATTTTTTATTGAACTTACATTCGCATATAACTTGTAAGCAAGATATAAACAAGTTCTAAGTTGTATGAACTTACGTCATACAATACAAGTGGCATGACACGATGAGAGACAAGTCAAACAATGCATGGTAACTATTCTACAAGAGATTTGTGTTTTAAAACTAAAGAGACAGGACGGGCTTTGTTTATTGTGCTCACATGTGGCTAAAGAAATCTCTCCAATATTTCCCACCCTAACGTTGAAATATATTTTTAATATTTAAAGACAAGTGAAGGTTTCTGCCATAGATCTTGTTAAATAAAAGCAATAATGCAACCCGATGTAACACGGTCACAGAACAAAGACAATAATGTCTGGAAGCTGACTAACGGTTTTTTGCATTGCATGTAAGTAATACAAGTGATAATAATTCACAAAAATAGGATGATTACCATTTAGTTTAAAATTATGCATCACAAATATCTAATAAAGGAAAGTCAGCCAAAAATGTCTACATACTGAAAAAAAAACAAAATATTTGAAATTGCTATAAATAGGTGAAACCAAGCTACTGTGAAGAATTTTTTTTACTTCGTTTTGTACGTTCTTTGATCGTAGGTGACGTAAAACTTACGAAACAGATTTACGTGGAGTTTTCATTGTTACATTCAATCGAGTTTGAGGAAGAACATGAGATATTAAGACTCTAGGAAACTATAAATTTTTATTCTCCAGTAATTTTCAGTGTATTTTATTTAGTTGTATTCACCTTGCTTAAAAATTACTAGGCAAATTTATATGGAGTTTTATTGTAAATTACAGCGCAAGAAAAGTTTTCACATATTTAATTACCACATAAAAGTTTTCACATATTAAATAGAAAAGTAATGATAAAAGTGTCACTCATTTATCACTTACAATTTAATAGCCGTTCACTTCTTATTATCACCGAAATTTGAGCAAATTATGTAATCCACATAGGTAAACCATGGTTAAAAATTAGCATCTAAATTATATCTTCACGTTAACGAACGACACAGGCTCCATTTTTTACCATGTCAAATATCTACTAAAATATTTCAACGCAGCGATTCTCTAAAGATTTGTCCCTCCCACGTACATATTTAGCTATATTTTTAGTATATCATCGACAACAAATAATATTAAAATTAGTATTTGTGATAATCATGTAGCGTTTCAAAGAATAGGAAGATCATTTATCGTTGGCATCAAGGCGACAATACTCAAGTGGACATCACTTGGCCAGCAATCAGCTTAAATCTGTCGGAAACACATTCAGAATTTAATTTAATAAATACTCGAATCAAAGTTATTTACTCACAGTATCGTTTTTGTAACAAGTAATTCAATTAGAGATGTATAAATCTATTGAATAGTGCTTCGTTCTTTTAGTATTTTTTTAGGAATATTGGAAAAATCAAGTAAATCCGTTGTAGAAAATTTCTTAAACATTCGACCCGGATTCATCACATAACAGAACCGGGACTACTTGCTGTAATCTTGTTTTTAGATACGCAACTTAAATTGAATAACGAAGCTGTGAATGACAAATGCCAATTCTCGCTGAGCTTGCTGTCACGTAACTGAATTGAACTGAATTGAAATGATTATCTAATGATACTTAAGCATCTTGTTGCGTCATAAAATGAATTGACGCAAAGCAGATTTTTATCGGCGCTCGGTTCCCAGCGGTTCCGGTCATTGCGCTATGAATTTGTTTCGTTTATTTTGAAATATTTACATGGGTGCGTCATAAAATGAATTGACGCAAAACGAGTTGTCATCAGAACTCGGTTCCTCCGACCGGAAGGAAGGTCGGTGTGTTTTGGATTTATTCCACTTATTTTGCAATATTGCATCAGTTACAAGTTTCAGAAGTATTAAGAGAATGTTATTTCTAATATTAATACGGAAAAGCGGTTAAGAAGGATTTGAAAAACGAAATAAGCACACATTTATGGTTTTTGAGGAAGGTATATTTGATATTTTCTTTGAAAAATATTTTAAAAACATTTTTGAAAAATTGTATTTAGTTTATACACGTATTTTTTATTTAGAAGTGAAATGAGAAAACAATTTCTTCCAAATGAATATCCGGTAATAGACATAACATGTTTTATCTTTGAATACATTCATATGTATTCACTTGCATTAAATGTACGTTAAAATAAAACCCCATATACTTTTAAATTCTGATTTCTTATGACTTTCCACGTGGTCTTTTTTTTCAGGTATATTCATTGCCTTTTAATCACATTTGTTTAGTCTTATTTTTTTCTACGTATCCAATTTCGCGTTCATTCTTAAACATGCGCTATGTAAGCATAATTTCATAAAGGTTTCATGACTATATGTCGCATATTTACATGCATTATTGCCTAATATTAATCTTCGGTATTTGTGTACTTTTGAATGGTTGAAATATGTAGATTTGTAATTATGTAATCACCAAATTAATTACATATTACGTCACCCACAATTCAAATGTACACTTAAATTTTTTACGTAATCAAAATTTAATTCAGTTAATTGTGAAGAGACACAAGATTTAAGAAAATACTCAAATATTAATTCGTTCTCTTTAGTATTTGGGTTGTTAAGTGAGAGAATGAAATCATTTTCTTCATAACTTTTTACCCCTTTTATCATGATGAAGGAACTAGGATACCTATATTGTCTCTGAACTAGGGTAACTTATAATTATGTGGCCTGTACCAAACGTAATATAAAACCACAATATTAGTCATCAGAAAAATGCTACGAAAATTTTATCTCGACACACAATAAACAGTGGAATCGGATTACTTGAAATGTGCATTAGAAATTTTATTTTTTTACGAAAAATTAAAGTTGCTTAAAATCTTACCTTAATTAAACCAAACTCTGGGTATTGTTATGGCACGATACCCAGCTATTTCGATTTATAGTTGTGACAAATTAATTAAACACTTTTGTCCAGTTAAATGATATTCGTCCAGAAAGTCATTGATTCCATAATTTTCCTTAGCTTTTGCTGTGTTTATTTTATTGAAAACACTTTTTGTGGAAAATGTTTTTATAGGTATGGCTTAAACAATTAGCGCTATCATTAGTATTGCTTTCCATGACCCCTACTAAATAATGAACAGAAAATATACTTAGTGCAGGGAAAATTAATTTTAAATATTTATGAATTCTAAAACGAATTTATGGTAATCATTCTATAATGTTCGTCTCATATTTATTGAACAAAGTTATTTGATTGGTTAGAAAAAGTCTTGAATGGGTTGCTTGTTGGTAAAGTATCTAAAAAAAGATCTTTTTTGAATAATGGCTTGAGGAAATGAGCCATTCTTCTTTATGGTAAATGTTAGACTATTTTATCAAGATTGTAGTTTTTAAAACTTTACGTGTTTTATCAAAAACTTACACTGTGCACTGGATTGGAATAGAATTGTATGTTCTAAATGGGATGAACCAGGGTATACGAGCCTATAAGCTAACTTTAGAATAAGATGATAAGGGCTACCTCCTCTATTTGTAATTTTTTGTACTTTTAGTGATATAAAATTACGATATTTAGTTAATTCGACACTCACCTGATCCACGATCCTATTACTTATGGTTAAATCTGACATGACTCAAAACCCATTCATAATTTTTTAAATACCAACTGTTTTTTTTAACTAAACGATATTTGGCATATTTATGAGGTTATCTAGAAAAAAGTATTTGTGAAATTGATTCCTTAGAATTTTCATGTTAAAATATGTGAGTTGTGTTATATTCAAAGATTTTATTTTCTACGATAAATATTTTGATTTACTTAAAGAAAGTTGTATTTTTGTATGATCTTTCCATTTATTTTATTCATACGTTATATTAATTATCTATCTGTATATGGTTACTGGCATATTTTTTTGTGACCCTAATTATAGTAATATTTTGTTGTCAGGGCGCATTTGGTTCTTAAATCACCTTCGAATGCAAGTATCTATGTGTGATTTCTTATTGTGTGATGATCAATGTTTATTTTTTTCCAGTTCTTATTTGTTTACTTGATTGAAGTATGTACTTAATATGAATCGAAGACGTAAGAATTACAGTCATCGTCCCTTTAGGTTATTCGTGGGCAAACTGGGTGGTACAACAATTTTTTTTATAGTTTCTTCTGTTTGTTTTGCGTTTTCTTTCCTTTCTTCTTTTTGTTTAAGAAGTTCCTGATAAGTATAAATAGACTTTTTGTCCATATCAGCTGCCAGATTGAATTGGGTATTTATTTTTAGAATCAATAAGTGTTTCTCCTTCTGTATATAATGTTGGTAAAATATGTATAACTAATAATATAATACAAAATAATTATAATATTAGACTTCTTCTGTTCCGAAAATTATATTATAAAGCATTATAGATTTACCTAAAATCTACATTTATTTGGCAAAAGAAAAAAAATTAAAATATAAAAAAATTATATCTTTAGTTAATTGGAAAAAACCGGCTATTATTTGCACTCTGCTCCGAAAACTTTAAATGAATATGCGTTAGTTTTATATCAAGCAACAAACTTGAAGTTTATTTGGTTTAGAACAATAATTTAGAAAAAATTGAGTTATAAAATACTATAAAATTGCGAATACATTGAGTGTTTTACAAAAATTGACATAAAGTCAAATCTTTATTTAGAATCATTTTTTCATACATTTTTCATTATGTGCGTTAATTTATATATGTAATAAATTATGCCTCCTGTCCTTAATTAGGGCAATATATTATTTAATAGTCGCTTTTAGTTTATTTCTATAGTAATACAAAAAACACCAACGAATAAAAGTTTATTCAACACCCACATTGTCAATGAATTATTAGGTGATGTTCCCAAGACTTCTATTTTCAATGCTAAATTATAACTTTTTTGTATTAGCGAAGGCTGCGTCGACCATTGAGACAAATCGAAACGCCTTTTTCGCTGTAATGTGCCTAGATCCTTTAAATGAATCCATCGACTATAAAAAGTTTTCGCCCTGTTGACAATCATTTGCATAGCGTGTGTCAGCGTCTGGACGTTATGTCGCTTCGATTAGAGTAAAGATCGAAAGAAATTTATTTAATAGTCGGACTCTATATTTTGATTGCAACAAATGATTATTGCAGAATTGTCAATTGATAATATAATTTTTCACAAAAACCTATTTATATAGAGTTATATTATTAATTTAAAAAAAAATAACATTTCAGTATAAACATAATTTTTATCTTTTATCCAAAATACGCATCGCTCTTTGCAACAAGTTCTAAAATAAAATGGTGAGCGCAAGTGTAATTCCCAAAAAAAATCCAATATTTATCGTTTTTGTTTATATTAAGTTCTAACGATTGATATATAAAATATAATATATAATATAAAAGGTATGTGGAGCTCTCGCTCAGTTTGAAAAGGAAAATATAGGTAAAAAAGACGAAATTAGATTCGTTCGAAATATCAAGTAGATTTCAACTTCACTCCTAAAGGATCAAAATTCAAATCTGCTTACCAACATATCCAAGATTCGAGTAATGTGTATATAAACATATATTTATTACAACCTAACTTTTTTTCTATTAAAAGTGTAATTTCTCAAAGATTTTTTTGTGGAACTCAAATAATATTCATAATTAAATTATATCAATGACTAAATTTTTATTTTTACGTCGTTCTTGTGAATTATTAATATATTGATCGATTTCAATAGAGTAATTCAATCTACGTCTGGCCTCATCTACCGGAGTTAGTAAGAAGCCGTACCAAAATATGATTTTACTAAAATTTATTCAACCTGTATAGAGATAAGAAAATAAGAAAAGAAACCAATTAATTTTATAAAAAGAAAACATATTTCATAATGGTAGCAATAACATTTTATATCTTAACTGAAACTTGCACTTGATTCTCATTTTTTTGCTTTCACATCGAGATGATATGCGTTTATTTCACTTTTCAGATCAAAAATTCTATAATGATGAAAATCCCGTTACAACCTCTTCGGTACTTTTATTTCAAACTAACCGCGCGACAAAAATGTTTGGATGTCGTATTAAGATAATATGTAGGAGTTTCTTTCATTTCTCAGAAAGAATGAATAATTGATATTCACCTAAATTCTACATGATGCATCTTAGGTGCAAATATATATATATATATATATATATATATATATATATTTATATGTATGTATGTATATATATATATATATGTATATATATATATATATATATATATATATATATATATATATATATATATATAATTTTAATATAAAATCGAATTAAATAATAACGCGAAATTTAGTTTAGTGTTCAAAGGTCTGAATTTCTGTTCATCTGCCGCATTAGTCTCTTTCAGATTATTTCTTTCAAATAGAAAATTCGGAAATGACCATTTATAATCTGGATAATTTATCCTCTATCCCCTATATATTCCCTTTATACACCCAGAATTTTTGAGTGGAGAAAATTTATTTTTATTTGCTGTAAATTTTAAGAATAATATTAATCGTAAGTTAAATATTTTAATTACGATTGAGTTAAATTAATGAAAAAAAAAGGTATATTAAATATTTTTGACTCGCATTTAAAGTTACTGAAAATGTACGCTTCTGAACTTATTCGAATTTGTTAGTAAATGGTGGTATCAGTTTATGAAATTAGATTTAATTTGTTTATGTGTCATTTCATTACGGTATTTTGACTCAGTCCTTTAAATTTTTATTTAAATTATCTTTTTTTTTTGAAGACTAAACATTGAATTATTATGATATTACTATTGACAATGAATTTTGCCGAATTTGAAAAATAAATATTTCAATGCATTGTAAATCGATGGCGTCGTGATGTTTTTGTACAATTTTAATTACATTCCAAGGAATACTAACGTAAAGTTTGATGAAATCTTTTTTTATGACGGGCGAAAATTTAAAAATGATCCAATAAACCGCACAACAAATGAAGATGAGACTGCAACTTAGAAGTATTATATAAATATGTAACAAGTTATTGTATTAAAAATTATTAGTTACCAGACAACCATAAAAAGTCATCTAGTGGATATCCCACCAAACAAAACATTAATCTAAACGAAGTTTATAAAAATATGAATCACATTATTGTTTTCTTAAATATAAAACAAGGAATGAGATACACGAGAAAAGACGAATATCCAGAAACAGCCGCCAAACAACCTTAGAAACGGCAGCAATGCGGGAGTTCTCTACTGCACGTGTGCTTGCTGCCATTAAAACACATTCTTTAAGCAATATTTTTGAATCTTCTACTTGATGTTAACGCAATATTAATTTTTTTTTATTGCAAAGGAGAAAAAATGTATTCCATGGAATCGTGTTCTCTCTTTTTCACCGTTTGAAAAATGTGTAGACAGGGACGACTGATTTGCATTATGAAAGTCCTTACTTTTACGTAATTTAATTATTTTCTTTTATTTAAAGTGCTGCATTTAACTTGGCACGAAATCCAAAATGCTCTAGAATTAGTAGTATTTTGTTAATTTATTTAAGTATTTACGGACACATTCACTCTTTAGACTTCACTGTAGTCAGTGCTTCAAACCTTCACGTACCTTTACGTACTCTATATCCGCCTACTAATATTGTACTAGTCATATGTTTTTGTATGTAACTATATATATTTACTCGCCTATCTATATGCCTACTAATATTTAATTATCTGCAGTCAATATCTTCACAGCATCGTGATTATGGAGTTGGAATCCGGAGTCCAATAACAGAGTTTTGCTTGAGACAAGTAACTCTATCTTAGAAACAGCAGATCCTCAAGTGTCACTGTTTAGGGGGACACTAGAATTGCAGTATCAGAATTGAGAAGTTGATGCCTAAAATTTCATGACAGGGTCTCAGCTTAAGATCCACCATACTGTCTAAAAACAGTAAATCCAAAATTCTCGCGATTTAAGCATACAGTACACTCATAGAATCAAAACTGAAGAATTGGAACCGAAAGTTTTTTGGCAGACTTTTTGCATGAGAGCCACTATTCTAATGTAAAAACCAGATATCCTCCGGTCTCCTGGTTTATATAGAGAATACTCCTGCAATATCATTACTGATCACCGATTATTATGCATTGCGATATTTAAAGAAACAAGGCGCATGATGTGCCAGTTTGTATAAATTCACCATTAGAGAAAACCTTTTGTGTACCTGCGATTTTGAGACGCAGGACATCACGTTTTATTCCATTGCAGTGAGCACAATTTATTATCTTAACGTTAGAGTAGAATCACGTAGAGCTTTAGAACGTGGTATCTTTAGTCACCAAGACTTGGTTGAGAATTGAATGATCTTTGAGTCATTTAAAGCATTCGAAAATTGAGAAGGAACAGTCCTTAACATTGTAGAGGAGAGCGCTGAGAATATAGATACGGGACACTGTTAGCGAACCGTCGAAGGTCCCCTCTTTTGTACGAAATTGGATGATGTGGGTCCCAGGAGGGACCCTGACACAACCCGGGTGGAAACAGAGGGAACAGCATAAAGGCTGAGGAATTGGAATCCGTAGTTCAATCATAAAGTACCTACTTGGTACTCAAAAAACTATTTTAAAAACAGCAGATCCCCAACACTCTCAGTTCAAATAAACAATTCTCTTTCAACATCAGGACTGAGGAGATTAGTTTTCACAGTCACATTCTCACCAAAATGAGATCATACCGAGAGTATACCCTTACAAGAAAAGTTAAAAGTTTTAAAAATCAGTCTTCCGATTTATAGTCAAGTTGCGATTGCTTGGTTGCTATCATCATCATTCAGCCTTTCGATTACAATTCAAAAAACATACCGGCGCTTATAACTAATTTGTGTAAATAAAATTCTTATTTTAATTAATGTTATTAGTTTCACAAAGCGATAATAAATTTAAATATTGAAATTATTTGAAAAAACCCGTTCAGGTTTCATAGAATTTATAATCAAGTTGTAGTAGTAAACTGACTGTACTTATCATGCAACCTACTAATACTATTTAAAGAATATAGGTCCGGTTATAATACAAATTTTGTGCTTTTAATAAATTTAAATGACTTCATTATAAATTAATTCCTATTAATTTTAATTGATAATTTTCATTTCTTTATTGAATATATTTGGCGTTAATTTTATAGAAATTCATTATTTACAATTAAATGAAACGACGTGATGTAGTATTATTTCTACTTTCTTTAATTTCTTTACCACGACCTAGGTTTCGTTGTATTACATCTTCAGGTGCGCTATTAGCAAGAATCTTTGCTGTGTTTCTTTAATTAATTGAAATCTAACAATTTTGTTTACTTTTTGTTGTTTTTCATTTTTAATATCGACCTAAGGGAAATATTGCTAATGACAGAAATCAAATTTTTCTTAGCGCTTCTATAACAAATTCTTATTTAGAATGGTATTTCAAACGTGACGCTTATATAATGGTTTAAATGAAAATGAAGACAGCGTAGTTACTTGAACTTACGTGTCAAAGTTTTCGTTGATTGAGATTGACAAATATAAGTCATTCGTAACATAATTATAATAAAACACAATTTTACTTATTAACTTTACTACGGCATTCGTTCAAAGAATTTGCAAATGGATTGTTTCATTCTTTGAAGTCCATCTATGAAAAATATTATTTCCGAAGTGAAATTTGGATCGCTTTTATCAGCAAAAAATTACATCGAAATACACATTACTGCGTCATAGGTCGCCACTATATCTATGCCGCAATAATGTGATACGGCCAAGATCCTTTTTTATGAAACCGTTAGCGAGAGCCCGAAACTTTTTTACTTTGCATTTACATCTACACTTATTCGCATACAAAGTGTGACATATCTTGGAATGAAGGAAATGGACAAAAAATTTCTACGCATATTTAGGTTGGTCAATGTATTTGGGACACAGTAACTTTATAGAATATTCTATTTTAATTATTTTTCTGTTATCAAAATTGGTTTTATTGTCGTCTATAATAACAAATCTTAAGCATGACTTATGTACACATGTAGCACTTTTTCACATATTTTTATGTGGATGTATAGTATATCGCAGAAAGTTACGCATAACTGTACTATTTAGAAATTCATTAAAGCAACCCCTTTAAATCGTCGTATTTTGGATTGTTCATTGAACTAACTATTCTTCTTAAATTTCAATCTATCTTCATTCAATCATTATTTTCATGAATTATTACAAAACTAAATAAGTAATAAACATAAATTAAAGTATGTATGTACTCATGCAACGGAAAGAACATATGGTAAAATATAATATAGCTAGTTTATATATAATATTTATAGGTATATTAAAATGAATCATTTCAGTGTTTTGTGCATTCATAAAATAGAATAAAAGTAAAAAATCTTGCAACTTGGAAATGTTTCAAAAAAATCTATGCTACATACGTAAAATGTACAGAAGGAATAGATATTTTTGAAATATTTTCTGCCTTCCGGTTTTTGGTTTATTTATACCCGAAACGATTTTGCCGTGATTTTAATTGATAAAGCTTTGGATCCTTAGAGTAAAATAAGATAGGTATCATTTCGTACAAGATAAAATTTTTAAAAAATTTGTTTATTTTGCCTGTAACGTAAAAGCGACCAAGTCAATTTAAACAAAGTTTTATTAATGTATTTTTCAGAGTCTAAAAATAAAATTGAGATATGTGTTTATTATTTTGCTTTATTACTTTTCTATATTCAATAAAAAAATAAAAGTCAAAAATTTGTGCATTGAAAATGTTTTAAAAAGTTATACAGAAATAATAGACATTTTTCAGAAATAAACTGTACAGAAAGAAAAGACATTTTTAGAATTGTTTCTGCTCTATTCGTTTTTTGGTTCATTTGTACGCGAACAGATTTTGATGAGGTTTACTTTTATAAACCTCGGATCCCTGCAGTGAAATAAAGTAGGTATAATTTAGATACAATGTAGAAAATTCGGGACGTTTTCTTCCTATTGAATGCTTAAAACAATTCAATGCGACATAAATAAACTGTACAGAAGCAAAAGATTTTTAATTTTTTTTTCCTTTTCGTTTTTTGGTTTATTTGTACCTGAACAGATTTTGATGAGGCTTTAACGTGTAAAGTTTTGGATCCCTAGATTAAAATACGATAGGTATAATTTCGTACAAGATGGAAGATTTGGGAAATTTCTTTACTTTACCAGTAAAGTAAAAGCTCTAATACTTTTGTTACCTTACTCAGGGGACACTGTTTCAGTATCATTCTTAAACTTAGTGTACATTTCAAAGTATTTTTTGTTTCGGTTTTACATATAATATGCCATGTTATAAATATTTCTGATCGAACTCTGCTTAAGTTTTAATTTTTTTTTGTAACCTCTTGTTTCTTTTATTTAATTTTTTGCTTAATTTTTCTTTAATTTTTGTTCATAAAGTTTGCGCTGATTCCATAATTTATTGAATTAAGAAATTCAAGAAAGATTCAAAATATTATAATAAAGTAGTAAAAAGGGTTATTTTAGTCATGAAAAAGATAAACGAATCTTATGCTGTTGTACGAAAGCTGGATATTATTTTTAAAACTTATTTATTTCATTTGAATAAAATTAACAAAATTTACATAGTTCTAAAAACATGGAGAAAATAAATTTATATTTGAAATAAAGATCAGTTGATAGTACAATTAGATAATTCTGAAATCTCTTTAAATCAGAATTGAATAGCCTGAAAAATCGACGTATTTTTCTGTATTCTGGAAAAATAAAATGAAGATAAATTTGTTACCTAAATATACAAATATATTTCCCTGTGTTTATTGTAATTTCTTTAGGGAATGAAATTTTCTTAAGATTTACACGTCTTTCGTTCGAGTGATTAATGTTTCTCTTGAAAACAATTTTTATTCGCTTGTGCAGAGAATTTTTTTAACATATTCGTCATATATGAGAATATTTTAAAAACCTCTACATCATAGTTACCTCTTAGTATTTTTTACAGTCAGGAAATAAGTAATAGTTGTAAAGAAAAAAAAACTAGGAGTGTATTTCTACTGTAGAAAGAATTTGGTCTTATAACTAGATAACATTGAATGTATACATAATTACTTCCTAAAGTTAATGTTTCATTATTTTCTATTTTAAATTATTATCAGTAATTAGCTTTAGTAATTACATGTATACTATAAAAAACCCAAAGTTTTACAGATAATATTTAGCTTTAAAAGACTTTTCCATGTTTCTAAAATCCCTCTTAGAATTATTGTAATATTATGTAATTATTACATTATTACTTCGTTTTTTGCTTATATTTTCACTAATTTCAACAATAATTTTGATATGATAATAAATAAAACGGTAAATTAAAGAGAAATTCTATTTATATAAAATATTTCTTGGATTTAAAAAAAAACTCCTCCGTTCGAATAGCTGTTTAAAATGATAAGTTCTATTTTAATGGGGTTATCTTTAAAAAATATCTAGAAAATTCAAGGTGTAAAATGTTTTAATTTAAAAAAAATGTTTGATGGAGTTACGAGGATTAACTCAATTGTTTTCTGTGTGTTTGTTGATTTTTATGGAATCTTCCACTTTTATAGTGTAGGCAGCGAACATAAAAGATCACGTTGTAATGTATTGTAATGCACCAAACCTTTTTCGCTATTTGGATATATGTTGTTGTTAATATTATGATTTGAAAAGATATAGGACGTCTTAATATTTTCCACTTTTCCGTGTGCATTTCGCTCGATTCTGCTTTACTTTCACCTTTTCACCGCGTTCAAAAAAAAAAATTTATTAGGATTTTTGTTATTATCCCAGTGTTTTGTCGTAGTAAACAGATGTACAATTAATTATAAAATCAATTACAATTTATTTTACCTTCATATTTTATTCTTCATTCCTTTGAATAAAATTATAATGCATAAATTGAAACATTTTCGATGAATAATAAGTTATTACACTCTGTGCGCGTGAAATAATCGAGAATTTAAAAACGATTTTTTTTGTCAGATTATGACAATAATATTTTTTTTATAATAGACAAACAATCTTTAATAATAACAATAATATCAACTCGTTAAACAATTATTTTGAATTGCTATGCACATATCCTATGTAGTTGAAGAAAGTACTAATATAAACTTAACTTTAATTTTTTAATGTAAATATATTACTCCACTATTCAAGCTAAAGTAAAAGTATATCTGTTTGTCTTCAATTGACATTAAATTAAATTATTAGACAGTTAGCCAATCGTTGAAATTGTTGAAATTTTTTAAACGTTTAAGTAATATACATGCCCATCATACACAAGCATGGACCATACTGTACATCGCCATACTACATAGTCATTGCATTACATTATTTTTAAATCAATGACTACATAATTTGAAATTCTGTATATTAGCTAATTGAAATATGCTTACTCTTCTTCATATATATCTTTGACACCCTGGTTCTACGACTCCTTGGCAAAAGGCATCCACAGTGATTCATGATGATACTAATCGTTTCAATGCATCACCAATGCATCACTAATTTCATTCCAGATCTGTCTGATGTTCTTCAAGTTTGGACTATTCCGTCCGTCGCTAGGTCTACCTCAGATAGCCAAGCTTTCTCTTACCTTAAGGTACTATATCCACAGATTGTTCGAAGTTATGGACGGGTTTTCTTCAAAGCTTAAGGCTAATACAATTTCATTTTCGGCTCAATTTGCACTTGCACCGTTCTAGCAAGTCTTTGTAAGATATATGCCCGAGTCAAGATATCCATGAATATATGCAATTAACAAAAACTTGGATTTTCCTTTGGATGGAAAATGAAATGGGCTAATGTAAAGTTAACTTGTAAGTTTAGCAGATCATATTAAGTCATACATGACAACGGAGCGTTTATTCTTGATCATTCCCAAAGTTATGCCAATCTGTCATTCACTTTGCCTCTGGCAATTTAACCATACGAACTGCGTAGTTCTTTTTTACTCGGTCACGGCTTTTACTTTTTCCGTTCAATTGTTTCTCTTGAGCTCTTTTAGTGTTTATGTCTGTAGTTTGGAACTCTATTGCTCTCCGCGTCACTCCGAATTTATTCATCGTCTATTTTGTAAAGGTCTGTAGCCTTATGTTAAAGCGAACGAGATAAGTTTATCGATAATGCGAGAATATATTCATATTAAGCTTTTCATAGCCGGAACAAGTCAGAGTCTTCTTTTGGAAGGTTTTCAATTGACTAAGATTTCCAGAGACTAAATAATGAACTCAAAATTAATTGAAGTTTTAATAAACAATAATAAAAATGAAAGAAAATTTAATACAAAAACGAGTATATTAAACAAAACTGGTATGGAAAAATGAGTTAAACTTTACGTATGCATAAGTGTAAAATATTTCATCCCGGTATAATAATGTATGTCTAACAAAAGGACAACGTAACAGGATTTCAGTCGAAAAGTGAGTCACAAATTATATCACTTCTCACAAAAAGAAACACCGCCTGTGAATTTGAGCGATTTAGGTGTTTATTTAGTCAAATCCTAATTGCGTTCGCGGCCGCATTATACTGACCGGCCATAAATCAACCCAACACTTACGTCTAGTCAAGCTATATGTGCACGACCTTCCTGGGCTTAGATCCTCGGGGAGGTATGTGTTCTTCTAACGTGCTTTGGATTTTGTCATGTCGCAGTCGAAAATGAAACGATTCTGTTTATTCTGAGAAACGACAATGTTTTTTGCGTCCCATTTTATTAGAGATGAATTTTTCCTGCAGTAATATTGAATGGTGATGATGAAAAAGATTCATAATATTAAAAGAAGTGTTGGTGATTTGTTGATAGGTATGTTATTAGGTCAATCGGAATCAAGAGCGTAATTAAACCGTAGGTATTCGTGTGCACTGTATGTTTATGCAAGTCAGAGCTGATGGTAATTGTGCTATTTATATGGCTGACTAGTACCCAAATATAATATAAAATGATTAGTACCCAAATATACAATAGTACCCAAATAGAATTCTTATACAATTATTGGCGTGCTTGTGAATGAGCCAGTCTAATAGCTTTTTCCTCAATAAAAATTCACTTGGAAAGTTCAAATATCACATGGTAATTGAACATATTGATATGCATAGTTTTCAGTGAAAGGGTTGAGAATATTAAAGAAAAAGAGTTTGATATAAAAGAAATTGCTTTCTGTCAGGTGCAAAATCAATTTAAAACGAGAGAAAAAACGATTTCAAAACCTTTCCTTTCTTATTTTAGACAAAATATTTTTATATTTGTTACTTAAAATGCCCACTGTCAACTTTAATTTTCACGTACGTAAAATGTCTACTGTCGACATATTTGATTCTTGATTTAGGATATGACAAAATTAAAGTTTTAAAAAAGTTCACTATATATTTTCTGGGGAACTAGAGCGGAGATTCTCAATCTCGCAATATTTGTCAAATTCGGAATACACTTCGTACACTTGTTAAATGTATGATATACAATATGTTATAGCGTTAAATATAATAATTATAATTTCTAAATTATTTAGAAAAAATACTATGCACTCTTAAACATTTAAGTTCTAAGTATAACTAAGTATATGCGGATCAGGATCGGAAGCGCGTGTTCTATTCTTATTTGGCAAGCAATTTTCTCTTGAAACTAATTGAAAATTACTATCCTTTTGTTTAGGCTGTAAAACCGCAACGTAGCTTTCGATACAATCTCTATTTATCGACACGTATCAGGAACAAACGAGAAACTGTTAATGAGACCTCTGGCTGGAAAAGTTTATCACGCCGGTTTCGTGTTTACAGATGTTTGTGTGTGAAAAGTCAGTAATTGAATATCGCTTCGTGTGGTGCGTAAGTCAGAGAATTAGAAATGTAGGTTGGAAATGTCAATGTACTTTGGTATACGTATTGTAATATAAAAGCTCGTTTAACCTAATTTCAAAATTATTTTATTTATTTTTAATTTGAAATTTTTCAATTAAACTATTTTTCACTTAAAAATGTATACAACTAGCGTAGTAATCATTAATAAAATATTTAGATAAGAAAATATAATAGCGGTTAAAATGTAGGAATCAATATTTTATTACTGTTAATCTATTCGAAAATTATTATTATTTTTAATAAAAAATAAAAAAATACCATTAGGTATATGCATGTGTAAGTATGCATGTTATGTTATAATTATATACTTTTAACCAGAGTACGCGAATGGTTGTGTGTATATGTATATGATATGTAATACAACAAGTTTTTCACAAATATTTTTCATAACTATTCTTTACTTGCTTATGTATGTAAATATTTTCAACATATTATACTATTTGTATAATTAAAACGTGTTTTAGTAATAATTATATATATATACATATATATATATATATATATATATATATATATATATTTTCTAAGTTTACCATGTTCTCCATATTTTTGACTTTTCTTAATAATTAAAGTTTTTGTGAATATACACCCAATGTTTGTTTTTAAATAGCTTTAATACTTCGTTTTCGTATTACTAATGTGTAAGTTTTATATTTTAAATAATTAAAGATTTTATGTTCGTTGGTTAAGTGTTGATTTTCTTTTCTTATTAATTCGACATTTTTGAAAATTTAATAAACTCGTGTTCAAACTTTTAGATAAATCTCAATAGATATTTATCTGAAAGCTGATATTCGATGAAAATTATTTCTCAGAAAACCACAATACAATCAAGAGAATGGCCAATACCGTAAGTTCGTTACTCTTGCCAAAGGCATGAGTATAATTTAGATACTCCCGTGTAATCCCTAATTCTTTGTCTTTTGAGTTCCTAATCAAATATTTTTATGTGTATATGTGTGTGTGTGTGTGTGCGTAACTGTATGCGTGCGTGCGGGCGTGCGAGTGTGCGTGCGTGGGCGTGCCAGCGAGCGTGAATGCGTGCATGCCTGTGTGTGTGTGTGTGTATGTGTGATTTTGCGTGTGTATGTGGGTGTGTGTATATGTGTGTGTGCGCGTGCGTATGCGTGTACATATGTGTGGGTGTATATGTGTGTTCATGTGCGCATGTGTGTGCGCGCGAGCACATCCGCTGGTTCGCATACGCGTGATTGTGCATGTGCATGTTTATGCGTGTGTATATGTGTGTGCATGTGTGTGTGTGAGAGAAGTAATCTCACACATACGCTCATACATCTATGTAGGTCGGAAAATTATTGTTTCGTTTGTCCTTTTACGCATTTTCAAATAATAAAATCCGCCAATAGATGTTTCTTTCGAATTTTGTAATTCTTTGAAAGTACACATATGTGCACATATAGGGGAATACAAACATGCCCGCAGACTCCGATGTGATTCATGCTTATCCACTAACCTTTCTTTTAAAAACACTCTTCTTACATTACATTCATTGACCCCATCCTGGATAATAAAGCCATACTTTCATTATTTTGGGAAAGTATAAAGAAGTAAACCGTTTCGACGAAACTTTCTATTTTGTTTAAATCAAGGAATGCATTTCTGTGACGAATTTTCTTTTTTGCCGCAAGATGCGTATGTAAATATAAGAAGCCGCGCAGTTATATTTAAAAGACGTTATTTACAACGTTGAAGACATGCACCGTACGCTCTACTATCTGTGAAAGGCGATATGCATTTTAATCGAAGTTATGGCATTTCCTTATTCGCTGAATGCGCTTCTTAACGAGCGGTAGTTAGTCTAGAGAAGGAGCTAGAGAACGGAGAAGTGGGCACTTCTTTACGAACATTCTATTGGAATTCGTTTTGTATTCCATATCGAATTCTCCTTTTAAATTAATTTCTTTGTGGAATGTTCATTTTACAAGGAGTCTCGGAACGAAGGAAAATATTAGTTGTGCGTAAACTTATGTCGTTAAACTTATGAAAATGGTGCGTTTTGAAGCTTAAAATTATTATAACGTTATTGATTAAACATTTCGTTTATATTAAGCTGCGTGTTTCAAATATTTTAAAATAGGACACGGTTACCGGCAAATATTTTCTATTAGAGAATGAACACAAATCTTTTGTGGGTTCATTCTCCATAAAATAAAGATTAACATTTAGCGCCACCTAGCGAAACGTTCCAATTTTCAACTTTTCTACTTTACCTATGTATTTATTAGTTTTATGCTGTCACAGACCACTGAAAAATATTTTGAAACGCACAATTATTGTAATTGTATATAATACATGTTTAGTCAATAATTTGCTGGATTTTATAAATATTTACGAAAGTAAGTTTTTGTTGTATTGATGTAGCGCCAACAAATATAACTTAACACAATTTTGAAGTGGTCCGCTTTACTATTCTATCTTTCATTTTTATGCTGTTAAATATTATTTAATACCATTTTCAATAACACATACATGTCTATTTCGTCTCATTCAGTCATTGCTAATGAGACAACATACATTACCTATAATTTCAATCTTTACATAATCATACACAAAAATGACAGTTATTAGGACAAAACATAAAGAAAACACTCAGCTCTGGTAGTTCATATATTTGAGTTTTAGCATTACATTGTCCGAATTTTACGTAATTATTAATGTCCTCCGCTATACGTTTAAATATACATCAAAAGAATTAAAATTGTTTAATTTTGTGCTCAGTCATGATACTAAATGAAAGATGCACTAAACAATAGATGCGCTTTCAAGCCATTTCATTTATTATAACAATATACAAAGCGGAATCGTATCACTGGATACAATAAATTAAGTTATTTCCACTAGTACTACTTATCCAGATTATGACAGGAAAATCATATATGAACAGCCTATAGTCCTTGTTCGCGTTTCTGTTAAAACAATTCGAGTTAAGCCATTTGCTTTATATAACAGTATATAAATCGCATATGTGATAATTATGACAGGAGCGTTCACACCATTTGTGAACAAAAGTCAACGACAACCGGTGCAGAACAGGAGCGCCAGCTGTTTTCAATGTTTCGAAATGGATTAAAAATGTAATTTTTTTTTTTTTCGGTCATAAAGGTATTTAATTAAATACTTCATGTTATTTCTAATGCAACTTCCATTTATAATGAAAAGTAAATCAAAATATTATTATTTCTGACGTAATTTTTTTCAATATGTGCATAAAATAATGGTCTAATACTCTTTTATCTCTGAAGATGATAGATTTAAGAAAACCGACTCAATATAGCTGACTTCTTATGTAGGCGAAATAAAATTTGATAAGGGGTACTTATGATTCGTTTCAAAGTTTTCGGAAACTCATAGTTTCATTTTATTACTAGACTTTTCTTTTCTCATGGTAGTAGTTTTTGGAACAATTTAATATAGAAATATTAAATTATTGAAATTATTATCGCTATAAAATAAAATGAAATTGAAATATTTATATATGTAAGGGACAGTAAAGAACATTTTTCTATTCAGAATTTGTAAGTATTGACTATAAAAGGCGAAGAAAATATTATAATTTGATTTGGGTGGACACATAGAAAACAAAGGTTTACGAAGTATTCTTTTTCTAAATATAATTTTTTAAAGATAATTAAATAATACTAAAGAATATATGCAGACAAAAATTGATTAGATTGTTCAGTAAATATTCTGTTATTTGATCGAAGGTTAATTGGTATACATTTTAGGAATAAATATGGACAAAACGATATTAAACTTTAATACTAATTTTTCTACAATTTATGCTAAAATCATCAAAATTTGGCTACGTATTAAATCTGACGCCCGAATTAAAAACTTCATTCAGCCAATACAGAAGATGTGTTGAAAGTTAGGTAAAACTTAAATCAATGAAGGCAAAAAATTATGACTCAAAGTTAAACTTCTTTTTTTTCAGTTTACGTCATGTCGATTTTTACATTTGTTAGTACTAAAATTATTATAAAATATGCCGTACTAATGAAAACTTTGGGGAAACATTTCTTTACTTCTACTATGAATGAGCTTAATTTCTTCCCAACTAGAATGAATGAGTATATAATTCGTGGCAAAGAATTTTAAGATATATTACACATATTTTTCACCTATTTTTTCGTGCGTAGTTTTTTTGGAAAAATTCTATATTCACACTTACTAAAATAATTTAGCATATTTCACTTATCTTTTATTATTTTTATAGGTTTCTAAGGAGACATAATTAAAAATTTTGTTGTTTTCGAGTCAGTAACGTAAAAGCCAAAGAAAATGTTCAATAGAAAATTTACTGCAATAAGACGGGCGTAAAAAGAAAAAAACTTTTGTAATTACTTTAGTGTTCTATTATAAGTAATGTAAGAATGGAATTGACAAAATATAACCATTGTCAGTTGACATGTACTTATTACCGGGAGTGTTAGAATCGATCATATTTAATTTTATTCATTTTTATGATAAGTTAAAATGGATATCATAAACTATACTCCTATACACATACAATCAACTCCAATATGAATCTTTAAACATTGGGTTTGACTGCTATAATATTATGTTATTTAATAAAAAGGTTTACCTATTTGTCATTACTACAAATTTGTTTATCGATTTCTTTGACTTCCTTCTTCACATAAATAATGTTTCTGTTTATACATCGTAAATATAAAAAGCCAAATGCGTCCTCCACTGCTACAACTTTTATGTAGCCATGATAGTATTTAATACAAATATAACTTTTAAATTTTTTTAACAATAATTCCATTTGGCTAGAGAACGATCCATGGACGAGTCAAATTTATTCTGTTTGTAATGATATCATAATAATTTCTAAAACCTCTTTTCCGGAAAGGTGACCGTTTCAATCCTTGCTACGCAAAAGCTAGGTCAACTCAATTGCCTTTCACCTTTTTCCACAGAAAGAAAATGTAAATTTCAGGAAATGTGGAATATTCTAGCACCCATTTGATCTTTGATGGTGATTTTCATTTTTATTGAAGTCAGTTTTTCTCCGATGAAACGATTTATAGTAGGTGAGTATTTTTTATCCTGCATACTAAATACCTTAGTAAAAAATGAACCAATTTCTGTATTAAACACAAAATTCCGTTCAATATAATCAAGATAGTTATTTAGGTATGTCAAACCAAACCCTTGAAATGATAATACAAAGCAGTGTAAAATAAATATAGTCATTTCCCAAAAAAAACACATTTTCCAGATTGCTTGCATAACCAAATTTGTTTTTCAATGTCAAAGTTATAAAATATAGGAAGCAACAAGAAGAATGGTGTACGTGTAGAAATTGTCTATGTTAAGTAATATAAAACAACACCATAGCTAGTTTATGTAAAAACAAAGTTATAGAAAAGTAAATCCCGACTACGTCGAAAAAACTTAAAACTAGAAAAACAAGTTAAGTAATCATAGTTTCACTAAAAGATGATCGTCGCTGAATTGTGAATCCGTACTTGGCGTTAAATTTTGACACTTCATAATTTGATACATTTTGTTTTTCTCAGTAGATCACTGGAAAAAAAATATTGATATCTCAAACTGAACTGAACCGAGGGTAGCATCCACGGCTTCACAATTCAGCGACGACTATCGTTCAGTCAAATTGTGATTAGCCTACTTATTTTTATTGTCTTCACTCTTTTCGACGTAGTCGGGTTTTAATTTTATATAACTTCGTTTTTATTTTACCCTTGTTGGTAGCTCATTTTCATACACAGGTAAAAGTGGATACATATAGAATGTAGATTTTTATTGTTTGTGTAAAACTTTATATTTAAAAACTTGTCAATTTTTCAAATTTTTTTTTATTGGAACTCCGACAAAATGTCTCCTTGTCTCTATGACACTCTTACATTAAATACAAACCAACTGATACCTCATTTACTAAATTCGGTTCAGCAGTTTTTGGACTGCGGTCGAAAATCCATATATAGATACAGACCGTTAAATTCATTGCCTTGCTTTTGCTACACCACAGTCGGATAAAAAGGAGTCATTAAATAGATAATAGAGATTTCCTATATACTATATATGACTCATATTTAACTCATCAGTATGTATTCACTAAAATTATGTTGTGGACATTTTAAAATGGATACGTTGAGCTTTAGATTAAAGGTGTAGTGACTGGCAGTGCAGCCTAGAACTTTATTTTACAAAATTAAACACTTAGATTTATAATTATATCATAATAATGCACCATTTCAAATGGGCGAGGAAGAGGTCGCTCGTTTCAAATTTTTTGGCGAAACGTTTAATTCCCGTCGCCCAATATCCACCATACTCATCTGAATTGGTACCGTGTGCCTCCTTCTATACTTTCAACTCAAAAGACTACTCCGGGGATGCCGATTGATTTGAAGTGGAAGTCAAAAGAAGACTCTATAAATATTTTCAATGATTGGGTAAACATTTATATGTCTTTGAAAGCAAATCACATAAGTGCATTAGGACTTAAGTATGCAATTAAATTAACTTAGAAGAAAAATAAATATCTTTTTTTACTTCACTTCACAGCTAATGGATAATCTACTAACAGTTTTTAATTTTGCTGTTTTAGCAGAAACATACTGTTTTTTGGTTGTTATAAATCAACCGACTTAAAGAAAGGTAGAAAAGATTCCCTTAATTTGTTTATAACCATCTGACTAATTCCTTGTTATCATGCTGCTCAGTAACTTGTTTTTAGTCTTTTCGTGCCCAGTTATTACAATATTTAAAATCTTCATATCATTGAAGAGCACACATCTCGATAGGTAACACCCAAAGATATTCACATGGAAATTTTAAAGGAGACGAATCAAGTATTTTATTTTGTTTTAATTTCCTTAATAGCATGTACTCTTATTTGAAAGGACTAGTGCGAAAATTTTCATAATATTTGTCACGTAAAATAAACAAAATATTAAACAACCATCCTCCCCCTTGTTTCCAGAACTGTTCAACCTAGATCATTAAAAAAATTTTAGAACTTACTCAAAATTTCTAAGAAATTTATAGCGATTATACTAGATATTATAATTTTTGATATATACACCATGTTTTTACGCCTGTTAAAGATATAGTTGGCAATATATTTATATTGTAAAAAATTAATATTTGTAAAAATTTTAATAAAAATATGTACCCTTAAAAGTTTATAAGGACCATAATACACATAATAACGAAATAACCAGATTTTGAGAAATTCATTAGATTTTTAATCAAATGATAAAATCAATGATTTAAGGCCATGTTCATGCGAAATGTCCACAACAAGGGAATTGTCTTCAAGAATTATTTCCAGTGAAAAAGTACCGTAGATAGACGATGAATGCTTTTAACCGAGGCTACATAACTGGGTATGTAATCAAATGAACGGAAACAATCATTTCACAAAACTGTTTTAATGACAAAATTCCATGAATACGTAATATCAATGCAGGTTTATTATGTTTGAACATGAGGCGTAAACTTAGTAAAATAGTTTCAAAAATGTATCCAAACCCTTTTTGCACATCCCCACTCTCAAAACAGGAAGCATATTTTTTATTCATTTTCAATTGAAAAATAAAGTATTGTGAGCATATTTGTTCTGGATTATTTCTGTTTGAATGTTCGACATATCAATCTATATCACTAGAAAAATTTAGTTTCAAATATAATTAGGAGTTACCAAAAACACTAGGCTGTTTATAACTGCATGATAGGCAATTGGTGTAAATGATAATTTTGACGTGTAGCATCAAATCGTACATTTAGATGCGAGTTAACACATTTTGGTGGCACGTCGTGACATGCCTTTCGGTCAGCTTTGCGTCTTATCAGCTTTTTCCGACTTCATTCCGTCAGCTTCGCGTCTTGGCGGCTAACAGTATTGTATAATTAAAAACGTATTTTCAATAGACGGTTAGAAAATATTTCTGCATAAATTATTTCATAAAATTGTAATAGTAGAATTAAATTAATATTTTAAAGCTAACAACTATCGAATATTTGTTTTTAGTTCTCAATTCGTTTGAATAAAAATATTTCAATATAAAAATATTAATAAATTTAAATGTTTCACATCTGCTAAGCGACTCATGATGGCTCACATTTTTTTTCACCAGAGTTCGTTCAATTTTCTATATAGATTTATTGACTTTTCAAAAAAAGGACCATCGAAATAATGTTTTTCATGTTTAAATAAATTACAAAAAATCGATCGTGATGATTTTAGCCTTGCATTTGCAATTAATTTCTATTAAAACTTCTTTGTCGTCATTTACTAGTTGTCTCTATAAACTACAAAACATTCATACAAAGTGTGATGAGCATTTATTAAATTCATAAATTCGCAAAATTTTTTTTTAAATTTAGCAATACATAGATTTTGTACCCTTTTGTAATATTTTTCTGATTGTTCGACAACTGCGGAAATATATTATTTCCCGTTTCCTAACGAAAAATTGTAAATATAGCATGGTGAATATTTTTTAAAGCAAGTTTATAGAACGTAAATGATATATTTATAAAGTTATTTAGTTACTTATTTCGATCACTGAATAAACAATCGAATTATATGGATTCTTATTACTGAAAAAATATAGTAATGTATTTTGTATTGTATAATAATCGAATAAATTGTGAATATATCGATCTATAATCTACTTTGCGGGTAAATCAATAATAATATTTTTATATCGAAGAGAATCAAGAAAAGAGTGACTATTTCAAAAATGTGTTTTCTAACCATCTTTAGGCTTACGGAAGGGTCAAAAGCGTAATGAAAACTATTTCAGTAAGAAGTTTGAAATTATTAATTTTAGTTTTATATATATATATATATATATATATATATATAATATATATATATATATATATATATATATATATATATATATATATATATATATATATATATTCAAATACAAAGCAATTTTAAGAGCAAGGTCCGCTGCAACTTGATGGAAATTTAGTAATGTTTTCTATATTTATGCTTTTTTCTAGTTTTACTGAGAAATTTACGGCGTCTCCTGTAAGCGATTTGTCATATTTCTGGTAATTACTTTAAAATTGTTATCCCTGGATCTTATGGAAAAACGGTACATTAAAAATATCGGTATTCCTTTTTATTCTATAGGATTTTCTTTAATAGCTTAGTCTTTCATTTACAAATTCAATATTGTGAAGTTCTTGTGCCTTCTTGCTTTCGGCTAATAGCAAACCTTTCTTGATTACTCGGTGTTCGTGAAAGAATATAATTCTTGCACCATTAAGTCCCATTTTCCTCCAATGCGCACAAAATATTCATCTATATGTAATATCTGTAAACAATTGGATAGTTTCTAAAGCAAAACCCTTCCACTTTCTGGCTACAGTTTTATCATTTGACACTTAAAGAACACCATGTAACATATGTTTGCATACCGTGCAATAAGACAAAAGAGTAATTTTAAGCTATTGAGATGATTGTTTGACTTTATGATTTATTCTATTGGTACATGGGTTTTCCAAGAAAACTTTGGCGTTAATATTTTTTGTCTGAACTATATTAGCTTTATTTACAACTAATTAAATTTTTCGTCTGAGCATTTTATATTATTTTGCTGCGTTTAAAAATACGTCTCAACCCTTTTGCACTATCATTATAATACTTTTGTTTTTATTTGATTACGAAGAAGTAAATGAAAGTTCGTTTTTTTAACTTACAAGTATTTGTGATTGCCTCGTAAAGTCCGAATGGCTTATTTAATTTTGATATATGAGCCTCCAAATAATTTTTATTAGCCAATAATATAGGCTTCCGACTTTGTATGTGTATCGCCATTGGTTCGAAAAAAGAGTCCTCAAATTCCCATAACTTGGTCGCTGCGATTTGGAATAACGTGGACGTGGAATAATTATTAGCTTACTCAATATTACAGCTGATAATTAATGAATATTTTAATTTATAACATAAATTACATAATAACACAAATCAATTTACAGTAATATAAAAGCTATTCGGAAACTTTATTGAATTTGATTTTATTTATATCTCAATCGCACATTATATTATTACTAATTGCGATAATGGATTAATTGATTTTGTTAATGATATCAACAATATGAAATTATTGCTTGTTTCTTTGTTACAAAATATAATTTCAAACATATTACTAAATTGATTTATATAAATTTAAATTGAGTTTAATATTCTTCTTCGTATCATGTCCGTTTTTCCTTTTCACCTTGAACATATTTCTACATAATATTATTAATTGATACATTCTCTTTATGTCTGTATTTGTATATACGTGTTATAAATCACTTTACGTTACCATTTTTTTAAATCAAAGAAAAATAGAACCATGTTTGAATTAGATTAAAATTCAGTATTCACATAATTAATAAAAATTTTAAAATATAATTACTGCACTTTTATTATATTTTTTTAAATTGGGTAAGCTAGAAGGACTTCCGTTTTCCAAAACAATGAAAATATTTAAAGAGAAACATTTATTCCCAATATTATTATTATCTTTTTCTAACTCCATTTAATTACAAATCTGAGTTTGAGAATTCCGAGTGTTATATAACAAGTCAATAACAGAATACATAATTATGTCTCATTCTTTTACCCCTTATTTTAACAATTATAGTTTTTTTTAATTTTCATATACTTTAAGTAGATCTGTTTACTCGATAATGGAACCCCACCTATATTTTTGGGATGTCGTTGCAGTTTTTTTTTCCTGACATATGTTTTCTTAGAAACATTTGCTGATTTTGAAGTACTTTAAACTTTTCTCTGGACCCCAAACTGAAAGGTTAAGTAATAAGGTAAACAAGATTTGTGAAATGTTTTTTTTTCCATTCTATATCTATTTGTAGACCAATCTTGAACTCTATTATCAGTGCCGGCATATTATATATTTTGCAACAAAAAATAAGACTCCGAAGACCCAATAGTTAAATTTAAAAAATGAAATAAAGGTATATAATATCTCTTCAATAATTTGAAAAACGACTTGTTTTTCTTATTTATATTTAATATAGGAATTTTGACTAAATTATTAAGCATACTAAATATTTAAGCATAAAAAGTAACCAAATTCACTTTGAGTTTTATGGCCGGCACTTTTGAGTTCAGATTTCAGTAATTTATTCCTGCGCCAATGATTCTAAGAGAAAACATGATATATAGGTATAATCATTATGTACCTTTTTCCCTATTCCATGTTTTAAAAGTTCCGTACCTCAAACTAGAAATTGGTACCCTTATGAGATTAGTAACGTGTCTGTATATTAGCCCCATCACAATCGGTTTTTAATATTATTATTTATCCTTATTAGATATTTTTATTTACTCGGTTTATTCTTATGAAAAAAACAGACTTGTTTAAATCTGGCTAGAAGATTACATAAACATTACAGTGATATCTTAGATCTAGTAATTTGGAAAATTAATATTTATAAAAATTGGATAGAAATACTATCTACGCTTAAAAGTTTATAAATGCATAAATGTGTGCAGAACCTCCGTAATGCGATACAGGTTCGTACTTGACAGATTTTTTATTTGTAGTGATATTAAGTGATAAATTTGTAATTTTTGCACCATCCAAATGCGAAAATTAAAGTTTTTACACAAAACGTATTCCTATACATTACGATGTTACATTCAGCTTGTATAGTTAGAACAGGTCACCTAAATTAACCTGAATTAATTAAAATTCCTGAAAGAGCAGCAAAATGAAAACGACAACAATCAACAAAAATAAAGCGAATGATAATTATTTAGGAAATGTTGGATACTATAGAAGTAAGACATAAAGAAGTATGATTCTCAACACATGTAACTAATTCATTAAACATTCTTAGCATGAGGGAAAATTACGTCACAGTGCGGATTTATTCAAATAAAAAAAAATATATATATGTATATATATATATACGAAATTTGAAAAAGATAAAGACAATTAATTTATAAGTGGACTAAAATATTGCAGATATAGGTATTGATACCAGAAAGAAGTAACAGATTCATTAACCATAGTTCTTAGGGACCCAAAATGTTTTACAGTGTGGGTTTATTAAATTTTCAAAATAGGTACGTGGAATAATGAACCGGAAAACGACAATGACCGATAATTTGAAAGTTAATAAAGAATATTACAGAAATAGATAGTTTGTTGTTTACAAAAATACTAATTGTTGTTGTCAACAAGCACAATGAAGCCTGTAACTATTTTTTTTCAGTACACGCTTATTTGAGTAATGCAAATAATTAGGTTTTGACAATGAAAATCGTATAGGGGAAATTTAGTAAAAATTCATTTATATATTAACCGAAATTTCATTTATATATTAATGTTTTCCTTACCAATTAAAAAATAAAAAATCAGGTAATTTTTCAAAATAGTTTATATTTCCTATTTCTACAGTACCGTACTTTGAACAAGTAAGATATTACAAAATGCGGATTGTGTTCCGTTGTATCCTCCATGTATAAATCTAACAAACTTTAGCCATTGGCACACATTAGTTACAATTATTGTTTTTAAAAACTTGGTATTTGATTAGATTTTATTCTCATTTTTATTCCCTATTAACAATTGTTATTTTAGGAAAAAGATATAGTACATGTATGCAACTCTAGCTTGTCAATTTGATAGTTAATCTCCAACTTGTTTGCCTTTTAATATACTAAAAAAGGTGTTTTTAATTGTACAGTTGTAGTGAAATGTTTTCCGTTTTTGAAGGACTTCTTTAAACAAGCATTGATATATCCACAATATTTAAAATTTAAAATAATCGATTCAATTTTAGAAACGCGACACTGAATATATTTCGTAATATAATCTTTTTAATTATAATGTCAAAGCGAACTAAACAATTGATAATAAATAACATGGAAGTTGGCTGTTGACCTCTGTCTTTCTACCTCATACCTTCCTATCTTCCTCCCGTATTTGGATTGGTAAATATTATTTACCGATCTGAGGTTATAACTCCAATATACCAGTAGCTTTTCGACTTATACTATGTTATATTAAATTTAACTAAAAGTGAGGTTACATATTTTAGCTCCTAATCAGTATTAGGTATAGACTGTTGTATAATTTTGTCTTATTTTGTCTTGTATTTTGGACTTATTTTTTAAACAATTTCTTTTCTTTTAATGAAAGACGATTGTCCATAATTGCCAAAAATTTAAGAAATGGTTGTAGTAAAACAACATTAATTCACACTCATAAGGGGCCAAGGAGACACGTCGATGAGACGTCCGACAATCAACACTTACTAATTAATTAAAAACTATTAAATTCAAAACATTGTGAAATGTCATGCCTCATATCACAATTACCAGTATAAAAATAAAGTTAGCAATATTTCTACTGATCTTAGGGAAACCTAACCAAAACGTTTCATAGTTAATTGTTACTACATTAGACAATATTAATATTATTTCAATATATTGTTATCTTACCAGTCAAACTAAGTCAACCAAGGTATGATTATTGCAAAAAGATGAGTTTTATATAAAGTCAATAATTATCCATCACATCCTAAGGATGTTACTTTACATTTATGAAATATATAATTTTTTTGTTGTTCAGCTTTCTTGAATTTCTATAAATAGTAAAACGTAATTACTGGATTAAACTTCGTCAGAAAAAGCGTAGGGATTTAAATGGCTTTAAGTTTATTTTTACTAACATGAAATTAACTTAAATGTCAGCCTTTGACCATTTAAACATAAGAATTTCAAAACTTATGATTTTAAGCCGATTTTTGAAGTGCGGTTAAACCTGAGTGCAGATTATATTCACTTATATTATATAACTTTTTATTTACCACTAAAATTTTTATTTCTAAAATATTATATTCAGAATATAACAAGTTGATAGTAGTGATTGAATAAGTTGAGGTTGTGGTCTTTATTTATTTTTGTAGATATGGTTTTCTTCCGTTAAATATCATTTGTTGAGAGATTTTGTAAGAAGTTAAATTATAGGTATATTTCTAATATTGCTTATTCTTAACACGGTGAGTTTTTCACTGTATAGATAAATTGAATATTATTGAAATTACATTACTGAGACAAATTTAAGGGAAGGAGCGAGTAATTATAGAACTTTAATTCTAGAGTTACTTCCACGCAGCATTTTTTTTCATTCCATATAGCAATTTTTAATTTAAAAGTAATTAATGCTTGTATTATGTTTCACTTACCTGTAAATGTACTTGTTGCGACATGTAAACAAATATATTCGTCCATAATAACTATTTTTCTACATTTCTTTAAATGAAAACAAACCATTATATTTCAATTATTTTGCTCGATATTGAAATAACTTGAATCATTATGGAAATTTTATTGACATAACTTTTCTAACTACATGTAATGAAAATCTATCTAGAAATCTGATGCTGCACGTGCTTTGAAAGAGATATCATAATTTATTATAAGATTTGATGTAATTTATTAGGGGAAGTTAAAAGTCGCGAGTAAAGCTGGGCAGGACTTTCATCAAAATTGCATTTAATAACATTTTAAATGTGATTTAAAAATAAGTTAATTTTGAATAATAATTATCTTTTGTTAACAGCTACTTCAATCTTTCCATGACTTACAATATAACCATGACGCAATCCGATCTGGCAAGTAAAAATTTAAATTTCTTTTATTTATTTTTGTAAATACTTTCCCGATTATGACTAAAACCAGTAGGTAAAATATCGGAACAGTAAGAATAGTCTAAAAACCGGTTTAAACTCAAATATTTTTCTTTGCTTTTTCTACGTTATTACTTTAAATTTTTTGTTAGAATGGCGCAGGGGAGACAGACTTTTTTTGGTTCGGTTGAGCGCTGTTGAAATTAATTTCATAGTCAGTTGAACGCTCCCCTACAATTTTGAAAGTCTACATAATTACCCATAATACGTGCACAAACACAAACACACATATAAATATCGATATGATTCGTGCTTATCCGCTAACGTTTCATTGAAAACACAAAAAGTACATAAAATACCTGAAGTATATCAATATTGTTTTATTGTGACTGAGTTGACAATTATTATTATTTCACTGATTCTAATGTACACACCTCATATATTTTTTATCATTCAGTGTCGTAATTATACTTACACAACTTGATCAATTTGTGTCGATTAATGAAATAAATGTAGCACAAAGTAAAAATGAGGTCTGCAAGAAGTAAGGAAATTAAATATGTTAAATAGAAGTAGAATGCATGTTGAGAGGGTTCAGTAATAGGGTATTATGTACATTGGGTAAAACACCTCTTAGAGGTGTATGAAAAATAGTATGGGAAATTTATTAAACCGATTTAAAAAAAATAATTTAATTTTGGTGTTTTTAATAAATGCCCTAATATTATTTTTTTTTTATAGATTTTAGATATACGAAGTTAAAAAGATAGGAGGGATAAGAAGTGCAAATATTTCGAAGACCCGCAACTCGCAAAAGAGAGGTCGAATTTTTAATTGAATTTTTAATGACCTTTATAATGACACCCCAATTGTTCAGTGAGAATAAAATTTCCACCCTAAGTACGATGTATATTATTCCCCAATATAATTATACTTTCAAGCACGATCGATATTTTCACTTAATTCAACTATTTCTTTTCATTTTTAGTATTAAAGTAAAGGAGCTAGGAAGTTGCTGCATAAAGACTAAAAGATGTACATGATGGAATTATATACTTTTTCTTTTTGTTATTTTACTACGTGGCCCTAAGAAGCGAATATCGAAGGTATATGTGCAGGCCAGATAGATAATAATTAAAAGCAGACTAAACATTGCCATCACAAAAGTAAAACATATTCTTAATGAGTATGTAACTTTTTTAATTTCATTTTTGTTTTCGAATTCATTGTCATCATTTTTTTTAATGTGTTGTAAATAAAATATCTCAAAAATTAAATTTAGATTTATTACACCAATGGTCGATCGGACGGCGAGCCTGTTAAAACATTTTGGACTCGAAATAAAATATTAAATATATTTGGCGTTAATTTTGTAGAAATGTGAACTACGTGATGTAGTATTATTTCTACTTTCTTTAAGTTCTTTACCACGACCTAGGTTTCGTTATATTACAACATCTTCAGGTGGACTATTATATCTATAGCAAAGATCTTAGCTAAATAATACTACATCACGTAGTTTCATTTAATTGTGTCGAAATAAAATATTATAAGCGACGGCATCAGATAGACGGTCCTTTCAAAGGAAACGTCGGAACTGAGAGCCAGATCACTTTTACGATTTATCAAATTTAAATTAACGCTTTCTTTGTAAATAATATATCTTTATTTTATTAATTTTGACGAAGTATTACGAGTTGACGTAACGGCATTACCGATACCTGAGATTGATTGTAGCTTTGGCGACCCGTATCTGTCTATACACCTGCGGTTTCCGTAATTTAAGCTTCGGGCTTAGAGTTGAAGAGCTTTTCTTTATTACACAGATAATTTTTAACGTGAAAGACTGAAGCATATAATCGATCACTTTTCGAAGGAAAAGTTAGGCTATGATTGCGTAGCGGTTTATTAATATATTATGGATTGGTAGAAATTTTAAACGTAACAATTGCTAATAGGCTATTATGAAGGGTACTTGTTGATGGGAAGGTAAAAAGTTTCCTATTATTTTAATAAGGATTGTGTTATTGCTATTTTTTTAATAGCGCACTGTTTAGCAAAGATGAAAACAATATTTTGTTTATTATTATGAAAAATAAATTTAAAGATGCTTATATATTTGGGATTTGTATGAGTAATTTGTTCTAATTAACAACTAAGTACTAATGAAGGACTAAAAAGTAAATCTTTTTTCGTAATTTCTGTATAAAACCAGGTTTTAAGTTAGAAAAGTTCTATCATGGAAGTTTTTTTTAAACTTGTTACGGTGTTGCTTTTTAATTGTACTTAAACAAGTAAGTTGACAAATTTTTTGCAACAGTAGATACTCATTTCTTTTGCATTTAATACAATTTGTATAATATTAAATACTTTTCTTTGATTTCCACTCCCATTTCCAGTTTTGGTTCATCATTGAATTCCAAATTTAAAATAATTTCTTTTAAAATATTTCTATTTTCAGAATTAGTGATTTATTCACTTTTTTATGCTTTTTTTGGGTTTAAATTTTGTTTATTTTTAACAAATGCAAAATTTTCGTTGTACTTAATATAAATTACTTTTTAGAAATAATACAGAGTAGAGTGCAAGCTGTTTCAAGTGTATGGATCATAAAACGGAAACAAGTGTGTTATTAGTTGTAATTTTTTCATTTAAAAACTTTTGGGAATGAGTTCTATAGTTTGTGTCGAAATCAAGGTTAAGAATGTTTCAAAGGTGATAGCAAAAGCTGTTTGCCCTTAAACTACGGCCACTTAAGTCAGGTCCAAGGTTAGCAGTAAATTTATCTATTTGCATCCAATCATTTACTGTACTTTACATATTACAAAATTTCTTCTAAATAATTAAAAATTACATTTACGAAAATACCTATGTACACATGGAAAAATGGAAGGAAAGGAAAAAAACAGTGCAATTAGTTTGAAATGAAGGACTTATATAATAAGGTTTCTAGCCGCATTAATTGATTTTTGTTTCTCTTTTTAATTACCTAATCCAAACTAATTAAATTATTATTAATATCCAACACTAAAAAATAAATAACCTGACCTTTTGGAAATGATAGTTACCCAAATGCATCTCTAACGTAATCCAGGGAAGAAGAATAAATAGGATCAAGAAAATTAAGTTATTTAGATTATAAACTTATTTAGACAAATATATATCATGTTGTATTATAGTATTCTTTTTAGCGTATACCGTCCAAAACTTCAGTATCTTATGATGAAATATTTAAAAACAAAGAAATTTTAAGAGAATGTCAGTTCAGATACAAGTTTTGAACGCGTACTGTGTTTGGATGTAGCCAAGTAAGTTCCATTTACTTTTGTATCAATCAACACATTTACATGTATTAATTTTGTTTTGCAGTTTGAAATTTTATTGAACTATAAGTGATGAACCATCCAAATTATATTTTGATAAATAACAAAAAGGTGGTTAACATGGGTATCTGCGGACCATGAATTTTGGTAACAGCTAAGAGAAAAGATTAACAGTAAAAAACTTAACATTAAAAAACTTTATTGATAAATTCCTAGTTAAACAATTTCAGCCTCCATGCCGACAGCAAAATTTCCTCTACGGTAAAACCGACGACGAATATTTGAATCTATTACTAAATTATCCTGTAGTATCTACCGGGACCAATAATATGATAAAACTGTATTCTCTTGTCGAAATTGCGTAATATATAGTTAGACCGAAACCCACCAAGTTTAATCCTTGCTGAATTAAATTACATGTTAGAAACAGCGAAGCGCCTCATCACGTTTTACAAAATTAATCAATTCGATTCGCATGTGGGTGGCTTTAAAGTCTGGTCAACCAGATATTACATAATTAATAACTTTTAAAAATTTACACAACGTCCTAAATTACATTAACCCAAAAAATATTTACCTTGACGACAGGAAAACTATTGTGAAGCAACAGATCTTAAAATATCACTGTCTGTTGTTTTTAATAGGTATATACTCTGAAGAACATTTTCAAATGAAAAAAGCAAAGAAATATTCTACTGAAATTGGAACGGCCAGAAAAGTACTCAAGGATCAAAATCAAAATATTTTTTTAAGACCATTTGTTTCTTGAATCTATATTATTGTAAAACAAGTATATTATTACGTAATATAGGATTGTCTTAAAAGAGATAGAAATTCACATATTAAAGACCAAAATAACACTGATTAACCTAAAAAATAAAATATAAGCGACCTGTATTTCACCAGTCACGACAAAATTAAAAACATGACTCTAATTTAAAAATTGCTAACAAGCTTGGAGTCACTTGGAGATATGTGAAGCTTAGCATGTATGGTATCAGTTTGGGGTTGCGGAATTTGAAACGAAGAAGTTAAAATGCAAACAAAAGTATCTGAACTTATGGAAAGAGCTCATTCAATTAGAAGAAGTCGTTATTTAAGTGAGGTTGGGAAATGTATATTGCCACAAGTTCACATGCAAATGAACAAAGTGATTTTAGATTTGTTGCACAAGAGCCAGTATCCGTGGCGCTATTCGCACTGCATTTTGCTGATGACAAAACATCAAAAGAGTAACGGAACGCCTAAAAAGAAAAGCGGCTCACTCAAAATATACACACAAGGATTATTACAAAGGAAACCTATGAAAGAGGTTGAGGAGTGGATGAAAACAGATTTGAAAAATGTTTGCCAATTTTTTTATTTCCGGTATATTTTCATCATTTATTTTTATTGAACTATATAACTTGTAAGCAAGATATAATCAAGTTTCGTATATAACTTGTAAGCAAGGTATAATAAAGTTCTAAGTTGTATGAACTTACGTCATACAATACAAGTGGCATGACACGATGACAGACAAGTCAAACAATGCATGGTAACTATTCTACAAGAGCTTTGTGTTTTAAAACTAAAGAGACAGGACGGGCTTTGTTTGTTGTGCTCACATGTGGCTAAAGAAATCTCTCCAATATTTCCCAGCCTAACATTGAAATATATTTTTAATATTTAAAGACAAGTGAAGGTTTCTGTCATAGATCTTGTTAAATAAAAGTAATAATGCAACCCGATGTAACACGGTCACAGAACAAAGACAATAATGTCTGGAAGCTGACTAAAGGTTTTTTGCATTGCATTTAAGTAATACAAGTGATAATAATTCACAAAAATAGGATGATTACCATTTAGTTTAAAATTATGCATCATAAATATCTAATAAAGGAAAGTCAGCCAAAAATGTCTACATACTGAAAAAAAAACAAAATATTTGAAATTGCTATAAATAGGTGAAATCAAGCTACTGTGAAGAATTTTTTTTACTTCGTTTTGTACGGTCTTTGATCGTAGGTGACGTAAAACTTACGAAACAGATTTACGTGGAGTTTTCATTGTTACATTCAATCGAGTTTGAGGAAGAACATGAGATATTAAGACTCTAGGAAACTATAAATTCCTTTAATTTGCAGTGTATTTTATTTAGTTGTATTCACCTTGCTTAAAAATTACTAGGCAAATTTATATGGAGTTTTATTGTAAATTACAGCCCAAGAAAAGTTTTCACATATTTAATTACCACATAAAAGTTTTCACATATTAAATAGAAAAGTAACGATAAAAGTGTCACTCATTTATCACTAACAATTTAATAGCCGTTCACTTCTTATTATCACCGAAATTTGAGCAAATTATGTAATCCACATAGGTTGAAAATTATGGTTCATCCACATGGTTAAAAATTAGCATCTAAATTATATCTTCACGTTAACGAACGATACAGGCTCCATTTTTTACCAATGTCAAATATATACTAAAATATTTCAACGCAGCGATTCTCTAAAGATTTGTCCCTCCCACATACATATTTAGCTATATTTTTAGTATATCATCCACAACAAATAATATTAAAATTAGTATTTGTGATAATCAAGTAGCGTTTCAAAGAATAAGAAGATCATTTATCGTTGGCATCAAGGCGACAATACTCAAGTGGACATCACTTGGCCAGAGACAAGTGTCGAGTTGATTTATTGCCGATCAGCTTAAATCTGTCGGAAACATATTCAGAATTTAATTTTATAAATACTCGAATCAAAGTTATTTACTCACAGTATCGTTTTTGTAACAAGTAATTCAATTAGAGATGTATAAATCCATTGAATAGTGCTTCGTTCTTTTAGTATTTTTTTAGGAATATTGATTCGACCCGGATTGATCACATAACAGAACCGGGACTACTTGCTGTAATCTTGTTTTTAGATACGCAACTTAAATTGAATAACGAAGCTGTGAATGACAAATGCCAATTCTCGCTGAGCTTGTTGTCGCGTAATTGAAATTATCTAATGATATTTAAGCATCTTCTTGCGTCATAAAATGAATTGACGCAAAGCAGTTTTTTATGGGCGCTCGGTTCCCAGCGGTTCCTGTCATTGCGTTATGAATTTGTTCCGTTTATTTTGCAATATTTACCTGGGTGCGTCATAAAATGAATTGACGCAAAACGAGGTGTCATCGGCGCTCGGTTCCACCGACCGGAAGGAAGGTCGGTCTGCTATGGATTTATTCCGCTTATTTTGCAATATTGCGTCAGTTATAAGTTTCAGAAGTATTAAGAGAATTCTTCATTTCAAGTTCATTTGAATTCAGAAGTATTAAGAGAAAATCTAATATTAATACGGAAAAGCGGCTAAGAAAAATTTGAAAAACGAACTAAGCACGAATTTATGGTTTTTAAGGAAGGTATATTTGATATTTTCTTTAAAAAATATTTGAAAAAAAATGTTAGAAAAGTATTTAGTTTATACACGTATTTTTTTATTTAAAAGTCAAAATGAGAAAACAATTTCTTCTAAATGAATATCCGGTAATAGACATAACATGTTTTATCTTTGAATACATTCATATGTATTCACTTGCATTAAATGTACGTTAAAATGAAACCCCCTGCTTTTAAATGTGGTCTTCTTTTTCCACGTTTGCAGGAATATTCATTGTCTTTTAATCACATTTGTTTAGTCTTATTTTTTTCTACGTATCCAATTCTGCGTTCATTCTTAAACACGCGCTATGTAAGCTTAATTTCATAAAGGTTTCATGATTATATGTCGCATATTTACATGCATTATTGCCTAATATTAATCTTCGATATTTGTGTACTTCTGAATAGTCTGAGATTTGTAATTATGTAATCAACAAATTAATTACATATTACGTCACCCACAATTAAAACGTACACTTAAAATTTTTACGTAACAAAAATTTCATTCAATTAATTATTAAGAGACACAAGATTTAAGAAAATACTCAAATATTAATTCGTTCTCTTTAGTATTTGGGTTGTAAAGTAAGAGTATGAAATCATTTTCTTCATAACTTTTTGCCCCTTTTATCATGATAAAGGAACTAGGATACCTATATTATATCTGAACTAGGATAACTTATAATTATGTGGCTTGTACACAAAACGTAGCATAAAACCACAATATTAGTCATTAGAAAAATGCTACGAAATTGTTATCTCGACACACAATAAAGAGTGGAATCGGATTACTTGAAAATGTGCGTTAAAAATTTAATTTTTTTTCCGAAAAATTAAAGTTGCTTAAAATCTTACCGCTTAAGGTATTAATTAAACCAAACTCTGAGTATTGTTATGGCACGATACCCAGCTATTTCGATGTATAGTTGTGACAAATTAATTAAACACTTTTGTTCAATATTTTACGTGTTTTATCAAAAACTGACACTGTGCACTGGATAGCAATAGAATTGTATGTTCTAAATGGGATGAACCAGGGTATACGAGCCTATAAGCTAACTTTAGAATAAAATGATGAGTACTACCTCCTCTATATGTAATTTTTTGTACTTTTTGTGATATAAAATTATGATATTTATCATATTTAGATGCGACATGCGATGTTTACATCATTATTATTTTACATTGCTAAACGATACTTACTATTCTTAAAGTTTTATAATGGATATTGAAACTTAAATTTGAATTACGATTTATAGTTAATTCGACACTCACCTGATCCACGATCCTAAAATCCTCTTACTTATGATTAAATCTGACATGACTCAAAACCCATTCCTAATTTTCTAAATACCAACTGTTTTTTTTAACTAAACGATATTTGGCATATTTATGAGGTTATCTAGAAAAAAGTATTTGTGAAATTTATTCCTTGCTATTTTCATATTAAAATATGTGAGTTGTGTTATATTCAAAGAATTCATTTTTTATGATAAAAGTTTTGATTTATTTAAAGAAAGTTGTATTTTTGTATGATCTTTCCATTTATTTTATTCACACGTTATATTAATTATCTATCTGTATATGGTTACTGGCATATTTTTTTTTACCCTAATTATATTAATATTTTGTTGTCAGGGCGCATTATTGGTTTTTAAATCACCTACGCATGCAAGTATCTATCTGTGATTTCTTATTGCGTGATGATCAATGTTTATTTTTTCCAGTTCTTATTTGTTTACTTGATTGAAGTATGTACTTAATATGAATCAAAGACGTAAGAATCACAGTCATCGTCAGTTTAGGTTCTTCGTGGTCAAACCGGGTGGTACGACCATTCTTTTTCTATAGTTTCTTCTGTTTGTTTTGCGTTTGCTTTCCTTTCTTCTTTTTGTTTAAGATGTTCCTGATATAAGTATAAACATTTTGCGACTTTTTGTCGCTATCAGCTGCAAGAATGAATTGAGTATTTTGTTTTTAGAATCAATAAATGTTTCTCCTTCTGTATATACTATTTGTAAAATATGTATAACTAATGATATAATACAAAATAAATATAATATTAGACTTCTTATGCTCCGAAAATTATATTCCAAAGCCTTATAGATTTACATAAAATCTATATTTATTTGGCAAAAGAAAAAAATTAAAATATAAAAAAATAATGTCATTAGTCAATTGGAAAAAACCGGCTATTATTTGCACTTTGCTCCCAAAACTTTAAATGAATATGCATTAATTTTATTTTAAGCAACAAAATTTAAGTTCATTTGGTTTAGAACAATAATTTAGAACAATTTAAGCTATAAAATACTATAAAAATTGCGAATACATTGTGTGGTTAACAAAAATTGACATAAAGTCAAATCCTTATGTAGAATCGTTTTTCATATATTTTTCATTATGTACCTTAATTTATATATGTAATAAATTATAACGAAAATGTACGAGCATCAGGTAAAAACCCTTAAATAAATTTTCATGAAACTTTGAACTTTAAGTTATATTTTGAAATCAAAACCTCACAAAAATTGTTCCAATCTGTATTCCATGGTTATATCCAATGCTGTAATCTTGGAGGCTTCGTCAATATCTGCAAGTTATGCTATTTCTCATGAAAACTAAACCAAAATTATTGATATGTAATGAAATTACGGGACTAAATGAAAATTAAGGACTAAATTATATTTATATCTAACTTTTTTGTGATTCAGTTTGTTTGGATTATTTAATTTAGTTTTATATATATATATATATATATATATATATATATATATATATATATATATATATATATCGATTTCGAAACATATAATCGGAAATATTTTTATTACAAGCAAGTCATAAAATATATTTCGTTCTTTTATATGGTTAGAATTATATTTTTCATTATGGACGTTAATTACAATATGTAATAAAATATATGTCCTGTCCTGAATTAGGGCAATATATTATTTAGTCGCTTTTAGTTTATTTCTATAGTATTACAAAAAGCACCAACGAATAAAAGTTTATTCAACACCCACATCGTCAATGAATTATTAGGTGATGTTTCCAAAATTTCTATTTCCAATGCTAAATTAGGACTTTTTTTGTGTTAGCGAAAGCTGCGTCGACCCTTGAGACAAATCGAGACGCATTTTTTGCTGTAATGTGCCTAGATCCTTTAAATGAAACCATCGGGTAGAAAAAGTTTTTGCCCTGTTGAAAATCATTTGCATAGCTTGTGTCAGCGTCTGGACGTTGTGTCGCTTCGATTGGAGTAAAGATCGAAAGAAATTTATTTAATAGTCGGACTCTATATTTTGATTGCAACAAATGATTATTGCAGAATTGTCAATTGATAATATAATTTTTCACAAAAACCTATTTATATAGAGTTATACCATTAATTTAAAAAAAAATAACATTTCAGTATAAACATAATTTTTATCTTTTATCCAAAATACGCATCGCTCTTTGCAACAAGTTCTAAAGTAAAATGGTGAGCGCAAGTGTAATTCCCAAAAAAAATCCAATATTTATCGTTTTTGTTTATATTAAGTTCTAACGATTGATATATAAAATATAATATATAATATAAAAGGTATGAAGAGCTCTCGCTCAGTTTGAAAAAGAAAATATAGGTAAAAAAGACGAAATTAGATTCGTTCGAAATATCAAGTTGATTTCAATTTCACTCCAAAAGGGTCAAAATTCAAATCTGCTTACCAACATATAAAAGATTCAAGTAATGTGTATATAAACATATATTAATTACAACCTAACTTTTTTTCAATTACTAGTGTAATTTCTCAAAGATTTTTTTGTGGAACTCAAATAATATTCATAATTAAATTATATCAATGACTAAATTTTTATTTTTACATCGTTCTTGTGAATTATTAATATATTGATCGATTTCAATAGAGTAATTCAATCTACGTCTGGCCTCATCTACTGGAATTAGTAAGAAACCATACTAAAATATGATTTAACTAAAATTTTGTTCAAACTGTATAGAGATAAGAAAATAAACAAAAAAGCAATTAAATTTATAAAAAGAACATATTTTATAATGGTAGCAATAACATTTTATTTCTTAACTGAAACTTCGAATTGTTTCTCAATTTTTTTGCTTTCACATCGAGATGATATGCGTTTATTTCACTTTTCAGATCAAAAAGTCTATAATGATGAAAATCCTGTTAAAACCTCTCCGGTACTTTTTTTTTCAAACAAACTAACCGCTTGACAAAAATGTTTAGATGTCGTATTAAGATAATATTTAGTTTATTTTATTTCTCAGAAAGAATGAAAAATTGATATATCGTAAATTCTACATGATGCATCTTAGGTGCGCATATATATATGTATATATATATATATATATTTATATGTATATATATATATATATATATACATACATATATATATATTTATATATATATATATATATATATATATATATATATATATATATATATATATATATATTATTTGAATATAAAATCGAATTAAATAATAACGCGAAATTTAGTCTAGTGTCCAAAGGTCTGAACTTCTGTTCGTCTGCCGCATTGGTCCCTTTCAGATTATTTTTTTCAAATAGAAAATTCGGAAATGACCATTTATAATCTGGATAATTAATCCTCTATCCCCTATATATTCCCTTTATACACCCAGAATATTTGAGTGGTGTAAATTAATTTTTATTGACTGTAAATTTTAAGAATAAAATTAATCGTAAGTTAAATATTTTAATTACGGTTGAGTTAAATTAATGAAAAAAAAGGTATATTAAATATTTTTGACCCGCATTTAAAATTACTGAAAATTTACGCTTCTGTATCAGTTTATGAAATTAGATTTAATTTGTTTATGTGTCATTTCATTACGGTATTTTGACTCAGTCCTTTAAATTTTAATTTAAATCATCTTTTTTTTTTGAAGAACATTACTTTATTTATTATTTTATAATTATTTATTTATTTTTTTATATTACAATTATTATGATATTACTATTGACCATGATTGCCGAATTTGAAAAATAAATATTTCAATGCATTGTAAATCGATGGCGTCGTGAGGTTTTTGTACAATTTTAATTACATTCCAAGGAATACTAACGTAAAGTTTGATGAAATATTTTTTTATGACGGGCGAAAATTTAAAAATGATCCAATAAACCGCGCAACAAATGAAGATGAGACTGCAACTTAAGAAGTATTATATAAATATGTAACAAGTTGTTGTATTAAAAATTAGTAGTTACCAGAGAACCATAAAAAGTCATCTAGTGGATATCCCACCAAACGAAACATTAATCTGAACGAAGTTTATAAAAATATGAATCACATTATTATTTACATAAATATAAAAGAATCACCTAATTCGAACAAACTTATGATACAAACATAGTTAGACATTTTCGTACAATAATGGCAAACTTATCTAAGATATAAGACCAAGGAATGAGATACACGAGAAAAGGAGAATATCCAGAAACAGCCGCCGAACAACCTTAGAAACGGCAGCAATGCGGGAGTTCTCTACTGCACGTGTGCTTGCTGTCCTTAAAACACATTCTTTAAGCAATATTTTTGAATCTTCTACTTGATGTTAACGCAATATTTTTGAATGTTTTACGTGATGTTAACGCAATATTTATTTTTTTTTAATGCAAAGGAGAAAAAATGTATTACATGGAATCGTGTTCTCTCTTTTTCACCGTCTAAAAAATGTGTAGGCAGGGACGACTGATTTGCATTATGAAAGTCCTTACTTTTAAGTAATTTAATTATTTTGTTTTATTTAAAGTGCTGCATTTAACTTGGCACGGAATCCAAAATGCTCTAGAATTAGTAGAATTTTGTTAATATATTTACGGGTGGAACCACAAAAGTATTTACGGACACATTCACTCTTTAGACTTTACTGTAGTCAGTGCTTCAAACCTTCATGTACCTTTACGTACTCTATATCCGCCTACTAATATTGTACTAGTCATATGTTTTTGTATGTAACTGTATATATTTACTCGCCTATCTATATGCGTACTAATATTTTATTATAAGCAGTTAATATCTTCACAGCATCGTGATTATGGAGTTGGAATCCGGAGTCCAATAACAGAGTTTCTGCTTGAGAAAAGTAACTCTATCTTAGAAACAGCAGATACTCAAGTGTCACTTTTTACACTAGAATTGCAGTATCAGAATTGAGAAGTTGATGCCTAAAATTTCATGACAGGGTCTCTGCTTAAGATCCACCATACTGTCTAAAAACAGTAAATCCAAAAATCTCGCGATTTAAGCATACAGTACACTCATAGAATCAAAACTGAAGAATTGGAACCGAAAGTTTTTTGGCAGACTTTCTGCATGAGAGCCACTATTCTAATGTAAAAACCACATATCCTCCGGTCTCCTGGTTTATATAGAGAATACTCCTGCAATATCATTACTGATCACCGATTATTATGGATTGCGATATTTAAAGAAACAAGGCGTATGATGTGCCAGTTTGTATAAATTCACCGTTAGAGAAAACCTTTTGTGTACCTGCGATTTTGAGACGCAGGACATGAGTCAAGTTTTATTCCACTGCAGTGAGCACAATTTATTACCTTAACATTAGAGTAGAATCACGTAGAGCTTTAGAACGTGGTATCTATAGTCACCAAGACTTGGTTTAGAATGGATTGATCTTTGAGTCATTTAAAGCATTCGAAAATTGAGAAGGAACAGTCCTTAACATTGTAGAGAAAAGCGCTGAGAATATAGATACGGGACACTCTTAGTGAACCGTCGAAGGTCCCCTCTTTTGTACGAAATTGGATGATGTGGGTCCCAGGAGGGACCCTGACACAACCTGGGTGGAAACAGAGGGAACAGCATAAAGGCTGAGGAATTGGAATCCGTAGTTCAATCACAAAGTACCTACTTGGTACTCAAAAAACTATTTTAAAAACAGCAGATCCCCAACTCTAACAGTTTAAATAAACAATTCTCTTTCAACATCAGGACTGACGAGATTAGTTTTCACAGTCATATTCTGACCAAAATGAGATCATACTGAGAGTATACCCTTACAAGAAAAGTTAAAAGTTTTAAAAATCAGTCCATGCGTCTTCCGATTTATAGTCAAGTTGCGATTGCTTGGTTGCTATCATCATCATTCAGCCTTTCGATTACAATTCAAAAAACATACCGGCGCTTATAACTAATTTGTGCAAATAAAATCCTTATTTTAATTAATGTTATTAGTTTCACAAAGCGATAATCAATTTAAATAATGAAATTATTTGAAAAGAACCCGTTCAGGTTTCATAGAATTTATAATCAAGTTGTAGTAGTAAACTGACTGTACTTATCATGCAACCTACTAATACTATTTAAAGAATATAGGTCCGGTTATAATACAAATTTTGTGCTTTTAATAAATTTAAATGACTTCATTATAAATTAATTCCTATTAATTTTAATTGATAATTTTCATTTCTTTATTGAATATATTTGGCGTTAATTTTATAGAAATTCATTATTTACAATTAAATGAAACGACGTGATGTAGTATTATTTCTACTTTCTTTAATTTCTTTACCACGACCTAGGTTTCGTTGTATTACATCTTCAGGTGCGCTATTAGCAAGAATCTTTGCTGTGTTTCTTTAATTAATTGAAATCTAACAATTTTGTTTACTTTTTGTTGTTTTTCATTTTTAATATCGACCTAAGGGAAATATTGCTAATGACAGAAATCAAATTTTTCTTAGCGCTTTTATAACAAATGCTTATTTAGAATGGTATTTCAAACGTGACGCTTATATAATGGTTTAAATGAAAATGAAGACAGCGTAGTTACTTGAACTTACGTGTCAAAGTTTTCGTTGATTGAGATTGACAAATATAAGTCATTCGTAACATAATTATAATAAAACACAATTTTACTTATTAACTTTACTACGGCATTCGTTCAAAGAATTTGCAAATGGATTGTTTCATTCTTTGAAGTCCATCTATGAAAAATATTATTTCCGAAGTGAAATTTGGATCGTCTTAATGAGCAAAAAATTACATCGAAAAACACATTACTGCGTCATAGGTCGCCACTAAATCTATGCCGCAATAATGTGATACGGCCAAGATCCTTTTTTATGAAACCGTTAGCGAGAGCCCGAAACTTTTTTACTTTGCATTTACATCTACACTTATTCGCATACAAAGTGTGACATATCTTGGAATGAAGGAAATGGACAAAAAATTTCTACGCATATTTAGGTTGGTCAATGTATTTGGGACACAGTAACTTTAAAGAATATTCTATTTTAATTATTTTTCTGTTATCAAAATTGGTTTTATTGTCGTCTATAATAACAAATCTTAAGCATGACTTATGTACACATGTAGCACTTTTTCACATATTTTTATGTGGATGTATAGTATATCGCAGAAAGTTACGCATAACTGTACTATTTAGAAATTCATTAAAGCAACCCCTTTAAATCGTCGTATTTTGGATTGTTCAGTGAACTAACTATTCTTCTTAAATTTAAATCTATCTTCATTCAATCATTATTTTCATGAATTATTACAAAACTAAATAAGTAATAAACATAAATTAAAGTATGTATGTACTCATGCAACGGAAATAACATATGGTAAAATATAATATAGCTAGTTTATATATAATATTTATAGGTATATTAAAATGAATCATTTCAGTGTTTTGTGCATTCATAAAATAGAATAAAAGTAAAAAATCTTGCAACTTGGAAATGTTTCAAAAAAATCTATGCTACATACGTAAAATGTACAGAAGGAATAGATATTTTTGAAATATTTTCTGCCTTCCGGTTTTTGGTTTATTTATACCCGAAACGATTTTGCCGTGATTTTAATTGATAAAGCTTTGGATCCTTAGAGTAAAATAAGATAGGTATCATTTCGTACAAGATAAAATTTTTAAAAAATTTGTTTATTTTGCCTGTAACGTAAAAGCGACCAAGTCAATTTAAACAAAGTTTTATTAATGTATTTTTCAGAGTCTAAAAATAAAATTGAGATATGTGTTTATTATTTTGCTTTATTACTTTTCTATATTCAATAAAAAAATAAAAGTCAAAAATTTGTGCATTGAAAATGTTTTAAAAAGTTATACAGGAATAATAGACATTTTTCAGAAATAAACTGTACAGAAAGAATAGACATTTTTAGAATTGTTTCTGCTCTATTCGTTTTTTGGTTCATTTGTACGCGAACAGATTTTGATGAGGTTTACTTTTATAAACCTCGGATCCCTGCAGTGAAATAAAGTAGGTATAATTTAGATACAATGTAGAAAATTCGGAAAGTTTTCTTCCTATTGAATGCTTAAAACAATTCAATGCGACATAAATAAACTGTACAGAAGCAAAAGATTTTTAATTTTTTTTTCCTTTTCGTTTTTTGGTTTATTTGTACCTGAACAGATTTTGATGAGGCTTTAACGTGTAAAGTTTTGGATCCCTAGATTAAAATACGATAGGTATAATTTCGTACAAGACGGAAGATTTGGGAAATTTCTTTACTTTACCAGTAAAGTAAAAGCTCTAATACTTTTGTTACCTTACTCAGGGGACACTGTTTCAGTATCATTCTTAAACTTAGTGTACATTTCAAAGTATTTTTTGTTTCGGTTTTACATATAATATGCCATGTTATAAATATTTCTGAACAAACTCTGCTTAAGTTTTAATTTTTTTTTGTAACCTCTTGTTTCTTTTATTTAATTTTTTGCTTAATTTTTCTTTAATTTTTGTTCATAAAGTTTGCGCTGATTCCATAATTTATTGAATTAAGAAATTCAAGAAAGATTCAAAATATTATAATAAAGTAGTAAAAAGGGTTATTTTAGTCATGAAAAAGATAAACGAATCTTATGCTGTTGTACGAAAGCTGGATATTATTTTTAAAACTTATTTATTTCATTTGAATAAAATTAACAAAATTTACATAGTTCTAAAAACATGGAGAAAATAAATTTATATTTGAAATAAAAATCAGTTGATAGTACAATTAGATAATTCTGAAATCTCTTTAAATCAGAATTGAATAGCCTGAAAAATCGACGTATTTTTCTGTATTCTGGAAAAATAAAATGAAGATAAATTTGTTACCTAAATATACAAATATATTTCCCTGTGTTTATTGTAATTTCTTTAGGGAATGAAATTTTCTTAAGATTTACACGTCTTTCGTTCGAGTGATTAATGTTTCTCTTGAAAACAATTTTTATTCGCTTGTGCAGGGAATTTTTTTAACATATTCGTCATATATGAGAATATTTTAAAAACCTCTACGTCATAGTTACCTCTTAGTATTTTTTACAGTCAGGAAATAAGTAATAGTTGTAAAGAAAAAAAAACTAGGAGTGTATTTCTACTGTAGAAAGAATTTGGTCTTATAACTAGATAACATTGAATGTATACATAATTACTTCCTAAAGTTAATGTTTCATTATTTTCTATTTTAAATTATTATCAGTAATTAGCTTTAGTAATTACATGTATACTATAAAAAACCCAAAGTTTTACAGATAATATTTAGCTTTAAAAGACTTTTCCATGTTTCTAAAATCCCTCTTAGAATTATTGTAATATTATGTAATTATTACATTATTACTTCGTTTTTTGCTTATATTTTCACTAATTCCAACAATAATTTTGATATGATAATAAATAAAACGGTAAATTAAAGAGAAATTCTATTTATATAAAATATTTCTTGGATTTAAAAAAAAACTCCTCCGTTCGAATAGCTGTTTAAAATGATAAGTTCTATTTTAATGGGGTTATCTTTAAAAAATATCTAGAAAATTCAAGGTGTAAAATGTTTTAATTTAAAAAAAATGTTTGATGGAGTTACGAGGATTAACTCAATTGTTTTCTGTGTGTTTGTTGATTTTTATGGAATCTTCCACTTTTATAGTGTAGGCAGCGAACATAAAAGATCACGTTGTAATGTATTGTAATGCACCAAACCTTTTTCGCTATTTGGATATATGTTGTTGTTAATATTATGATTTGAAAAGATATAGGACGTCTTAATATTTTCCACTTTTCCGTGTGCATTTCGCTCGATTCTGCTTTACTTTCACCTTTTCACCGCGTTCAAAAAAAAAAATTTATTAGGATTTTTGTTATTATCCCAGTGTTTTGTCGTAGTAAACAGATGTACAATTAATTATAAAATCAATTACAATTTATTTTACCTTCATATTTTATTCTTCATTCCTTTGAATAAAATTATAATGCATAAATTGAAACATTTTCGATGAATAATAAGTTATTACACTCTGTGCGCGTGAAATAATCGAGAATTTAAAAACGATTTTTTTTGTCAGATTATGACAATAATATTTTTTTTATAATAGACAAACAATCTTTAATAATAAAAATAATATCAACTCGTTAAACAATTATTTTGAATTGCTATGCACATATCCTATGTAGTTGAAGAAAGTACTAATATAAACTTAACTTTAATTTTTTAATGCAAATATATTACTCCACTATTCAAGCTAAAGTAAAAGTATATCTGTTTGTCTTCAATTGACATTAAATTAAATTATTAGACAGTTAGCCAATCGTTGAAATTGTTGAAATTTTTTAAACGTTTAAGTAATATACATGCCCATCATACACAAGCATGGACCATACTGTACATCGCCATACTACATAGTCAGCATTACATTATTTTTAAATCAATGACTACATAATTTGAAATTCTGTATATTAGCTAATTGAAATATGCTTACTCTTCTTCATATATATCTTTGACACCCTGGTTCTACGACTCCTTGGCAAAAGGCATCCACAGTGATTCATGATGATACTAATCGGTTCAATGCATCACCAATGCATCACTAATTTCATTCCAGATCTGTCTGATGTTCTTCAAGTTTGGACTATTCCGTCCGTCGCTAGGTCTACCTCAGATAGCCAAGCTTTCTCTTACCTTAAGGTACTATATCCACAGATTGTTCGAAGTTATGGACGGGTTTTCTTCAAAGCTTAAGGCTAATACAATTTCATTTTCGGCTCAATTTGCACTTGCACCGTTCTAGCAAGTCTTTGTAAGATATATGCCCGAGTCAAGATATCCATGAATATATGCAATTAACAAAAACTTGGATTTTCCTTTGGATGGAAAATGAAATGGGCTAATGTAAAGTTAACTTGTAAGTTTAGCAGATCATATTAAGTCATACATGACAACGGAGCGTTTATTCTTGATCATTCCCAAAGTTATGCCAATCTGTCATTCACTTTGCCTCTGGCAATTTAACCATACGAACTGCGTAGTTCTTTTTTACTCGGTCACGGCTTTTACTTTTCCGTTCAATTGTTTCTCTTGAGCTCTTTTAGTGTTTATGTCTGTAGTTTGGAACTCTATTGCTCTCCGCTTCACTCCGAATTTATTCAAATTCTCTAGTCTCTTAATTATTCAAATGAATTATTTCAAATTCTCTAGTTCTTCTAGTCTATTTTGTAAAGGTCTGTAGCCTTATGTTAAAGCGGACGAGATAAGTTTATCGATAATGCTAGAATATATTCATATTAAGCTTTTCATAGGCGGAACAAGTCAGAGTCTTCTTTTGGAAGGTTTTCAATTGACTAAGATTTCCAGAGACTAAATAGTGAAGTCCGTAGAAAATTTTATCAAAATTAATTGAAGTTTTAATAAACAATAATAAAAATGAAAAAAAATTTAATAAAATAACGAGTATATTAAACAAAACTGGTATGGAAAAATGAGTTAAACTTTACGTATGCATAAATGTAAAATATTTCATCCCGGTATAATAATGTATGTCTAACAAAATGACAACGTAACAGGATTTCAGTCGAAAAGTGAGTCACAAATTATATCACTTCTCACAAAAAGAAACACCGCCTGTGAATTTGAGCGATTTAGATGTTTATTTAGTCAAATCCTAATTGCGTTCGGGGCCGCATTATACTGACCGGCCATAAATCAACCCTACACTTACGTCTAGTCAAGCTATATGTGCACGACCTTCCTGGGCTTAGGTCCTCGAGGAGGTATGTGTTCTTCTAACATGCTTTGGATTTTGTCACCTAGCAGTCGAAAATTAAATGATTCTGTTTATTCTGAGAAACGACAATGTTTTTTGCGTCCCATTTTATTAGAGTCGAATTTTTCCTGCAGTAATATTGAATGGTAACGATGAAAAAGATTCATAATATTAAAAGAAGTATGTTATTAGGTCAATCGGAATCAATAGCGTAATTAAACCGTAGGTATTCGTGTGCACTGTATGTTTATGCAAGTCATAGCTGATGGTAATTGTGCTATTTATATGGTTGACTAGTACCCAAATATAATGTAAAATGACTAGTACCCAAATATACAATAGTATCCAAATAGAATTCTTATACAATTATTGGCGTGCTTGTGAATGAGCCAGTCTAATAGCTTTTTTTCTTAATAAAAATCCACTTGGAAGGTTCGAATATCACATGGTAATTGAACATATTGATATGCATAGTTTACAGTGAAAGGGTCGAGAATATTGCAGAGAAAGAGTTTGATATGAAAGAAATTGCTTTCGATCAGGTGCAAAATCAATTTAAAACGAGAGAAAAAACGATTTCAAAACCTTTCTTTTCTTATTTTAGACAAAATATTTTTATATTTGTTACTTAAAATGCCCACTGTCAACTTTAATTTTCACGTACGTAAAATGTCTACTGTCAACATATTTGATTCTTGATTTAGGATATGACAAAATTAAAGTTTTAAAAAAGTTCACTATTTATTTTCTGGGGAACTAGAGCGAAGATTCTCAATCTCGCAATATTTGTCAAATTCGGAATACACTTCGTACACTTGTTAAATCTATGATATACAATATGTTTATAGCGTTAAATATAATAATTATAATTTCTAAATTATTTAGAAAAAATACTATGCACTCCTAAACATTTAAGTTCTAGGTATAACTAAGTATATGCGGATCACTAGAAGCGCGTGTTCTATTCTTATTTGGCAAGCAATTTTCTCTTGAAAATAATTGTAAGAAAATATATCACCCAATGTAAACTTAAAATAAAATTCCTTACACTTTGTCTAAAAACAGATTTAATTTATTGGGGAAATGACAAATTGAAGGTAATGTTTCGTAATTAGTTAAATATTATTTCCACGTTAGTGTCCTAATCCAAACAGGTTGAAAAATTTATTATTAAACTTCATAAGAAAATTTAATTTTAGTGTTAAAAACAAAAGTAAAAACATGTATTAAATTAACTGATAACATTACGAAAACGTTCACTTCACTTGCAAAATTACTATCCTTTTGTTTAGGCTGTAAAACCGCAACATAGCTTTCGATACAATCTCTATTTATCGACACGTTTGAGGAACAAACGAGAAACTGTTAATGAGACCTCTGGCTGGAAAAGTGTTTCGTGTTTACAGATGTTTGTGTGTGAAAAGTCAGTAATTGAATATCGCTTCGTGTGGTGCGTAAGTCAGAGAGTTAGAAATGTAGGTTAGAAATGTCAATGTACTTTGGTATACGTATTGTAATATAAAAGCTCATTTAACCTAATTTCAAAATTATTTTATTCATTTTTAATTTGAAATTTTTCAATTAAACTATTTTACACTTAAAAATGTATACAACTAGCGTGGAAATAATTAATATCATATTTAGATAGGAAAATATAATAGCGGTTAAAGTGTAGGAATAAATATTTTATTACTGTTAATATATTCGAAAATTATTATTATTTTTAATAAAAAATAAAAAAATACCATTAGGTATATGCATGTGTAAGTATGCATGTTATGTTATAATTATATACTTTTCACCAGAGTACGCAAATGGTTGTGTGTATATTTATGTGATATACATATATCTGTAATGTGTGAAAATTTCTAATGTCTTGGAGCCCAAACAGCTCTATGGATTTTGACTTTTAATGTGCAATTAGATTCAGCATAGTCTGTCGACTTCCACAAAATATAATAGGATGGAATATTGCTATTTTGTACTGACACATAATGTATTGCATAGTAATAAGAAAGTCATGATTTTTAGAATCATCGCCATGGTTTTCTGGTGAATTCTAATAAACCTATTTTTTCACAATGATGACTTTAGCTCTTCGAAGATGCATCGGGTGAAGGACATTCATTTCTTTGACATTTCAGCAATATACCTAGAGTTATTTCACGTGAATTCTCCATATTTTTATCTTTTCTTAATAATTAAAGTTTTTGTGAATATACACCCAATGTTTGTTTTTAAATAGATTTAATACTTCGTTTTCGTATTACTAATGTGTAAGTTTTATATTTTACATAATTAAAGATTTTATGTTCGTTGGTTAAGTGTTGATTTTCTATTCTTATTAATTCGAAATTTTTGAAAATTTAATAAAGTCGTGTTCAAACTTTTAGATAAATCTCAATAGATATTTATCTGAAAGCTGATATTCGATGAAAATTATTTCTCAGAAAACCACAATAAAATCAAGGGAATGACCAATACCGTAAGTTCGTTACTCTTGCCAAAGGTATGAGTATAATTTAGATACTCCCGTGTAATCCCTAATTCTTTGTCTTTTGAGTTCCTAATCAAATATTTTTATGTGTATATGTGTGTGTGTGTGTGCGTAACTGTGTGCGTGCGTGCGGGCGTACGAGTGTGCGTGCGTGCGTGTGCGTGCCAGCGAGCGTGAATGCGTGCATGCCTGTGTGTGTGTGTGTATGTGTGTTTTTGCGTGTGTATGTGGGTGTGTGTATATGTGTGTGTGCGCGTGCGTATGCGTGTACATATGTGTGGGTGTATGTGTGTGTATGTGTGTTCATGTGCGCATGTGTGTGTGCGCGCGAGCACATCCGCTGGTTCGCATACGCGTGCTTGTGCATGTGTATGTTTGTGCGTGTGTATATGTGTGTGCGTATGTGTGTGTGAGAGAGGTAATCTCACACATACGCTCACACATTTATGTAGGTCGGAAAATTATTGTTTCGTTTGTCCTTTTACGCATTTTCAAATAATAAAATCCGCCAATAGATGTTCCTCTCTAATTTTGTAATTCTTTGAAAGCACACATATCTGCACATATAGAGGCATACAAACATGCCCGCAGACTCTGATGTGATTCATGCTTATCCACTAACCTTTCTTTTAAAAACACTCTTCTTACATTACTTTCATTGACCCCATCCTGGATAATAAAGCCATACTTTCATTATTTTGGTGAAAGTATAAAGAAGTAAAGCGTTTCGACGAAACTCTCTATTTTGTTTAAATCAAGGAATGCGTTTCTGTGACGAATTTTCTTTTTTGCCGCAAGATGCGTATGTAAATATAAGAAGTAGCGCATTTATATTTAAAAGACGTTATTTACAACGTTGAAGACATGCACCGTGCGATCTACTATCTGTGAAAGGCGATATGCATTTTAATCGAAGTTATGCCATTCCCTTATTCGCTGAATGCGCTTCTCAACGAGCGGTAGTTAGTCTAGAGAAGGAGCTAGAGAACGGAGAAGTGGGCACTTCTTCACGAACATTCTATTGGAACTCGTTTTGTATTCCATATCGAATTCTCCTTTTAAATTAATTTCTATGTGGAATGTTCATTTTATAAGAAGTCTTGAGACAAAGGAAAATATTAGTTGTGCACTAACTTATGTAATTAAACTTATGAAAATGGTGTGTTTTGAAGCTTAAAATAATTATAACGTCATTTAATAAACATTTCGTTTATATTAAGCTGCGTGTTTCAAATATTTTAAAAATAGGTCACGGTTACCGGCAAATGTTTTCTATTAGAGAATGAACCGATAAGATAAAGATTTACGGGTTCATTCTCCATAAAATAAAGATTAACATTTAGCGCCACCTAGCGAAACGTTCCAATTTTCAACTTTTCTTCTTTACCTATGTCTTTATTAGTTTTACGCTGTCACAGATCAATGAGTTTTTTTTAAAGCACAGCTATCGTAATTGTGTATAATAAATGTTGAGTCAATAATTTGCAGGATTTTATAAATATTTACGAAAGTAAGTTTTTGTTGTATTGATATAGCGCCAACAAATAAAACTAAGCACAATTTTGAAGCGGTCCGCTTTACTATTCTATCTTTAATTTTTATGCTATTAAATATTATTGAACACCATTTTTAATAACACATACGTGTCTCTTTCGTCTCTTTCAGTCATTGCGAATGAGATAATATAAATTATCTATCATTTCATTCTTCATATAATCATACACATAAATGACAGTTATTAGGACAAAACGTAAAGAAAACACTCAGCTCTGGTAGTTCATATATTTGAGTTTTAGCATTACATTGTCCGAATTTTACGTAATCATTAATGTCCTCCGCTATACATTTAAATATAAATCAAAAGTATTAAAATTGTTTAATTTTGTGCTCAGTCATGATACTAAATGAAAGATGCACTAAACAATAGATGCGTTTTCAAGCCATTTCATTTATTATAACAATATACAAAGCGGAATCGTATCACTGGATACAATAAATTAAGTTATTTCCACTAGTACTGCTTATCCAGATTATGACAGGAAAATCATATATGAACAGCCGATAGTCCTTGTTCGCGTTTCTGTTAAAACAATTCGAGTTAAGCCATTTGCTTTATATAACAGTACACAAATCGCATATGTGATAATTATGACAGGAGCTTTCACACCATTTGTGAACAAAAGTCAACGACAACCGGTGCAGAACAGGAGCGCCAGCTGTTTTCAATGTTTTGAAATGGTTTAAAAAATGTAATTTTTTTTCTTTTTCGGTCATAAAGGTATTTAATTAAATATTTCATGTTATTTCTAATGCAACTTCCATTTATAATGGAAAGTAAATCAAAATATCATTATTTCTAACGTATTTTTTTTCAATGTATGCATAAAATAATGGTCTAATACTCCTTTATTTCTGCTGATGATAGATTTAAGAAAATCGATTTAATATAGCTGACTTCTTATGTGGGCGAAATAAAATTTGATAAGTTCCGAAAACTATGAAAAGAAGACTTATGATTCGTTTCATAGTTTTCGGAAACTCACAGTTTCATTTTATTACTAGACTTTTCTTTTCTCATAGTAGTAGTTTTTGGAACAATTTAATATAGAAATATTAAATTATTGAAATTATTATCTCTATAAAATAAAATGAAATTGAAATATTTACATATGTACGGGACAGTAAAGAACATTGTTCTATTCAGAATTTGTAAGTATTGACTATAAAAGGCGAAGAAAATATTATAATTTGATTTGGGTGGACACATAGAAAACGAAGGTTTACGAAGTATTCTTTTTCTAAATATATTTTTTTAAAGATAATTAAATAATACTAAAGAATATATGCAGACAAAAATTGATTAGATTGTCCAGTAAATATTCTGTTATTTGATCGAAGGTTATTTGGTATAAATTTTAATAATAATTTTTCTACAGTTTATGCTAAAATCATCAAAATTTGGCTGCGAATCAAATCTGAGGCCCGAATTAATAACTTCCTTCAGCCAATACAGAAGATGTGTTGAAAGTTAGGTAAAACTTAAATCAACGAAGGTAAAAAATTATGACTCAAAGTTAAACTTCTTTTTTTTCAGTTTACGTCATGTCGATTTTTACATTTGTTAGTACTAAAATTATTATAAAATATGAAGTACTAATGAAAACCTTAGGGAAACATTTCTTTACTTCTACTATGAATGAGCTTAATTTCTTCCCAACTAGAATGAATGAGTATATAATTCGTGGCAAAGAATTTTAAGATATATTACACATATTTTTCACCTATTTTTTCGTGCATAGTTTTTTTGGAAAAATTCTATATTCACACTTACTAAAATAATTTAGCATATTTCACTTATTTTTTATTATTTTTATAGGTTTCTAAGGAGACATAATTAAAAATTTTGTTGTTTTCGAGTCAGTAACGTAAAAGCCAAAGAAAATATTCAATTGAAAATTTACTGCAATAAGACGGGCGTAAAAAGAAAAAAAACTTTTGTAATTACTTTAGTGTTCTATTATAAGTAATGTAAGAATGGAATTGACAAAATATAACCATTGTCAGTTGACATGTACTTATTACCGGGAGTGTTAGAATCGATCATATTTAATTTTATTCATTTTTATGATAAGTTAAAATGGATATCATAAACTATACTCCTATACACATACAATCAACTCCAATATGAATCTTTAAACATTGGGTTTGATTGCTATAATATTATGTTATTTAATAAAAAGGTTTACCTATTTGTCATTACTACAAATTTGTTTATCGATTTCTTTGACTTCCTTCTTCACATAAATGATGTTTCTGTTTATACATCGTAAATATAAAAAGCCAAATGCATCCTCCACTGCTACAACTTTTATGTAGCCATGATAGTATTTAATACAAATATAACTTTTAAAATTTTTTAACAAAAATTCCATTTGGCTAGAGAACGATCCGTGGACGAGTCAAATTTATTCTGTTTGTAATGATATCATAATAATTTCTAAAACCTCTTTTCCGGAAAGGTGACCGTTTCAATCCTTGCTACGCAAAAGCTAGGTCAACTCAATTGCCTTTCACCTTTTCCCGCAGAAAGAAAATGTAAATTTCAGGAAATGTGGAATATTCTAGCACCCATTTGGTCTTTGATGGTGATTTTCATTTTTATTGAAGTCAGTTTTTCTCCGATGAAACGATTTATAGTAGGTGAGTATTTTTTATCCTGCATACTAAATACCTTAGTAAAAAATGAACCAATTTCTGTATTAAACGCAAAATTCCGTTCAATATAATCAAGATAGTTATTTAGGTATGTCAAACCAAACCCCTGACATGATAATACAAAGCAGTGTAGAATAAATATAATCATTGTCCAAAAAAAATACATTCTCCAGATTGCTTGCATAATGAAATTCGTTTTTCAATGTCAAAGTTATAAAATATAGGAAGCAACAAGAAGAATGGTTTACGTGTAGAAATTTTCTATGTAAAGTATTATAAAACAACACGATAGCGAGTTTAAATAAAAGCAAAGTTATAGAAAACTAAATCCCGACTACGTCGAAAAAACTAAAAAGTAGAAAAACAAGCTAAGTAATCATAGTTTCACTGAAAGATGATCGTCGCTGCATTGTGAATCCGTAGATGGCGTTAAATTTTGACACATTATAATTTGATAAATTTTGTTTTCCCCAGTAGATCACTGGAAAAAAAATATTGACATCTCGAACTGAATGCTGCCCACGGCACTCACAAGTCAGTGAGGACAATCTTTCAGTGAAATTGTGATTAGCCTACTTGTTTTTCTTCTTTTCACTTTTTTCGTCGTAGTCGGGTTTTAATTTTATATAACTTCGTTTTTATTTACCCTTGTTGGTAGCTCATTTTCATACAAAATTTAGATTTTTATTGTTTGTGTAAAACTTGGCTGTGTTTTCAGATTAATAAAAATATCGTAGATGAAACCTCATATTTAAAAACTGGTCGATTTTTTAAATTTTTTTTTATTGGAACTCCTACAAAATGTCTCCTTGTCTCTAAAAACCTATGACACTATTACATTAAATACAGACCAACTGATACCTCATTTACTAAATTTGCTTCAGCAGTTTTTGGACTGCGATGGAAAATCCATATATAGATACATGCATACAGATCGTTAAATTCATTGCCTTGCCTTTGTTACACCACAGTCGGATAAAAAGGAGTCATTAAATAGATGATAGAAATTTCCTATGTACTATATATGACTCATATTTAAATCATCAGTATGTATTCACTAAAATTAAGTTGTGGACATGTTAAAATGGATACGATGAGCTTCATATTAAAGGTGTAGTGGCTGGCAACGCAGCCTAGAACTTTATTTTACAGAATTGAACACTTAGATTCATAATTATACCACAATAATGCACAATTTCTAATGGGGGAGGAAGAGGTCTCTCGTTTGAAATTTTAATTCCCGTCGCCCCATATCCACCATACTCACCTGAATTGGTACCATGTGCCTCTTTCTATACTTTCAACACAAAAGACTACTCCGGGGATGCCGATTGATTTGAAGTGGAAGTCAAAAGTAGACTCTATAATTTTTTTCAAGGATTGGGTAAACATTTATATGTCTTTGAAGGCAAATCACATAACTGCATTAGGTCTTAAGTATGTAATTAAGTTAACTTAGAAGAAAAATAAAAATTTCTTTTTTTCTTAACTTCACAGCTAATTTATAATCAATCTAACTACCGACAGTTTTTTCTTTTGCTGTTTTAGTAGAAACATACTGTTTTTTGATTGTTTTAAATTTACCGACTTAAAGGAAGGTAGAAAAGGTTTCCTTAATTTTTTTATAACCATCTGACTAATTTTGACCTTGTTATCGTGCTCCTCAGTAACTTGATTTTAGTCTGTTCGTGTCCAGTTATTACAGAATTTAAAATCTTCATATAGCTGAAGAGCACATATCTAATATATATATATATATATATATATATATATATATATATATATATACATAGGTAACACCCAAAGAAATTCACATGGAAATTTGAAAGGAGACGAATCGAGTATTTGATTTTTTTTAAATTTCCTTTATAGCATGTACTCTTAATTGAAAGAACTAGTGCGAAAAGTCGGCGTCAAAATATTTTCATAATATTGGTCACGTAAAATAAGCAAAATATTAAACCACCATCCTCCCCCTTGTTTCCAGAACTGTTCAACCTAGATCATTAAACAAATTTTAGAAACTTACTCAAAATTTCTAAGAAATTTATAGCGATTATAAAAAAAAAAAATTGTGAAAATTTGCCATGTTCATGCAAAATTTTCACAACAAGGGAATCGTCTTCAAGAATTATTTCCAGTGAATGAGTACCGTAGATAGACGATGAATGCTTTTAACCAAGGCTATATAACTGGGTATGTAATCAAATGAACGGAAACAATAATTTCACATAACTCTTTTAATGACAAAATTCCATGAATACGTAATATCAATGCAAATTTATTATGTTTGAACATGAGGCGTAAACTTAATAAAATAGTTTCAAAAATGTTGCCAAATCCTTATTACACACCCCAACTCTCAAAACAGGAAATATATTTTTTCTTTATTTTCAATTGAAAAGTAAAGTATTGTGAACATATTTGTTCTGGATTATTTCTGGTTGAATGTTCGACATATCAGTCTAAATCACTAGAAACATTTAGTTTCAAATATAATTAGGAGTTACCAAAAACACTAGCTGTTTATAACCGCATCATAGGCAATTGGTGTAAACGATAATTTTGAAGTGAAGCATCAAATCGTGCATTTAAATGCGAGTTAATATATTTTGGTGGCACGTCGTGACATGCCTTTCGGTCAGCTTTGCGTCTTATCGGCTTTTTCTAACTTCCGTCCGTCAGCTTCTCGTTTTCACAGCTAACAGTATTGTAAAATTAAAAATATAATTTCTTTAGACGGTTAGGAAATATTTCTGCATAAATTATTTCATAAAAATAAAATAGTTAAATTAAATTAAAATTTTAATGCTAACAACTATTGAATATTTGTTTTTAGTTATTTCAATGTAAACATTTTATTAAATTTGATGGTTTTACATCTGCCAAAGAGTTCCATGATGGCTCACATTTTATTTTTATAGAATTCATTCGATTTTCTATGTAGTTTTATTGACTTTCCATAAAATGACCATGGAAATAACGTTTTTTTAAAATAATATAAATTACAAAAAATCGTATTCGGGTGTTTCCGATTGTGATGATTTCAGGTTTACATTTGCGATTAACTTCTATTAAAATTTCTTTGTCTTCAGTAAATAGTTGTTTGCATAAACTATAGAAGATTCATACAAAATGTGATGAGCATTTATTAAATTCATAAATTCGCGATAATTATTTTTAAATTTAGCAATAAATAGATTTGTACCCTATTTAATATTTTTCTGATTTTTCGATAACTGTGGAAAAATATTATTTCCCGTTTCTTAACGAAAAATTATAAATATAGCATGGTGAATATTTTTAAATCAAGTTTATAGAACGTAAGTGTTATATTGATAAAGTTATTTAGTTACTTATTTCGATCATTGAATAAACTATCGAACTATATGGATTCTTATTACTGAAAAAAATATTGAAATGGATTTTGTATTGTATAATAATCGAATAAATTGTGAATATCTTGATCTACAATCTACTTTATGGGTAAATCAATAGAGAGAGAGAGAAGAGAAGAGTGACTATTTCAAAAATGTGTTTTCTAACGATCTTTAGGCTTACGGAAGGGTCAAAAGCGTAATGAAAACTATTTCAGAATTATTAATTTTAGTTTTTATCTATATATATATCCAAATACAAAGCAATTTTAACCGCAAGGTTCGCTGCAACTTGATTAAAATTTAGTAATATTTCCTATATTTATACTTTTTTCTAGTTTTGCTGAGAAATTTACGGTATCTCCTGTAAGCGCTTTGTCATATCTCTGGTAATTACTATAAAATTATTATCCCTGGATCTTATGGAAAAAACGGTACATTAAAAATATCGGTATTTCTTTTTATTCTATAGGTATTTCTTTAATAGCTTAGTCTTTCATTTATAAATTCAATATTGTGAAATTCTTGTACCTTCTTGCATTCGACTAATAGCAAACCTTTCTCGAATATTCCATGTTCGTGAATTAATATAATTCTTGCACCATTAAGTCTTCTTTGCCTCCATGGCGCACAAAATATTAATCCATATGTAATATCTGTAAACAATTTCTAAAGCAAAACCCTTCCACTTTCTGGCTACAGTTTTATCATTCGAGATTTAAAGAACACTATGTAACATATACCGTGCAATAAGACAAAAGAGTAATTTTAAGCTATTGAGATGATTGTTTGAATTTATGATTTATTCTACTGGTACAAGTGTATTCCAAGAAAATTTTGGCGTTAATATTATTTTTATTTATTTTTTTTGTCTGAACTATATTATTTTTATTTACAACTAATTAAATTTTTCGTGTGAGGATTTAAAAATACGTTTCAACCCTTTTGCACTATCATTATAATACTTTTGTTTTTATTTGATTACGAAGAAGTAAATGAAAGTTCGTTTTTTTACAAGTATTTGTGATTGCATCGTAAAGTCCGAATTGCTTATTTAATTTTGATATACGAGCCTTCAAATAATTTTTATTAGCCAATAATATAGCTTCCGACTTTGTATATGTATCACCATTGGTTCGAAAAAAGAGTCGACAAATTCTCATTAAATGGTCGCTGGAATTTGGAATAACGTAGACGTGAAATAATTATTGGCTTACTCAATATTACAGCTGATAATTAATGAATACTTTAATTTCTAACATAAATTACATAATAACACAAATAAAATGCAAATATTTATAGTAATATATAAGCTATTCGGACATTTTATTGAATTTGATTTTATTTAAATCTCAATCGCACATTATATTATTACTAATTGCGATAATGGATTAATTGATTTTGTTAATGATATCAACAATGTGAAATTATTGCTTGTTTCTTTGTTACAAGATATAATTTCAAACATATTACTACATTGATGTATACAAATTTAAATTGAGTTTAATATTCTTCTTTGTCTCATGTACGTTTTTCCTTTTCACCTTGAACATATTTCTACTGAATATTTCTAATCCTTCATATTAATATTATTAATTGAAACATTCTCTTTATGTCTGTATTTGTATATACGTGTTATAAATCACTTTACGTTATCTTTTTTTAAATCAAAGAAAAATAAAACCATGTTTGAATTAGATTAAAATTCAGTATTCATATAATTAATAAAAATTTTAAAATATAATTACGGCACTTTTTATACTTTTTTTAATTGGGTAAGCTAGAAGGACTTCCGTTTTCCAAAACAATGAAAATATATAAAGAGAAACATTTATTCCCAATATTATTATTATCTTTTTCTAACTCCATTTAATTACAAATCTGAGTTTGAGAATTCCGAGTGTTATATAACAAGTCAATAACAGAATACATAATTATGTCTCATTCTTTTACCCCTTATTTTCACAATTATAGGTTTTTTTTATTTTCCTATACTTTAAGTAGATCTGTTTACTCGATAATGGAACCCCACCTATATTTTTGGGATGTCGTTGCAGTTTTTTTTCCTGACATATGTTTTCTTAGAAACATTTACTGATTTTGAAGTACTTTAAACTTTTCTCTGGACCCCAAACTGAAAGTTTAAGTAATAAGGTAAACAAGATTTGTGAAATGTTTTTTTTTCCATTCTATCTCTATTTGTAGACCAATCTTGAACTCTATTATCAGTGCCTGCATATTATATATTTTGCAACAAAAAATAAGGCTTCGAAGACCCAATAGTTAAATTAAAAAAATTAAATAACGGTATATAATATCTCTTCAATAGTTTGAAAAACGACTTGTTTTTCTTATTTATATTTAATATAGGAATTTTGACTAAATTATTTTTTGCTTTATTTAAGCATAAAAAGTAACCAAATTCGCCAATGATTCTAAGAGAAAACATGATATATAGGTATAATCATTATGTACCTTTTTACCTATTCCATGTTTTAAAAGTTCCGTACCTCAAACTAGAAATTGGTACCCTTATGAGATTAGTAACGTGTCTGTTTATTAGCCCCATCACAATCGGTTTTTAATCATATTATTTATCCTTATTAGATATTTTTATTTACTCGGTTTATTCTTATGAAAAAAACAGACTTGTTTAAATCTGGCTAGAAGATTACATAAACATTACAGTGATATCTTATAATTTGGAAAATTAATATTTATAAAAATTGGATAGAAATACTATCTACGCTTAAAAGTTTATAAATGCATAAATGTGTGCAAAACCCCCGTAATGCGATACAGGTTCGTACTTGACAGATTTTTTATTTGTAGTGATATTAGGTGATAAATTTGTAATTTTTGCACCATCCAAATGCGAAAATTAAAGTTTTTACACAAAACGTATTCCTATACATTACGACGTTACATTCAGCTTGTATAGTTAGAACAGATCACCTAAACGCACTTTGATTCGTATTTTGGTTACACTGCTAAGCTGCTGATTGACATATCAGTATTATTTAAATAATCTTGTTTTTAAATAATGTTTTGAAAAATTTCAAATCTACACTTCGCTGAATAGCATTGTTAACTGTATTTTAATGGTAACTAAGCCAAACATTATCCTCTTGTTTTCCTAAAATACCGACCGAATAATGGTTTTCGACGCTCCTGTTGGTAACTTATTAAATTCTTTGAGATATACTTTTTCACAATTGTTACTGTCTGTACATTTCAAATTATTAAATAAATAAAAAAACGTACAACAAAATGCACCTTAAGTTTATCCAACCACGTATTTAATTTTCTGAATATTTATCACCTATAAACAACAAAAAAAAACATGGAAGAACGAAAGCTATACCGAGACTAGTCCAGGGACATATATTTAGATCCGTGATAATAGAAGCACTACTAAAATTTGCAAAGGCTTTTATTAACTATACAGAATATCTTCAGATTAGGTGATAAGTTTTCCAATTGAATATACAATTTTTGCAATATAACGTAAATTTATTTTACACAAATTCATTTTACCCCGTATTCGATTTTCAGGTAGTCACTATTTCTTTTCCCGAAGTCTTAGTAAAGATAGCTGCATTAACAGAGGGATTAACCCTTGATAAGGAGCAGTTAATTCGACAGAGTCTTGCTATTGTCCCCATTAAATTAATTACAATTAACTACTTGCAAAGCCTACTCCTTACTATATTTAGGTGTCTGTATCAACACCTTAGGGTAAGTTAAGCGGAAAGCAGTTTAATCATTACTGAACCGTCGAGTGCATCGTTAAACCTGTCACTGTAAACTGGCTTGAAAACGTATGAGAATACGTTACTGAACGTTCACAAGTAAAGAACGTAATATTTTACATAAAGTTATTAATAATATGAAATTTAAAAATTAATTTTGTAGATTTAAAAATTAAACAAAATTAGTTTTGTAGATTTAATTTCTATACCCGATATAATTAAGTAACCAATTCATTAACCAAATCTGAGTGCGAATTAATTAAAATTTCTGAAAGAGCAGCAAAATCAAAACGACAACAATCAACAAAAATAAAGCGAATGATAATTATTTAGTAAATGTTGGATAGTAAAGAAGTAAGACACAAAGAAGTAAGATTCTCAACACACGTAACTAATTCATTAAACATTTTTAGTATGAGGGAAAATTATGTCACAATGCGGATTTATTAAATTAAAAAAATATATATGTATAAGAAAGTTAAAAAAGATAAAGACAATAAATTCATAAATGGACTAAAAATATTACAGATATATGTATTGATACCAGAAAGAAGTAACAGATTCATTAATCATCGTTCTTAGGGACCTAAAATGTTTTACAGTGTGGGTTTATTAAATTTTCAAAATAGGTACGTGGAATAATGAATAGTTTAAAAGTTAATAAAGAATATTACAGAAATAGATAGTTTGTTGTTTACAAAAATACTAATTGTTGGTATCAACAAGCATAATGAAGCCCGTAACTGTTTTTTTCAGTACACGCTTATTTGAGTAATGTAAATAATTAGGTTTTGACAATAAAAATCGTATAGGGGAAATTGAGTAAAAATTCATTTATATATTAACCGATATGTTTTCCTTACCAATTAAAAAATAAAAAATCAGGTAATTTTTCAAAATAGTTTATATTTCCTATTTCTACAGTACCGTACTTTGAACAAGTAAGATATTACAAAATGCAGATTGTATTCCGTTGTATCCTCCATGTATAAATCTAACAAACTTTAGCCATTGGCACATATTAGTTACAATTATTGTTTTTAAAAACTTGGTATTTACACAATGAGTTTTTCACTGTATAGATAAATTGAATATTATTGAAATTACATTACTGAGACAGATTTAAGGAAAGGAGCGAGTAATTATAGAACTTTAATTCTAGAGTTACTTCCAAGCAGCATTTTTTTTCGTTCCATATAACAATTTTTAGTTTAAAAGTAATTAATGCTTGTATTATGTTTCACTTACCTGTAAATGTACTTGTTGCGACATGCAAACAAATATATTCGTCCATAATAACTATTTTTCTACATTTCATTTAAATGAAAACAAACCATTATATTTTAATTATTTTGCTCGATTTTGAAATAACTTGAATCATTATGGAAATTTTATTGACATAATTTTTCTAACTACATGTAATGAAAATCTATATACAAAGGGTGTTCATTTAAGTGCTAGTATGTATCTATAATATGCCACAGCAACTAAATATAAAATTATGGAAAAAGCAGGACGTGGGAAGAAAAAAATCACATTTGTTTCTGTCTAACACATACATGTTGATAAATATGATATTTTTTCATTTATAGTTATAAAATTACTGAAACTATCTTCGTGACATTTTAATGGCTTTTCTGATGCTGTACGTGCTTTGAAAGAGATATCATAATTTATTATAAGATTTGATGTAATTTATTAAGGGAAGTTAAAAGTCGCGAGTAAAGCTGGGCAGGACTTTCATCAAAATTGCATTTAATAACATTTTAAATGTGTATTAAAAATAAATTAATTTTGAATAATAATTCTCTTTTGTTAACAGCTAATTCAATATTTCCATGACTTACAATATAACCATGACTCAAACCGATCTGGCAAGTAAAAATTTAAATTTCTTTTATTTATTTCTGTAAATACTTTCCAGATTATGACTAAAACCAGTAGGTAAAATATCGGATCAATAAGAATAGTCTAAAAACCGGTTTAAACTCAAATATTTTTCTCTGCTTTTTCTACGTTATTACTTTAATTTTCTTGTTAGAATGGCGCAAGGGAGACAGACTTTTTTTGGTCCGGTTGAGCACTGTTGAAATTAATTTCGTAGTCAGTTGAACGCTCCCCTACAATTTTGAAAGTCTACATAAGTACCCATAACTTACGTACACAAACACAAACACACATATAAATATCGATATGATTCGTGCTTATCCGCTAACGTTTCATTGAAAACACAAAAAGTACATATAAAACCTAAAGTATATCAATATTGTTTTATTGTGACCGAGTTCACAATTATTATTATTTCACTGATTCTAATGTACACACCTCATATATTTTTTATCATTCAGTGTCGTTATTATGCTTACACAACTTGATCAATTTGTGTCGATTAATGAAATAAATGTAGCACAAAGTAAAAATAAGGTCTGCAAGAAGTAAGAATTTAAATACGTTAAATAGAAGTATAATGCATGTTGAGAGGGTTCCGTAATAGGGTATTATGTCCATTGGGTAAAACACCTCTTAGAGGTGTATGAAAAATAGTATAGGAAATTTATTAAACCGATTTAAAAAAAATTATTTTATTTTGGTGTATTTAATAAATGCCCTAATATTATTTTTTTTTATAGATTTTAGATATACGAAGTTAAAAAGATAGGAGGGATAAGAAGTGCAAATATTTCGAAGACCCGCAACTCGCAAAAGAGAGGTCGAATTTTTAATTTAATTTTTAATGACCTTTATAATGACACCCCAATTGTTCAGTGAGAATAAAATTTCCACCCTAAGTACGATGTATATTATTCCCCAATACAATTATATTTTCAAGCACGATCGATATTTTCACCCAATTCAACTATTTCTTTTCATTTTTAGAATTAAAGTAAAGGAGCTACGAAGTTGCTGCATAAAGACTAAAAGATGTACATGATGGAATTATATACTTTTTCTTTTTGTTATTTTACTACGTGCCCCTAAGAAGCCAATATGAAAGGTACATGTGCAGACCAGATAGATAATAACTAAAACCAGACTAAATATTCCCATCACAAAAGTAAAAAATATTCTTACTGAGTTTCTAACTTTGTTAATTTCATTTTTGTTTTCGAATTTATTGTCATCATTTTCTTTTAATGTGGTGTAAATAAAATATCGCAAAAAATAAATTTAGATTTATTTCACCAATGGTCGATCGGACGGCGAGCCCACTAAAACATTTTGGACTCGAAATAAAATATTAAATATATTTGGCGTTAATTTTGTAGAAATTCGTTATTCACAATTAAATGAAACTATGAAAGGTGATGTAGTATTATTTCTACTTTCTTTAAGTTCTTTACCACGACCTAGGTTTCGTTATATTACAACATCTTCAGGTGGGCTATTATATCTATAGCAAATATCTTAGCTAAATAATACTACATCATGTAGTTTCATTTAATTGTGTCGAAATAAAATATTATAAGCGACGGCATCAGATAGACGGTCCTTTCAAAGGAAACATCCCATCGGAACTGAGAGCCAGATCACTTTTACGATTTATCAAATTTAATTTAACGCTTTCTTTGTAAATAATATTTCTTTATTTTATTAATTTTGACGAAGTATTACGAGTTGGCGTAACGGCATTACCGATGCCTGAGATTGATTGTAGCTTTGGCGACCCGTATCTGTCTATATACCTGCGGTTTCCGTAATTTAAGCTTCGGGCTTAGAGTTGAATAGCTTTTCTTTATTACGCAGATAGCTTTTAACGTGAAAGACTGAACCATATAATCGATCACTTTTCGAAGGAAAAGTTAGGCTATGATTGTGTAGCTGTTTATTAATATATTATAGATTATTAGAAATTTTAAACGTAACAATTGCTAATGGGCTTCTATGAAGGGTACTTGTTAATGGGAAGGTAATAAGTTTCCTATTATTTTAATAAGGATTGTGTTATTACTATTTTTTAAATAGCGCACTGTTTAGCAAAGTTGAAAACAATATTTTATTTATTATTATGAAAAATAAATTTAAAGATGCTTATATATTTGGGATTTGTATGAGTAATTTGTTCTAATTAACAACTAAGTACTAATGAAGGAGACTAAAAAGCAAATCTTTTTCGTTATTTCTATATAAAACCAGGTTTTAAGTTAGAATAGTTCTATCATGGAAGTTTTTTTTAAACTTGTTACAGTGTTGCTTTTTAATTGTACTTAAACAAATAAGCGGACAAATTTTTTGCAACAGTAGATACTCATTTCTTTTTCCTTTAATACAATTTGTATAATATTAAATACTTTTCTTTGATTTCCATTCCCATTTCCAGTTTTGGTTCATCATTGAATTCCAAATTTAAAATAATTTCTTTTAAAATATTTCTATATTCAGGATTAGTGATTTATTCACTTTTTTATGCTTTGTTTGCGTTTAGATTTTGTTTATACTTAATATAAATTACAATCATTAAAACAAAGAAAATTTGATATTTATTACCCATATACTACTTTATTTAATACAAAATTTCTTCTAAATAATTAAAAATTGCATTTACGAAAATACCTATGTACACATGGAAAAATGGAGGAAAGGGAAAAAAACAGTGCAATTAGCTTGAAATGAAGGACTTATATAATACGTTTTCTGGCAGCATTAATTGATTTTTGATTTTGTTTTTAATTAACTTATCCAAACTAATTAAATTATTATTAATATCCAACACTAAAAAATAAATAAATGATATTACTTTTGGAAATGATAGTTACCCAAATGCATCTCTAACGTAATCCAGGGAAGAAGAATAAATAGAATCAAGAAAATTAAGTTATTTAGATTATGAACTTGTTTAGACAAATATATATCATGTTGTATTATAGTATTCTTTTTAGCATATACCGTCCAAAACTTCAGTGTCCTATGATGAATCATTTAAAAACAAAGGAATTTTAAGACAATGTAAGTTCAGATGTAAGTTTTGAACGCGTACGGTGTTTGGATGTAGTCAAGTAAGTTCCATTTACTTTTGTATCAATCAACACATTTACATGTATTAATTTTTTTTGTAGTTTGAAATTTTATTGAACTGTAAATGATGAACCATCCAAATTATATTTCGATAAATAACAAAAAGTGGTTAACATGGGTATCTGCGGACCATGAATTTTGATGACAGCTAAGAGAAAAGATTAACAGTAAAAAACTTAACATTAAAAAACTTTATTGATAAATTCCTAGTTAAACAATTTCAGCCTCCATGCCGACAGCAAAATTTCCTCTACGGAAAAACCGACGACGAATGACCGACGAGCCAAATATTTGAATCTATTACTAAATTATCCTGTAGTATCTACCAGGACCAATAATATGATAAAACTGTATTCTCTTGTCGAAATTGCGTAATATATAGTTAGACTGAAACCCACCAAGTTTAGTCCTTGCTGAATTAAATTACATGTTAGAAACAGCGAAGTGCCTCATCACGTTTTACAAAATGAATTAATCCGATTCGCATGTGGGTGGCTTTAAGGTCAGGTCAACCAGATATTACATAATATATAACTTTTAAAAATTTACACAACGTCCTAAATTATATTAACCCAAAAAATATTTACCTTGACGACAGGAAAACTATTGTGAAGTACCAGTTCTTAAAATATCACTGTCTGTTGTTTTTAATAGGTATATACTCTGAAGAACATTTTCAAATGAAAAAAGCAAAGAAATATTCTACTGAAATTGGAACGTACAGAAAAGTACTCAAGGATCAAAATCAAAAGATTTTTTTAAGACAATTTGTTTCTTGAATCTATATTATTGTAAAACAAGTATATTTTTACGTAATATAGGATTGTCTTATAAGTGATAGCAATCCACATATTAAAGACCAAAATAACACTGATTAACCTAAAAAATAAAATATAAGCGACCTGTATTTCACCAGTCACGACAAAATTAAAACCATGACTCTAACTTAAAAATTACTAACAAGCTTGGAGTGACTTGAAGATATGTGAAGCTTAGCATGTATGGTATCAGTTTGGGGTTGCGGAATTTGAAACGAAGAAGTTAAAATGCAAACAGAAGTATCTGAACTTATGGAAAGAGCTTAGTCAATTAGAGGAAATTGTTATTTTAGAGATATTGTGCGATGCATATTGCTTCAAGTTCATATGCAAATGAACAAAGTGATTTTAGATTTGTTGCACAAGAGCCAGTATCCGTGGCGCTATTCGCACTGCATTTTGCTGATGCAAAAACATCAAAAGAGTAACAGGATACATAAAAAGAAAAGCGGCTCACTCAAAATATACACACAAGGATAATTACGAAAGGAACCTATGAAAGAGGTTGAGTAGTGAATGAATACAGGCCTATAAAATGTTTGGCAATTTTTTTCATTTCCAGTATAATATCATAATTTATTTTTTATTGAACTTACATTCGCATATAACTTGTAAGCAAGATATAAACAAGTTCTAAGTTGTATGAACTTACGTCATACAATACAAGTGGCATGACACGATGAGAGACAAGTCAAACAATGCATGGTAACTATTCTACAAGAGATTTGTGTTTTAAAACTAAAGAGACAGGACGGGCTTTGTTTATTGTGCTCACATGTGGCTAAAGAAATCTCTCCAATATTTCCCACCCTAACGTTGAAATATATTTTTAATATTTAAAGACAAGTGAAGGTTTCTGCCATAGATCTTGTTAAATAAAAGCAATAATGCAACCCGATGTAACACGGTCACAGAACAAAGACAATAATGTCTGGAAGCTGACTAACGGTTTTTTGCATTGCATGTAAGTAATACAAGTGATAATAATTCACAAAAATAGGATGATTACCATTTAGTTTAAAATTATGCATCACAAATATCTAATAAAGGAAAGTCAGCCAAAAATGTCTACATACTGAAAAAAAAACAAAATATTTGAAATTGCTATAAATAGGTGAAACCAAGCTACTGTGAAGAATTTTTTTTACTTCGTTTTGTACGTTCTTTGATCGTAGGTGACGTAAAACTTACGAAACAGATTTACGTGGAGTTTTCATTGTTACATTCAATCGAGTTTGAGGAAGAACATGAGATATTAAGACTCTAGGAAACTATAAATTTTTATTCTCCAGTAATTTTCAGTGTATTTTATTTAGTTGTATTCACCTTGCTTAAAAATTACTAGGCAAATTTATATGGAGTTTTATTGTAAATTACAGCGCAAGAAAAGTTTTCACATATTTAATTACCACATAAAAGTTTTCACATATTAAATAGAAAAGTAATGATAAAAGTGTCACTCATTTATCACTTACAATTTAATAGCCGTTCACTTCTTATTATCACCGAAATTTGAGCAAATTATGTAATCCACATAGGTAAACCATGGTTAAAAATTAGCATCTAAATTATATCTTCACGTTAACGAACGACACAGGCTCCATTTTTTACCATGTCAAATATCTACTAAAATATTTCAACGCAGCGATTCTCTAAAGATTTGTCCCTCCCACGTACATATTTAGCTATATTTTTAGTATATCATCGACAACAAATAATATTAAAATTAGTATTTGTGATAATCATGTAGCGTTTCAAAGAATAGGAAGATCATTTATCGTTGGCATCAAGGCGACAATACTCAAGTGGACATCACTTGGCCAGAGACAAGTGTCGAGTTGATTTATTGCCAATCAGCTTAAATCTGTCGGAAACACATTCAGAATTTAATTTAATAAATACTCGAATCAAAGTTATTTACTCACAGTATCGTTTTTGTAACAAGTAATTCAATTAGAGATGTATAAATCTATTGAATAGTGCTTCGTTCTTTTAGTATTTTTTTAGGAATATTGGAAAAATCAAGTAAATCCGTTGTAGAAAATTTCTTAAACATTCGACCCGGATTGATCACATCAACAGAACCGGGACTACTTGCTGTAACCTTGTTTTTAGATACGTAACTTAAATTGAGTAACGAAGCTGTGAATGACAAATTCCAATTCTCGCTGAGCTTGCTGTCGCGTAACTTTAATTATCTAATGATACTTAAGCATCTTGTTGCGTCATAACATGAATTGACGCAAAGCAGATTTTTATCGGCGCTCGGTTCCCAGCGGTTCCGGTCATTGCGCTATGAATTTGTTTCGTTTATTTTGCAATATTTACCTGGGTGCGTCATAAAATGAATTGACGCAAAACGAGTTGTCATCAGAACTCGGTTCCTCCGACCGGAAGGAAGGTCGGTGTGTTTTGGATTTATTCCACTTATTTTGCAATATTGCATCAGTTACAAGTTTCAGAAGTATTAAGAGAATGTTATTTCTAATATTAATACGAAAAAGCGGTTAAGAAGGATTTGAAAAACGAAATAAGCACACATTTATGGTTTTTGAGGAAGGTATATTTGATATTTTCTTTGAAAAATATTTTAAAAACATTTTTGAAAAATTGTATTTAGTTTATACACGTATTTTTTATTTAGAAGTGAAATGAGAAAACAATTTCTTCCAAATGAATATCCGGTAATAGACATAACATGTTTTATCTTTGAATACATTCATATGTATTCACTTGCATTAAATGTACGTTAAAATGAAACCCCATATACTTTTAAATTCTGATTTCTTATGACTTTCCACGTGGTCTTTTTTTTCAGGTATATTCATTGCCTTTTAATCACATTTGTTTAGTCTTATTTTTTTCTACGTATCCAATTTCGCGTTCATTCTTAAACATGCGCTATGTAAGCATAATTTCATAAAGGTTTCATGACTATATGTCGCATATTTACATGCATTATTGCCTAATATTAATCTTCGGTATTTGTGTACTTTTGAATGGTTGAAATATGTAGATTTGTAATTATGTAATCACCAAATTAATTACATATTACGTCACCCACAATTCAAATGTACACTTAAATTTTTTACGTAATAAAAATTTAATTCAGTTAATTGTGAAGAGACACAAGATTTAAGAAAATACTCAAATATTAATTCGTTCTCTTTAGTATTTGGGTTGTTAAGTGAGAGAATGAAATCATTTTCTTCATAACTTTTTACCCCTTTTATCATGATGAAGGAACTAGGATACCTATATTGTCTCTGAACTAGGGTAACTTATAATTATGTGGCCTGTACCAAACGTAATATAAAACCACAATATTAGTCATCAGAAAAATGCTACGAAAATTTTATCTCGACACACAATAAACAGTGGAATCGGATTACTTGAAATGTGCATTAGAAATTTTATTTTTTTACGAAAAATTAAAGTTGCTTAAAATCTTATCTTAATTAAACCAAACTCTGGGTATTGTTATGGCACGATACCCAGCTATTTCGATTTATAGTTGTGACAAATTAATTAAACACTTTTGTCCAGTTAAATGATATTCGTCCAGAAAGTCATTGATTCCATAATTTTCCTTAGCTTTTGCTGTGTTTATTTTATTGAAAACACTTTTTGTGGAAAATGTTTTTATAGGTATGGCTTAAACAATTAGCGCTATCATTAGTATTGCTTTCCATGACCCCTACTAAATAATGAACAGAAAATATACTTAGTGCAGGGAAAATTAATTTTAAATATTTATGAATTCTAAAACGAATTTATGGTAATCATTCTATAATGTTCGTCTCATATTTATTGAACAAAGTTATTTGATTGGTTAGAAAAAGTCTTGAATGGGTTGCTTGTTGGTAAAGTATCTAAAAAAAGATCTTTTTTGAATAATGGCTTGAGGAAATGAGCCATTCTTCTTTATGGTAAATGTTAGACTATTTTATCAAGATTGTAGTTTTTAAAACTTTACGTGTTTTATCAAAAACTTACACTGTGCACTGGATTGGAATAGAATTGTATGTTCTAAATGGGATGAACCAGGGTATACGAGCCTATAAGCTAACTTTAGAATAAGATGATAAGTGCTACCTCCTCTATTTGTAATTTTTTGTACTTTTAGTGATATAAAATTACGATATTTAGTTAATTCGACACTCACCTGATCCACGATCCTATTACTTATGGTTAAATCTGACATGACTCAAAACCCATTCATAATTTTTTAAATACCAACTGTTTTTTTTAACTAAACGATATTTGGCATATTTACGAGGTTATCTAGAAAAAAGTATTTGTGAAATTGATTCCTTAGAATTTTCATGTTAAAATATGTGAGTTGTGTTATATTCAAAGATTTTATTTTCTACGATAAATATTTTGATTTACTTAAAGAAAGTTGTATTTTTGTATGATCTTTCCATTTATTTTATTCATACGTTATATTAATTATCTATCTGTATATGGTTACTGGCATATTTTTTTGTGACCCTAATTATAGTAATATTTTGTTGTCAGGGCGCATTTGGTTTTTAAATCACCTTCGAATGCAAGTATCTATGTGTGATTTCTTATTGTGTGATGATCAATGTTTATTTTTTTCCAGTTCTTATTTGTTTACTTGATTGAAGTATGTACTTAATATGAATCGAAGACGTAAGAATTACAGTCATCGTCCCTTTAGGTTATTCGTGGTCAAACTGGGTGGTACAACAATTTTTTTTATAGTTTCTTCTGTTTGTTTTGCGTTTTCTTTCCTTTCTTCTTTTTGTTTAAGAAGTTCCTGATAAGTATAAATAGACTTTTTGTCCATATCAGCTGCCAGATTGAATTGGGTATTTATTTTTAGAATCAATAAGTGTTTCTCCTTCTGTATATAATGTTGGTAAAATATGTATAACTAATAATATAATACAAAATAATTATAATATTAGACTTCTTCTGTTCCGAAAATTATATTATAAAGCATTATAGATTTACCTAAAATCTACATTTATTTGGCAAAAGAAAAAAAATTAAAATATAAAAAAATTATATCTTTAGTCAATTGGAAAAAACCGGCTATTATTTGCACTCTGCTCCGAAAACTTTAAATGAATATGCGTTAGTTTTATATCAAGCAACAAACTTGAAGTTTATTTGGTTTAGAACAATAATTTAGAAAAAATTGAGTTATAAAATACTATAAAATTGCGAATACATTGAGTGTTTTACAAAAATTGACATAAAGTCAAATCTTTATTTAGAATCATTTTTTCATACATTTTTCATTATGTGCGTTAATTTATATATGTAATAAATTATGCCTCCTGTCCTTAATTAGGGCAATATATTATTTAATAGTCGCTTTTAGTTTATTTCTATAGTAATACAAAAAACACCAACGAATAAAAGTTTATTCAACACCCACATTGTCAATGAATTATTAGGTGATGTTCCCAAGACTTCTATTTTCAATGCTAAATTATAACTTTTTTGTATTAGCGAAGGCTGCGTCGACCATTGAGACAAATCGAAAAGCCTTTTTCGCTGTAATGTTCCTAGATCCTTTAAATGAATCCATCGACTATAAAAAGTTTTCGCCCTGTTGACAATCATTTGCATAGCTTGTGTCAGCGTCTGGACGTTGTGTCGCTTCGATTGGAGTAAAGATCGACAGAAATTTATTTAATAGTCGGACTCTAAATTTTGATTGCAACAAATGATTATTGCAGAATTGTCAAATGATAAAATAGTTTTTACAAAAACCTATTTATAGAATCATAATATTAATTTAAAAAAAAAATTAACATTTCAGTATAAACATAATTTTTATCTTTTTTCAAAATACGCATCGCTCTTTGCAACAAGTTCTAAAGTAAAACGGTGAGCGCAAGTGTAATTCCCAAAAAAAATCGAATATTTATCGTTTTTGTTTATATTAAGTTCTAACGATTGATATATAAAATATAATATAAAAGGTATGTGGAGCTCTCGCTCAGTTTGAAAAGGAAAATATAGGTAAAAAAGACGAAATTAGATTCGTTCGAAATATCAAGTAGAATTCAATTTCACTCCAAAAGGACCAAAATTCAAATCTGCTTACCAACATATCCAAGATTCGAGTAATGTGTATATAAACATATATTTATTACAACCTAACTTTTTTTCTATTAAAAGTGTAATTTCTCAAAGATTTTTTTGTGGAACTCAAATAATATTCATAATTAAATTATATCAATGACTAAATTTTTATTTTTACGTCGTTCTTGTGAATTATTAATATATTGATCGATTTCAATAGAGTAATTCAATCTACGTCTGGCCTCATCTACCGGAGTTAGTAAGAAGCCGTACCAAAATATGATTTTACTAAAATTTATTCAACCTGTATAGAGATAAGAAAATAAAAAAAGAAACCAATTAATTTTATAAAAAGAAAACATATTTTATAATGGTAGCAATAACATTTTTTCTTAACTGAAATTATTTCTTAACTGAAACTTGCACTCGTTTCTCAATTTTTTGCTTTCGCATCGAGATGATATGCGTTTATTTCACTTTTCAGATCAAAAAGTCTATAATGATGAAAATCCCGTTAAAACCTCTTCGGTACTTTTTTTTCAAACAAACTAACCGCTCGACAAAAATGTTTGGATGTCGTATTAAGATAATATGTAGGAGTTTCTTTCATTTCTCAGAAAGAATGAATAATTGATATTCACCTAAATTCTACATGATGCATCTTAGGTGCAAATATATATATATATATATATATATATATATATATATGTGTGTGTGTATATATATAATATATATATATATATATATAATTTGAATATAAAATCGAATTAAATAATAACGCGAAATTTAGTCTAGTGTTCAAAGGTCTGAACTTCTGTTCGTCTGCCGCATTGGTCTCTTTCAGATTATTTCTTTCAAATAGAAAATTCGGAAATGACCATTTATAATCTGGATAATTTATCCACTATCCCCTATATATTCCCTTTATACACCCAGAATATTTGAGTGGAGAAAATTTATTTTTATTTACTGTAAATTTTAAGAATAATATTAATCGTAAGTTAAATATTTTAATTTCGGTTGAGTTAAATTAATGAAAAAAAAGGTATATTAAATATTTTTGACCCGCATTTAAAATTACTGAAAATGTACGCTTCTGAACTTATTCGAATTTGTTAGTAAATGGTGGTATCAGTTTATGAAATTAGATTTAATTTGTTTATGTGTCATTTCATTACGGTATTTTGACTCAGTCCTTTAAATTTTTATTTAAATCATCTTTTTTTTTTGAAGACTAAACATTGAATTATTATGATATTACTATTGACCATGAATTTTGCCGAATTTGAAAAATAAATATTTCAATGCATTGTAAATCGATGGCGTCGTGAGGTTTTTGTACAATTTTTATTACATTCCAAGGAATACTAACGTAAAGTTTGATGAAATCTTTTTTTATGACGGGCGAAAATTTAAAAATGATCCAATAAACCGCGCAACAAATGAAGATGAGACTGCAACTTAGAAGTATTATATAAATATGTAACAAGTTATTGTATTAAAAATTAGTAGTTACCAGAGAACCATAAAAAGTCATCTAGTGGATATCCCACCAAACAAAACATTAATCTAAACGAAGTTTATAAAAATATGAATCACATTATTGTTTACATAAATATAAAACAAGGAATGAGATACACGAGAAAAGACGAATATCCTGAAACAGCCGCCAAACAACCTTAGAAACGGCAGCAATGCGGGAGTTCTCTACTGCACGTGTGCTTGATGCCATTAAAACACATTCTTTAAGCAATATTTTTGAACCTTCTACTTGATGTTAACGCAATATTTTTGAATGTTCTACTTGATGTTAACGCAATATTTATTTTTTTTAATGCAAAGGAGAAAAAATGTATTCCATGGAATCGTGTTCTCTCTTTTTCACCGTTTGAAAAATGTGTAGACAGGGACGACTGATTTGCATTATGAAAGTCCTTACTTTTAAATAATTTAATTATTTTCTTTTATTTAAAGTGCTGCATTTAACTTGGCACGGAATCCAAAATGCTCTAGAATTAGTAGTATTTTGTTAATTTATTTATGGGTGGAAACACAAAAGTATTTACGGACACATTCACTCTTTAGACTTCACTGTAGTCAGTGCTTCAAACCTTCACGTGCCTTTACGTACTCTATATCCGCCTACTAATATTGTACTAGTCATGTGTTTTTGTATGTAACTATATATATTTACTCGCCTATCTATATGCGTACTAATATTTAATTATAAGCAGTCAATATCTTCACAGCATCGTGACTATGGAGTTGGAATCCGGAGTCCAATAACAGAGTTTCTGCTTGAGACAAGTAACTCTATCTTAGAAACAGCAGATCCTCAAGTGTCACTGTTTAGGGGGACACTAGAATTGCAGTATCAGAATTGAGAAGTTGATGCCTAAAATTTCATGACAGGGTCTCTGCTTAAGATCCACCATACTGTCTAAAAACAGTAAATCCAAAAATCTCGCGATTTAAGCATACAGTACACTCATAGAATCAAAACTGAAGAATTGGAACCGAAAGTTTTTTGGCAGACTTTTTGCATGAGAGCCACTATTCTAATGTAAAAACCAGATATCCTCCGGTCTCTTGGTTTATATAGAGAATACTCCTGCAATATCATTACTGATCACCGATTATTATGCATTGTGATATTAAAGAAAAAAGGCTCATGATGTACCTTTTGTGTACCTGCGATTTTGAGACGCAGGACATGAGCCACGTTTTATTCCACTGCAGTGAGCACAATTTATTATCTTAACGTTAGAGTAGAATCACGTAGAGCTTTAGAACGTGGTATCTTTAGTCACCAAGACTTGGTTGAGAATGGAATGATCTTTGAGTCATTTAAAGCATTCGAAAATTGAGAAGGAACAGTCCTTAACATTGTAGAGGAGAGCGCTGAGAATATAGATACGGGACACTGTTAGCGAACCGTCGAAGGTCCCCTCTTTTATACGAAATTGGATGATGTGGGTCCCAGGAGGGTCCCTGACACAACCCGGGTGGAAACAGCGGGAACAGCATAAAGGCTGAGGAATTGGAATCCGTAGTTCAATCACAAAGTACCTACTTGGTACTCAAAAAACTATTTTAAAAACAGCAGATCCCCAACTCTCACAGTTCAAATAAACAATTCTCTTTCAACATCAGGACTGAGGACATTAGTTTTCACAGTCACATTCTGACCAAAATGAGACCATACTGAGAGTATACCCTTTACAAATAAAAAAGAATCATCCAAATGTGTTACAATACCAAAAATTAGCATAAAGAACCGTCGAATTGAGAAACTCCTCTTCTTCGAAGTCTGTTAAAAATCAATCCATGCGTCTTCCGATTTATAGTCAAGTTGCGATTGCTTGGTTACTATCATCATCATTCAGCCTCTCGATTACAATTCAAAAAATATACTGGCGCTTATGACTAATTTGTGCAAATAAAATCCTTATTTTAATTAATGTTATTAGTTTCACAAAGCGATAATCAATTTAAATAATGAAATTATTTGAAAAGAACCCGTTCAGGTTTCATAGAATTTAAAATCAAGTTGTAGTAGTATACTGACTGTACTTATCATGCAACCTAATACTATTTAAAGAATATAGGTCCGGTTATAATACAAATTTCGTGCTTTTAATAAATTTAAATGACTTCATTATAAATTAATTCCTATTAATTTTAATTGATAATTTTCATTTCTTTATTGAATATATTCCCCGTTAATTGTATAGAAATTCATTATTTACAATTAAATGAAACGACGTGATGTAGTATTATTTCTACTTTCTTTAATTTCTTTACCACGACCTAGGTTTCGTTGTATTATATCTTCAGGTGAGCTATTAGCAAGAATCTTTGCTTTGTGTCTTTAATTAATTGAAATCTAACAATTTTGTTTACTTTTTGTTGTTTTTCATTTTTAATATCGACCTAAGGGAAATATTGCTACTGACAGAAATCAAATTTTTCTTAGCATTTTTATAACAAATGCTTATTTAGAATGGTATTTCAAACGTGACGCTTATATAATGGTTTAAATGAAAATGAAGACGACGTATTTACTTGAACTTACGTGTCAAAGTTCTCGTTGATTGAGATTGACAAATATAAATCATTCGTATCATAATTATAATAAAACACAATTTTACTTATTAACTTTACTACGGCATTCGTTCAAAGAATTTACAAATGGATTGTTTCATTCTTTGAAATTCATCTATGAAAAATATTATTTCCGAAGTGAAATTTGGATCGCTTTTATCAGCAAAAAATTACATCGAAAAACACATTACTGCGTCATAGGTCGCCACTGTATCTATGCCGCAATAATGTGATACGGCCAAGATCCTTTTTTATGAAACCGTTAGCGAGAGCCCAAAACTTTTTTACTTTGCATTTACATCTACACTTATTCGCATACAAAGTGTGATATATCTTGGAATGAAGGAAACGGACAAAAAATTTCTACGCAAATTTAGGTTGGTCAATGTATTTGGGTCACAGTAACTTTATAGTATATTCTATTTTAATTATTATTCTGTTATCAAAATTGGTTTTATTGTCGTCTATAATAACAAATCTTAAGCATGACTTATGTACACATGTAGCACTTTTTCACATATTTTTATGTGGATGTATAATATATCGGGGAAAGTGACGCATAACTCTACTTATTTAGAAATTCATTAAAGGAGCCCCTTTAAATCGTCGTATTTTGGATTGTTCATTGAACTAACTATTCTTCTTAAATTTAAATCTATCTTCATTCAATCGTTATTTTCATGAATTATTACAAAACTAAATAAATAATAAACATAAATTAAAGTATTTATGTACTCATGTAACGGAAAGAACATATGGTAAAATATAATATAGCTAGTTTATATATAATATTTATAGGTATATTAAAATGAATCATTTCAGTGTTTTGTGTATTCATAAAATATAAGAATAAAAGTCAAAAACTTTGCAACTTGGAAATGTTTCAAAAAACTCTATGCTACATACATAAAATGTACAGAAGGAATATATGTTTTTGAAATATTTTCTGCCTTCCGGTTTTTTGGTTTATTTACACCCGAAACGATTTTGACGTAGTTTTAATTTATAAAGGTTTGGATATCTATAGTAAAATAAGATAGGTATAATTTGTACAAGATAAAATTTAAAAAAAAATTATTTTGCCAGTAACGTAAAAGCTACCAAGTCAATTTAAACAAAGTTTTATTAATGTATTTTTCGGAGTCTAAAAATAAAATTGGGATATGTATTATTTTGCTTTATTTCTTTTCTATATTCAATAAAATAATAAAAGTCAAAAATGTTGTGCATTGAAAATGTTTTAAAAAGTTAACGGAACATAAAAAAACTATACAGAAATAATAGACATTTTTCTAACATGAACTGTACAGAAAGAATAGATTTTTATAATTTTTTCTGCTCTATTCGTTTTTTGGTTCATTTGTACGCAAACAGATTTTGATGAGGGTTACTTTTATAAACCTCGGATCCCTGCAGTGAAATAAAATAGATATCATTTAGATACAATGTAGAAAACTCGGGCCATTTTCTTCCTATTGAATGCTTAAAACAATTCAATGCGATATAAATAAACTATACAGAAGCAATAGATATTTTTTAAATTTTTTCCTTCTTTTCGTTTTTTGGTTTATTTGTACCTGAACAGATTTTGATAAGGCTTTAACATGTAAAGCTTTGGATCCCTAGATTAAAATAAGATAAGTATCATTTCGTACAAGATGGAAGATTTGGGAAATTTCTTTACTTTACCAGTAAAGTAAAACTCTAATACTTTTGTTACCTTACTCAGGGGACACTGTTTCAGTATCATTCTTAAACTTAGTGTACATTTCAAAGTATTTTTTTGGTTTCGGTTTCACTTATAATATGCCATGTTACAAATCTTTCTAAACGAACTCTGCTTATGTTTTAATTCTTTTCTTATAACCTCTTGTTTCTTTTATTTAATTTTTTGCTTATTTTTTTTTTCATTTTCGTTCATAAAGTTTGCGTTATTTCCATAATTTATTGAATTAGGAAATTCAAGAAAGATTCAAAATATTATAATAAAGTAGTCAAAAGGGTGATTTTTAGTCTTGAAAAAGATAAACGAATCTTATGCTGTTGTACGAATGCTGGATATGATTTTTAAAACTTATTTATTTCATTTGAATAAAATAAAAATAACAAAACATGGAGAAAATAAATTCATATTTGAAAGAAAAATCAGTAGATAGTAAAATTAGATAATTCTGAAATCTCTTTAAATCAGAATTGAATAGCCTGAAAAATTGACGTATTTTTCTATATTCTGGAAAAATAAATTAAAGATAAATTTGTTACCTAAATATACAAATATATTTCCCTGTGTTTATTGTAATTTCTTTAGGGAATGAAATTTTATTAAGATTTACACGTCTTTCGTTCGAGTGATTAATGTTTCTCTTGAAAACAATTTTTATTCGCTTGTGCAGGGAATTTTTTTAACATATTCTTCATGTATGAGAATATTTTAAAAACCACTACATCATAGTTACCTCTTAGTATTTTTTACAGTCAGGAAATAAGTAATAGTTGCAAAGAAAAAAAAAACTATGAATGAATTTCTACTGTAGTAAGAATTTGGTCTTATAACTAGATAATATTGAATGTATACATAATTACTTTCTAAAGTTAATGTATCATTATTTTCTATTTTAAATTATTATAGTAATTAGCTTTAGGAATTTCATGTATACTTTAAAAACCCAAAGTTTTACAGATAGTATGTAGCTTTAAAAGACTTTTCCATGTTTCTAAAATCCCTCTTAGAATTATTGTACTATTAATGTAATTGTTACATTATTACTTCGTTTTTTGCTTATATTTTTACTAAATCCAATAATAATTTTGCTATGATAATAAATAAAATGGTAAATTAAAGAGAAATTCGATTTATAAAAAATATTTATTGTATTTAAAAAAAAAAACTCCTCGGTTCGAATAGCTGTTTAAAATGATAAGTTCTATTTTAATGGGGTTATCTTTAAAAAATATCTAGAAAATTCAAGGTGTAAAATATTTTAATTTAAAAAAAATGTTTGATGGAGTTACGAGGATTAACTCAATTGTTTTCTATGTGTTTATTTATTTTTATGGAAACTTCCACTTTTATAGTGTAGGCAGTGAACATAAAAGATCACATTGTAATGTGTTGTGATGCACCAAACCTTTTTCGCAATTTGGATATATGTTGTTGTTAATATTATGATTTGATAAGATATAGGACGTCTTAATATTTTCCACTTTTACGTGTGCATTTCGTTCGATTCTGCTTTACTTTCACTTTTTCATCGCGTTTAAAAACAAAATTTTAATTCGGATTTTTGTTATTATCCCAGTGTTTTCTCGTAGTAAACAGATGTACAATTAATTATAAAATCAATTACAATTTATTTTACCTTCATATTTTATTCTTCATTCCTTTGAATAAAATTATAATGCATAAGTTGAAACATTTTCAATGAATAATAAGTTATTACAATCTGTGCGCCTGAAATGACCGAGAATTTAAAAACAATTTTTTTTGTCAGATTTTTCTTATAACAGACAAACAATCTTTAATAATAAAAATAATATCAACTCGTTAAACAATTATTTTGAATTGTTATGCACATTTCCAATGTAGTTGAAGAAAATACCAATATAAACATAACTTTAATTTTTTAATGTAAATATTTTACTACACGATTCAAGCTAATGTAAAAGTTTATACTTATCTGTTTGTCTTTAATAGACATCAAATTAAATTATTAGACAGTTAGCCAATCGTTGAAATTAGTTAAACGTTTAAGTAATATACATGCCCATCAAACACAAGCATGGACCATACTGTACATCACCATACTACATAGTCAGTGAATTACATTATATTTAAATCAGTGACTACATAATTTGAATTCTGTATATTAGCTAATTGAAATATGCTTACTCTTCTTCATATATCTCTTTGACACCCTGGCTCTACGACTCCTTGGCAAAAGGCATCCACAGTGCTTCACGATAATACTAATCGATTCAATGCATCAACAATGCATAACTAATTTCATTCCAGATCTGTCCGATGTTCTTCAAGTCTGGACTATTCCGTCCAACGCTAGGTCTACCTCAGATAGCCAAGCTTTCTCTTCCCTTAAGGTACAATATCCACAGTTTGTTCGAAGTTATGGACGGGTTTTCTTCAAAGCTTAAGGCTAATACAATTTTATTTTCGGCTCAATCCGAACTTCCTTGCACCGTTCTAGCAAGTCTTCGTAAGATGCTTGCCCGAGTCAAGATATCCAAAGAATATAAGCAATTAACAAATACTTGGATTTTGCTTTGAATGGAAAACGAAATGGGCCAATGACAAGTAATAAAAAAAATTTTATTATTTGCACATTGCCAATTAGGACATTTCTAAAATAAGAAATGACATAAATTATGAGATATTACTATAAATTTCTTTAGTGTACAAAGGTATTAAAAAAACTTTATTTTAAGATCTCAACTTGTGTTCACTGGTTCTTTTTTACTTAAATAAATTCTATTTATAAATTATGAATCAAGTTTTCTATTGTTTTTAAAAAGTTGGCATACTATATTAACAATTTTAATTTTTATTATTAGTCCATGACAAAATAAACATAGTGGAAAGTGGACCGAAAGAGAAAATAGCATTAAATCAAAACCTTTTCCAATTTTCACCTTTTAAATTCGTTACAGAAAAGAATATCTTTTGTGCTAACAGATTTAAAAAACTACTGAAGCTATGTAAAATAATTTTGCATAGAAAAGTAGTGAAGATATATACATTAATTTTACACAGAATACCACTGAAACTATGTTCATTTAATATATAGATTGTAATAATAGGACCAACTTATTTTTATATCTCAAATGGTTCAAATTTATAATAATGTTGGTATTAGATTTTCTAAACGAAATCTACATTTCCAATTATATTCCTTAGTGCGCAGTATTAATTGTATCTATGATGCAATAACAGAACCTTCGATTGTATTTATTTCATTACTTTTAATAGGACATAGTCTATACCGCAGTAGCAAAACCCTTGTACATTTATAATATGTCCATAATTGTTTCCGGTTTTTTTTTAATAATCTGTTTTAACAAATCAAAATTTCACATCAACGAAATCGTAGGCACAGCTAGTAATAAAAATAATACGATTTAAAACGGGTTTTGAAGACGAATTCCATCTTAACAATTTGTACTAATTTATACTTTTATTTGTACACCATTGTATTTTTGGTCCGCTGTTTCCAATTCATTCCTCTCATTTGACTTGTAAACTTAGCAGATCATATTAAGTCGTACATGACAATGGAGCGTCTATTCTTGATTATTCCCAAAGTTATTGCTAATCCATCATTCACTTTGCATCTGGCCATTTAACCATACGCACAACGAAATTCTTTTTTACTCGGTCACGGCTTTTATTTTTTTCCGTTCAATTGTTTCTCTTGAGCTCTTTTAGTGTTTATGTCTGTAGTTTGGAACTCTATTGCTCTCCGCGTTACTTAACGTTTGCAAAAGTGGACGAGATAAGTTGATCGATAAAGCGAGAGTATATTCTTATTAAGCTTTTCATGGGCGGAAAAAGTCAGAGTCTCCTTTTGGAAGGTTTTTATCATATATATTGATTTTCTTTGCCACAATAAGTAGTGTTCCTTTCAAGTCTTACGTTAAGTTACGGTTAAGTTATTCTTTACTTTAGACAATTTAGTTATGCCTCGTAGATGGTTTGTCTTTTGCTCAAACATATTTAAATTTCAGATTCACTTATTTTCGTAGATTCAGATTTATTTTGTTTTCTACAGTTTTTCTGCAACTTCCGTGCTTGTTTCCATAAACTCTTATTTTTCAGGTTAGATTTGGTATTCGCAAAAGAAGGAAGCAACATATTTTTGCAAGTTTTCTAGTATATATCTAAAAACACAAACATTAAATTATGAAAAAATAGTTTTGAGAACCTTTAAATAACCCTTTCAAATGATTATTTAGCGCTATATATGGAATTTAAACAAATTATTATTTAATTTATCTCTAGCCTCCCCAAAATGTCCATTTCAATATTTTAACTAGTAATAAGCTCGTATTTGTAAATAAGCGAAGTTGTATTTTCCGTTATGAATGCGACTTTAATTAAAATTTAATGAACCGTGTTACGTGTGAACAAAAGTTACTATACGCGGTTTTGCATACTTATTTGAAAAGAGTGCTGTAGCTAAATATATCCCAATTCAGATATCTATTTAGGGAAATTCTGAGTGTTACCCTAACAGCATTATCCTGACCGGCATTAAATAAACCGACGCTTACATTCAGGTACATAATATCTATCCGAATGCTAGAGAGAAAGGTGTCTTTGAATACAAAACAGATTTAAAGGATGGGTGCGACCGATCTTCTAAATCTGTTTTGGATTCTGGTATCTCAAAGAAAAAGTAAACATTTCATTAACAAAAGAGACGGTGACGTTATATTAAGCTATATTAAAATGTGTTGAAAAGCTTTTCGAATAGAATGACTAAATATATTTCATCAAACACACACATTCAATTTGTTATGACTCGTCGGAATAATATTTATTTATATATTTATTAACATAAATATACAAAAATATAATACATACTTATTGCTATGAGAATAATCTCTTATTGTTAACCAGTTAACAAAATATATTATTCGTTGTAGAAGAATGCTGTACATTGTAAATAAATTTGGAAAATAAGAAAAATATTCAAATAAAAAATAAAGAAACTGGCAAGTTACTAACCAACACACGCGCATGAACACACAGACACACACACATACGCCGCTCATACACACACAGACTTACATGCGCTCTTTATTTTACACACACACACACACACACAGGTATATATATCTGTATAATAAAAGCTCATGTGTTTGTTATTAGTATGATTTTGTTATAATTTTTTTTTCTTTCTCGACAATAACTCGCACTAAAAATTAAAATCTAAAAATAGTGACGGACATAACGTATATAAATAAATACGTATAATTGGGTGTGGATGAGTCAGTATCTGACTGACTAATTGGTCACAATGTTTGAGCATGCCTGCTGTACTTGTCGGGAGAGGAGCGGCCTGCGGTTCTTAAATTGAATGTATGAGAAAACCAGAGTGCTTTTTTTCCGGTAACCAAATTTTAAAATAGAGCCGATGCAAGCGACAGTAGGAAAAGGGAACTGCTTAGAATTGATTACGTATGTTATTTGTACAGTTTTTGAAAAAAATAAAGTAAATATTTACATTTGAATTTGCATTTTGATTTATGAGTAAAAAATCAAAATAAAATTGAGTATTACCTAATTGGCTTTTACTGGAACCTTAATTAGTGTCTTTTAATAAAACTTAACTTAAATTTTATCATATAAACAACAAAGCACTATTTTAATATAGAAACTCATCCATCCAAATCGGTAATCTGCATAACAGGTATTACTGATGCGTAGAAGAGTTTTAAAGTAACATTTCGTTTCTACCTAAATGAGAGATAGCTGTCTTGTCTCTGCATACCATATATTTTTTTAGACAAATCTTCAAAAGATTCAGTAGGCACAATTACGAAATATATTTTTAATTAACTTTTTGTTATGGTTTGGTTAGCAAAATATAAAATTTAATTTATTTAATCATAACTCAAACTCTATAGCAAGAAGGAATTAAAAGGGAATAGCAGGAATTATAAGACTGTCTAAATCCACTCAATGCAAGCATTTAATGTTTTGAATTCTGATTTTATTTCGTGCGATTAATTAAGGTGTCAATTTTAGTGTTTAGAGTTTTATTTAAAAAACAAGTCAAAATATTTTAACATTCGTTTACTATAATTAAGTTTTTCCACCCTATTTACTTGTTCGCGTGATAAGTCATAAAACAAATACTTTTGAATCCATTTTATTGAAATCTCACTATGCAACATATTATAATTTGAAATAATATATAAATATGCATGGTATATCCATGAGATTATATCACTAATATGATTTATTCTCTTTGACAATTTTATTGATATTGACTAAGTTTACACGTATAGTAGCTCACAAATAAAAAACTATCTATTTATTAATTAGGTTATTTTAAAAAGAGCCCGTAAATATATCTTTTTAGGCTTAATGTTTTCAGAAGAAATCGTCGGTTATCGGAATGTTACATTGTGTAAGGGAATGAGACTTTCAGTACAATAATTTCATAATTTGTGATAGACGGTATAATGCCGACATAGAACATTTATTATTTGTATATCGAAAAATCTGGATAGCACCTGAGTTAGATATAAACTAACTAAGATTTCCAGAGACTAAATAGTTAGTGAACTCCATACACAATTTTATCAAAATGAATGGAAATTTTAATAAATAATAATCAAAATATAAGAAAATTTTATAAATAAACGAGTAAATTAAACAAAACTGGCATGAAAAAAAAACTAAAGTTTACGTATGCGTAAGTGTAAAATATTTTATCCCGGTATAAAAATGTACGTCTAACAAAAGGACAACGTAACAGGATTTCAGTCGAAAAGTGAGTCACAAATTATATCACCTCTCACAAAAAAAAACACACCTAAATCGGGTTTAGGTGTTTATTTAGTCCAATCTTAATAGCGTTCGCGGCCGCATTATACTGACCGGCGATAAATTAACTCGACACTTACGTCTAGTCAAGCTATATGTGCATGACCTTCCTGGGCGTAGCTTCTCGAGGACGTATGTGTTCTTCTAACATGCTTTGGATTTTTCCACCTCGCAACCGAAAATAAAACGATTCTGTTACACTGAGAAACGACAATGTTTTTTACGTTCCATTTTATTAGAAGTTAATTTTTCCTGCAGTAATATTGAATGGTGACGATAAAAAAGATTCATAATATTAAAAGAAGTCTTGGCAATTTTTTGGTAGGTATGATTTTAAGTAATCAACCGGAATTAAGAGCGCAATTGAACCGTAGGCATTCGTGTACACTATATGTTTATGCAAGTCAGAGCTGATGGTAATTCTGCTATTTGTATGGCTGACTAGTGTCCAAATATTTATAGAATAGAGACCTTAAATAGGGTACGAGCTAATGAAGTACGGTTTTAGAGGTTTTCGTCATAATTATCAATTTAATTAGTGTATAATGTTTGAAAACAAAGGTGTATTTTGTAACTGTATAGTGACGCTGTCGACATCCTTTGAATAGAACCGATTGTAATGACGTCAATTGATTTAAAATTATTTTTGAGATGAAATTTCCTTTGAATTTATAGGTGAAATTCTAGTAATTTCTTAACCCCAGTCCACTTTTAATGTTATCATAATGGTAAAAGCATTGACAAAAATGCTTTTAAAGAACTAACATTCATTTTTAGACCAGTGTCGAAGCCTTCAAAAAAGGTAAAAAGTACAAAAAAATCGTAGTAGAATGAAAACTATTGGAAAATGTTGAGAATATTGCAAAAATGAAAGGAAAAATAAATTACAGTTGATTCGAGGTCGGGAAGTGGGAGAGGGTGGGTTTTTAAGGGTTAAAATCGGTTTATCTCGATTTCCGGCAAAACTACAAGTCTTATGGAAAAACGTTACACAGCAAAGTTGTAGGTAATAAAAAGATCTACAACTTTTGTATTTACACTTTTTTCTCATAACCTCAAAATTCACATGAAAAACTCTAAAAACCACGTTTTTGGTTTTTTATTTTTATCTTTTACAAAAATATTTTTTTTTTCATGAAATTTGGTGAGAACTTACCTTTGTATATACCAAATACACAAGAATTTTTTGGATTTGAAAAATTAATTTTTTCTCCTTACTTTTAATCCCAAACCGAAAAAGGACCCTAATTTTCAATCGAAAATTCACGCGTCAAAATATTAGCTTTTTTAAAAAAGTTGGTGGGCTTTTTATTCGTTGAAATGTCTAGTTTCTGATAGTGTAATAAAAAATATACGTCACTATGGAAAATATTTTCAAAAAATTTAAAAAACGAAAAAAACTCGAATCGAAAAATTATTTTTCTATCATTATGAACAAATTGGAGCTTTTTATTAATATTAACGCTGTAATTACTCATTCAACGTATGATTCTAAGTTACATTGATGAACAAACAAATTTTCAATTAAAAGATACTACTATAATTAACAAACAACTAAGTTAATAATGTGTATATTTGATAAAACATCTACAATATTATAAGAAAGTCATAAAATTTTCTTTAAATTAAATGCGTAGATGCTTATTATATTTATTGTCGATTCTTTTCTTGCTGGAGATGACTAAACGGTTCAAAGCTGTTTTTTTTATTTCACACATTGGCTTATCGTCTGCCTTATTGCAGATTATACAAACAGATTCATCCATACTGATAATCTGAAAAGACAAAATCAAATTAATAATGCCTTCACAGTTTTATTATAAGTATAATTAAATTTGTTTGTGCAAAATAAATAAAATTATTATATTTTAATCTTGTACTAAATTCCGACTCTCCTAGTCCCTTCCCCACTTCTTTACGAAATATCTATTCATGGACTAAAATTTTCTGAAGGTCACTCAGGTATATAAATTATCTTCAAATAGTAATAAATAAGCATCTACGCATTTAAGTTAAAGAAAATTTTATGACTTTCTTATAATATTGTAGATGTTTTATCAAATATACACATTATTAACTTAGTTGTTTGTTAATTATAGTAGTATCTTTTAATTGAAAATTTGTTTGTTCATCAATGTAACTTAGAATCATACGTTGAATGAGTAATTACAGCGTTAATATTAATAAATAGCTCCAATTTGTACATAATGATAGAAAAATAATTGTCCGATTCGAGTTTTTTTCGTTTTTTAAATTTTTTGAAAATATTTTCCATAGTGACGTATATTTTTTATTACACTCTCAGAAAGTAGACATTCCAACGAATAAAAAGCCCACCAACTTTTTTAAAAAAGCTAATATTTTGATGCATGAATTTTCGATTGAAAATTAGGGTGCTTTTTCGGTTTTGGATTAAAAGTAAGGAGAAAAAATTAATTTTTCAAATCCAAAAAATTATTGTGTGTTTGGTATATACAAAAGTAAGTTCTCACCAAATTTCATGAAAAAAAAAATATTTTTGTAAAAGATAAAAATAAAAAACCAAAAACGTGGTTTTTTGAGTTTTTCATGTGAATTTTGAGGTTATGAGAAAAAAGTGTAAACACAAAAGTTGTAGATCTTTTTATTACCTACAACTTTGCAGTGTAACGTTTTTCCATAAGACTTGTAGTTTTGTCGGAAATCGAGATAAACCGATTTTAACCCTTAAAAACCCACCCTCTCCCACTTCCCGACCTCGAATCGACTGTAATTTATTTTTCATTTCATTTTTGTAATATTCTCAAATTTTCCAATAGGTTTCATTCTACTACGATTTTGTTTGGTTTAAAAAATTATCGACCCTGGTCTATTTATGACAAAAATACTTTTAAAAAATCAATATTCTCCAGCAGGAGAAAAATTTTAAGTTATAGGTTCGTATGAACAAGTCTTGAATGCCAAGATTGGTTCATACTTAAATTGTCTTGGTGGTTGGACTAAATGACAAAACTTTATTTTGCCATTTTTTCCTTTTACATAGTTCTTTAAAAAATAGTAAAATGATAAAAAAACTACCAGAGATATTTCTTTTAACTGGAATAGCTTAAGATTTTGCACATCAAAAAAGTAAGACGGAACTCTTATTCAATTATTGGTGTTCTTATAAGTGTGCCAGACATAGCCATTTTTCTCAAAAAAATTTCACATGGAAAGATCGAATATCACATGGTAATGGAGCATATTAATATGCATATTTTACAGTAGAAAAATATAAAAAATAATTGTTTTTTTTAAAGGGACGAGAATATTGAAGGAAAAAAGTTTGATATAAAAGAAATTGTTTTCGATCAAGTGGAAAATCAAATAAAAGCGAGAGAAACAACGATTTCAAAACCTTTCTTTTCTTATTTTAGGCAAAATAGTTTTATATTTGTTACTTAAAATGCCTACCATCAACTTTAATTGTCACGTACGTAAAATGTCTACTGTGAACATATTTAATTCTTGATTTAGGATGTGATAAATTAAAGTTTTGAAAAAAAATTTACTAAATATTTTCTGGGGAACTAGAGCGATGATTCCCGATCTCGCATTTTTTGTCAATTAAGGGTATTCCCCTTCTTACACTTGTTAAATGTATGATAAACAATATGTTTATAGCGTTAAATATAATAATTAAAATTTTTAAATAATTTAGAAATAATACTATGCACTCGTAAATATTTAAGTTCTCGGTATAACCAAGTATATACGGATCACTAGAAGTGCGTGTTCTATTTTTTTATAGCAAGCAATTTTCTCTTGAAGATAATTGTAAGAAAATATATCACCCAATGTAAACTTACAATAAAATTCGTTACTCTTTGTCTAAAGACAGATTTAGTTTATGGGGGAAATGACAAATTGAAGATAATGTTGCGTAATTAGTCAAATATTATTTCCACGTTAGTGTCCTAAACACAAACAGGTTGAAAAATTCATTATTGAACTTCATAAGGAAATTTAATTTTAGTGTTAAAAACAAGAGTAAAAACAAATATTAAATTAACTGATAACATTACGAAAACGTTCACTTCACTTGCAAAATTACTATCCTTTTGTTTAGGCTGTAAAACCGCAACATAGCTTTCGATACAATCTCTATTTATCGACACATATCAGGAACAAACGAGAAACTGTTAATGAGACCTCTGGCTGGAAAAGTTTATCACGCCGGTTTCATGTTTACAGATATTTGTGTGTGAAAAGTCAGAAATTGAATATCGCTTCGTGTGGTGCGTAAGTCAGAGAATTAGAAATGTAGGTTGTAAATGTCAATGTACTTTGATATACGTATTGTAATATAAAAGCTCATTTAACCTAATTTAAAAATTATTTTATTTATTTTTAATTTGAAATTTTTCAATTAAACTATTTTTCACTTAAAAATGTATACAACTAGCGTCGTAATCAATAATATCATATTTAGATAAGAAAATATAATAGCGGTTAAAATGTAGGAATAAATATTTTATTACTGTTAAAATATTCGAAAATTATTATTATTTTTAATAAAAAATAAAAAAATACCATTAGGTATATGCATGTGTAAGTATGCATGTTATGTTATAATTATTTCAACTTTTCACCAGAGTACGCGAATGGTTGTGTATATATGTATATGATATACATATATGTGTAATGTGTGAAAATTTATAATGCCTTGGAGCCCAAACAGTTCTATTGATTTTGACGTTTAATGTGTAATTAGATTCACCATAGTTTCTCGACTTCCACAAAATTTATTAGGATGGAATGTTGGTAGCTATTTTGTACTGACATGTAATGTATTGCCTAGTAATAAAAAGGCATGATATTTAGAATCATCGCCATAGTTTTTTGGTAAATTCTAATAAACTTGTTTTTTTTTCACAATAATGAATTTAGCTCTTCGAAGATGCATTGGGCGAGGGACATTCATTTTTTTGACATTTCAGCAATATACCTAGAATTATTTCACATGAATTCTGAAAAAAAGGGAAATCTATGTAATAGACTAAGTTTTTCACAAATATTTTTTATAACTATTCTTTACTTGCTTATATATGTAAATATTTTAACATTTTATACTATTTTTGTAAATAAAACGTGTTTTAGTGATAATTATATTCGCAGATATTCTCAACACATTTTACTAGTTCTGTAATTAAAAGTTTACTATGTTTTCCATATTTCTGACTTTTCTTAATAATTAAAGTTTTTGTGAATATACACCCAATGTTTGTTTTTTATATAACGGTAATACTTCGTTTTTAGCGGTAATGCTCTTATGTAAGTTTTATATTTTAAGTATTTAAAGATTTTATGTTCGTTGGTTAAATGCTGATTTTGTGTTCTTATTAATTCGAAATTTTTGAAAATTAAATAAACTCTTGTTCAAACTTTTATATAAATGTCAATAGACACCTTTTTCGATTCAATGAAAATTGTTTCTCAGAAAACCACAATAAAATCAAATGAGAAAATACCATAAGTATTCGTATTTTTTTTCAAACATCGTTTTCTTCGAAATGTGACGTCTAACGAACAGGTTAACGAGTAGTTAGAATTTAGTGCTACCAAAAAGATAAAAATGAAAAAAACATTTTTAAAGAAATCCAACAAGGTAATAATAAGAAACTAACATTTCATAAAATAATAGAAATTTGGATCCTTAAAGAATAATTAGAAAAAATTGCTGGCTTCCTGAAATCTACTAAGACAATAATAATTCGCCGTCGCCATCATTCACTCTGGCGTAGGAATTCTCGGCAAAACCTATCTAGTTTGATAGATGACGTTGAGGAATATAGGCGGATATAACACGCCCATAACAATTTGAATCAGCTGTAGCTACGCACAATCAAAACAATGACAACATTTCCACCACAAGTTTAGAAAATGTCTGACGACCGTCGGGGCGACATATTATTAAAATTTACTTCCCTTTTTATCAGCATCGGATTTTTTAATAACTTATTTTCACTTGTATTTTTTATTCTGGTGTTTTTAATTATTTGTTAATATACAGTCAGATATTTTTATTTTTAGATTAATTGTTTGTATATGTAGATAATTGCGTTTGGAGAAATAAAAAGTTACATTAAAGTTTAAATTGTTAGGAATAAATATAAGTTTAATGTTTTTAGTTTTTAACAAAATTAATAGGTATGTGAAAAAAATAAGAGGTAGGTATTAGAAAAACATTTAGTCATAAAAAAATGGACAATTATTAATTAAGGATACCATAATCACGAGATTTCTTTGATATGAATTGAAATCAATTAATAATGATTTTATTATCTATCGATACTCACTCATTCGTTACTCTTGCCAAAGGTATGAGTATAATTTAAATACTCCCGTGTACAATTTTTTTTTATGTATGTGTGTGCGGGCGTGCGAGCGTGCGTGTGCGTGAGAGCGAGCGTGTATGCGTGCATGCGTGCGCGTGCGTGTGTATGTGTGTACTTGCGTGTGTGTGTGTGTGTGTGAATGTGTGTGCATGTGTGTGCGCGTGAGCGCGAGCCCGTGCGTGTGCATTTGTGTGTGTGTGTGTGTGTGTATGGGTGTGTGAATATGTGTGCATGTGTGTGCATGTGCGCGTGTGTGTGTGTGCGCGCGAGCACGTCCGCGCGTCAGCGTGCGCGTGCTTGTGCATGTGCATGTGTATGCGTGTGTGTGTGTGTGTTTGTGTATGTGTGTGTGTGTGTGCGCGCGCGCGTGTGTGTGTGAGAGAGATAATCTCATATACCTATCTAGGTCGGAAAATTATTGTTTCGTTTGTCCTTTTAAGCATTTTCAAATAAAAAAATCCGCCAATAGGTGTTCTACTCTATTTTTTTAATTCTTTGAAAGCACACATATGTGCATATTTGGGAGCATAAAAACACACCCGCAGACTTCGATGTGATTCATGCTTATCCACTAATCTTTCTTTTGAAAACACTCTTCTTACATTACTTTCATTGACCCCCTCTTGGATTTTAAAGCCATACTTTCATTATTTTGGTGAAAGTATAAACAAGTAAATCGTTTCGACGAAATTATTTTTCTAAATCAAGGAATGCATTTCTGTGACGAATTTTCTTTGATTTAATTTGTTAACATACCTCTATTTACTGTGAATTTCTTGCTAATAACAACGTCGCGTTGCAAGCTGGGTATGTAAATGCACGAAGAAATCGCGCAATTATATTTAAATGAGGTAATTCACAACGTTGAAGATATGCACCGTGCGATCTACTATCTGTGAAAGGCGATATGCATTTTAATCGAAGTTATGCTATTTCCTTATTCGCTGAATGAGCTTCCTAACGAGGGTTAGTTAGTCTAGAGAAGGAGCTAGAGTACGTAGAAGTGGGCACATCTATTGGAAATCGTTTTGTAACATTATATAGGACAACATTATATTGGAAATCGTTTTGTATTCCATATCAAATCCTTCTTTTAAATTGATTTCTATGTAGGATGTTCAGGTTAAAAGGAGTCTTGGGACGAAGGAAAATATTAGTTGTGCACAAACTTATGTCACTGAACTTAATGAAAATTATGTCTTTTAAAGCTTAAAATTATTATAACGTTATTTGATAAACATTTCGTTTATATTAAGCTGCATGTTTCAAATATCTTCAAAATAGGTCTTAGTTACTGGCAAACGTTCTCTGTTAGAGAATAAACCCATAAAATAAAAATAAGATCATAATTATTAACATTTAGTGCCACCTAGCGAAATGTATCAATTTTCAAGTTTTTTATTTACTTATGTATTTATTAGTTTTACGCTGTCAGAGATCACTGAAAAATATTTTCTTTGAAACACATATTACGTAAAAATTAAGATAATTGTATATAATAAATGTTAGTCACTAATTTGTAAGATTTTTATAAAGATTTGCAAAAGTAATTTTTTGTTGTATAGATATAAAGCCAGCTAATAAAACTTAGCGCCATTTTGTGCCATTCTATGAACCGCCGATAGTCCTTGTTCGCCTTTATGTTATAACAATTCGATATACGTCATTTGGTTTATTATAACAATTCACAAATCGGAACCGTGTCACTAAATACGATTAAATTACTTTTTTCACTACTACTGCATATGCAGTAATTATTACAGGAGCATTCACACCATTTGTGAATGGAAGTCAACGACAACCGGTGTAGAACAGGAGATCCAGCTATGACCTGTTTTCAATGTTTTGTAATGGATTCAAAACGGTCATTTTTTTCTTTTTCGGCCACAAACGGTTTTAATATTATATTGAATTTTATTTCTAATGCAACTTCCATTTATAATCAAAAGTAAACCAAAATATTAAGATATTTAAGGTAATTTTTTTCGATATACTCGTATGTATACAATAGTGATTTTATACTCATTTATCGCTGAATCCAAATTGAGTCAACATAACCTACTTCTTATGTGGGCAAAATAAAATCTGATGAGGACCTCCTCATATACAATATATAATCAATACTTAAAAATACTGAACAGAAAAATGTTTTTTATTCACCCCTACATATATAACTATTTCAATTACAATTTATTGCACAAGGAGAGATAATAATTTCAACAATTTAATATTTCTATATTAAATTGTTCCAAAATCTACTACTATGAGAAAACATGTTATCTAAGTACCTACTTATAATTATTAACATAGTTTTCGGAAACTCATAGTTTCATTTTATTATTAATTTTTTTTTCTCATGTAGTAGATTTTGGAACAATTTAATATAGAAATATTAAATTGTTGAAATTATTATCTCTCAAAAAAATCATTTTTCTATTCACAGTTTTTAAGTATTGATTATAAAAGCCAAGAAAATGTTATAATTTGATTTTGGTGGACACATTGATAACAAAGGTTAGAATACTATTCTTTTTCTAATTAAATTGTTTAAAGATAATCAAATAATACTAAGGAATTTATGATGTCAAGAATTTATTCGATTGTTTAGTAAATATTCTGTTATATGACTGAAGATTATTTGGTAAGAATTTTTAGAAAAAAATTGGCCAGATGGATAATAAGTCTTATGAATATTTTTTTTACAATTTACACCAAATTGGCTACGAATTAAATCTGACGCCCGAATTTGAATCTGACAGCCATCATAGAGAAATACGTTTTGAAAGTCAGGTCGAACTTAAATCAACGAACGGTAAAAATATGATTCAAAAGTTAAACTTCTTTAGTTTTGCAGTTTAAACCATTTTCGTTTTTATATTTGTTAGCCCCAAAAATATTTTGGGATACGAAGTACTAATGAAAACTTTACGGAAACATTTCTTTACTTCTCCTATGAATGAACTTAATTTCTTCCCAACTAGAACGAATGAGTGCGTAATTCGTGGTAAGGGATTTTAAGTTATCTCTGACATTTTTTCACTTATTTTTTCGTATGTAGCTTTTTTGTGGAAATTTCATATCCAAACCTACTGAAATAATTTAGCATGTTTCAATTATCTATTATTAATTGTATAGGTTTCTAAGGAGATGTAATTTGAAGTTTTGTTTTTTCCAGTCAGTAACATAAAAGCCAAAGAAAAATTACAATAGAAAATTTATTGCACTAAGATCGAAGTTGTAAGAAAATACCTTCATCATTACTATAGGGTTCTATTCTAAGTAATGTAAGAACGGAATTGATAAAATGTAATCGTTGTCAGTTGATATGTACTTATTACTGGGAATGTTAGAACCGATCATTTTTAATTTTATTGATTTTTATTATTTGTGCATATTATCATTTATGCATGTCAATATAATCGGAAGAAAAGTAAACTATACTACCGTACACATACAGTCAACTTAATTAATATTAACCTTTAAAAAATGGGATTTTACTACAATAATATTACGTCATTTAAAAAAAGTCATACCTATATTCCAAATTTTTTTTATCAATTTCCTTGACTTCCACCTTCATACATATAATGTTTCTGTTCGTAAATCGTAAATATAAAAAGCCATATGCGTCTTCCACCGCTACAACTTTTATGACTATATAATAGTATTTAATACTAGTATAACATTTATATCTTTTTAACAATAATTCAATTTGGCTAGAGAATATTACGTGTTTAAGTCAAATTTATCCTGTTTGTAACTATATCATAATAATCCCTAAAAGCTCTTTTCCGGAAAGGTGACTGTTTCAATGCTACGGAAAAACTAGGTCAACTCAATTGTCATTCGCCTTTCCTCGCAGAATGAAAATGTAAATGTCAGGAAATGTAGAATATTGTAGCATCCACTTAAAATTTTACAGTGAAATTTTATTTTCATTGAAGCCAGTTTTTTCCTCGATGAAACGCTTTATGATAGGTAAGTATTTTTTATCTCGCATACTAAATTCCGTAGTACAAAAATGAACCAATTTCTGTCTTAAACACAAAATTTCGTTCAATGCAGTTAAGGTAGTTCTATAGGTATGTTAAACCAAACCTTGAAATGATAATGCAAAGCAATATAGAAAAAATATAATCATTTTCCAATTAAGTCAACTTTCTAGATTACTTGCAAAACGAAATTCGTTCTTCAATGTCAAAGTTATAAAATATCATAAGCAACAAGAATAATGATGTGTGTATAAAAATCATCTATGTAAAGAAATATAAAACAACACCATAGCAAGTTTAAGTAAAAACAAAGCTATAAAAAACTAAATCCTGACTACGTCGAAAAAACAAGCTAAGTAATTACAGTTTCTTTGTCTCTAAAAACCTAGCTTATGATACTTTTACATTAAATACAAACCGACTATGACCTCATTGACTAAATTTGGTTTAGCAGTTTTGGACTACGATCGAAGATCTATATATATATACCGTGTCCCTTTTTCTATTCTTTCAACTCAAAAGACTACTCCGTTTTGAGTTCATAGAAGAATTAAACAGAATACGTTGGAAGCTTTGAACTCTACATTTGAAGTGGAAGTCAAAAATAGACTATATGAATTGTTTCAAGGATTAGAAAAAATATTTATGTCTTTGAAGGCAAATAAAATAAGTTAGGGTTTAAATATGTAATTAAATTAACTTAGAAGAAAAATCTTTTATTTTTTTGGCTTCACAGCTAATTGGTAATTAACCTAACTACCAACAGTTTTATTGTTATTATAATAGAAACACCGTTTTTTTGTTGTTTTCTTTCGGTAACAAGCCAGAAAAATTTTTCTCTAAATTTATAATTTTCTTTAATTTTAATTTATTTAATATAATCAATTCTTAATTTAAAGTCTTCATATCGCTGAAGAGCATGTATCTCAATAGGTAACATTCAAAAATATTCACATGGCAATTTTAAAGGAGACCAATCGAGTATTTGGTTTTTTTTAAAATTTGCTTTATAGCATGTACTATTGTTTGAAAGGACCAGTGCGAAAAGTCAGCATCAAAAGTATTTTTATGATATTCGTCACGTAAAATAAGCAAAATCTTAAACCACCCTCTCCCCTCGTTTTGCAGAATTGCCTATATCATTAAAAAAATTTAGAAACTTTAGCAAAGTTTATAAGGAAACTATAATTATTATACTAGATATTATATTTTTTTATAATGCCATGTTACTACGCCTGTGAATATATTATAGTTAACAATATATTTACGTTGTGAAAAATTAATATTTGTCAATATTTTAATAGAAATACTATGTACCATTAAATATTTATGCGGATCTAAATACACAAAAGATGACAAAAAATACTTACCAATTTTTTTATTAACACTATGTTACCATAAGCAAAATTGATAAATTTATAAGTTCGAAATAATCACACTTTAAGGAATTCTCCAGATTTTCAATAACATCAATGATTTAAGACCATCTTCATGCGACATATTCACAACAAGAGAATTGTCTTCAAGAATTACTTCCATTGAATGAATACTGTACACTGGCGATTAAATGAATGGTAACAATAATTTTACAAAATGGTTTTAATGAGAGTATTCCCTGAATGCATACTAGCGACGCAGATTTGTTGCGTTTGAACACGTGGCGTAAACAAAACCGACTTTTTTTAATACTTAATAAAATAGTTTCTAAAATTTTGCTAAACCCTTTTTGCACATCTCAACTCTCGCAACAAGTAGTATATTTTTATTATCCAATTGAAAAATAGAATATTGTGGGGATATTTGTAGAATTATTTCTGTTTGTTCGACATATCAATCTAAATAATTAGAAAAATTCAGTTTCAAAAATAACTCAACACAATCGGTGTAAATGATAATTTTGACATGAAGCATGAAATGATGCATTTGGATGGGAGTTAAAACATTTGATCGCACGTTGCAATATGCATTTCGGTCAGTTTTGCTTCTTATCGGCTTTTTCCTTCTTAATTCCGTCAGCTTCGCGTCTTGGCGACTAACAGTGTTATAAAATTAAAAATGTATTTTCAATAGACGGTTAGGAAAAATTTCTGCATAAATTATTTTATAAAAATAAAGTAGTAAAATTTAATTAAAATTATAATACTAACGACTATCGGAATATTTGTTTTTTAGTTCGCAATTCGTTTCAATAAAAATATTTCAACACGAAAATTTAAAAAAATTAAAAAGACATTAATTTTCTAAAGAGTTTGTTCGATTTTCGTTCTGTACAGGGTTATTGACTTTTCATAAAAAGTCCATGGAAATAATGTTTTTTATGTTTCTATAAATTAGAAAAATCGTATACAGGCAGTGTTTCCGATTGTACGAATTCAGGTTTACATTTGCGACTAACTTGCATTAAAACTTCTTTTATCGTCATTAACTAGTTGTTTGTATAAACTATTGAAAATTCATACGAAGTGTCTTGAGCATTCATTAATTTCATAAATCCGCGAAAATTCTTTTTATATTTAGCAATAAATAGAGTTTGTACTCTAATACTTTTCTGATTTTTCGATAACTGCAGATAAATATTAGTTCCTGTTTCGTAACGAAAAATTTTAAATATAGCATGGTGAATATTTTTTTAAAGCATGTTTATAGAATGTAAGTGTTGTTCTGTTTAAGATATTTAGTTACTTATTTTAATCCTTGGATACACAAACGAATTATATGGTTTCCTTTTACTGAAAAGATATTGAAATATGTGTATTGTGAAATAATCCAATTTTGAATATATCGATTTATAATCATCTTTATGGGTAAACTAATAGATAAAGATTTTATATCGACGTGGATCGAGAAAAGAGTGACAATTTCAAAAATATTTTTCTAACGATCTTTAGTAACGTCTTACGAAGGGTCAATAGCGTAATGAAAATATTTTAGTAACAATTTTGAAAGATAGGAATGAAATTAAAATATTTTCCATATTAATTTTAATTTTTCCTATATATATATATATATATATATATATATATATATATATACACACATATATTTATATATACATATACATATATATATATATATATATATATATATATATATATATATATATGTATATATTTCCAAATATAAATAAATTTTAACTGCAAGACTCGCTGTAACTTAATAAAAATTAAGTAACATTTTCTATATTTATGTTTTCCTTTAGTTTTACTAAGAAATTTACGGCGTCTTTTAGAAGCGCTTTGTCATTCCTCTGGTAATTTTTCTTTTTTTTTTCACAATTGTGAATAAATTAGTATTTAGAAAAATTTGGTAGGAATACTATCTACCCTTAAAGATATACAAATGCTTAAAAGTATTAGGTGAATGTTAGGTGAAAAACTGGTAATTTCTTCACTATCAAAATCCTATAGTTCAAGTATTTAGACAAAACGTAATCCTAAACGTTACCGACGTTAAATTCAGCTTGGATAGCCGCTCAATGACCATTAAATAATCTTGTTTTTAAATCATTTCTTGTAAAAATTACAAATCTATAGTTTGCTGAATTTAGATAGCCGTTATAAACTTCATTTTAATGATAATTACGCCGAATATTGTCCTCATTTTTTCCTAAAATATCGACTGAATAATGGTTTTCAACGCTCTTATTGTTAACTTATTAAATTCTTTAACATATTATTATTGAAAAATTGAAATTGTCTATATATTTAAAATTATTAAACAAATAACAAAATGTAAATCAAATTCTCCTTACATATATTTTATTTTCTGAAGATTTATCGCTTTTCATCTTTATATGCTATTAATAACAAAAAAAAATCAGAGGAACGAAAGCTGATGTACTACACGGAAACTAGTCCAGGGTAATAGAAGTAATACTAAAAATTAAGCTGCAATGGGCAATTGCTTTTATTAACTACACCAAATATCTTCAGACTAAGTGATACGTTTTCGAACTGAATATACAATTTTTAAAATATAATTTAAATTTACTTTACACAAATTCATTTTGCTTCGTATTTGATTTTCAGGTTGTCACCATTTCTTTTTCCAAAGTCAATAAAAATAGCTGCATTAACAGAGGGATTAACTCTTGATAAATAGCAGCTAATCCGTCGGAGTCTTGCCATTGTACCCATTTAATTAATTACAATTTACTACTTGCAAAGCTCACCCCTTACTATACATAAAGGGAGCTATCAACACTTCAGAGTAAGTAAATCGAAAAGCAGTTTAATCATTAGTGAACCGTCGTGTGCATCGATAATTCTGTCACTGTAAACTGGTTTGAAAACAAGTCTCATGCATTAGTGAACCTTCACAAGTAAATAACGTAATAGTTTACGTAAAGTTATTAATACCTTGAAACTTATGTCGCATTCGGATCAAAACTAATTTTATAAATTTAATTGTTATATCCGATATAATTAAGTAACCAATTCATTAATCACGTTACTTATGTGTGCAAATTGTGTTAAAGTGTGAATTTAATTAAAATTTCTAAAAGGGCGACAAAATGCAAATGGTAACAATAAACGAAAATAAAACGAATGATAATTATTTACTAAATGTTGGATACTAAAGAAGTAGGACACAAATAATAAGATTCTCAAAACATGTAACTGATTCATTAGCCATTCTTAGTATGAGGGAAAATTACGTAACAATGCGGGTTTGTTTGAATTTCTGAATATGTATTTGAAAAAATTAATTTAAAAAAAATAAAGACAAGTAATTTATAATTGAATTGAAAATGATATAGAAAAAAGGTATTAATACCTAAAGGAAGTAAAAGGTTCATTAACCATAATCTTCGGGGTGCAAAATGTGTTGCAGCGTGGGTTTATTAAAATTTCAAAATAGGTACGTGAAATGATGAATAGGAAAACGAATATAACCGACAATTTATAAGTTATTAAAGAATGTTGTGGAAATAGATAGATTGTTGTCTAGAAAAATACTTATTCTTGGTGACACCAAGCGTTATCAAGATATTATTAGATATTGCCAATTAAAATCGTGCAGAGGAAATTGAGTAAAAATTTATTTATATATTAAGTGATGTATTTTATCAAATAAAACAAAAAATGTATCTTTCTTAAATAACTTTTAACAAATTATTTTACACTTTATCTTGGAATACTTTTATTTACTAAAACACAATAAGACAAAAGGCTTCCATACCGCCTGGTTCATTTAATTTATACTATTGTTTGTTGTCTCATTTCATGATAGTTGAAAAAGACCAGCAATAGTCCATTTAGTGCTAAGCTCAAGTGTTACAATAACAAAAATATTACTTTTAAAACGAAAAAGTTAAAAAATAAGCCAAAAGTTTTATTTCAAAATTCAATCGGACAAACGAAGAATATTTTATATTTATTTAAAAAAATCTAATAATTTTTTATAACAGTTTGTATTTTCTATTTCTACCGTACTATTTGTACAACTAAGATATTACGAAATGCGGATTGTGTTCCGTTGTATCCTCCATGTATAAAAATATAACGTACTATCATGAATGTCGAAAAAATCATGTAAAATTGGAAAACATATTGATTTTAACGATGTGGAATTAATATATTAACCTTTGTTCTGTCAGTAAATAATTTACGTTTAATTAATTTAGGCAATGGCTACACAATAGTTAAAATTATTGTTTTTAGAAATGTTTTATTTGATTAGATTTCATTGTTATTTTTTCCTTATTAACTATTGTTGTTTTAATAAAGATATAGTATATGCATGTAACTCTCACTTGTCAATTTAATTGTAAATCTTTAACTTATTTGCGTTTTAAATATACTAAAATATATATTTTTCTTAACTGTATACCATTTTTGTGAATAAAAAACATTGCTATATCCACAATGTTCATAATTTTAATTAAATTCTGTACGATCCTTAATTAATTATAATAGTGAAATTTTTTGTTTAATCAGAGAAGTGTTTATGTCAAATATAACTATTACATATAAATCAACATACATTTCTCTTTATACCATATACTTTTACTTTTCATATATTAAAGTATATATGTAATTATAAAAAAAGGAAAAAAAGGGAAAGACCGTTAGTTAAATTTCCCGTTAAAAGTGAACTTTTTTATGTCACTGATTTAGTAACCTAAAATAGTTTACAAGCATGAAAAACGTACAGGGAGCGTTTAATAAATCGTAATATATTAATAGAAAACGAGGTAAACGATGTGAAATATTTACTATAAAGAAACTCAATAGCAGTGTAAATATTGAGACCTCTAACCAATAATAGATACGCAAATGTGTATATATATATATATATATATATATATATATATATATATATATATATATATTTATATATATATATATATATATATATATACATATTATTGTATTATTATGAGAGTTTTCAAAATATAAGAGCAATAATTTTGTTGTACTTTTACGATAATTCATAGTTTTTTATAGAAGATAAAAAGGACTGTATAATTGTTTACGTAAAAGAAATGATCACATGTAATAAAAGCAAATATTCATTATATCAACCTAGAAGTGACGAAGACACCATTTATAACGGAATTGGCATTTATGCAAATACATAAATGCTTTATTTTTTATTAAACAGACATAACTTGAATTTGTGGTTTCCAAAAAAAAATCATTTTTAAACGGACAGCGATTATTTAAAACTAGTTCTGATTTTGTATTAAATAAAATTATTGTTAATGTACACCAACCCAAATTTCTAGGGATTAATTTTGTGTTGTTTTTTGTGAAAATACCGCGTTCGTCCTTCGAAAGCAAGTATACATTTTATCTCGATCATGTTGTTAATTTTAACTAAATATGCAGGATGCGACAAAATGAACAATTCTTCCAAAGTAGGATTTCTTTAACATAGGATACTAGCTTGATATGCAAATGTCCGGAGAAGTCGAGAATTTGATTTGACAGACGTCTTTCAAGGAGTAAAAGTTATGCGCGGCGCAACTGCTCTCTGTTGAAGGCGATATGCATTTTAAATAAAGTTATACCACTTCCTTATTCACTGAATGCATTTCCTGATGAGCGGTAGGTTAGTACAGTCTTAGAGCGAGGCGTAAAGAGGCGTTTGGCATTTTGGTGAAAATTCAGTTGGAACTTGTTTGTATTCCATTCCCAATGCCCTTTTCAAATTATTTTATCTGAATTTATCTCTGGATACGTTGGATGTAAGGAAATCTACTTTATTTAGTTGACCTTCCGGGGCGCGTGATAATATTTAATTTGTCATTTTATACGCATAAGATCCGAGATCTTTATGGGTTTCATTTTGTCGTTTTGTCACAGTAGGATATTTCGTGAATAATAAAAAACCTAAACTTAAAATAACTTAATTACTTTTTAAATTTAATATATTTTTCATTAAATCAAATGAAATTTAATTCAATTAGCTGAAAGAGGAACCTTTTTCTATTCAGAATTTAATTTTGACTAGCACTAACTTAAAAAGATTTTATGATTGATGGATGTTAACAAAAATCACTTCGAGATAAATGGAAATCAAGTGTAGGATTACGATTTAACAGGGTAATAATAGCGTAAATTTTTATATACATATGCAGATTTGCGCGTATATTTATTATTATAAGTTGTTAAATAACACGATTAAGGAATAAATTGCAAAACTATTTTTATATCATCCAATAAGAAAGAGAAGTATAGAACTTGTTAAATTTTGCGTAGAAAACATATTGCAATACGAATAATTTAGGATGGAAACAGAAAGAGGCAAGATACCGAAGAATAAACAATTAAGAAGTACAGTTTTATTAAAAGACATGTAAAGATTTTGTAAAGTTTGAATATTGTAAGTATTCTGTTAATTACAAAATGGTAGCATAAGAATCTACGTGATATTTATAAATGTATTATCTACCTATATGTCGGCATTATCATCATCATCATCATATATATTAACGCTAAGGTTAAGATGTTACTCTCCCTTTTTAGAAAAAACCTCACAACTAATTCACATAAATTATATATCATTTTATAGATAATTGCTTGCTCTACCGGCATCCACAACTAAACAATTTATTATTGCTATTGTTTTTGCAAATTAATTAATTATTAAAATTATATACACAAAACAGCAATGCTGCCATCTAACGGCTCAACGTCAATACGATTGACGGTCGGTAAAATTTTTGTTTAATTTCAAATCCATTCACGTATAAATAAAGTGGCGCTTTAGCTCAATGCTTTTGATACTTGCGCCTCTATATGTTAATTTTAGTAAAATATTTGTTTGATCTGTCATCTGAGCTTCATAATGGAATAAATAATGCGAAGACTTCGCACGGGTCACGCTAGTATTTATATTGATGTAATTATAATGCCAATTTTTGGTAATTCGGATTTCTTTCCATAAATTTGTTAAGTATGGGCTAAACTTGCAGCGTATGAGTTTAGAATTAGTGCTTCAATATCCCAACAAAGTTTTAGTAACGCAACTTTCTCCATAATTTGGAAACCTTACGATATACAGGACATGCAAGATCGAAAAAAGATCTGAGTATTTCACTTGCCCTCTCAACAACTTATCTATAAATATTGTTGAGGGAAAAATGTTGTTACTTATGTGGATAATATACTCTTTCACTATGCTGAAAGCAATGTTTACAGGTCAATTTAAAAAAACAACATTTAGACACTTGAGTCATCTTGAAGAGTTCCGTTTTTTCATTTTGACATAAGGGACGCTAAAAATATATTGAATCATTAAGTAAAAGAAAAATAAAATAAGAATTATTATTGTTAGTTAAGTGTTTATTATGCATACCTTTTACAAGAGCAATAAACGTTCTATGACCGAATTCGAAAACAAGAAGGTAATAGCTAAAACAGACCAACAAATTGAGATAAGACGATTATTGTAGTTGCAACTGTTTCTAAAGTGTTAAGTATAATTTAAAGTTTAGGGTATACTGACTCTTACGGGTTTTATAATATTTATGCCATGCAAGCCAATTTTTATTTAATTATAACCTAAGCACAGATTTCAACATAAATTTTAAAGATTAAACATCAATGCCGTGTATGAAAATATTGTACATTATTGGTATCTGGACCAAAAATAAATATAGGTGTGCCAAAACATTATTTTCATCAAAACAAACACTTTTAGAGTAAGGAATTTATGAAATGGTATGAAAAATTTGGAGAAATATTTGGAAATGTATTTAAATACTATCAAATATTTTTACTTTTATTTACGCGTAATTCATATGATATATCCACATTTCCTGTCAAAATTTTATTATGTAAAACTTACACAAATAATTGTGCCCGACTTTGTTACAATTAGATATGTACCACATATGAAAATATGATCTTATATCGCTATAGCAATTATCTCAAAGCGATTTTTATTAGTAGAGTGATAAAAATCTGTTAATAAATTCACATATTATCACAGAAGTGTCCCGCGATGGGAATTGCATGCAATCAAAATAAAAAAAAATTGTGTAATTTGAAGATTTATGAGAAATTGCTAAGGAAAAGCTGTAAAATTAGAAACAAATTTACATTTTTAAGACCAAAAATGAAAATGGCCCTGTTGAAAAATTAATAGACCGTGATTTAACCAAATTTTTAATAATACTAAATGAAACGTGTTTAAGTAGGAGAGCAGGTTAAATTGACATCGGTAATAAGGTGAATACTTTCACCATAAAAGATAAATATACCATTTTCTTATATTATCCCCTGATTTTTTTAATTTAAATGTGTTGTCAACTATTAAAGTGTAGATCATGAACACATTGACATTTTGCGGAATACACCGTTTTAGGGCGTATGTAATTTAAATCTGAAATTGAAATTGCGAATTTTTACAATTGTATCTTTGTCAATTCACGTTGCTATTTAACAGTAACTTCTCCAAACTGCCTTTCATTAATAACTTTAACTCATATGTTTATAGGTACCTAATTTTACTTGTTCTAGAAGTTGCATTTTCATTGTTTCATATACACGTAATACTGAGATTATTTTCAGATTTATATATATTTTCTCATTTGCTATATAACAAGGAGATTTTGTAAGACCATGTTCAATAGAAATTAACATGGATTATTAATAATATAAATTTACAAAAGTTACCCTTAAAGGACCTGCGGAATCACTGAGATCTGGACCTAGTAGTCTATTAGATTTAACATACTCGGTATACAAAAGTCTGTCCAACTGAGTTGCCTTTTATAACAATATGTTCAGCTGTATAAGTACAGGCTTCCAAATATACTGTGCGTCGTATTAATATTTCACGCATGCGAATCTTCGCGTAGTGTAACAAACCGTACGCATGCTTTTGCTACCGATTTGTTGCTTAGTTGCATGGTAATTAGCTATTTATTGAGATCCAAAATATTCTCCAACGAAATCGAGCTGCTGTAAAAGAATTACAGCTTTTGTTTGTAGAGTAGTTGCGAAGAATTGTTTTAATTAGAGGTAAGTAGGGGAATTTTAAGGAACAAAGTGATGAGAAAGGTAATTACAAATATTATTTAAATATTCTAGCTTAGATCCTATCATCCTTATAGGTGTAATTCTATACTAACTATATGTTTATAAATAATTTTGTGATGTTTGTAATCATTCAATCGAAGGACTTTGTAAATTTGAATTTTAAAACGACGTATATATTAATATGTTTAGTATGAATTAAGATACACATTTAAATAAATAACAAATAAATATTCGTGTACATTAATTTTAATATTTAGGTCTTAAAGAGTTCAAATCTGTACATTTGAACTAAAGTGATATATTAAACAAATGAATTAATAGATACAATCCTCAACTTAGAAAAAACTAATTTGAATTCGTGGTCTGGTCTACAGTCCTTTTAAACTCAAGAAATCCCGAAAGTTCCTACTCTCAATTTGATGTCCCAACTTATGATAATAACTTTAAATATTTATTAAAATACGAGACCTTAGTGGGTAACAGTAAGAATTTTCTATATTTTTATTATCAAATAACTACATTTAAATTCAATAAAAACAAATTTTCATGATGATAATTTAAGAAGAAATAATTAAACACTATATATAACATGTGTCTTTACATTTTTCTTCCAATTTCCTCCTCGCAAATAAAATGTTGAAAAAATTACATTACTATTTCTTGTTCCATTATTTGATATTTTAAAGAAGCTTTTATTGAAAAAAATAGTTACCAGTTTCACCCGGTACATCAACGGGCATATTAAATCTATTAGACTACTACGCCCAGATCATAATGAAACCACAGGCCATTTAAGGGTAAATTTTCTAAAATAACACTATTAATATTCCATGTTAATTTCTATTGCATATTGTCTAACAAAATCTCCTTGTGATATAGCAAATTAGAAAAAAATATATAAATCTGAAAATAATCTCAGTATTACGTGTGTATGAAACATCAAAAATATGAAAATGTAACTTCCAGAATAAGCAAAATTAGGTACCTATGAAGAGATGAGTTAAAGTCAATAATGAAACGCAGTTTGGAGAAATTACTATTAAATAACTGCTTCTCGCCACCAATTCCTAACTGATTCAGTAATAATTGATAAAAATATTACCTGTGTAATGAAAATTGTACCATGTACAACTAATTTGTTACTAAATCTCTTTCTTATGCCATGCCTACTATCGGTCTCTTCGGCCAATGGACGAGTAGTCAGTTGACGAACTTGTTTAACCAATTGTCGTAATCATTAGATATGTAATTCAACTATTAGGATGATTGTATTCGGGAATGAGTTCATTTTCAAGATAATATTCGTCGGTTTTGAACTTTCTGAAAAAAAACTTTTGCCATAAACTAAGAAACTGTTGGCTTTCTTATTCTTTATCGGTCACTTGTATCGGTCTTCCTTGATGACACTGGCGGGTAACATAAATTAGAAGAAGAGTCCGCACGCGATATTGATTTAAACCCATTTTTATGTAGCTTTCAACCAATTAGTGTTCAAGCTTGCAACCTCTTTCGGAACATTAGTAAGATACATTTTTTTATGTCAAGCAAAGTAAAATAAAAATAAAGGATAATTGTTTTTCTAGATATGCTTGGCCGACATCCATAAATCAGGTAATATAATATACAGGATGTGAAGCTGAATACCACGGTTTTGTTCGCGTTGAGATCCTGATTCTTTGTATCCTGAACAGAAAACTGCAAAGATTTTTTAAATTCTGCATACGGAAAAATTGCTAGCCAGAAATAAAAAACAAATGTTGTCTTCTTGAGGGGTAAGTAATCGGGAAATGGTTTATGAAATAGATAAAAACAAAAAAATCTTGAAATATTTCCGTATTTAGAGAAAAAAATTAGATATTTTTTAATAATACTGAGTTATTGAGCGATGTTTTATAATTTTTGAGTAGAAAATACGATATAATTTTGCAAAAAAATTCAAACTTGAACTTGAATAACTCCGAAGCCGCCAAGATTTTCGGAAAATGGTTTCCACTGTCTTCTTCAGGGCGTTGAAAAAAGCTACACGTTCCCAGCTTTGTCGTATCCAAGTGTATATTCTGTATATATATATATATATATATATATATATATATATATATATATATATATATATATTGCAAATTGCATACATATCATTGCCGCATATTTATCCATTGAAGTTATTTATCTCCTTAAGATTTTAATAAATTCAAAACTAATGGACGCACAAAAAAAGAACAAAAAATCAAAATGAATGAAAGCTGAAAATAATACCATGTTGGTAAAAAAAATAATTTATTACTACATTTCAAGTTTCCATCCATCGTGAGAAATTATAAACAACTTGAAAAGAAGTGATCTTGGAAAATTATTTAACAGAAAGAATCAATGCGAGGTTATTAAAAACTATAATGAAGAGTTATATACTGGAAAAGGTTTAAAAGCACGGGCTAATAATTAGAAGACGTTTAACGGCGAGAGCGGAGAAGAAAGTAATGGAGACAATTATATGAGCAAATATACTAATATATATGAGTAGATATATGTATATGAATGAAGTTTGAAACAAAAAAATTATATATACCTATCTAAACATCTACATCTACCCAGCTTCTAAACTATCTCGACCTTAATAAAAGTAGTAGCTTACATAACCATTGTTAGAGAAAAAGTGACTTCTTTAACAAAATTTGATTTATAAAACTAATATCGAACTTGTTGATATTTAAATCGTAATGTATTTATCTCGACAAACCGCTCAAGTAAATTAACTGCTGATTTTCAACTAATATAAATGTACGTCGACTAATTGTTGTTTTATTATTTATAAAACAATAATTGATAACAAAAAAACTAAGTATAAAGTGGCGGATAATGGCGGAGTGATCAGTGATGTAAATATGCTACAGACTTTTGTTGATAGGGTAGAGAAAGATTTTTTATAAGTTACTACAATAAGAAGACGTTTATTCTAAATTTTCATTATAATATTTTGTAGTAATTCAATTATCTTAATCGTGCAATTACACATTCAACAATTACGATATTTGGTTAAACAAGTTCCTCAACTGAATAGTCGTCCATTGGCCGAGGAGACCGATAGTAGGCATGGCATAAGAACGATATTTAGTAACTAAATTAGTTGTACATGGTGGAATTTTCCATATTTTTTAAAAATTATTACTGAATCAGTTAGTAACTGGTGGCGATAAGCACATGTTTAGTTTTTCCTGTATGCTCTCAGGACAAACAGGAGTTTCAGTATCCAAACTTGAACCGAAAAACCATAAGGACAATGCATGAGCTACTGCTGGAAATCAAGGCTTTTATTCTTTGTGAGTTAGTCCTGAGGGATTTACGGTGAATGTAGATGTTTGCTGTCAACAATTTGATAAATAGACTAAAAAACTAAATAGTGAACTGGATGTTGTTTTATTCTCCATGATAACACTAGACCGCAAGCAGCAAAAAAAATATTCCTTATGAATTACAAGAGTTGGTTTGGATTTCACTAGCCCGCACTCCTCACTCCTATTTTCCCGACACTTGTTAAAAGCTCTGAGCAATTACAAAATAACAAATTCGGCAATATTAGAGAATTAAAAAAAATTACATCATGAAAATTTTAAACTTAAATTGCCAGATTTTTACGCTGAAGATATATTGTCACCTCTAAGCAGATGGACAGCAGCAAGTCATATTAATCATGCATTTACAGTGCGATTTTTTCATGTATAATTAACAATGATTTGAAACAATGGTTTTGAATTAACAAGTGAATAATTTATTAGCCAATTGAATATTTATTTACGATATTCAAGATGAATTGTTTGGTATACTACATCACACAAATTAAAGAAAATAAATTTAATTTTACGAATCATCTAATAATACAAAAGTTTTTAACTTTAAAAAAATTCACCAATTTTGGAAATGAATAATTACATGAGAGAAACGATTTAATGGTGCGCTATAGACGAATTAGAATAATATTATATATTATTTCTAAAAGGTGTTTTTTGGTCGAGCGGCCCGATCGCTTTAACTACTGCACCGATAAAAATTAAAAAAATACCCACTTAAAGCTTATGTTTTCTACTTTGGGCGAAAAATATAAAAAAACTCGAAAAAATCTTTTTGTTAATAAAAAAATTAATTTTTATAACAATTGGCATGAGCGCCATCTGTGGGCGACACATCAAATATCTTAGCCAAATTGTATACTTGGAACAAGCTAGATGGCGATATAGTGCGAAGACTTCGCACGGGTCAGCTAGTAATAAATAAACTCATTCCGGATATTGATTATTCACGGTACATTAGAACTAGAAGAAGTTTTTCATCGTTTCGTCTATCAAAATTTGGCTAGAGAAAATACGTTGTTTTAGATACAGAAATGTTGTTAATCGTTACACGTGATACGAATTGTATTTAACATTCGATTTTTATGTATTGTGCGTTTAGAACGTCATTATTTCTAGATTATTTATACTTCCAAATATTATTTATAACACCGCGTATCATTTTTGATGACATTAATAAAATTTATTTGGACCATCGAATGAAAATATAATAAAAGAGTGTTACACAGAAATTTAAGGAAATTTTGATAATTATAACAATGACCAAAAGATGAATAACAAGGGCAAGAATAACTACTAATGTTCGTGATATTGCGCTAACGTCAATTACTTTGACATCTTTAATTATAAATGTAATGCGCGACAAACTGATAAAAAAAATAATCTAAAGTAATACTTCTTCCAAAATATTTGATCCTGTTGGTGATGAAAAACACAGATATATACCCGGAAGTAAGAGTCCTAATATTTCAGTCTTTGTACGTGATCTATGTACATAACTTTTGCATACACACACTCTTCCTTTATTCGAATTATCCAACGGTCGACTTTACAAATAACAGTTTGCTAATAAATATCTAAACTCAAATTGCTTACAAATATTTAATCCACAAAACACAAGACTTTACGAAAAAGACTTATCTGTAGGTTTAAACACAAAGCCGTTTGCAACGTTTTAACATTTTCTCACCATAATAAATTGCTCTAGATTATAGGATGTAAGGCGTTATAATCCTCGATACCTTTCAGACAATACTTATTTGAATACATTTCTAAGCTCTCAACACAATGATGCCACGAGGTATGAAGTCGTTCGACACGAATCTGATGAGATGGTGGCGTGTTACTTAGTATTCGTGCTCCCATTAATTTGTTATATTTAAAGTTATTAAATTAACCGAAGGTGATTATGCGACGTGTGACCTTTTATATAGTTAATATTTGTTTATAATTGGTTTTTGAAAGTTTAATAAAATTTAAACAATTTATTTTTATATAGCAGGAAACAATCACCTTTATTGCAAATTAATCAACGAGACATGTTTAGAATAATTTGACGTTTATATGCTTTTGGTATTTCTTGTGACGCATAGTGTTCATTTTATTTTTTATTCCCTGTTAATATACTAGGTAAGCCAAGAATAAATGGTATTTTATAACATTAATCAATTCGTGCGTATATACCATTGAATGTTTAATAAAGTATAAATACGTTTGATAATAACGCGAAAGTTTAATAAATTTTTAATACCTATAACAGGAAAAAATGTCCTTATTAAAAATTAATTTCCAAAATATATTTAGTAGAATTCGTACACATACTCATTAATATATTACATGACACATATTATTAATTATATTACTTATTCGTTTTCAGTATACTAAGTAGACAAAGAACGGTATTTTATGCAATTAATCAATTCGTCGGTACGGTGTGAAGATAGTAGAAATTTAATAAACATGAAATTTATTTCAGAATATTTGTATAACAGGAAACCACAAACTTTGTCGAAAATTAACTGCAAAACACGTTTAGTAAAATTTGTTTTCATATTTACATTACATTACGCATATGATTAATTTTGTTTCTTTGTCGATGTTGTGGTACTAGGTCAACAAAGAACGAACGAATGGAGAAAGCATTTCATCCATTGTTCTGTTCTATTTGGATAATGCAATTTACAGACAACGATTATGTATAATATGGCGGACAACCCAACCGACTGTCACAAAATTTTGAATTTTTAAATCTTGGATTTTTAAATCTTGAATTTTTGAAATCTTCTTGAATTTTTGAAATCTTGAATTTTTAAATCTTATATCTAATATTAATAACTTATCGGTAGTAAAACGTTGTCCTTAATCTAAAATAAAAGCCACATATAATATGAAAACCGATTATACACAATTTTCCTGTTAATGTTAGAACTTGGACTACGAAGAGGTAGTATATATTTAGTACGTACTAAACTATTTGAAAAAAATTATATTATTTCTCATTACGTAATGCCACATATACTGCTTAATGTATCTTCCACAGCTATAAGTTGTTTATTTTGATAACTTATTTACCTACAACCTGTTTTTTTGTTTACCAAATAATTTGTTTACCTTCCTATATTTCTTTAATTAATTAATGAAAGTTAAGGAAAAAATCTGAGTACTTATGAAATACTGATACCACGATTTTTTTATATCTGATTATAAGACTGAGAAAGGTCCGCCACCGTGGCGATGAGGGAGGTAACATTCCAAATATTTGAAGCATTTCTGATTGCATTTTAGAATAAAACGCAATTCATTAACACCGCTCGCCCTAAGGACCTTAAGAAAAACATCTTCATCCCTAGTTTCGATATACAGAGAGGTACTTCTAACAAACAACAGTTATGGTATGGGGTATGTTAAGGTATGTTTAGTTAAGGTATGTTAAGTTATGGTTTATTTGACAAATTTTTATATATTGTTTATTATTTATATTTATTCACTTAACGTAAATGGTTTTAAATCGAAAGAGTTTTGATACTGTAGCTTACATATGGATCATGAGACATGACGAAAGTATATGGGTTCTGTTTTTGTTGAGACATGACGAAAGTATAGAAACGTAAAGAAAAATATTAGGGTTAATTGATAAATCATTGGTTAGTAATATCTATATATATATACATATAAAATAAATATACATATATATTTATATATATATACATATATATATATATATATATATATACATGTATATATATATATATACATATATAGATATGTAAAAACAAGTTAATGCCACAGAAAAAGAATAAGGAGGCAGAAGAAAACTATATTTGTTTTAAATGAGTGCCAATTTTCTTCTAGACGTGGTAACCGGTATGTTCATGGCACATATATTAATGTCGATATTTAAATAAACTAATGTTCTAAATACAAATATAATAATTTAAAAGATTTACTGATACTTACTACTCTTGCGTACTCTTTCATTACTGGAATTAATTATGGACAGCTATAAAAGATACAACATAAATCAAACAGAAACTAATCACAGGCAGAATTTATCTTTATTGCTAATTTAAACTAAATTAGTTTTACTAAGCTAGCCCGTGTTCCGTTTTCAGTAATGTAACTTTTCGACCAACTCTTCTGAACAACTTTGGCTTCTTCTAGTCGTCATCGAACGGACCTTGATGATACACCCGCATTTGGTTCTGAACCAAATATTCCTCCTTAATTGAAAACTTTTAAAGGGATTTCTACCATCTGACGATCTTCTCGCAGGATTGTTTCGCTATAGTTGTTCCTTTCTGACAAAACTTTCAGGTGTATTACATATTTTTAAATATTACATTACAATTTATACATCTACAAGGTCAGATGGTTTAGTGTTTTGCGATATAGCTATCTAAGTCCATAAAAATTAATTATTACCTTCCGCGTTGTTGTGTCACAATTCTTCCTTCGACCAATGTTTATTTCAGAAGTTACATTGAAAATGTGCACATTTACAAAGTAATGTTAAAAAATTTATGTGAAAGAAAAACTATTTATTATATATTCAGAAATCATAAAAGTAAGATTTTAATATTTCTGATTACATAGCCAGATAAAAAACTATGTAAACATCGATTCGAATGATTTGTTCCACTGCTAATTGTTTATAGATTTTTTTAATAATTGTGAATTACTTACCAGGATACTTAATAACTAAACGTATCTAAATATACATAGATTTTTACTTACCTAATTTTTCAACGCGCAAATGAATGAAAATAACAGATGAGTTTTAGAAGAAGTGAATTCCGAAAAATTCTACATACTAAATTTTTCTACTTACAAAGAAGAAATATAGACAATTCTTGCATCCTATTTTGTGTCCATTCCTAAACGCGATTGGGCATTATTTATAAATTCTTATTCATTATGGAAATACTTAAAAAATAATGGTTATATCCTGAGACGAGATTATTTAAAAATATTTTGTAATCTATTACAAATAATATACATAATTTTGAAAACCCAATATGTGAATGGAGGAGATAATCACCTACTCAAAAGCTGGATCAAATCATGCTTGAATCGAAGTTTTTGTCATTAAAACTTTAAACCATACACGATTTTCATGTTAACAGTGTTTACTTGAAAATGGAGTATAATTAAAATGAAAATGGTATCAAAAACAATCACTAAAACCTACTAAATTCAAGTAAAAAATTTAAATTACTTTGAAACTTTCATAAAGACTTATTTTATGATGCAACTGATTATCGATTTCAGTATAGGAGAAATGCTCGGAACTTTGCGTTGATTTAAATTTAAACTTCTTTTATTTAATTATATTCCATACTGCTTTACGTTCATGTTTTTTTGGCCTTGCGTTCTATACTGGAGTATAAAAAAGAAAGAAAGATAATATTCCAGAAAAACATTTAATATAATTCAAAATGTTTGCACGTTGATAAGTAATATGATTATTATAATTAAGCTTGCAACATAATTAATCCACCAATAAAATAACTGTTACACCGGTCGAATAATTGAAAACATCATCTTTGTTTGAAAAAATTTTTAATTAAAAACTTGTTGATACATACATTTATCTTCAAATATTAATGCAAATATTAATATATTTTAAGAAATGGGAAAAGGTTTCATCCCGGATCAGGGTACTTATAAGTACTTTTATGTTGCCATAAAATATATTTATGAAGTATTTTTGATTTGTTCTGGTTTTTTCTGATAAATAGAAAAACAAAATATTAGGACGTCTGATAAATAGGCCACTCATTTGATCTGCCCAGTAAATTGTCAATTCTTAACTTCATAGTTTAATTAAAAGTGGCCAACAAAGTAACTTTATAAACAATTTAAACTGTACCCTCTGCTATCAATCAGGTAGTTCAGTCGATATTTTTCTTGCTTTGAAAAAATTTGTACTCACATTTGCATATCGGAAACAATATCATGACAAACTGTTTACAAATATTCAAGAATGCAATATCCGGTCGAGACCCCAATTTCACATGAGTCGCGTTTCCGGGTCCTTTACGGATTGGACAAAATTTCAACGTCCGGCGTTTTCACGGGACCTTGAAACAGGCATCATAACGCCTCATTCTCACTTTACATACTTGATATTTATCGATTTATAAATGAACTACGAGTAGATTGATTGGATGAATTTTTGTGTCATCCATTCTTTGATTTGAAATATTTATATCGGTTGTTATTATTGATGTGGTATAGAATAGAATAAATATTAATAATAATGAATAATAAACATTATTATTTAAATAGATTATAGTCGTATAGTAGTAAACGTCATTAAATATTTTTGAACATGATTTGTTTGCACTATTTGCGTATTGTTGCAAATGTTTTTTTTTGTAGTCGCTTGTCTGTTTTATTTTGCAAAAAATAAAAAAAATGCAAAAAGGACTCGTAAAGAACGATTTTAATTACTTGTTATCCTTATGCCTATTGCTTGAAACATTTATGAATATTGCTTGGAACATAATATAGCGAAACATATTACGGGAAGAACCACATAGCCAAATGTGCCGACAAACCGTCAGTGACATGGGGTCGCTACGTGTAATGGTTACTTTTTCTTTTCGTTTATGTGGGCTTAACTATTCTCAAGGCCACGCAAAACATGTCCCTCGTACAATTTAATTGTTTTTTTTTTTTAATTCGAGTTCATTATTTTATTTCTCAGGGTTCCATTATTTAATTTGTTTTTTTGTGCGACGTGCACTCTCAAAAAATTTACTAATATACAGTTCCATCTAAGACTTGTAATCAGTTTTACACTACCCTCAAAAATTAAGTTTAAGTACCTAATACTGAAAAATTTTCGGTAAAATTATTGAAAAAAAATAAGAAGCACATTATCATTCGCAACTCCTGTCTTGAAGTCAATGAGTTGAAGCCATCCATATATAAAATAAAATTAGTGGAAAATCCACGACACTGATCATATCTGCTAACAAATACTTATTTAATTTACGTTAAACGTGACTTGTAAACGTTGATGTTACCTTCTTCCACTGTCTTTATGGTCTCATAAATGATTTCTAGCATGTGCATATATACCTCAATGTTGATCTTTATCAAACGTCAACATTGAGGTATATATGCACATGCTAGAAATCACTAAACCCATTAAGTTTCACATACCAGTAAAAAATAACGCAAAATTTCGTTAAAAAAATAGTTTCATAATCAGTCTTTCTCAAATTTCTTAGTAATTGCGATCAAAGCAAAGGACCTATCTACACCTTTCAAAATTATGAAATATAGAACAGTCAATTTTGGCAGTTAATTTTCAAGATTGTAATATAATTTATAATGACTTAAGAATGTTAGCTTCACCTGGAAAGTTCATCTTTTGTAATTTATCCCCTCACTCGCTGATCTTACTGCGCCTTTGTAATCTTTAAATACGGCGAGTGGCGGTGGCAGCGCGGCAATTACTAGCAAGTGAGCGTGACAACACTTAATTACCTCAGTAAACAAATATTATCTCAGAGTAGTAATATTTTCTTAGAGTAAATGTTTATCAAGTGAATTATTTTGATACGAAATTTTATACTTAAATGCTAAGAACAATGAAATTAAATATTCCCAAATGAATTTTCAAAAACAATGAATGTATGTACGAATATTTATAAAAATGGGTTTTCATACAAAATTTCAGAATTATATAAATTATTGTTATTTAGAAATTTATAAAATGAAAAATTGACTTAGACTCGCTCTGCTCATCACCCCAGCAAAATTTTGAAAAATAAATACTAAATAAAGCATCTAAATATTAAATTTGAAGTTAACACCTGGATTAGTTCTGAAGATAGATTTCTTTGCACCCTTCCCCTTTACTCCTTTAATTGATATGTCATCGTGGGTAACGAAAAATTAACAGACCTATGTTATGCTGATAACACGTACCTACGAGAAAACAAATGAACGAGAAAGGATATCTCTACTGCAAATGACTTGGAAAGATTCATTAAAAGACTTAAAAGAAAACTAAAGATAATGAACCGATCCTAGAATTGGTTTAAAATTCATCTACCTAAGTTCCAGCGTCTTTAACAAAGGAGAATGCGAGGATGCAAGGCGTCATCGTATGACTTGAATAAATTATGGAAAGAGCCAACCTCCATAACCAGATATTTGGTATCTCTGGCTGCATTTATTAAAAATTATGATCTCATCCACCTTCATATATGATACTGAAACATGGGCATTAAAAATAGTAACTGTATAAGAACTGATGACTTTAAGATAGGAAAATATGTTTTGTAGAAAATGTGTCTAACATCTCATGGACATAACATAGAACCAAAGGATGAATTCTGAAAGAACATGGAATCATAACAAGATTTTTTGCACTCTGTGTCCAGAGAATTCTTGAATACTTCTGGTATATTGCACGGAAACCTCCAACAGTATTGAGAAACTCAATGTTACCGGCAAGTTTCAAGGAGATATACCGCTAAAATGCCGTTTTGAATGCTGCACGGACCAGAATCGAGAATAACTTGGCACTCATTACATGATGTGTTAATCGGCGTCAAGAATAATAATTTGTGGCGGAATATTAATAAGGAGAAAATAATGTCAAGAGACAGCCAAAGACTGGCTCAAGGAGAAGATATGTTCAATCGATCCCTTAGAATATTATAACGATTTTACGACATAAGATAATTTAGAGTTTATTTAAACTCAATATATTTATCTAAAATTTGCTGTAAAATTTTTCGATTAGCGAGACAAAAATTTGGTTCATCTAACCGAAAACCAGAATTATGAAAATTGCATTGAATAAAACTCCAAAAATAGTACCTTACATTATATACTACATCCATTTGAATTTAGAATAAAAATCAGAGTTTATCTCTTATATAGATTTATACATATATTTTTAATATATATATATATATATATATATATATATATTATATATATATATATATATATATATATATATTATATATATATATATATATATATATATATATATATATATATATATATATATATATATATATATATATATATATATATATATATTAAAAGGAATGACTGCCAAAAATGACGACTGGGATGATGATTATCAATAATACTTGTCATATTTTCGACGTATTTTACAAATAATTAGTAACAATACAGGCCGTTTAAATTTAGTGAGAGTGATTTATCATTTTAACAGTTACATAAATTACAAAAGCTTTATTCAACTTATTCTTTTACCACACTCCAGATAGTGAACGATCCTGTCTGATCATTTAATTTGTAGATCGCCGCCATAATCGCAATTAATTTTCTGCCTCCATCTTCAAAGCGACATCGCTTAAAACAAGTACGTAATCCCTTTTCAAAATTCTAACTTCACAAACGGGCAGATCGATCTTCAAAACCGTTAATCCTAGTTAAATTCGCCCGGCGCATCGGCTAAGTCAGTCCAAATCAAAATTATTTATTTTAACACTGTTCGTGCCTTTCCTTTACTAACCGGATGCCGATCAAAACCGCAATCTATCATCGTCAATCATTTTGTGTGATGGATGCTGAATTACATTGAAACATCAAAAACGTAGAAAAGATTTAAATTATTTATTTTTCCCGTTCTTATTTTCTCGTTTACATTATGGCGTACAAATTTTGTAATGAGTTTCTAGAAGGTAGAATGGATATTTGAAAAAAAAAATTGCATTATTGGTTTTAGATTTTCGAGCCAATATGTGTTCATAAAAAGATAGATTTTATTTCATGTTAAATAATTGTGTCCCATAACACGAGTTTGTTTTCATCTCAATAATTTAATGATTTCGTAAACCAAAGTCACTATAATTAAAAACATCTTCGAATCGGAAATATATTTATTATTAAAACGATAAATAATGGTATAAATATATACATTCCTTATTTATATCAAAGAAGTGTAGCTGAAATGATTTATCTTTTAACGTTTAGATTTAACGAAACTTAATAAATGTTTTTGATCGAAATATTTGGATGCTACACTCAAATATCTGCATCCCTTAAATCTATTACTTCCTGTACGAACAAAAGCGGTTACAACTCGCAAGCTGAAATGGAGGTGTTACCGCGAGTGGCGAGAAATTAACAAACCTATGTTATGCTTACAGTACATTCCTACGAGCAGCAAAAGAATTGAAATGATATGTTTTTTGCAAAGAATGGAAGAGGTCAGTGCCGCAGACAAAAAGAATGATCCTAAAGACAGAGTTTCTGTTCTCCTCTTTAAGAGTCTACGTAGTTTAAATGGATTTGTGATAATAATTTTACCTTATATAGAGATAATAACATTAAAACTTAAATTGAGCGATAGAAGTCTTTTTGACATAGAAGCCATCAAAGTGGTCGAAAATAATTAAAGTATTATATATGCTAAACAGTTTAATTGGAAAGAAAGAGCTAATCATGAAATCTACACGCGATTTGGTGAGATATAATTTTGCATTATAACCACTTTTCCTAATGAAACATTATTATAATACCATACATTTGAAGGAAATTAATACAAAATTATATTTTATTTTTCAGGCTTAAAGGAAGTTTTGACATATTGCATTTGGAAAATTGGTTTACAAAACTTTATATTTCAAAAACAGTTCGAAGGTAAAATATACAACATACAAACAAATAAAAAACATTTTATAACTTAAACTCATGTGATCATATCTCTGAAAACATTCCCTTGCCAGATTTTATTTTAAGGTTAATGTCTCATCGTAAGATAATGCATAAATATCACAGTTTGATAATGTAATATTGTGTCAAAACAGCATATTTAGAAATTATTGTTTTCATGCGGATGAGTTATAATCTGGATATAAAATATCTCATAAAATATTCCATTAATCTGGAATTAAACTGTTCAAAATAATTTAGTAATTTTATTAAACATATCTTTTTCCTATTTTACCTATCTTCATTGTGTATCTGAAATATACCTTTATTGTATTTTATACCTATGTAGCCACATCTCGAAATGATAACGGAGCGATGGTCGTGAATTTAAATATTCATAACAACGTTATTATATCAACTATGGAATATTATTTAATTACAACGGGGTTGTTATGAATACTTAATTTAAAATTCATCCCAATATATTCATTTCGAAGGAAAAAAGTCTTTGTGGTTAGCTGCAAATCATTATCAAACCATAGATTATAGTTAAAAGTAGTAGTAAATATAATAATTTACATACTCGTACTTACAAAATATATTATAAAAACATTTATGTGAAAAATAAACCTATTAAGTACAACAAAAGCTCATCTTACCAAGGTTTCAGGTATTACTTGTAAATACATAAATGTATTTAATAATTTTTTTATTTCCAAAATACTCCTTTTAAACTATTTAAAAATATCAATATTTTCTTTGTCAACGTCAACAAAATAGATACGACGTTGCAGCAGTTTATGAAATTACATCAGGTATTCACGTCGCTAGGACGGAGATCAATATCAGTATTATTGTAAATACTCTCGATTGGTCTGGTTCATGAATTTATAGTCGCTCAACCGGCGTTGGAAAGAGCTAGGATCTCTGAAAAATGAAATCTGAAAAAATGTAGTTCAAAGTATTCGGCATAACGCTTAAAATCAGCACACTGGAGTGGAAATTGCTTTTCATTCGGCGAAGAACCAATAAAAAATGAGTGGAAGGTGTTCTCGAATGGAAACAACTATCTTCTAAGCGATGGTCGTCAGTCAGATATACTAAAAAAACAGAAGGGCTAAAAAAGTCAGCATGCTTGCCCACTCCACTCAAGAGATCTAGGAGCATTCGTGCATAAACGGCTGCGGCGACTCTCCGAGAAAATCGGAATAGCGTAATATTTAAATGGAAAATATATAAAAACTTTCAACATGAAATGACAGTGTATGCGTATGTACACGTCTTTATGCAGCGACCAAGAGACTCCCTAATACACACTGAGTTTATGGGCGTTAGTCAATGAAAAAATCAACTTCCGTCTTCATGGCAAGCATCTGTCCACTGAACTGTGCGAAAGGGTGCTTCTAAACGCGGTACGCGAGCACCTTAAGTCCCGTTTTCGAGCTAAAGCACACCAAGGTAAAGTGCTCCAGATAATGTCCATTGCGACTCCACCGAACCACTTCATACGGGAACGCAAGTACATGAGATTCGCAGACTGGAGATTCATTCATCAAGCCTGAATCGATTGCGACCCCTTGCATGGGACCAGACAATTCGGTTTTGAAGTTAAAAGATGTCGGAAATGCGGTTACCAGGTGTGAAACACTGTTACACATGCTCCGCATCTGCCACTTCAATCTCCTAACAATCACTTGTTCATCGTCGACATAGTGCTATCCTGGAGCGGATTATTAAGGCGTACAGACCATCGCCCACGAATACAGTGCGCATAAAAAACCGTTCCGAAGAGGACTTAGGACCAGACTTTGTGGCACGGGACGACACGGGTAAGAGTGTTATCATCACGAATGTGGCAATGCCATTCCAAAATCGCCTTACAGCACGAAAAACATGTCAAGTAGGTGGAAGTCGTGAAGTTTTTTTGGCGCCAAGGCTGTGAAGTATTCCTAAACGCCTTCATCTTCCTCTTGGGGTCTGGCTTTCACCAAACGAGGTGGTCTCGAGGCGTCTAACCATCAGTCCTGCATACGCGTGCCTCATGAGAAAACTCATGTCCTCAGACGCGATCAACTGGAGTAGAGACATTTACGTGGAACACGTTATTTTTTTGTTAAAATAATGGATTTACAAAATTTAAGATTAATATTACGAGGTTTTAAATTATGTGCTGAAAATTTAGACGAGTGCTCAGCTTAGTGTATTTAATGCTTACAAGAAATAAACTATGCAATGTTTAAGGATAAAAGTAATTCATATTATTACTTATTACTTAGTTTATTAAATTTAGTATTATGCAATACGAAAGGATCAGTGTATAAAGATTCGATATAGTCTGGTTTTAACAATGTAGATATGTAATATATTATAGGGATTGGTGTATAAGTGTAAAGTAGTAGTTAAAAGTTACACAAATGATATATTGAATTACACATACAACTTTTGAATAACGCATCGTTAATTTGTGAGTAGTAAAACTGCAAAATGTCTTATTTTGTAGGTGAATAAGATTGTTCTATTGTTTGGATGAGTTAATTCTATAATTTGCCTGTCAGCCATTAAATCGAATGTCATGTTATATAATATTATTTTAAAAACATTTTTTGTACAACAAAGGAAGTATCGTGCCTTCAGAAATGCTTATATTTTGTTCAGTGATATTTTTATTCACAATTGTAATTAAAATAATCTGGTAGCCCCCTTAGCTCTCTTTAATGTTACTGAAAATCGATACAAATAATTTTACACTAAATTAATAATAAAAATTTGTTCTAGGATTTTGACCCAGGTAGAAAAATAGTAAAATGTTTGTCATCATACTACGAAATATTTAAAAAAACCACTTATCGAAAACTTGTTTGCAAAGACAGTATATCAAAACAAAATTATTGATGTTTTGGATCGTATCTTGAAAAGACTTCTTCGGTGAATTGAACAGAATGGGTGAAAAAAATATTTTTCAAATTTTAACTTTCAACATGTCCATTTTTCTTTTCAATTTGTGAGACAAAACCTACTGAATATCTGATGGTTAGTTATTCATACAAAATCAAGTATGCAAACTTAGGTAATTAATTGATAATTAATTGTAGATAAACGCGTATGGACATCAAATTAGATATCACTTTCTTTTCCTACTTTTTTCGAAATTATAGCAATATTCTAGGTAGCGGAAAAAACTGAGTGAATAAATTGACCTTCAAAAGTGCAAGCTCCCTTAATTATGGGGCTTTACCTCGTTGGTATGTAAGTCTAATACAGCCCATCGTACTCATTTTGTGACAGATGAAAATATAAATTTCGCCGGTAATAAAGTGATTGGACTAATATAAATAATTTTCACTGATTTTCGTCAATTAAATTTTAACATTCTCTTATTTACACTGTTGCAATTTTAACATTCACTTATTTTTACTGTTTCCTCTGTTTCCCTCTGTTTTAGGTTAATAAATAAATAAATAACATAATTATTGAGTTTGGGCACTCATCCACCTGAGTCATTACTTTCCTCATTAACTCCGTGCTTTCATCGACAAAGCTCCTTTAATATTGAAACAATGTTTCATCGCTGTGCGGCAATTTCAACATCAAACGACTTTAAATGAATTTAACGTGTTTTGGATGCGAGTTTTGAGAATTTCTAGTGTTATTTAACGTATCAATAATGAAATACGTAAATACGTCTTATTCTATTATGTTTTATTTTCAAGGTTATATGTTATTTTACGTTCATGTACATTATATGTTTCTATTTAATCGATGATGGTATCTAATGTATGTTTTTCATATTTCGTTGTTGTACTTTTTCCAGATATATATACTTACAAATATTTATCTGTTTTCAAAGTACTTTAAACATTTGACTAGAGTGGACAAAAAGGTTGCGTAATAAGTGAAATAATTTTTTTAAAATTCTATTTCTATTTATATACCATACCAGACACTTTATTATAAGTGTCGGTATAATATGTATTTTGCAAATAAGATTTAGTACACTGGATAGATAAATTTTAAAAAATTAATTAAAAATATACTCATTTCTTCAATGGTTTAAAAAAACTTACATTTCTTAAATATATTTATTAGACATAATTATTTGTTTCAAAATGTAAGTTTTTTTAAAAAAAACTTACATTTCTTAAATATATTTATTAGACAAAATTATTTGTAAAAAAGGGAACTAATTAATTCTAAGTTTTAAGCCCCGTGCTGTAGAGTCCAGATACTAGTTAATTACCCCTGCTCCAATAACTCTCAGATAAGCGATGTCGCATAGGTCTACTTGCTAAGTACTCTATCATATAAACTAAATTTTAAGCGTCTATACCTGAAATGATTACTGACGTGGCTGTCTATCAAATTAAATCAATATAAAATTTTATTCTGGTTGGTGAAAGAAATGAAATTTACGATTTCGATCAAAGAAAAATTACATTAAATAAATGGTTACAGTCACATTGTCTAAAATTAATTTCGTTTTTTAAAAATCTTGTAAAAATAAGAGCAAGAATGTTGCACTTATACAATAATTCATAGTTTTATTATAATAGAAGATAAAAGGACTGAATGAAATTTCATATAAAAGAGATACTCTGATACAATAATAGGAAACATTAATTTTACGAAAATAGAAATGAAGAAGACAGCATCAGTAATGAATTTGATATTTATATAAATATATATATTTTTTAAATGTTAACTGCCATAATTTTGATATGTGATTTTCGAAAACATTTCTTTGTTTGTTAAACAGGAAGCGATTATTTTTAACGAGTTTTTATTTTGTATTAAAATTACAATATTGTTAGTGTAAACCCCCTAAATTTTTAGGGGTTAATTTTGGTGGTAAATATTTGTGTACACAGTACCGATCAGACCATTTTATCTTCACCATGCTGCATAATATATAGGACATGAAAAAATAAACAATACTCGTACCGTAGGATCTCTTTAACGTAGGATCCTAATATTGACTGGCTCGATATGCAAATATACGAAGATGTTGAGAATTTTATTTGACAGAGATCTTTTACAACGTCAAAGGTGCAGCGCAACCCCCCTTTGTGGAAGGCGATATGCATTTTAAATGAAGTTATACCAGTCCTTTTTCGCTGAATGCACTTCATGGCGAGCGATAGTTTGAAGAGTGTGCAGGCGAGGCGAAGAGGATGCATCTTGGCAAAATTCTGTTAGAACTCGCTTGTATTCCATCTCAAATGCTCCTTTAAAACTATTTAATCTAAATTTATCTCCGGATAAGATGAACGTAAAAAAGTCGACTATATTTAGTTAAATTCTTGCGCGGGGCGAGATAGTATTTAATGGGGATATATTTTTGATTCTTTTGGTCGTTTTGCAATCGAAGAACTTTATTCGTTTCTAATTATAAATACATTTATTAATTTAATTTTATCGCTAGTCTGTTGTTTTATCAAAGTAGGATATTGTGTGTATGTATTCTTGAAAACCGAGTCATAAAATATTTACTTAATTTTTTTAAATCATTATCTTTTTCAGTAAATTAATAGAAATTGAAAAAGTTCTACATGTGGGGTGAAAAAAGAACCGTTGTCCATTCAGAATTGTATTTAGATAATTACTGACTCAGAAATATTAAAAACTATTATAATTAAATTTTGGTAAACACGTCGACAACAAAGGTCGTGTTTTATATCCATAGCTAAATTGATTTCATTAAGCCGCCGAATTACAACACTTCACACTTAAATTTTGCCTCTCTTTAATTAGTTTTGTTGGTTTTAAAGGCATCGTCATTAAAAGTTCGGCGGTTTTCGAGTGAGTAACGTGAAAATGAAAGAAAAATCAATAAAAAATTGGCTAAACTAGTGAGAAATCGACAATGTATTTCATTTTTTATCCTAGCTTTAAGGTTCCGTTCTGAATAATTTAGAACGGAATTGATGAAATTTTATTGTACACTGAGGTAAACACCAGTATATACTGATGCAAATATTAGAGCCCATTAGATTAGAATTAAACTTACTCTCTTTTTTCTAAGAATATAAAACGGACGCCATACATTTATTTATTCTTATAAGTATAGTAGTAATAATAGGAAGCCACACTCATATGTATAAATATTGAGCCTCGAAATTAATGTTTGAAAATTTTGGAATTAACAACAATAAAATTGTATTAATATAAAATATGGACTTATTAAAAATAATTGCTGCCCGTTTAACAAAGAAATATTTTCCTAAACCTCAGGTTTAAATTATCTTGGAATAAATAAAAAGAATGTTTTGGAAATTATTGCCTATATTCTTCTCTTTCATCTTTTTATATTTAATGTTTACTGTTACTGTAAAAGTATAAAGCCGTGCACGTCTTCCGCTGTTATTATTTTTGTACTTTTTAATAATATCTGGATTTGGCCAATGAACTTTTTGTGCACGAGTCTAATCTTTACCTGCTAGATAATTATTTTGATACTGCGCAAAAGCTATTCGACCTCAATTATGAAAAATCTATATATAATCGGTTCAATGAAATTTGATATATGCGTCAAAAAATATTTTATCTTATACAGTAGTATAGGTTTGCACCTTTGTCAAATCAATGTAGGTTGGAGATCTGCGTAATTAATTGTAATTGCTCGTTTTTAGTTGTGGTAATGCTTTTATGAACAGATAACCAAACCTATGTCGATAAATTTAACTTGGATCGAACTTCATTTTTTCTTCTTTGAAGTACATATATTTTTTTATTTTGAAAATAGTTTTCTTCATTTCGCCATTTTTATAATTTGGTATTTGCCTTACTTATATTACTCATTAATGCATTCTCTTTTATCTCTGTCTATCTACCCGTATTACACTTTTTTCTAGATAAATTTATATCATTCTTTTACGAACTTTCTTTAATATAAAGAAAAATGGAATAATATTTGGCTTAGGTGTAGATTCAATGTTTACAAATTTAATATGAATATCAAAAATTTACATTTTCTACAATTCTTACTGTTTTTTTCTCGGGTAAGATAAAAGGACTTCCAATATACAAAGTAATAAAAATATCTAAAGAAAGTCATTAATTTTCAGAAGTATTATGGTTTATATACATATTTATGTATATATATATATATATATATATGTATATATATGTATATATATATATATATATATATATATATATATATATATATATATATATATATATATATATATAATATTAGTTAACTACTAGATATAAATTAAATTAAAGTCGAGGAGTTGGAGTAGAATTATTTTCTATTTTATTTCACATGAAAATGAAAAAAAGAACTTTATTAATACCAGACTCATACATATTTAATGATTGTGTATAGCCTTAAGATTGCATTATATACAAATTATCAATATAACCGACATTTCCTTCTGAGAAATAATATTGTTCCTGAATATTCAGATTTAAACAAGGGTTTTTCCACTTCTTGTCGTACGGCGTTGATGATGCCTCTGTCGTATGAATATTTCGTTGTTTTGCGGCATTTTGAACACCAAACGACTTTTAATAGCTTAATGGTGTTTTGAATGCGATTTTGTGGTATTTCAAGTATTATTTAACATACCGATGATGAAACCAATAATTATATCTTAGTTTAATATTATTTTTTTATATTCATATACATTAAAAATATGTGTTTATTCGATGATGAAATATCATCATCATTTTTATTTTCCGAGTTCTATTCTTTTACACATTTTTCACATGCTTTTAAAGTAACTCAAACTTTTACCGAAATTCAGACTGAGAGTTTATAAAGTTAATTATAGTGACTACGTAAAATTAAAATTTTTAAATTCAAACTCAATTGCCACAACAATCCAATATTATAACCTGGACGTATATTATGCATTTTGAAATTAAAAATAGGGTTCATTGAATCCGACAGTTATGGTTGAAAACTTTTTATATTACGCTGAAGTGCAAAGGTACTCATTACTTCAATAATTATAAAAAACAAATCGGATTTTTGTTCTTCTTAGCTATACTTTGCACCAGAATTAAAACTATGTGAATTAAAGCCTAATTTTAGTCTAAAAAAATTTAATTCACAATCGACTACTTTATCCCATCGGCAATTTATTAATTAGAGACACGACTAAGTAAAGTTTAAAGTACTCACTACATATTTTTCCACTTGTTATGGTTATTGTATTGGATGTCGTGTAGCTCATAGGTTTCGGATATTGTGAAAATACTAAACTAGTAAATTATGTATTAGTACCATCTGGGCAATTTTATGTTCAACTCATTTAAATAAAAATTAAGAATCTACAGTTCGCTGATTTAAAATAAGGCTGTGCACTGTATTTTAGTAGTTGTTAAGTAAAATATCGTGTACTACGTTTTATTTCCTGGACGTTTACCATAATTTTATGTCTATATTTAAATATTTATTAAAAATTTACAGAAATTAATAAAAAAATTAATTCGGCTTGCTGCACCGCGATTATTTTTAAAGATATCCATCAATAGGAACACAGTGAATTGCACTGGGTTATATCTCTAGTAATAGAACTATTAAAAGTTAAGCCACTATGGGGGTTGCTTTTATTAATTGCATGTATGTGTGCCTCCAACAAGTATATTAACTTTTACTAATTTTCTCCAAAGTTTTTATTAATTTTTATCCATATTTAGTTCGTAACCCAAATTTACTTTCCTAATAATGGTATGAAAATAAATTACGGTGGAGAAATATGAATGCCAGTATTCAGATATTCAAATCTCTCGACAATGTTACATATTTCATTTTAGGTTACTCTAATTTAAACATATCTCTAATTTTTAATAAAAGGATGAAAACGAAATTATGACATAATTCTACTTACAGACATAATGCCACTGCTGTAGTTATGTCACTACCTATATTTGAAAAGTATTTTACTACTAATTTAAAAAGATGCAAAGTTCACTTTTAGCTAGATACCTAAAATGTTCTGAGCCTATACCTAAATAGAGCTGATACCTAAAAGCCTTTGAGCAAGTGGAGCCTGAAAGAATTAAATTACTACGGTAGTTTCGAGTGCTTCGTTAAATATGTCACTGTCAAGTGGCTTGAAATGACTCTTACGTGTTACTAACCCTTTGCAAGTAAACAGTGTATTATTTTACGTAAAGTCATTTGGATTATGAAATTTATGTTGCCGTTGCTTAAAAATTAGTTTTATTGATTTTCTTTTGTAGAATTTGAAATAGTTAAATCACCATGTACCTTCGAGTGCTTTGTTAAATATGTTACTGTAAAGTGGCTTGAAGTGACTCTTACATGTTAGTAACCCTTTGCAAGTAAACAGTGTGTTATTTTACGTAAAGTTATTTTGCATCATGAAATTTATGTTGCCGTTACATCAAGATTAGTTTTATTGATTTTATTGTCATACCTAAAACAAGTAATCAGCTTCATTAATAATTATGTGTACGTGGGAAACTACTATCACAGTGCAGACGAATTAAAATTTCTGAATCGGAAAATGTAATTGACTGACAATTTAGGAATCAGTGAAGAAAGCTATTGAATATTTTCACCAAACATCCATACCAGGTAAAACCGGTGACTCATTTTTTGAGAAAGGCTTCTTTAAAAATATAAAGTAATAGAACAACCGATATTAGAATAATTTTTCTTAGCGATTAGAGAAAAACTTTGTAGTAAATTTGTAAAAAATAAAATGCCATTTATTTGTTTTATAATAAATCGATTATTTTTTGTTATTGTAATTAAAATTTGTTTTTCAATTTATATGAATATTTGGATAACAGACGAAAAGAATTAGAAATGTTTAATATATTACTAGTTCACTCACAATGCTCTCTGATTATGTGCAATAAAGAAAGCTTATTAAAATACTTTAGTTATATTAAATATTTGAAGTATTTACTATTTATTAAGACGTCAAATTGAGAGCAAAAAATTTCAGTAATTGTCGAATTGAAAACGACTGTAGACCAGACAACAAACTCTGATAAAATTTTTTCAGTAAGTTTTCACAGTTTCTAAATAAAATTTTAATGAACTAATAGAAGTGTAATAAAATAATTATTTGGACTATTTAAAAAATACATTACTCGTTTTTCCTGGTGTGAGGGTTTTATCAATTTATTCAATACATAATCTACTAATTTAGGTTAAATATGAACTGTTAAAGACGTAAATATAAAAAGTAATATGCATGAATATTAATTTTTTATTTAATTAAACTGTACCTTAGTTAAGATTATCCAGGGAAATATAAGTGTTGTTGGAAAATTCATATTTATAATTTCGTTGCGGTTCAGTGATTAAAAAATTATGAAGTTATTTATATGCATGGGGGTAGAAAAAAGGACTTTCCCTGTATGTGGATGATTGGATAAAGTTAGAATATTTAAGTAAACATACTCTGTGGCATATGCATAAACATTTATTGAAAAATAACTCTTCCTAATTATCTTTCTCATATTTTTTTTTTATTCTCACAATTGGCTTTTATTAAAGTAACTGTTCACAAATATTTTTCAAAATAGAAGCAATTATTCGTTTATGGCAGCTCAATTTCGTAGAATAATATTTTGAATCTCCACATATAAGGGATATGGGGAATAGTTTTTGTTTACCAGCTAATTACTCCGCAACTAAACAACAAATTGCTAGCAAAACTTTATGTAGTGGCTACCTAAGCTTCGCACATGTGAAGTATTAATACGACGAAAAGTGTATTTGGATATTTTTAGCTAAATAACCGGATACATTTTTATAAAATGCTACTCAGCTGGATACAAATTCATGATTTGAATATCTTGTATGTAATAGGTCATTATGCTCACATCTAGGTGAAACCGCACCTTTTAAAAGCAACTTTTCTAAACTAACATTGTTAATAGTCCATGTTAATCCCTAGTAAAAATTGCTTGCAAAACTACCTAGCGATGTAGCAACTTATTAAAAGATATGATTCTGAAAATAATCTCAAACATTACATGTGTACGAAAATATTTAAAAAATGAAAATAAAACTGCCACAATTGTATGAAATATCGATGAGTTTTCCACCGAGATAATTATTTAATTTGTTTCAATTTTGTAGCCATTACTATCGAAATACGATAAGTAGAACATTTATAAATTACAGTTTTTGTTTAGCTCTGATTTGTTTGTTTATTGCTATGAGAATACGAGGTAAAGCGTAATAATGAAAGACCGTTTAGTGAAATGGCTGTTATATAGCAACAGCAGTTACCGAAGAGTAAACGTTGAAAATTTTCCATTTCTCTTTAACTTTTAAAATATATACGTCCTAAAACAGTGCATACTTCAAAATGACAATAATAAAAATAAATAAACAAAAATCGATTAATGTCATTAGAGAATTGCATTTTACCTTAAATGGTGCATTTTGGGCCCGATCTAAATTTAACTTGCTCTCCTAAACATATTCTATTCAGTATAATTCTAAATTTACTTAAATACCTCGACCCTCTATCTTTCAAAGTAATTTTCATATTCAACCTTAACATGTGCCTAAACTGACGGCTTTTCCATCGCAATTTCTTGTAAATATTCAAATGACTTAATCATTGCTAAGAATCGCCTTTGCCCGATTTTAAACTATCTTGTCTATTGTATTGATATTTTCTTTATGTACTATCTAATCTGATCTATTAACTTACGTGCAATTCCTTCTATAATAGTATGTGAATTTATTAACAAATTGTTATCACGCGGCTAATAAGAATCGCTTTGAAATAAATCAAAAACTTGGGTAGGATTGCGGTATATAAAGATTATAATTTCTTATGTGGTATATATCTAATTGCAACAAATGAAAAATACAAATACAAAATTTTAAATTATAAAATTGCGAATGTACATTATTTGAAAGTATCCCTAAATAAAGCGAAAATATTTGGTAGTATTGAAATACATTTACAAATATTTTGTGAATTTCATAAATTAACTTGTTCAAAAGCCTTTGTTTTGATCAAAATCCTTTTTTTGTTACATCTTATAATAACTCTTGGCTAATAATTATTCTAATTATTCAATATTGTATAATATTTCCTTATTATATAGAAATTTGTGTTAATGTCATAGTAAAATAAAAATGTTTTTAACTACATGGCACAAATATCATTATTATCAAACCTATATCAGTCGGTATACACCAAATTTTAAATAACCTTCCATTTCTTTCTTTGAAAACGGTTGCAACCACCATATTCATCTTTTCGCAATATATCTAGTTCTCTAACACCTTTGCTGTATAGCAGTTACCTAATCTCTATTTTATGGCTTTCAGCATTATTTTTTCCTTTTTACATTCATAGTCAGTACTTTTACTGCTCTAGTAGAACGTATGCATAAGAAGCTAATAACAGTAGGTTCTCATTTTTGGTCCTTATACTTATTGTTTAAATGTCTTTTAAGGATCCCTATGTCAAAATATAAAATTGCAGCCCTTATAAAATAATTTATGTGCCCAAACAGAAGCTAGAAATCTGAATTTTAGCATGATAAGAGAATATATAAATCCACACATATATATCACTGGTGTACACTCAACAATATTTATAGGTAAATTGTTGAGGACGCAAGTGAAATACTCACTTTTATTCCATCTCATGTGTCCTGTATGTCGTAAGATTTTCAAATTAAGGAAACTAAAAGTTTATCACGAAACTAAAACAATGCTTGTCAATTTCATAATTTTCGAGAAATTTACCGTATTTTTACGCCTCTCAAGCACATTGTCTATAAAAGATAATGTGCACATTGTCTATACAAGAAAATGTGCCTAAAGAATGCAAAAAATATATACATTACTTGCATAATATGAATAATAGTTACCATTAAATGCTTAAATGTGGTTAATTGTGGACGAAACTAACATAGTATGAGTTTAACTGGTACTTGACATATTTATTAATGCCAACGTTCTGCCATATCCTATTTTATTACTAAAAATCAATTGTTTACTATTATATATTACCCAAAATAATTGCATTTTTGGACTACTCAGTGGTAAACTAATTTTAATAGACTATCAGTTGTCCGTGGTAAACAAAACTTGGAAATGGAAACTCCATTTCCAATTAAAATGTGTGCTTTTTTCGCTTTTTTTCCATTAAAAATTAACATTGTTATTAAATTAACATATTTCATATGTATATGAAATTAATATAAACGCACTTAATACACTAAAAATATCACATAGATTCTCGTGTTAACATTTTTTAATGATGTTCTTTGTCTTCTAAAAAAATAGTGCCTCTTAACTTTTCATTCTTCCATTTTCTAGTTCCTCCCTGTTTTTATTCTTGCTTATTCGTACTGTAATATGTTTTTTGCACAAATTTTATCTAATAATTTTCCTTTTTGAATGGTGTAAAAATATTTTTGCACTTCATTTATATTTTTATATACATATTATGTAGATTTACAAGTTTGATGAATGATTTGATAATGCGTTTTTATAAAATGACTGGCCTGTGTTATTTAAGTAATAAAATTTTGTTAAACAATTTAATTATATCTCTCTAGATAGTTTTAAATATTTATAATAAGCATGCGAAATAAAAGGCGATTTTAATCTCTGTTATACGGTTTTTGTCTAACAAGGTACCAAAATAGTTATCTTTTGTATAATATTCTTCATTATTGTTTTTCTAACAATTTAAAAAATATATTTAAAAAAAGTCTCTTCCGCTTGCCATCGGCTTTATTTATCTTACACCATCAAAAAAGACTCCCGTTCATAATTGCTCTTTTGAATATACAATTAGGTATCATTTTATTATTCGCCATTTTAATTAATCAACGGTTACATTATATCGACTGCTAATGTTTACATGTTCATACAACCATTTCGTCTTTCTGTTTTTTAAATAAATTTCTTAAATACTTACACTAACTCATTTTGCGCGATTACGAAGCAAAATAAGCAAATAATATTTACGAAGCAAAATAGGCAAATAATATTTACGAAGCAAAATAAGCAAATAATATTTACGAAGCAAAATAAGCAAATAATATTTACGAAGCAAAATAAGCAAATAATATTTACGAAGCAAAATAAGCAAATAATATTTACGAAGCAAAATAAGCAAATAATATTTACGATGCAAAATAAGCAAATAATATTTACGAAGCAAAATAAGCAAATAATATTTACGAAGCAAAATAAGCAAATAATATTTCATGGACTTTGACTTTGATCTACACATGTACAATAAGTTTATGTGTAAGAAACGTATGTCCCGATAATTCTATGGTGAAATTTTGCAATAAACACTAGAATCCTCCGTTAGTCTAAATATATCGGATGTAATATTCACCTATATTATTTGCGTATCATGCTAACTCTATTTTTGTAGAATAGCTACTATATATTAAATTTTGTAAATATTGACACATCCATTAAGCTCACTTTCAACTAAATTTTAACTAGAATAATACTTGATATATTTAAGTAAAATATTGTACTTTGCTCGGATAATACCAGCAAACCTTACGACCACACTTCAACATTTGCATTATTGTAACAGGCGCTTTATCCAATTGCCTACATACTGTATGCAAATATAAGCGAGTTGGGCGCCACGTATAAGCTTTTATGTTACTCACCAATGGTCTCATTTAAACGATTTCATCCGCGCCACATTATGAAGATAAAGGGCTTTTGTTTTTGAAGGGAGAGGTGGTTTTTCAGCTAATATAAAAGAAGTCTAATTTTGTAATAGAAATAAAAGTTTTCACTTCGTCAGCTTTTATTCATGGACCCTCTGGGCTTCAATGGAATTTAAATTCGCTCGCGGTTTTCACGTCCAAATGAAAAAGGCAGTTTTGCCGGGGGTGATGGAAATGCATATATTTCTTTGAACTAAAATCTATGAAAATTTTTAATATGAAATTGCACAACTTCAGTTGTGCAATTATAATTGGCGATGCATGATAAGTACCGGTTTAGCTCTTCATGTGTAATGCGCGTATGAATCGGAACGATTTTTTATTGATTATCAGTGATCAGTGGGCGTTACCGGGTGTTGCTTGCATGAGTTTTGCGTATTTATATCTTAAATTACTTAGTTGTAATCAGGCGGTACAGGAGACAGTTTTAATCTTGATTACACGTCTTTCATAATAATGTAAATAATTTCTGTGACAGCTATGCTTTCATTTTTTTTTTAAATTTGATTCCATGTTGTTTAGAAGTACACAACACATAAATTTTAGTTTCATCCGATCCATGCAGAGATTTATGTAGAATAAGAAGAAATTTATTCTAAATATTGTTTCTCTTCTCCATCAATAAAAATCCGTAGCTTATTGACATCACTGATTACTCCGCTACTAATTCCCCAATTCATACTTGTTTTTTTTGTTATCAAGTATTGTTTTAGGAATCATTAAATAACAATTATTGAACATACATTAGTAGTATTTGAAAGTCTGCAGTTAACTTACTTAAGCGATTTGCCGAGATAAATACATTACGATTTATATATCGATTAGTCCGATATTAGTTGTACTTCATAGTAGTGCAATTTCATGATGAAAATTTTAATTGACCATGCATGATATGCACCAGATCAGATTTTTATACGTTATACACCTATGGATCGAACCGGTTTTTTATTAATTACTGTAACCAGTTGGCGGTGTGTTACTTTTATGAGATTAACCTATATATAACTTAAATTACTTAATGATAATCAACAGCATATGAGACAGTTTTAATATTTATTACACGTCTTCCACAATAACGTTAATTTTTTCTATAAAAACTAAGAATTTATTAAATATTTACAAAATATTTTATAATTAAATATCCCTGAAAATCAAAGTTATTTCCTTGTAAAATTTGAAACTAAAATTTTTTGTTATAACTTTAAAACTTTTTTTAAATTTGAATTTCCATGGACTAATTTATACTTTTGAGGATGTATAATTTTTTTTCGCTCTGCGCGTTATGATAGAAACGTTTTCAATATTTTTTCAATAATGTGATGTAAATTTGTTAGTTTTTTATACAATATACTTCTGTTTTATTTTAATGTTTGACTTAATGTTATTCAGAAGTATACAACACAGAAATGTCCAATTGTTGTTCAAATTTAGCTCATTTTCTATGAAAAAAGGAGATATTCATTTTAAATTTTGATGACACGCATAACCGTGCGACTTTCAAAAAATTTATCAACAAAAAATTTGGTAGCTTATTTATACTAAATTGATGTTGGTGGAAAATTGAATTAGAGCATAGCCCTATTCTCCGCCACTGATCGACAACACCATTATCTGAAATTGTACACTTAGTTTTTTTCTTTGTCTTGAAGGAATGTTTAAAAATAATAAAAAAACTATTGCTCAATATACACCAGTGTCAGTTGAAAACCTTTAATACCGTCCAGTGAGAAATAAGTCGAATTGATAGTTGACTGAAAATTATGGTATAAAAGCTAAGATCCTCTCTAATAATGATTACTTAAGCTATTAGTTTTATAAACCAGAAGGCAGTTAAGTATCTATAACAGTAATTTCTTGTTCCAACTCCTTATGTATATATACACTATTCATATGAGTTTTATAATTGATAATGTAATTATCCTCATTACCTTCTTCTCCGCTTGTGCAATTTAGTCTCTTCTAAATATTGATCCGAGCTTCTAAAGCTTTCCCAGGATACAACTCTTCATTATAGTCTTCAATAAACTGGCCGTGATTCTTCCAATTACATTCCCATTACATACTCATACATTGAATATTATATTCTCATTACATACCCACACACCTACATACTCTCTTATATATCATATTCTGAATTTTCGAACCTCATAAATGAAGCTTCTGAAAAGTCACACTTTTTTAGCAAAAAAATCGTATTAGGAGGAATATCTTAAAAGATAACAATTAAGGTTTTGAAATAACTTCGCATAAGAAAATAATTCTACGAGATCATTTCTTTTTAAGTGGTCACTGTTCGTTAATTTTGAATTTATTGAAATCTCATACAAAGTAATAGCTTCAATAGATAAATATACGGCAATCATATGAGGTGTAACCTTTCGTATGTATATATACATGTATATAAATAAATATATATATATATATATATATATATATATATATATATATATTATTTACATATATATATATAAATATATATAAATATATATATATATATATATATATATATATATATATATATATATATTCTTTTTTCCCTTTAAAGTCGAAAATATTTTAAGGTTGAACCAAACGTATGTTTCATCGTATGTTAATCAGTTGACGTATCCCTCAAGCAAACATTTTTTTTATTCGTCAGGAAATATTATTTAATATATATGAAATTTAAAGTAAATTGTTCCCTTTTTTCTTTTACTTTTTTTTCTTTACCCAAGTTTCGCTGCTTACTAGAGGGCAACAAGTCTTAGACAATAATGACGACGCTTCGATTTTTGAAACTTTTTTTAATACAAGTGCAATATAAGAATAATTATTTATTAAAATATTTCGCATGGTTTAGTATGGATTATACTATTTCGTATGGCTGATTATATCAAAACGTAGTATTAAAAATATTTGTACTAAAATCAATTGTTTTGACATCTTCAACTTTAAATATCATGCGCAAAAAATTGGCGAAAAATAACATGAAGTAACTCAGTATTCACTTCTTCCGAAATATTTTGCATTGTTGATACACCGTACACACAGACACACGTGTGCACACACACACACACACACACACACACACATATATATATATACACACACACTCGATATTAAGACTCCTAATACTTCAATCTAAAGTTTCGGCATACTTTATGTATGTAACTTTACTTACATAAAACATTTTTGTATATACACATTCTTCTTTATTTTAAATATCCAACGGTCAACATGAGAAATAGCAGTTTGCTAATGAACGTCTAAACTTGAATAGTTTGCAATTAAATTGTCCACAAAACACATCGGACTTTACGAAACAGACTTATCTGTAAGTTTAACAACAAAGCCCTTCGTGACGCGGCAACGTTGCTCGCTGTGTAATAAATTTCTCTAGATTATCGAACGTAGGGCGCTCTAATCCTCCAAACCTTTTAGATATTGCCTATTCGAATACAATTTCTAAGCCCTAAAAACAACGACACGACAAAGAATGAAGTTCATATCCGGAATTTACGAGATATGGTTAGTATAAGTTGATCTTTATATATTTTTTGTAAATCTTGTAACGCAATTTTTAATTTTATTGTTTATTCGCTGCCATTGTACTAGGTAAACCAAGTAAAAATGGTGTTTTTATGCAATTAATCAATTCGTATACACGGCGTATATATTTTTGAAAGTTTAATAAAGTTTAAATGCGTTTAAAATTATTTGTTTGACCGAAAAAAACATTTTTTTATCCGAAGTTAATATTCAAAGTAGGTTTAGTGCAATTTGCGCATATACTTACTAATGTATTAGGTACATGATGCATGTTGTTAATTTTATTAACTATTGATTGTCGTTATACTAAGGTAACCATAAAGAATATTTTTGTACCATTAATTAATTCGTCATTATGACTGAAGATACGTGACATTTTAATAAATATTTAAACTTATTTTATAATATTTGTATAATGGAAAAGAGAAAAAAATTTCCGAAATAAATTTACAAGACGTGTTTAGTATAATTATACTATGCATATTATTAATTTTATTTCTTCTCCAGTGTTGTACTAGATAAAGAAACAAATATGGTATATAGCATTTAATTGTTTACGATCTTTGTTATGAATAATGCAATTTAGACGTAGTGATTACGTTAAATGCAATATGGCGAACATCCAAATGCATTGTCACTAACTTTAATACATTTTTAAATCTTATATATACCTTTACGTACTACCCGGTAGTAAAAGGTTGTTCTTAATCTAAACAAGAACCTCTTAATTACGACTATAATTTCCACTACGAGGAGACCGTATATATTTAGGTGGGGATACAAAGATTTCCCGTTAAACTCTTTGTTAAAAACGTATTATTTTTCGTTATATAATTGCATATATATATATATATATATATATATATATATATATGTATATATATATATATCTTTCAATAGGATAAATAACTTGTGTACCTACATATATTTCTTCAGTTTGTTAACACAAGTTAACGAAAAAATTCTACATCTTATATAATTAAATACCGTCTTCATTGTATGTTCATTTGGCTGGGTAATGAAAAACAATGTTTTAATAAAATACTAGTAAAAATAAAAGTTATTTTGAAAAATATGACAATGCTTGTAAGAAATTGAATACTAATTGAATATATTTAGAAAAACATTGCTGCAATTACTATATAATATTAGGGGTTCTAAACTAATTGTATATACCTTAAAATATTAGGGGTCCGTAACAAATTCATGGGAATATTTTACAGTGAATATGTTTTTCTTTTATTTTATGGATTAAAAATGAGACGCAATTCAAATTCTATGAATTGCGTCTCATTGTTAATCTCAAAATTAATGCAAAAAAAATTGAGACAAAATGAGACGCATAGTGTTTCACCGACATTTGGCGATATTCTAATGCGATCTATTGGCGAACTTATTGATACAATATTTATTTAAAATGAACTTTATCGTGCATGATAAAGTGTGGAAGTTACTGTTTTATTTTAAAAATATTTTTCATAAACAGAAATTTTGTAATGTCGTGGTGAAGGAAAATAATGCAATCATCTCAAATTTTATTGGAAGTTTTTTAATAATTATTCTCGATTAATAAAAGCCATCAAAACCGATATAAAAATATAACAAAAACATAAAAAAAATACAATGCAATAACTGTTACATTTTCGCGTGCACATGTAATTCATTTTATTGAATTTAATATTTTAAATTACAAATATATTCAACAAAGCAAAATTAAACTAACATGGAAATTTTAATTAAAGGCATTATAATAGAAGTTTTATTTCTTACGTTCCGCTGTCAGTTATTTCTAGCGTTGATGGTTAAGATATTAGAAAACTATCTTACATATGCAGACATATAGCGACAGTATGGTTCCGGAAGTTAGTAAGAAAAGTTAAAATAAAAAAAATAAACTTTTTGCTTATCCTTTTTAGTTTTATCCTTTGATATTATGTACGTAACGAATTTTATTAGATCTTTTTAAAGAAGTATTTAGACATGAAAACATGAAATCATTTTTCATATCTAAATAGACATGAAAATAATTATTACTATTTAACTGAACAATATTTTTAGTTTGATTTTTTCTCAATAGCATTATCAATTTATTAATTGCCTATTTCATTGAATGATCCAATTTTTTGGTCTTTATTTTGGTCTTATAATATTTGGAAAAAAAATTCGAATTTATTATTTTAATTAATTCATTCATTGTCAAAGGAAGATTAATTTACAATGACGGTGCAGACATTCTGTTTCTGTTAGTTATTATCGCACACCGCCCATAGATAGGGATAGTGAGAATTTAGTTTAGAAGAAATTATGATTATAAAATGTTAACTGTGAAATAGAAAATAGTGGGGCAAAGGTTTTAATGGACAGTTTCAGGAAATGCGAAAAAACAAAATAAATTAAATAAATTTGAAGCTTTACTCTGGAGTTTTTGGCGTACAATTAAACCTTACTCTAGAGTTTTTGGTGACAGTAAATAATATTATATTTATGGCATGATGACTACATATTTAATTCAAATTTACTTTACAATTTTTGATTTTGGTCCATTTGGTAATTTACAGAGTGAAAAAAAAATGGCGTAAAAAATTTTAAGTACCCAAAATGATTCACTCGATCGGGTTTATTTCTATACGAAGTGATTATCAATTTGTTAATACATGTAAAATTGTTTGAATCGATGTGAATATATGTTTTATCGAAAAGATGATCGGATTCAAATTGAAATTAAGTCGATATTTGGTTTTGATGGTGTATTACATAAAGGAATTTAAAAGAATTAAAGAGTGTGTGGGGTTGAGAGCTGATAAATAGATATTGTCAACATTTTCATAGTAATTCAGATTAAATTTTAAGTTAATATATTTAGGTATTTTTTCTAATTAAGGGTGTTTTTGAGAAGTAAACATAACTTTTTACCCTTAGACATAGAATCTAAATAATAAAAACTACTAATATTGTCACCAAATAAGTTCACTAACAATAAATTTATTATTTATTTTCGTTGTTGATTCAAAGACCTTCAAAATATCTATTTGTTTATAATTAATATTTATCGCAGGGAAACTCCGCCGCACTAACTAAAATCATACGTGAACTAACGTTCAAAAATCTATTTTAAAGTTTCATGTAATAATCGAAGAAGAATTCCCCACGCCTCTTCACCAAGTTGCGATTATGGCGTAAGTGCTGTGAGAACTAGGAAATTATCATAATCATATATTTTGTTATTCTATAGCCTATTGTAATTAATTAGTCGTAAAACAATTTTCTTTTTATTATAATGCACTCAAAAGAGCTGTTTAAAAAAAAATAGTAAATATTTCAATTAAATCAAGTCAAATATAAAACTTAAAGAGCTATATCCAAACGTATAAATGTACAAAATCAATGCTCTTTGCAATAACATACTATTTCTGTAGTAGTTAATACAACGGGAAATTTCAACGAGAAATATTATGACGTCAGTTTCGTTCTGAAGTTGTCCGAAGTTAAAGCTTGGGCGCGCTACACACAGCAAGGGCAAACTAGATTATATCGAGGTATATAAATTACTTCAAAAACAGAGACGGTTTTCAATCCGATTGTACTTTTTGTGGTTCTTACGTCATATCTCTGATATAAACCAATCAATTTGGATTAGTCTTTGTTTATTTTGAAAATTATACTCCCTATGCGCCTTCAAATTTGTTAGGAATTTGACTAACAATTGAAGATAGAAGTCTTCAGCACTGAATGCCACAAGTGCCGTGATCGAGTTTGAATGATATATTTCTATTGGTAATCTAATAAGATCCAGTTGAAATGTATTAACAGGAACTGTTCAGTGATGAGGAGTAAACTCACCCAGTTTGGACTCATCTGACTTGTCTTGGTGTGGCAGGAAAGTCGGAAATTAAATAGGTAAGTATTATTATAGCAGTAGGCAAAATGTATGTTTTTGAACAGAAACTAAATAAAGTTTCACGTTTCGTATGCTATTGTTTTTGATACAAATCTAGCCATCGATTGTTCAACTACTTTTATTCAACCGATTCTCATGAAACTTTACACAGATGTTCAGTCATGGTGACAAAATAATATTATGGTAATTTGAAGCTTTGATCCGTAAATTATTATGCTACCTTGGTATAGCCTGCTTGAATCGTGAAAATTGGGAGTATGTTGATTCGAAATTGGAATTGTGGTCTCAAGCAGAAATTCTGTCATTAAATGTCGGATTCCCACTACTCAGTCTTAATACTGTATGGGTACCTACCTGCCTGAACCGTAGGGGTCGAGGCCGGTTGGGTGTTCTGCCTGCTTAAATTCTGATATATGAGAATCTGCTGTCCTTGAATTAATATTATGGTTCTCACGCATGGCTAAAACTTCTATCATTGAACTCCGGTTTCCAGCTCCTCAGTCCTGATGCTGCTGTAATATTGCCTACTCAAATGATGAGACTTGTGAATCTGCTTTTTAAATTAGTATTAGATTAGAGGTATGCCTAGAGGTTCCTGGAATTTGAAAATACTCCATAGAATTAATCTACATTAAACTGCACATGTGGTCTGAGATCTATAAAGTTTTGACACGACAGCAATGAACAGCACTTGTCGTTTGAGCTGTTTACAGCTTTGATGGACATAAACCTGCCGTTTTGAAAAATCAGGATATGGTGATTCAGCCGGTGATGACATTTATTCTTAACTCGTTTGTCACGCCTTGACGTCAGATATAAAATTACAAAATAAATAGGTAATTTTATGCAGATATATATGATGCATAAAATAACTTAGATATGGGTAGATCGGTAAGTAATTAAGTTCAGGTATAAACAAAACAGTGAGATAAAAGTACCTATATTAGTCGAGTGAGTTAGAGCTTTGAGTCCAGACTTATTGAATATCTTATAGGAACCACAATTTTGAACTCGGTCGCAATAAATGTTCTCTATCATTTAGTCACGTGACAAGATTTATAAGACCTATAGAATTTTTTCTGAGTACCACTCAGATTGTTAAAGCGTTAAATGTGGACATAACATTAAAAACTATTTATTTCACAATCTTATGTAAAATAGTTCGAAATATAGGGCCAAAAATGTCCAAAAAATATGACCGTGGTTTTGGACGTGAGTCCAAAAAGTTGCACAAAAATCAATGTATATGAATATATTGTCGATGAAAAAGTTCATAAATTTTTTGTTAACAGTTCGTTTCGGTGATATTATAAATTATTCTAAATATTTTCACATAAAAAACATTGTTCTAATGACAACTCGCTTTGATGCAGTTATATTAAAGTGTTATTTTTTATGTTTAAATTTCATGTGTGAAAATATTTAGCAATTTAAAGTATGTTAAAAAGGTCATAATAAATAAAAATATTTATTTTTGAAACGGAAAAGAAATTATTTAATAAAATTATTAACATTTTGAATATTAGTATACGTGTTAATTTTTAATACATATTTTTTTGTGAAATTAACCTTATTACCTCAATAAAGGGCACTGCCGTATAAGTGTATTAAAAGTACCTAAAAAATTACATCTATACGTTTTGTAACTTCCACCTGAGTTAAGGAGTTTTAAAATGCAATTTATTGCTCAATGAAAGTTATAAATAAATCGGGCGTGTATAATTTGAGCTAAAATATAATAGTAATCCTAAGTGATTTAATTGCATTTTAAAACACTAAATTACTTTAAATTAAAAAAAGACATCCTTTAGGTAGATTAGAAGTTATGTAGCAGCAGAATAATATAAACCATAGTTTCATTTGCCTTATCAGCAATATAGTTCAAAATGTTTTCGTAGAGCATATTAGGGCAAAAATAATTTTGATTCAATAAAACTCCTAGATATACTTAAGCAAAAAAGATAAATCCAAGTTCACTTATATATACAGATCCTATTTATATTACCAATGTTATTATGGAGATCGAATTAATTAAACCGTCAAGAGATTCCTTTGTATTTTATGGATATGATTTTAGACTTATTATAATAACTTTTATTTTCAATATCGAATATTGAAAGAAATTATTTTCATCGTTATCTTCAGATGAGAGTGAAAATACTTTCTTTTAATTTACTGCGACGGTCCTGTAGCAACATGCAAAAGTCATTAATTAAATAATGTTATTTTAAAATATTAATACGGATATTCATTTACAAAAAGATTGTTTTCGGTATCACCAAAACTTGAAGTTAAGTTTCAAGAAATATTATACGGTTTGTGTTTCGAAAAATAGAAAAAGCTCTATTCTTGAATATTTGTCTCAAATATACTAAAGCTTTTATATCGTTTCATGAATCGACTTCGAATGTTTTATGTTAGATTTTGCTTAAAATGATAATATTACCTGTGCTGGAAACTATTACAAATTGGTAAATTTAAAAAAAAAGTTAAGGAACTTACTAAAAATGAAAGTTGTGACGAGAAAGACAAAGAATCTTTTAAAACACCCATTTCACTTATCGAGTGTAAAAACAAATGCCAAACACGAACAATATTTAACAACGGCATTCCAATTTATTCCATTCAGTTCGCGTAGGTAAAAACAAGTCAAACTTCACATTCCATATCCAAATCCAGCTTCCGAGCAAACACGTTTGTGCTTTTACATACACATATATGTGTTCCTAGCGGCGGTGCCATTAATTTACATCGACAAAAGGAGCGAGTTCACGAGCGACTTAATCTTTCGCCGTCGAACAAGCGACAAACAAAACACGAATGTATTACAAGCCGCTTCTCACCGTCCCTAATGTAAATTAATATCGTTCGTCAGCTGTTCGTCGTGCGCCATCCCGCCTCAGAACGTCGATGAAAACAAAATGGAATCGATTAAAATATCCGCGGTACCGAAAGCATCGGCTGTGTTTTCAATCTGGGTCAGACGAATCGTGATTTGAACGAGACTTAGGATTTTATTTTTAAAACGGCCTAATCGATCGGGTGGTAGGGTCCAATTAGAGATTTACGGAGAGGTATATTGATTTTCTCGTAGGCTGGGTGTAAATAATTCTTTTCATTGATGACGGGATATAGGATCAGAGTACGTAATGTTTGAGCAATTTGAAATCGTTTGAGAGCGATGTGCTTGACCTAATATTATATTTAATAAGATTTTACGCTCTGTTTCGTAATTCAATTTTAATTCTGTCCAAATTCACAAAATCTTCAATCAGCTTTGTCCTCGGCAAGAGATGAAGAGATTCATTCATACACGTAGTTGAATAGGTAGAAGGGTAGTTGAATAGTTGATTTGGTTGAATCTTTTATACCAAAGGACATCCATAAAATTAAATTCTGACGCTAAATATGAATAAAATCACTAATTAGAGATTAAAATAGCTCATTTTAGCACCATATAGACAGTCCAATCTCAATCTGATAATAGATTTTTGATTAATTGGATATTAAATTTTACTTTCCGACGTATATGAACAGAATATTATTAAATAAATACTGATTGCTGTTCCTCTCAAAGCTGAAAATCAAATGCCGTTTCAATTTTAAGTTTAAACGACCAAAGAAAATTAGATGTCGCCGTAAAACGAAATGAAGAAACCGTTATAATTTTGTTTGAAGCGTTATTTTATTAATTGTATGGACAAATAATTTGATATTCCATTTTTGTAAATATTTGTATTTGTAAATAAAGTTTCAGTACTTCTTTAATACTAAGGTACCGTTGAAGCCAAAGTTGGTTATTTACATTGAATACAATTTCTCTATGCTTGACTTCCTATATTATCTAAGTTTCAGTTAAGTTTGATGCTGGAAAACAAGCAAACCTAAAGAACAACTTCAAACATGATTTCCACAGATAAAGTTTCTCTTTCAAAGAAATTTCATCTGTTCAAACCTTGCCTGATTACATCAAGTCACTTTCGAGCAAGAGAAAAACAAGACGAAACTAATGAAGGTTTGATATCGATTTTCGTACGGTCTGGAATTGGGTCGTAAAATCCTATGCTGACTGATATGAGGTCAGTACGTAAAATATTCACTTGGCGTCGTAGTGAAATTAACTTTCATAGGCACATTAACTTTCATGTTCGATTTTTGCATATGATACATTGCTATATGACAAGTTACTTTGATAAGGATTAAAAAATATAAAAATGATAATTATTTTCCAATAAAATGACACTATTAAGACGCCAAGCTCTTTATATTTTAAGTAGGATAGATTGTTCTGTACATGATAGTTAGTTATACATTTAGTAAATTTGCTTTCAAGGTGTTATAAATGTGTTTTAGGTCTATGTAATGAAACAATAGAACCTAGTGATAATTGCGCACCTTATCAGATCAGCCTTAGATTAATTTAGATTATTTAAGATTAATTTGCCTAAACAATTTAAAATAACTGACTGTTTTTAATTAATTCACAGCAATTATTATGAATCCTTTTCAAAATGATCTTCGTTGAATGATTGTTTCGAATGATGACGCCAATTATTATGATTCCTTTTTAAAATGATCTTTTCTAGTATGTAGTTGGTACTTGCAATTTAAAATAATACAAATCCAATTTTTTAAATTTAAAATTTTATCTTGTCTATGTTGCATTAATATAAACTGGGTATTTCTTACGATTTAATTTTAATAGCTTTTGACCAGCATCTAAAATTTTTGGTACACAATCACTATTATTCCCAATGCCGCTATCAAGTATGACTCGTTCTAAAAATGACATTTTATCTATAATCATTTGTAAATATAAAGCAATTATGAAAATACAAAGTCAAGTGTCACGCACGTTTTTTTTACACACAAGTTAATAGTTTGGTCATCGGAAACATCCTATCATTCTCAAACAAAATCTATATATTAAATAATAATTTTTTTGCTTTTCAGTTTCTGAGGTCACAAAAGTGTATGTTTTTAAACTATAACTTTATTAAATACTTATAGTATATTTACATATTAACACAAACCACATACCCACGCACACAAATATTGTCTGTAATCTCTCGTGGAACATAAGTCACTTTTATCAAGTTCAAATGATTTTAATCTAAATCCGTACATCCCTTGAAAATTAGATAATTACCACACACACGCATGTGCAGGCAAAAGATTGACATTTTTTGACAAATTTTTGTGTTTCTAATAAAAAATACAAGATAATTGATGATTTCATCTAAAATATTACCAAGTATGTTGAATGAAAAGCCAATTTTTCCGAATGTTTCCATTTCCATCTTTTAAGAAAACACAAACACATCACATGATATTTTATTCTAGTTTTAATCCGTGACTTTGTCTGAACATTATTTTTTACCATTTTAGAGGATGGCGACACAAAAAACAGGCTGCGAAGTAAACTCGCACACAAGCACGTCACGTAAAACTGACCGTGTGACAAACAGTCCTGCACAAAGTCGATTCCTGCGAATTTGAATGTTTGCTCCTGAGACTTATTAATATTCATTGCGAAATACACTTTTAATCGAAATTTCGGTCTTAAATTAAAAAAGAAGGTAGTGGGAAATCAATGAAATACATGGCAAGAAGACTGTTTTCCCCTAGGCAGGTTAAGTCAAAATAGTGGCCACGACTACATTGCAATGCGAAGGTTTGTCTTGCAAGCTAATTTCATTGCAAAGTTCGTGCGGTTTTAAATTTCTGAGTAGCCTCACAAGCGTGCCCACACTCAGTAATATCCTATGAAATGACAAATTTTGGGAATTTAGAGTATTCAAAATTCCTACTGGGTAATGTAATATTTCGTGTCATTTAGTTATTCGCTGTATCTTTCCCTTTAAATTAATTTAGTAATATATTTCGGAACTTGGTCTTTTTAAAGCAAGAATGTCTCTTTTATATAACTAGTATATATATTTGTCTTGTGCCAACGTTTGTGATAATGTTTTTCTATCGGCTCTTAAATTTTTCTTACTGTAGTGTACAATTCACTTGTGATATTCATCATGCCGTCTCTTTCCTAATAGTAACCGTACCCTAATTTGAGTACAAAAAGTCTAAAAATTGAACAGCGGATACTATATTTCTCGCATGTACTTTGATACTTCTGGTAACTTCAACACCTTGACCGAAGACCATGAAGAGTATGTTTTGAGGCACGTTTTTTGCTCAGTACCACTGATGAAATTGGCGAAAGCTCCTGCTGGTAATACTGCTATAGTATTCAACAAGGATGTGAGCATTAAAATTTCTTAAAAGGCTACGATTTTGTTATATTGCCTGGTGGTTATTTAGATCAACTTCAGTTAAGTTTACTGTAAATGTGGGTTTGTTCGAAGAAGGTCATCTATAATGTGTGTGGCCGTTGTCGCAGAGCCGTTGTCATACAGAGCGAGTGTTATTTGAAACTTCCGCAAAGATAAAGTAGGCCATATAGATAGGAGCATAAGTAATGGCATCTTGGGTTCACCCATCTCTTTGTCTTGGCCCACCGGTGAATGAAGATGGCAGCACCATTATTTGTCCCGACTGAATAGTGTTAGCGTCTTGCTACCCAATGGTGTCCTTAAGACGAATATAATTATATGCATGTGGCTTCGCCTGATTGTTTCTAATGAAGCTGGGCTTTCCTGTTTCTATTTTTGCTTATTGAACCACTAAATTCTGATTGTAAAGAACACAAAAGTATTTCAGTTGGTGTTTCTCCCCTTATCTAATCATAATATGGTATGAATAAAAAATTGCTGCAGAGCTGGAAAAAATATAGGCCTAGGAACAAATTTCCTTTGCAACTCTCTTTTTCAAAATAAATTTGGTTCAGAGATCACATTGTGGATTAACCATACTCCCCGTAACAAAATATTAAATAACAACATTGTAAAGCATCTTAAAATCAATGAATTTTGCTTATATTGATAGCACTTGATTGGAAGTTTTGTAGGAAGAGACATATTTAAAGTTGTCAGCCATGCAGAAAAAAGAACGTAAAAAATATGTCTCTTCCAATAAATCTTCCAATCGTGTGGTCAATGTATGTCGGCACGAGTACATATTCTGTCACTTTTTGTAACATTAAATAATTTTATTTCAAACCCTATATGTATATATATGTATATATATATATATATATATATATATATATATATGTATATATATATATATATATATATATATATATATATGTATATATATATATATATGTATGTATATATATGGATATTATCCATAAAATTTGCACAGCCAGGGTGTAGATACATCAGTAAACCCTAAAGGTGTTTAGGCAGACTATGTAATTCTTTGATTTTCCCCTTTGCCTTTACCACAGCATTTTCCAAGTGTTTTATCCTTCCACTTAAATGCATTACACCACTTACATTTATAACTCATATCGCCAAAAACACAATAAAATCACTTTCTTAAGGCCAAATTAGTATCCTGTGACATTTATGAATATATCTTGACATTCCATGATTGTGTGTGACTTGCGGACATATTGAATTGGGATTGAACCGTCCTGTGCGCCTTCTTATCATCACCAGAAGCTTTCCTATGCTTCAAATTGTGCTTGCCGATAATCAGTAACGGTTCTTGTATGTATTTCTATGTTGTTCTTTATATTTAGATGCATATCTTCAATGTAAATTGGGGTTGCTTCATGATTTTTTTTAGAGTCTGTCCGAGTTGGTTCCTTTTTCCTTCATTGCGTTTAATTCAAATTTCCTGAGATATCGATCTCGCAAACTGCAGGTGTTTGAACATTATGTTGTTTGGAAGGAGAGATGGTAAAAAATGCTGAAATTAAATGGGTCGAAAGTGAAAGTATAAAATCGGGTAAAATAACACGCCGTGGGACTATTTTTTTAGCTTTTACAGAATTACGAGTAAATGTTGGTATGGAACCGATTGCTGCTTGAGGAAATTGTTCCTCGTTAGTAGATTCTGTAAAAAACGAAGGAGTTTTACTGGATAACTTTCAGTACGTACTTTTACAAACAACTTACCGTTATGAATAATTTTGGGAATAAAATTTTATATTATTTTGCCACTATAAACTCACACAATCTACCGTATGTTGAAAGCTGAGTCATATCGACGTAATACTCGTATGATACGATATAGTGTGTCACTTCTACTATTGTGGGATATTACTAAGAATTCATCTCAATTATTTATCACATAAATGATAATTTTTCCGCTTGTTCGATTGGTGTTTCTTATGTTTTCTGCACCGAAAAAGAAGGAAATCAATATAGGCAAGCTCCATTCCTAATAACGGTTTGTTGCACCATTCCTCTCCTAATATTGATCATTTCAAGAGACATTTTCTAATAAGTGATAATGAAAAAAAAAGAAAACCAATAATTCCTAAAGATATGATAACCGCCAGTAAACTCGCACCTATCATATTAAATAGCACCCTCACAAACCACGAAATGTTACATCTAGTATGGAATAAAAAAGACCGATAATCGAAATAAAAAGTTTTAAAGAAAACGACGCACCAAACCTATCAAATTAAAAAAAAACTAAATCAAATTACTGTTACATAATGAAAATGCATAATTAAAATAGATTCAACACAATTGTTAATTGAATTGTAAAGCATGTAAGTATTAAACAAAATGAAATCACATTTTACCTACGACTGTCTATGACGTCTGCTCTCGCTCTGCCCGCAATCGGATTGCTCACACGCTGACCTTACCGCATCTCCCGCGCCTGTGTAACCGTGATGTGCGACGAGCAGTGGAGTAAATGTTAACTAAAACATTTAGATAAGAAATTTGATATTTAAATGATAAGACAAAAATGAAATTTAATACTTCCAAATCCAGTTTCTCAATAAATTTCCAAATACTCTGAATTTATGTTCGAATATTTACAAAAAAGAGTCTTCATGCAAAATTCCAGAAGTATTTAATTTGTGATTTTTAAGAAATTAATAAAATGAAAAAAGAATCGACTTAAACCCGCCCTTGCTTATCACCTAGCGAAATTCAAAAATAAAACCGATGTACTTCGTAATGAATCATCCAAACACCAAATTTAAAGTTTCTATCATCATTAGCTCTCAGGATAGCATTTTTTCGCATAATTCCTCCCCCTACACTCCTTTATTCTCGTAAGGGAATTAGTCAAAATTCTTTCTTAATGAAATTTTATGTTGTAGAAAAAAACTATATGCAAAAAGGCCAAGTTTTGGAACTCAGCGATTTAAGATGTACGTTGATGTCTCTTTCAGTCAGTCAGTTAGTTTATATCTATAAATATATGTATACAAGTTTTATAAAATATACGATATTTGTCAAAATAAGTTTATGATACGAGTCCACGGAAAATTACATTTATTTATTTATTGCTTGAAAGTCACCGTGCATGGCAAAAAATAAACAAACCTTTATTATGCTGATTACACAGCAAACGAGTAAGAAATGTTATCTCTCCTGCAAAGGACAGAAAAAATGGATGATTTAAAAGATTCGCCAACTTCAAAATATCATCTTAGAGGAAGATGCTTAACATCTCATGGATTGAACACAGAACCAAGGTCTTGATTCTGAAAGAAATTGGAATCAAAACAAGATATTTCAAAATTTATGCAAAAGAATTTTTTAATACTTTCGATACCTTGAGCAAAAATCTTCGACAGTATTGAGAGAATATTTTTTATCGGCATGGTTAAATGACAGACTGCTGGGATGCTAGTTGAGGCGCTACATGGACCCGATTCGAGAAACGGTTGGCACTCATTATATGATGTCCTACTTGGCACTGAGAATAAAAACTTGTGGCGAAATATTAGTAAAGAGGAAGACCCCAACAGAGACGATTACGATGAAAATTATATATTCTGTTCATTTTGATGTTCATCGCATTTATTTTTCGTCTTTCACAAATAAATAGTAACAATATGGCCTGTTTAAATTTGGCGAGCGTTATTTATTTAGTTCAAGAGTAATCTGAATTATAAACTTTTTATAAATTTATTCCTTCTACAAGCTCCGGAAAATGAACATTCAAATATGATCATTTAATATTAAGATCGCGGCGACAATCGTATTTAATTTTCTGTCTCCGTATTCAAAGTAACACCACTTAAAACAAGTACATAATCCCTGCTCAGAATTCTAACTTCACAAACAAAATTTGTGATTTCAAAATCGTTAATCCTGGTTAAAGTTGCTCCGCACTTCGGCTTAGCCAATTGAAATCAAACTTATTCATTTTAACACTGTTCGTGCCTTCTTTCACTAACCGGATATCGATCGAAAACGCAATCCATCATCGTCAACCATTTTGTATGATGGAGGTTGGATTACATTTAAACATCAAAAACGTTGACAAGATTTAAATGAATTACCCCTCCCATATTTATTTCCTCGTTGATATTATGGGACAAAATTTGTGCAAATTTTTTTGGGAAGGTTGAAAAGACATTTGAAATAATTTAGCTCTATTATTGCTTTCAATGTTTTCAAGTCAAGATTTATTCATAAAAGGATACATTTTATTTTAGGTCAAATAATTGTTATCCTTAAAAGAAGTTTTTTCTCATAAGTTTAATGTTTTAGTACACCGATTTCGATATAATAAAAAAAACTTAAATCAATAAAAGTTTAATAATCATCCAATGCGATGAGAATTACATTTTAATCAAAAATAATTATATTCGTAAAAAAAATTATTATTATTATTTTGCATTAAAAATCCATTTAATGAATTTAAGAATGGAGTTTTTATGTGAGAATACTCAGAGATTAACAGCGATTTGTTTAGACATCGCCACTCAACTCACTGTTAATCATGTTCTAGGGTATTTTGATATACCAAATCGGTACGAGTTAAGTATTGCCGTTTTCAATATTAAAGAGAATACATACATATGTATATATGTGTATGTTTGTGTGTGTGCGTATGTGTACGCACACACACACATATCCATACACACATAACATCTGATCCGAGCTTGTAGGTTTAATTTTGGTAGATCAGGATTGAACACGTTCTAAATATTTTCTTGGATAATGAATGCATAGTATCTATCTACAGGCAGTCCTAGTATTGATCAGCAGTAATTGCGGTGAATGCTAGTGTCTGGTAAGTATTTTTAAGCACAGCCAACGCATTAGTACTCTTGACAATGACTAGATTAACGGTTGTATAAAAAACCTTTCGAGTACACGGTTTACATTGTCATTTTATGTGGTAACATAATCACAAATTAATTTTAAAAAATGTAGACGCTTGAACGGATGAAAAAACACTCTTGTTTTAGGATTACTTTTTTAAGTCTGAGGTATTCTTCAGTGTGCTATGTGATTGTAAAAAATTGGTAATACAGTTTGGAAATATACAGATATTTGAAAAAGTTGTAAGTGAGAAATTTCCTCACTTTCGTTAAGTGAATAAGCATAGATATAAAAAATAATTAGCGAATATCTTTAATCGGAAAATCCGTTAGTAATAAGTCAATGAGACAGCATCTTCATAAACCACTTTCATCAAAAATTACTGAACTTTGAAGGAAGAGTCAATTATGGTGCCAGCGGCTACATCATCATTGGTTATACAGTAAATAATAATCGATTGTGGTAGTCCATAGATAAGATGATATTTTTTTGGAATTTCACACATATTGGTAAAAAGCGTTTTTAATTGTATATATATTATAATACTGTCAAATAAATTACTTAGTTCAGATTTTGTTTACGCTATAAAAGCAGTAATGAAAAATTACGATATAAGCGCAGGTTTGTTTTTGTGACATATTGTAATTTAGTTACGAAAATAGGTTATATATATATATATATATATATATATATATATAATGGGCTTTTATAAAATATTTTTTTAGAATATAAGAGAATGTTGATGAAAACATTTAAAAATAGTTTTAAAATAAATTAAGGATATCTTCTTTTATAATAAAGTTACATCAATTATTATTTTCCTTTTTTACTTTTTCTACATAAAAGAAAAATGATTGTTTTAGAATTCCGTAGTCAAATGGCAAAAACGGAATGCTCGTCATTTTATCATGTTTATCCTATGTCTGTACACCCTTGTCTATCACAGTGTAATTTCTAGAATCTTGGACATGCATGAAATTTGACAAGAAAGTGTATAGAGTTATATGAAAATCCTTATTGGTATGGAATAAAATCTAAAAAAAACAATCATAACGTAACTCTCCATACATGTAAAGTGAGTTTTTCCGCAATTTCCATCCAGTAGAGTACCATAGGATAAGTCTTTTAAAATGATAAAGAGATTATGCTTACGACTTTCTTTAAGTTTGAAAGTAGCATCTGTAAGTCATCCCTAACTATTTAAAAAAAAAATAGAAAAGTCTAAAAACCATTCAAATTATTTCGGCTGTAACTTTATAACTTGCATAAACCATTTTAAGAGATATTTTACAATCGCCAAATACCGTCCCATTTTATGAGGAAAAAAAAAGTAGGAAATAAAATATTACAGGTAAAATATACTTATTATTTTCGTTATATATAATGTGAAACATTAGATAAAATAATCAAAAACTCGTTAACATTGTTACAAATTCTTTAAAGACAAAAGCTCCAATTCTAAAAATATAGTTTAAGGAATCTAATTCTGCTCATCATTGAGATCACGTAATCAGGATGTGAGCATGAGGTCAATTGTCTTTTTAATAATAGTTATTATATAAAATTTGTATTTATTAGTCATATTGTAATATCTACATTTTTTATTTCCAGTCCTTTGTCAAACATTGGTATTGTTTAAGTAATTGTGATTTTCCAGGCAAGTTGGACAAATATTTAAAAATTATCAACGTCATCCTCAAGAGTCATTGAAAACTTTTGATGCATCTTATCTATGTTTCTCCCTTTTGTCTTAGGAAAAGCTTTATGAAAAACAGGGCATTTATCATCATCATTATCGTTATCTTCTTATTTGTAGAGACCAAAATTGAGTCGCGATTAGATTTTCCCTCGTCAGAAGACTGTCCCCATTGTCACTTGTTGGTTTTATTTGTATTCTTGTTGTTTCCTGCTTTTTAGTTTTTTACACTTCTGTACCTTTTTTCCTCCTACTCTTTCATTCTTCTCTTTTGCACCTATTACTTCTTGTTTAAGTGGAAAGGCCGTAAATATTATGACTTTGCTCCGTCTAGTTAAGGTTAAATGATAGGAAGAGTGCATATATGTTAGAATTGTAAATGGAGGTGAACAGTTTCTTAATTGCGATGATGAAGTTAGTGTTTCTGGTCTTGTTCTTATGGTGTCCAAAGGTGATGAGATTGGAGTATGTAGTGGTATCGGATGAAAATGGAGTATGTAGTGGAAGTTCAAAAATGTTTGGTTCAATGGAAATATTCCCGTTTCCAGAAACCGTTTACTGCTGCATCAATCTTACAAGCTTAAGTATGTGTTTCTCCAAATATTTCTACAACTTGATAGTGAGTAACAACCCGCTCTGTATGATTTATACACCAATTATATATTTCTTAGACATAGTACGTTTTTAATGCGAACGTAAATGAAACATGCGAAGGCTGCACTCAGTACTTCAAACTGACCATCAGTTGAATGAATAGGTAAGCAGATTATATTAACACCTTTGTCACGTGTAATGTAAATAACGTCTAAATTTCTTTTATGCCTATAATTATCGCGTAAACCAACCAAACAGTATCTTCTTTATATAGTTTTACTGTGGACATGAAATGTCTCAGCCATTTTGAGAAGAGCTTAGGCTGTATTCAATCAAATGGATGGCATCCAACAATTGTGCCCGGATATAACGTAATTCATACCATAATTTTTGAAATTCAACTGGATGTGCTTTGGTGAATAGTTCAGCTTTCATTTCTTGGAAACACTCTCAATGGAGGAATAAACTGACCAGTAGCTGAAATAGAAGTTATAATATTTACTATAATGCTCCCCTTTCAGCATATGACCATCTGTGAACTTCTGTTTTGCCTTTCGCAGTCAGGATTTTTTTGACTTTATGCCGAACAGTTACAGTGCCGGTTTAATCAAAGTTAAATATTATATTAGTGTTGCAAACCTTGTACACGAGCTCATGTTAATGACTCTGGTTTATGAAATGACAAATCAGGTTGACGAACCATGAATATCTTTATCCATTTTTTGCTCGTCTTCTTTTTATTCTTTGAAAATGGGTGTGAAATATTATTTCTGATGGGCAATTGGAAAACCGTTCGTTTGAAATCAGAATCTGTGACGCGATTAGAATTTACCAGATATCTTCAAATTCTACCGGCAAAACTGATTTAATTCTTACTTTTCTGGAAACTACATTTTCCACCGAATTTTTGGAATTTTTCATGTAATATTTGAAAATAGCTCTTGGGACGTTAAACAACATTACCGCCTTATTTTAACCCATTTCTTTAGTTCGTACAGATTCTACTGCTTTTTTCATTGGTTCACGATCCTTCAGCTTTTTTTTTGGCGTCTATCTTCCTCATATTTCTATTCTTTGGAATATTTGAGTCAGTAAATAAACTGTAAAAAAGGTACCTAAATATCATCCTGGGAATGATATTACGTCCACGTATGGGGACCTAAATAGGAAAATGCTTGTTGTTTAAATTAACATCCATTCACAAAAAAAAATGATATGTAATAATGTACATTCGACAAAACTTTCGTTTCAATATGTTAATCGTATCAATATTTTGTCAAACATTTTACTTGTACTGTTTTTTTATTTTTTTTAATATTTCCTTGTAGGATTGACGTTACACTACCACTTTTTTATAATGGCCGACTGATGTAACTAACTTTAAATTTGAGATATCGAAACGAGATGGTGTTGGTCAAAAGTGAAACAAAGAACTAGGACGAAGTCAGGACCAGGATCGAAATTTGGTGACTGTGACTTAAACTGCGGAACCCTCGCTGTGGTGATACGCACTTGTCCCATATTTTAATTAAAAGTATATCATGATTAACGGTGGTGATTAAAAGTATATCATGATTAACAATAAATGCACACGAAATGCAAACTTTGGACTTTAAACAGAATTATTCCACATCTGGAAATAGATGCATTATTATTTCGATAAATAACGTAATTCATACCCGCTTAATTTACAAAAGAGAAGCGTAAATAAAAAAATCTATTTTTTAACGATGAACTTAATAGAATATTTTGTCTCGAAATAATTCAATACCAAATATCTGTATTTCGAAAATATATGATCGATTGTACAATCACAGCTCACTGAAGAATGCCTTGAACTTAGATCCTAAGAGCCCAAGAGCAGTTTTTAACGTGCATACGTCTTTAAATTTGCTTCCATAGTGAGAGATAATCGAGGGATACATTTTAACACTGCAGCTACGTAACTATTATCTCATCCAAAATTTTATTACACTCGGTAGTTAAAGGATTAAAGAATTGGCGAGGAGGCGGAAAGTGGGGTCGTTTCGGCGCGTCACATAATTTCCGTTTACTGTAAATTTTGACTCGGAGAAGGTATAACAGTCGTTTGAGTTTCAATCGACAGTTCTTATCAAGATTAATAGATTGCGTGTATAAAACATTAGCGTGAAACATTTATCGGGAATATATATGGTGTTACATTAAAATTAAGAATAATTAACAAAATGTCAGATTATATTCACAAAAAAGCCAAATTAAAACATGGAAATCGTATACGGTTGGAAAGAGATTCTCAAGAGAAATCCAGTGATACCCACAAAACATCATACATTAGAGTGAATTAGTGCCGACAATGTAAAAAAATATTACCCGTTAATGTACACACGGCCATGTCCCCTTCACGTTCACACCCCGATTTTTTTCGGTCGTTTAAGGGCCGTTAATTTTTAAATTGAATGGTGATAATAATGTTATCTTTTAAGTGGGCAATAATCTAAAAAGAATACATTTATTATCGAACGATTTTTGAGATTATAAGGGACCAATGTTGTCGGGAATAATCAAGGCTTTATACGTACTTAAAATTTGAACCGGAAAGAACGATTGATAATGGAATTGGCATTTTAATAAATACTAATTTTTAACGAATTCTGATTTAATATTAAAGTAATATTATTGTTAATGTAAACCTCTTTAAATTTCTAAGGGTAAATTTCAGTGGTGGATATTTATGAACACAGTACAAAACGAACTTTTTTTATTATGGTCTAGACTATACCGTAAACTTTAACTTAATACGCAGAACACGACAAAATAAACCAAAGTCTCAAACTCTTCTCTTTAACATAGGATCTTACTATCAACTGGCTCAATATGCAAATGTACAGAGAAATCGAGAATTTACTAAAAGAGGTCTTTCACGACGTAAAAGTCATGGGCGGCGCGTACCGCTGTCCGTGAAAAACGATATGCAATTTAAGTGAAGTTATACCACTTCGTTATTCACTGCGTGCGCTTTCTGACGAGCGATAGTAAGTAGAGTGTAAGGGCGAGGTGAAGATTCTATTGGAAATCGTTTGAATTTCATCTCGAATGCTCCTTTTAAATTGATTTATCTAAATTTATCTTTGGATACGTTGGATGAAAAGAAGTCGATTCTATATATCTGACTTCTGACGTGGCGTACAATTGGAGAATTTTATTAGTTTGATTTTATCGTTAGTCTATTGTTAATCAAAGTGGGATATTTTGTGAATAATTGTGAACCGAAACGTAAAATATCTAATTAAATTTTTAAAAAAATTATCTATTTATTAAATGAATTGAAATTAAAAAATTTGTGTGTGTAATGTGAGAAGGAATCTTTTATCTATTTATATTTTTATTTCCAATCCAAAAATATTAAAAAGTATTATCATAAAACTTGGGTAAACAAAGATACTCAAACGCATACTCAAATATTTTTTTAATATTTTAAAAGTAAATTAAATAATAGGAAATGAAGTAATACTAAATGATGTATGAATACAAAATGCCAGCGATAAAAATTTATTGGGTTGGAAAATGTAAGATAAGAGAAACGTTTTGTTCTGCATAATTTAGAATGGAATTATAAAAAAATTACCGCAAACTGAATTTGCTTCACCAGTATGTATTAATACAAATATTAGAACCGATTGGATTAGGATTGAATTTATTTCCTTTTTAAAACGGGGTGAGTTAGACTCCATATAATTATTTATTCTCATCTGTGTAGTAGAAATAATATCAAGTTATTCTCCAATATACACATATTCAGCACCAAAATTAATCTTTAAATAGTTTGAGATTTACAACAATAACGTTATGATAATACAAAATCAGGGCTTGTTGAAAATAACTGCTGCCCGTTTAATAAAAAAAATATATTTTTATAAACCTCATGTTAAAACTAAGTTAGATAAAATTAATAAAAAAAATATTTGAAGTTACTTCCAATATTTTATTCATTTTCTTCACCTTTGTTTTGATATTTAATATTTGCTATTGTGAAAATATAAAGCTATTCGTGTCTTCCACTGTTATCATTTTTACACTTTTCAAACCAACCAGAAAGCAAATTTAAATTTGAATAAATGCAGAATTTTCGCGCATACACTATATTTCATGGCGAATTTTAATTTATATTATTTTGGGTACACTCTTATCATTCGGTACTTTACATAAACCGCATTTTTTTAAATGATGCGATAAGATGAGAGATGACAGTATATTTCGATGTGACAGGCTTTTTAGTCTAGCACGATGATTAGATTTAAGTAAAGTATTTACTTTCTCAGTAGATTGATACCTTGGGAAATAATTTTAAATTATATTATATCTGAACTGTATTAAATTTATTTACAACTCGGTAACGTTTCGTGCAATTTTAGCATATATTTCTGTAAGGTCTATATTTGTTTAACAGTTACTGTATTATTACATATGGTTTTATCCTATTGTAGAGAAGCATGCGAAGGGTTAGTTTTAAATGTGTCTGTTTAAGCACGTCATATTTTTTCTAGCCTTTAAATTTTCATATACATATGTACATATGTACATATATACATATGTATATATACATATTTCATATACATATGTACATACATACATCATATATATATATATATATATATATATATATATATATATATACACGTATCTATTTTTTAATTTGAAAACATTTTTTTTTCACTTCACAATTTTTATAAATTTGTTATTGCTTTACTAATATTGTTAATTAAAGCGTTCTGTTTTATCACTGCTTCTAACTGTATTTCACTTTTTTGAGACCATTTTATTATCTTTAAATCAAACAAAATGGAACCACATTTTGATTAGATAAAGTTTCAATACTTATCGATTTAATTTAAATACAATAATTTTCCCTGAGTTTCTTTTAATTATTTTATTTCGGATAAGGCAAAAGAATTTCTGATATGGAAAGCAGTAAAAAATATTTAAGGAGAACCCTATATTCTCAGAATTTCTCTTATCTATATATCTAGTTCAATTCACCTGGCGGATCTAAAAAAAATAAAAGTTGAATGTCGTGGTTTGGAGTACAATGATATTCTACTAGGTATGCCTGCAATTTATTTGCCTGGGTATATAATACTACCATAGCAAATTCATCAAAATACGTCCAGCAGGTTTTGCGTAATATTTGCTCAAATTAACATACACACTGACATAAATTCTAAAAAAAGTTTTTCTACCTTCTATCGTCATTATGTATGCAAAATCAATCACTTTTTAAAAATTTGCAATGTGCAGAATTCACTCTGTTACAATTTTATTATCGGTGTAGATTATATTTCCTTTTAAAATTAAAGAAACAATTTTATTCGTACCAGGCCTGCACACGGTCAACGATTAATTGTGCTTTCTTTTCGATTCTTCTCTATTATTTTAGACAAAAATAATACATAGGTTTTTTTCAATTTAAGCCTTTATTATGGACAAGTAACTTATTTTCCAATAAAACATACTTTTTTCAATATTATATCAATTATAATTACGGTTTAGTCTTTCTTTACGTTAAAAAGAACCCCAATGAAAATAAAGTTAAGAAAACATAAATTATCAGAATAACCGACATTACTTTCTGACAAGTATTATCATTATTGCTGATTGCCACCTCGTGTCGTATCGCGTTGATGATGCCTCGCAGCATATGGTATGCGATTCTCTGTTTGATATTTAACCCTTGTTTAACGTTGAGATGACATGAGATAAAATTATATTATTATTTTAATTACCTTATTATACACAATTAAATGAAACTACGTGATGTAGTATTATTTCTACTATCTTTAATTTCTTTACCACGACCTAGGTTTCGTTGTATTACAACATCTTCAGGTGGGAAATTAGCAAAGATAGATAGAATCTTTGCTAATATCCCACCTGAAGATGTTGTAATACAACGAAACCTAGGTCGTGGTAAAGAAATTAAAGATAGTAGAAATAATACTACATCACGTAGTTTCATTTAATTGTGAATAATGGATTTCTACAAAATTAACGCCAAATATATTCAATACCTTATTATACACTCAAGAATCCACATAAACTGGCTGGCTATACCGATTTGACGACACTCTTTGTAAATAAGCTGACTTAATCTTCAAACTCTTATTTATAGTCTAGTTGAATAATTCAGAAACCTTTTAATTGTTAAATCCTTACTAACTACATCAGAACCATGATTTTACAAATAGAATAAAAAATTTTCAATAATCGAAAAATTTTGAACGAGAAGTTCATAGGAAATTTGCAGCACAAAATATCTTGTATGGTCGTTAGGGAGGGGAGGTTGGTGTAGGTCTTGGTGGTGCTTGTCTTGCTGTAAGACACTCACCTATAAAATGCTGAGCAAAAACCGGAACATACACCCAAGTGTGCGGAGTTGGGTTTTATGTGTCACCAACAAGTTCATCATACACGTCCACGCTGCCCTCAGACCGCCGTGGCGGGCTGGGGGTAGGCTCACTACTATACCAGTGAGTCGTCCCTCCTGGGCAATGCTACAGTCCTTAGGACCCCGCACATTCCATCTACTCCCGGACTGCAGTAGCAAAGTATGATGGGCGAAAGCGAGCCCTAGGCGCTTTAACCTAGTATACAGCTAGGGGAGACAACCCTGAATTAAAAACCAGTGTGTAGCTCAAACGAGCTGCCCCAGACCGTAATCCTGTGGTCATGTCTCGCAGGAACGGGGGTCTGAGCTTCGCCACTTGGACCGTGAGGAAGGCCACCTCTATAAAAAACCCCTAAATCCTAAGGTGTGGTACGTGCCAACAGGACTCTTTGGCTGAAAGGACAGATCAGTCACTAGCGACCAAACTCGACGAAACAGGCGACTCGTCGATCTATGTAGCCCTCTACCTGGAATAGGCGTCACCCTAGGTAGCGACCGTATTATCGTCCTATACTCGTGGGAACAAAAATGAGTGATCCAATCAATAATAAAAATAATAATAATAAAAATGAAAACTGCACCAAGATTAATAAAAACCAACCACAGCAGATAAGCCATAATGTAATATTTGAAAGTCGACCTAGAACACATTCTCTGGGCAACTATCCAACCACAACCTACCCAAAACAAACTACTGACCAAGAACCAAGTACAAATAAGGAAGATGACTGGGATGAAGTCACCGGTAAGAAAAGACCTCACGCAAGCCCGGAAAATGTTGGAACACAAAAACAAACAAAACTGGATACATACTGGCTATCTCAAACTCAACCGATACCAACAAAAAATAGTTTTACTCAACTAGCAGAAGAAGAAACCCAAGTAGACAACTCCACTACTGTAGAAAAGACAACAAAACCACCTCCAATATTTGTTGACAAAGTGGGTAATGTCCGACCTTTACTTAACATGCTTAATGAACATGCTCCAAATATGTACGCTTTGAAGGTCCTCCACAATGATCAGGTCAAAATCCAGACCAAATCTGCCGATACATACAAAATTATCGTCAAACAATTGGAACAAAAACAGACTGAGTTTTTTACTTATAAGCCTAAACAGGATCGAGCGTTCAAAGCTGTGCTTAAAAATATGCATCCATCTACTAACCCTGATGACATCAAAGAAGCATTAAATGATATGGACTACAGCTGCATAAACGTTTGGAATATCAAACAAAGAACCACAAAGAAGCCATTGCCCATGTTCATTATTGAATTATTACCGAATGACAACAACAAGCGGATATATGAAGTTAAAAGCCTAATGCAGTGTATGGTATCCTTTGAACCTCCACGACCAAAACGGGAAATCCCACAGTGTGCGAAATGTCAACAATATGGACATACCAAAGCTTATTGTCGCCGACAACCTAAGTGTATCAAATGCGCTGGTGACCACCTATCCATTGACTGCCCGAGGAAAACTAGGTCCGACCAAGTCAAGTGTATACTCTGCGATGGTAACCATCCTGCGAATTACAAAGGCTGTGGAGTCTATCGTGAGCTTCAAAATCTGAAATTCCCAAAAGCACCAGATCGTAGATCTAGGAATAAAAATCAGTTTGATAAAACAGAAAGCCATGAACAAGAAACACTAACGGCTCATAAAGGGAACTCTCAGAATACCATACGACAAACATATAGAGACGTATTAACCAAAGGACATCAACTTCCACAAAATAGCGACATACGTACAAATGATATGCATGAAATAATAGACTTAATGAAACAAGTGATGCAGCAATTGACTACATTGACAAACCTAATAATAGCACTCACGACGAATCTCTCAAAATAGATTGCTTAAAAATAGCTCTATGGAATGCCAATGGGCTGCCACAACACACCCTTGAGGTTGAATCGTATTTGCAGACACATAATATTGATATCTTGCTAGTCTCTGAAACCCACTTCACAAAAAAGAGTTATTTCCAAATAAAAAACTATAAGACTTACCACACAATGCACCCTGATGGAACTGCACATGGGGGGAGTGCAATAATTATAAAAAATAATATTAAGCATTACGAAACAGTACAATATTGTACTGAAGAGATCCAAGCAACAAATGTGCGAATCGAAGACTGGGTAGGATCTTTTGTAATATCGGCTGTCTACAGCCCACCGAAACATAAACTTAAGGAAGCAGATTATGTAAGGTTTCTCGCCACACTGGGCCACCGATTCGTTGCTGGTGGAGATTATAATGCGAAACATCATTACTGGGGCTCGCGTACAGTAACAACAAAGGGACGGCAACTAAAAATGTCAATTGACAAACTAAATCTTAGTGTTGTCTCGCCTGGGCAACCCACTTACTGGCTCACTGATAGAAGAAAAATACCAGATGTGATAGATTTCTTCATAACCAAAGGATTCCCTAGCAGCTTTATCACAAGTAGAACTAGCCTAGATTTGTCTTCTGATCATTCACCTGTAGAAATGACCCTCAAAAGGTCCATCACATTAGCTCCAAAACCATGTAAGCTGCACACACGCAAAACTGACTGGGATCTCTTTAGGCAATTAATGGCTCAATGCCTGGACAAGTC